>OX344728.1:6715488-7324851 GCA_947034835.1 Ballota nigra
TTATTAATTTGATCTCGGTTCAAGCTCTTCGTGAGCGGATCCGCTATGTTGTCAACTGATCTTACATAATCAATTGTTATTATACCAGTTGAGATCAAATGTCTAACGGAGTTATGTCGACGATGAATATGTCTCGACTTTTCGTTGTACATACTGTTCAAAGCTCTACCAATAACAGCTTGACAGTCACAATGTATCATTACAGATGATACTGGTTTGTTCCAACAAGGAATATCTTCTAAGAAATTGTGAAGCCATTCAGCTTCTTCACCAGCTTGATCCAAAGCGATGAATTCAGATTCCATTGTAGAACGGGCAATACACGTCTGTTTTGTGGATTTCCACGATACTGCAGCTCCTCCAATAGTGAATACATATCCACTAGTCGAGAATGAGTCTTTACTATCGGATATCCAATTAGCATCACTGTACCCTTCAAGTACAGCTGGATGTCGCGTGTAGTGCAGCCCGAAGTCAAGAGTATACTTCAAGTATCTCAAGACTATTTTCAGAGCTTTCCAATGTTCATGACTTGGATTGCTCGTGTACCTGCTTAGTTTGTTCACAGAACACGCAAGATCTGGACGTGTGCAATTTGTAATGTACATCACGCTTCCAATGATCCTTGCATATTCCAACTGATTCACAGGTTCACCTCTGTTTTTCTTCAGATGAACATTTTGTTCAAGTGGAGTTTTAGCAGGTGGATCATCAAATGCATTAAATTTCTTCAAGACTTTCTCAACATAATGAGATTGTGTTAAAGAAATTCCATTTGAAGTTCTTTCGATCTTGATCACGTCTGCTAAACCCATATCTTTCATGTCAAAATTTCTCTTTAACATGTTTTTCGTATTAACGATCACATTTAAATTGTTACCTATGATTAACATGTCATCAACATATAAGCATACGATAACAAATCCATTTGGTGTATCTTTCACATACACACACTTGTCACATTCGTTAATTCGAAATCCATTTGACAATATAATATTGTCAAATTTCAAATGCCATTGTACAGGAGCTTGTTTCAGTCCATACAACGATCGAACGAGTTTACAAACCTTTTTCTCGCTCCCGGGTACAACATAACCCTCTGGTTGATCCATGTATATTTCAGCATCCATCTCTCCATTAAGAAAAGCAGTCTTTACATCCATTTGATGTATTTCGAGATTATGCAAAGCAGCAATCGCGACAAGTACACGAATGGATGTAATCCTTGTTACCGGAGAGTAGGTGTCAAAGAAATCATGTCCTTCTCTTTGTTTAAAACCCTTTGCAACCAAACGGGCTTTATACTTTTCAATAGATCCATCTGCTTTGTACTTTCTTTTAAGGATCCACTTACATCCTAAGGTCTTGCAACCTTTAGGGAGGTCAACCAACTCCCATGTATGATTTTGCAGAATTGAATCATATTCATTGTTTATTGCTTCTTTCCAGAGAGATGCATCTGGTCTGGAAAGAGCTTCTTTGATAGTCCTAGGTTCATCTTCTAACACATACGTGATGAAGTCTGGACCATAAGTCTTATCAATTCTAGCTCGTTTACTGCGTCTTGGTGCTTCACTCTGCTGAGTGGAAGGACCTGCAGCTTCACTTGATTCTTCATGAGTTCGTTTATTTGAACTCGCTTCTTCTTTGTCCCTACACGGGAACACATTTTCAAAGAACACATCATTCCTTGATTCTATGGTAGTACCTACTGTCATATCGGGTATCTCTGATTTATGAATCAAGAACCGATAGGCACTACTGTTGAAGGCATCCTATAAAGATCCCATCGACTGTCTTAGGTCCGATTTTCACTTGTTTAGGAAGTGACACTTCAACTTTAGCCAAACACCCCCACACTTTGAGGTATTTGTATGATGGTTTGCGATTTTTCCACAACTCATAAGGTGTCTTATCTTGAGTCTTAACTGGAATTTTATTTAAAATGTGGTTAGCTGACAGAATAGCTTCCCCCCACATGTTCTGAGGTAAACCTGAGCTGATTAACATTGCATTCATCATCTCTTTCAAAGTTCGATTTTTCCTCTCCGCAATACCATTTTATTGTGGTGAGTAGGGAGCTGTCGTTTGATGTATGATGCCGAATTCGGCACATAATTTTTCAAACGGAGCCACATACTCTCCACCTCTATCACTACAAATTGCTTTAATTGTAGTGTTCATTTGGTTCTCTACTTCACTTTTATAGTTTTTAAAAGCTTCAATAGCTTCATCTTTACTTCGAAGTAAGTAAACGTAGCAGAATCTTGTGCTATCATCAATAAAAGTAATAAAATACTTTTTTCCACCTCTAGTTTGCACAAATTTTAAATCACATACATCAGTGTGAATTAATTCTAGAGGAATAGTGTTCCTTTCAACTGACTTAAATTGTAATTTAGTCATCTTTGCTTCTACACAAATTTCACATCTTTTGGATGTATCAATATTCTCAATTTTAAGTAAATCTAAATTTACTAATCGTTTTATAGATTTTAGATTAACATGTCCTAATCTAAAATGCCATAAAGAGGAACACTCAACGATATAAGCAGAAGTAGAAGCATTCTCATTAATAATAGTGATTTTGCCATCACGGCTTACAGTCATCACAGACATCTTGAAAAGGCCCTTCTCGAGGTAACCCTTTCCTAGGAAGATGCCAAACTTGCTAAGTACAACGCCATTTGACTCAAACACTAACTTAAACTGACTACTAACTAAAAGAGACCCCGAAATCAGATTCTTCCGGATGTCCGGGACATGCAGCACGTCCTTCAGTTTCAGCTCCTTTCCCGAAGTCAGTTTGATCACCACCATTCCGACACCAGCCACTTCAGACGAGGCTTGGTTGCCCATGTAGAGCTTTCTCCCTTCAGCAGGAGAATAAGTGGAGAAGGCAGACATCTCCGAGCAAACGTGGCAAGTGGCACCAGTGTCCACGAACCAACTCTTCTTGTTGTCCACTATGTTGACCTCGGTCACCACAGCGGACATGTCCATCTCCGTAAGCTCACGTTCAGCAACGTTCACGGAGTTCTTCTTCCCTTTGTCCTCTTTCTTGGGATGACGACAATCAGCTGTCCGATGGTTGGGTTTGCCACAGTTGTAGCACTTCCCGCTGAACTTCTTCGGGGCAGGAGCAGCAGCAACAGCCTTGCCTTTGCCCTTGTCGTCTTGTCGCTTCCTTTTCTTTGATGGTTCGCCTTTCTCCATCAGGTTAGCTTTGACCTCGATGGAAGCAATCGAGCCCCTCTCCCTCTTGTCCCTCTTCTTGTTATCCTCCTCGATCCGGAGTCGGGTAACAAGGTCCTCCATCGTCACTTACTTTCGCTTGTGCTTGAGGTAGGACTTGAACTCCTTCCAAGATGGAGGGAGTCTGTCAATCACAGTTGCTACCTGAAAGGCTTCAGGCAGCTCCATCCCTTGCACTGCAATGTTATGGAAGATAACTTGCAGCTTCTGCACTTGCTCGACAACAGATTTGTTGTCTTCCATCTTGAAGTCGTACAAGGTGGAGACGACGAACTTGTTAGTTCCCGCGTCTTCAGTCTTATACTTCTTCTCCAAGGACTCCCATAGAGCTTTGGAAGTCGGTTACTCATCGTACACATCACAGAGGGCATCAGACAGCCCATTCATAATGTAGTTCCTGCAAAGATAGTCATCGTGGATCCAAGTATCATAAGCGACCCTTGTCTCACGAGTGGCATCATCAGCAGGAGCACTCGGATAGTCCTCCTTGATGTATTTCACCAAAGAGATGGTGGTCAAATAGAAGTGCATCTTCTTTTGCCACCGTTTAAAGTCATTTCCCGAAAACTTTTCGGGTTTCTCCCCTTTTACTACCACCGGCCTAACAGTCCCTTGAAGGGAGGCCTGGTTGGTTGTTAAAAGAGGATTGACACTGGCATTTCCTACAAAAGGATTGCCGCCAACATTTCCCACGAAGGGATTAGCACTAGAGCTTCCCACAAAGGGATTAGTGCTAGAGGTTCCCACAAAGGGATTGATATTTCCCACGAAGGGATTGCCATTAGCTTTCATCCATTCAGCAAGGATGTCTCCAAAATTTCCAAACTGGAAAGGGGGAATGGTGGTCGGATTACCATCGTTAGTCGGATTCGCAGGTACTGGAGTAGAGACATCATTCTTAGTCGGTGAAGACAAGTCCATCTCGTTATCAGAGTTATGGTTCGACATTTCAGAGTTTCGAAATGATAGTTCTATTCGATCTTGCGATTGTTAGAAATTGTGTGTGAATATTTCGAAACACTGAAGTATGGAAGAAGGGAAAACACGAAACGAATTCGTGAAAAACCGAGTCTAGGAATAACCTATTCCCGCAAGATCGAATACGCCCGTACAGTGCTTACAGTATGTTGCGTGCGGATCCCCAAAGGTAAAACGGTTTATCTATTCACACCGGTAGCACTACCGAGTATGAATTTCCGGCGAACTAAATCGGAATTATAAGCTAAACGGGATTTTCTGCAGAGAAAGGAATTCGGGAAATTCTGGGTTCGTTCGTGATCCTGGAAAAACTGGACGAAAAAGGGTATATATAGGCGGAAATACGACCCATTTGAGGGCTGCTGGAGTGGAGTACGTGGTGATCATGGATCACCCACGTTCTGTCGTGGAGAGAAACGCAGTTTCTCAGTCATGGGAAGCAAGACGGAATATTCCAGATCCTCTGGAGTGTATTAATGAAAATCGTAGGTGTATTAAACATGTTCGTGGGCCGATCCAATTTTAAATGGGCCAACCGAAATGGGCCGACCCAATTCCATACGGGTCACCCAATCCGATTGGATCCAAAAAGATAATGGGCTATTTCATATTTTTGGTACTCTAAAAATATAGGTATGGCACCAAAGCCCACCCAAAGCCCAATTGCCAAGAACCCCGGACCCGGGCGGGGCGGGGCGCGCATTCCATGGTTAGGGTCCCCATGTCCCAATTTAGAGAACATGAATAATTTCCTACTTATATACAAGATAAACTTTTTGTAATTTTCCAATGTGGGATGTAACTTCATTTTCCATTTCCCATAGAATTATTCAACACACATGATTACTACTACAACTTCCCAAATTAATTTCCCACTCACCGGAAATCGGTTTTGAGATATTAAATATACCACGCTCATCTACTCCGCGAGTAGAACAACATCGTTAATTTTATTTTTAAAAAAACTAACGTTTTTACTCCTAAAAAAATTGATCAAAGTAAGGGTATGAAACCTTTACAGAACCAATTTCCAACACCTCTTCCACCGTTGGACTCCTAAAACCCTCCGTCTCTCCACTTTACTCCATATTAATTGGGTCAATAAATAAGATTCTATTAACCGAAGAAATAACGTCAAACACTCTTTCCTTTCCCCATCCTCCGTAAGATTGTGAAGCACAAAGAAGCACGCCAAAGAATTTTTTATTGACAACGATTGATTATTACCCATTTTTAATAACCTTATTATAAGATTGATTACTGCATACTCTCCATTTTTATTATTGTGAATCCAAATAGTTCTTTCTGGTTTCAATTAGACAATTGGTTTTCAGAATTTGAGGACTATAGTGCTTGAATTACTGTTTACTTTTGATTTAACGGGTAGATTTTTGCTACAAAAGGAGTTTTTGGGTTTCTACTGCTGCCTTCCGTTTCCAAACAGTTTTAATCGTCCTTCCCTGCGGCTGCGACTCATAATAAAAAATATCTACGGTTAGTAATAGATTGGAAAAAAACAACCGTGGGTAATCTCCCCTTAAAATAGGTTACGTTTATGTTCTTGCTTCTTAAGATATTGCAATATTTAGTAATTTAAAATCTCATTATCAATTTCAGTGTTTATATATAGTTGATTTTAGTTTTTTAATTATTAATCATAAATTATTTGAATAGTTTTCTTGAATTCTAATCTGAGTGTCCTGTAATCATTGCTTAAGTTTAATTTTTTGGGAATCTAATATTGAAATTTCTATGAGCATGTTGTTCATTTTTCTTTCTTGATTAAGATTTTCTTTCATTACTTTGTTTCTTTAGTAAGAATTAGTGGATATTCTTGCAGGAGGCGAGATTCTGTGTTTGGTATGTATGTATTTATGTCTTTAGTTGCTGAATTAATTGCTTCTGCATGCCAATAATCAAAATTTTTATCGTTGTCTGGGTATATGTTATGTTAATTAATTATATACATACTGATATGAAAATTATGTTTGTGTTGTATTATTTATGTTGTTTACATCAGTTAAAACTGAAATTAAGAGCACTGAGAGTGCATTTTAGCAATTTTTCTTTCCCATCTTGCTATCCCAACGTTCTTAGAAGAGCTGCATAGTCTAAAATTGTATCGTCTTATCATATCAAGAAAAATATTACTATACATGCTCCTTGACAATATAATAATAAGTTTCTGAAATTGATCAATCTATGTTACTATGTTGGGTTGAACCTTTCTTTAGTCAATATGCTCAATAAATAGTGCTTCTCCCTTGGGTACTTTAATACTGGACATCACAATGCCGATTATTTATTATTTCCAATTTAAAGAAGAACAAGAATGTCTGGAATCTTGATCACAAGTTGGTATGTAATGCAAAATTTGACAGATTAATATGGTGCTTTCATCAAAATTAAAAAACTCAAATTGGAAAACCATGAACTCTATACATGTAATTGTTGGGAGAGGAATATTGTAATGTAGGAGTTTTTAGAAAAGGCTCCTGCTCATGAAAACCAAATAAGTAATCCTGACCGAAGATTAGTGCTTTTATGTATTTTTAAACATTCATATATATGTAACTTTGGACTGAAATGAAAGATGCTCTAACTTATTTTTTCCTATAGGACGTAGTGCTGCTCTTTTGTATGCCACAAATATTCTTAAGGACCTTCAAACTACAAATAACAGCATGCACGTACTTTTAACGTTATCTCAGATGCTACTGCTGATGCATTACTGATAGTAGGAAAGTTGACGCATATTGTACAACACTCACCTCTCAAGTGCAAGAGGATCGTGGAATAAAAGTAAGTGTCTAGTTAAATTATCGATCCACGAGACTAGTGGCTAGTGTAGCCCTATTACTATGTGTTGACGCGAGATTGTAATACGGATCAATGTTTTGGAACAAGGATTTTCTCGAAATTAAATTCAAATTAAACAACTAAAAAAAATATAAACAATTAACTAAATAAGAGCGATAAGCAATTTTAGGAATTTTCAAACAATTAAAAGAGACGTGTTCGGGTGTTAATTCATCACATGGGAATCAAATACACATTCGATAAGTAATCCCTATTAAAATTTCTGACCAACTATAGAAGCAATCACTAAACATCACGTATTCACCGTACTGGATAAGCCCAGGTAAACATGTCAAATGAAAATATCGAAGTGTTAATCTTCTCACTCATCACCCAATTTCTCAATCAAGCAACAAGTGTAGGAAATATGGGGTTCTAATAAAAATACCCAACTCTCATTGCGATACTTCAATATCCACTCAAATCGCATAGATCACTCACACCCATACTAAGTCATGCACCCATCCAACACTCGTTGCGATAAATATACAATCTAAAATGAATTAAAAGAGCAAATTATGAAATCGAACAAACAAAACTCATAATCCTAATAGATTGACTTTCAACTAGAATAGGATCACAAGTCTAAACCAATACTCAATTACCCATACAAATCCAAACACCTAAACATAAGGAAACTAACTCAGCATTATCAAACAAATTCATATGAAATAAAAGAAAAATAATCATAAACATTGAAATTTAACCACAAGGAAATGAAAATTAAGGAAAGAAACCACCTAATCAGGAGTGAATTAGCTACAATACTTGAGAATCTTGTTTGAATGGTAAATAACTACTAATTAAAAGCTTAATGATAGAAATTAAAGGAAATACAAAAGAGAGAAAACAAAAATTATTATAGGTGATTAGGGTTCTCAACCCCCTCTTCTAAATCTGATGAAAATGGTATTTAAAATGTGGGATGAGGGTGATAGAACGAGGACCACGAGGTAATAGAAATAACGATAATTAAATAGACAAATCCTCAAAAGAGAGGCCACAGAGTGCTGCACTCTGCCACAGAGATAAATCTCTGCCCACAACTTAACGTTGCCTGATATTCTTGATCAAAAGATGATTCTGAATTCTGGAAAAACTAACTTAAATAGACTCAAAACCCTAACCCTAACTTAGGCCCAAGAAAGATAAGCCCATGGGCTATTTATTTAATTGACAATATAAAAGACAGACTTATTTTAAAGACTAATAATAATAATAAAACTTAATTAATAAGACACCACGTATCAATACTCCCGCCGATCAAACAGCCTTGTCCTCAAGGCTGGAGCAATGGGTCGAGCATATTCTCATGTCCGCCCGGGTCCTCAGTTTCTCCCTCATCGCACTCCAACATTATAGCCAAGGATTTGGAAGGACATTTGTGCTGGGGTCCAAAGGGTTGACTGCACCTAAAGCACTTCCCCTTTGCTCTATACTCTCGAGCCTCCTCCGCTGTGAGGTGACGGATGTTACGATTAGGCCAAGGGCCCGAAGATCCTGCCGAGGAATTCGTAGAGAGTCCAGGGCCTGAACTGTTTGGTTTCTGGCTCAACTCTTGAGATGAGCCACCCCCAAACTGAGATGCTGGGAAACGGGAATAAGATCCCTGGTTGGTTGTGGAGCGGGTGGGTGTGCCCCGTGGACTGTTGGATGAGAAAGAAGCACCTGATGAGCAGTTAAGGCGTCTTGCTGCCTTGATGGCCGAGTGCACATCGATGGATTCAGGTTCAGAGATTTGCTCACGAATCGAGGGTTTCAAACCCCCAAGAAACATTCCCAGATACTGATCAGGGGGTAAGTTTGGGAGTTGAGCAACTCGTTCTTCGAACAGAGCCAAATAATCCTCCAAAGAACCAGTTTGGCGAGTCATATGCATTGCCTCGTATGCGTTTCTGGCCGAAGTATCACCAAAACGTTCAATTAATTCCCTCGAATAACGCTCCCACTGAATATTGGGATCTCTGCGGAGAACCCATTGGGCCCAGAACATGGCCCTTCCAGAGATACCAATAAGGGCAAGTTGAACCCGGTCCTGGGGAGGTGTTTTATGCACCAAGAAAAATTGTTCAGCCTGCGCGATCCATGCCATGGGGTCGGAACCATCAAAGAAAGGCAGATCCAGTTTAGGCCCGTGTGTGACTTCCACGAACCCTGGTGGCAGCGGCAGTCGGCCGGAGATGGGGTGTGGGATCTGCGATCCTCCGGAAGAGGAGTTAGATATGGAGGAAGAATGGAAAACCGCTGGCTGCGGGACCGCAGGAACAGCCACCTGCCCGTTTGGCCCCAGCGAATCGACTTTCGCAATGACAGTGTTCAACAACAATTCAAAACTGGCGAATTTCTTCTCCGTCGCGGCCATATTAGTGGTGAGGGCCTCTTGAACTTCCCCAATTGATTTCTCCACTGATTCTAGACGCTCCTTCTCAGACATGGCACGAGTGGTTGTCATCGAGAAAGAGATCCGGTAGGTCGGACCAATTGATAGAACGAGGACCACGAGGTAATAGAAATAACGATAATTAAATAGATAAATCCTCAAAAGAGAGGCCACAGAGTGCTGCACTCTGCCACAGAGATAAATCTCTGCCCACAACTTAACGTTGCCTGATATTCTTGATCAAAAGATGATTCTGAATTCTGGAAAAACTAACTTAAATAGACTCAAAACCCTAACCCTAACTTAGGCCCAAGAAAGATAAGCCCATGGTCTATTTATTTAATTGACAATATAAAAGACAGACTTATTTTAAAGACTAATAATAATAATAAAACTTAATTAATAAGACACCACGTATCAGAGGGTATTGGATGAAATTACAATTTAGTCCTTGAAAACATGAAAACTGCACAAAATGCCACAAAATAGATGATTGCACGACTTGAGCATGCTTGTCACGACCGTGTATTTCGGGCACAAGTCGTGCGGAAATTTATTGTCACGAGCTGTAGTCAAATGCTACGGCCGTGCTTGGCTTGTCAAGTCACGCGGCTCATGCTTTGAAACGACGGTCTTATTTTTTGCGATTTCTCGCGTGGAACTGCAATTTCTGGCACGACTTTGACGCTTCCCAGCGTGATACTCCATTAATTCCAGCGTGTTGCTTTATTCCAGATGTGGCTGCTTTCATCTCCGGCGAAGGCGTTCGATGCTTCCCAGCGTGAATGAGCTTCCCAGCGACGTCTACTTACTAATTCCGGCACAGGGCGGATGGTAATAAGGGCAGTACCGGGCTCTAGCCCAGTGCAAGCCCAAACCAAGTACCTATATATATATATATCCCACTAATTATTATTAGTTTCAGCCCAGTCCAAAAAAATTGGAAAACCCATTATTATTAATTACTTGGTTTCATCTAAAAATATAAGCCAAGAAAAGTGGAAAGCCCACTAATAAGAAAAGCCCACTAATAAGAAAAGTCCATTATTGTTATAAGAAAAGGTTGCAGCTTCTTTAGTTATTACTTTATATGATTCAACATTGGAAGCTTCTTCGGTAATTCAGAAAGGCAGCAGCAAAACAGAGCATTGGTCCCCTCCCCTCCCCCACTCACGGTAAAAAAAAAAAAAAAAAAAATTCTACATTCTTCTTTCTTTATTTTTTATGGTTGTATTTTGTATCTAATTTAGTTACTTTTGTTATTTTTATTTTTATTGATGCATATGATGAAGTATGGAAAAAAAAATGTTAGTTTATATCAATTATATTTTTATAGTTTTTAATTCAATTAGCAATTTAGTTAGTAATGATCTTCTTTTACTAAGTGTTAGGATTATTTGAAGTTATTGATTCAACTTGATGGGGAATTAGTATTTAGGGTTATGATATTAAGTAGGTCAAATTATTAGGGCTAATAATTTGATTACTATTTATTTAGTAACTCAATTGATAATTTTGGATTACAAGTAGTATTTAGTAATTTATTTTCATGTGCATTATCCCAAATTTTTAAATGGAGCAACAACCTTTTGCAAAGAAAGGAAAGAGACTTATATCATCCTTTTTCAAAAAATGTGACTATCAAGATACTGAAGGTAGCTCGGAACCTACATACGCCACTACACAAAATCAAACTAATCAATCTCTTTCAACACCTATGGAGAAAATTCCCTCAATTTCAGATTTACAGTCAGATACATGTATTGTGCGTGATCCGGGAAAAAAGGAAGCAGATGTGGGAACATTCTGTTAATGCACGAGATGATATAAGACGGACATATCTAAAAGCTGGGCCATATCAACCGAGAATGGAAGTGTATCCTGTTACGAAGTTTGGCACTCAAAATCGTAGTTTTCAGAAAAGGTGGTTCGACAAGTTTCATTGGTTAGAATACTCGCCTTCCATGGATAGAGCATATTGTTTGTATTGCTTTCTTTTCATTAGCGATGTTAATATGCCTATTTCTTCTGCATTAGTCAAGGAAGGGTTTAACAATTGGAAAAGGATAAGTCAAGGAAATAAATGTGCTTTTCTTACTCATGTTGGTTCTGCAGCTACATCACCACATACTATGTGTTTAAGACGTGCAGAGGATTTGATGAGACCATCTGGGCACATTGATAAAGTTATGCACGCTCAGACAAATATTGAGAAAGAGAGGAATCGTTTGCGCTTAAAGACCTCAATTACTAGCCTCCGATGGCTTGCACTTCAAGGTTGTGCTTTTAGAGGTCATGATGAGCCTTCATCTTCATCCAACCGTGGGAATTTTATTGAATTGGTGAAGGCTTTTGCAAGTATGAATAAGGAAGTTGATGAAGTTGTTCTTGATAATGCTCCAGGAAATGCCCAATACATTGCTCCTGAAATTCAAAAAGAGATTTTGAATATTATGGCCAATAGAGTACGTCAAATGATTCGCGAAGAAGTTGGTGATAGATGTTTTTGTATCCTTGTTGATGAAGCACAAGATATCTCAAAACAGGAGCAAATGGCCATTATCCTGAGGTTTGTGAATGATCATGGAATTTTGACTGAACGTTTTTTTGCAATTAGAAGTGTTAGTGACACCACTTCATTAAATTGGAAAAAAGAGATATGTAGTGTTCTTTCTCATTTTGGTCTCTCGGTTAAGAAGATGAGAGGCCAAGGGTATGATGGTGCTAGTAATATGCGTGGTTCATGGAATGGACTTCAGGCATTATTTCTTAGAGATTGTCCATATGCCTATT
Organism: Ballota nigra; assembly: GCA_947034835.1. NCBI lineage: Eukaryota > Viridiplantae > Streptophyta > Magnoliopsida > Lamiales > Lamiaceae > Ballota > Ballota nigra. The sequence goes on from OX344728.1 coordinate 6,727,754, forward strand.
ATGTTCATTGTTTTGCGCATCGTCTACAACTTACATTAGTTTCTGCATCTAAGGATATCAGTGTTGTTTGGGAATTTATTTCTCACTTGGATAATGTAGTTAATATAATAACTTCTTCACCGAAACGTGTCTCTCAACTACATGCTGCTAAAAAATATAAAATTCAGAGTTTGTTGGATGCATATGAGCTTGATTCAGGACGTGGTGCCAATCAAATTGGTAATTTGCAGCGAGCTGGAGCTACTCGTTGGAGTTCACACTATAACTCCGTGAGGAGTTTGATTGATATGTATGCTGCAACTTGCAAAGTGTTTGAATGTCTCATTGAGCACTCTCAAAGTGGAAGATCTAAAGCTGAAGTTCAAGGTGTGTACAAAAATATGGCAAGCTTTGAATTTGTATTCACTTTACACTTGATGCATAGAATTATGAGAGTTACTGATTCGCTTTGTCAAATTCTCCAAAGAAAAGTTCAAGACATTTTGGCTGCTATTACGTTCGTCTCTACTACTAAAACCATTCTTAAAGAGTTGAGAGAATGTGGTTGGGAAGGATTTCTTGAAGAAGTCAAAGTTTTTTGTTCGAGGAATGGTATTGATGTCCCCAAATTGGAATGTGCATATAAGGTTGGCCGTTCTCGTGGGCAAACTACAATGGAACATCATTATCATTTTGATGTTTTTAATGGAGTAATAGATTGCATCTTGATGGAGTTGGATACAAGATTTAATGATGCATCAGTTGAATTACTTTCACTCAGTGTGGCCTTAGATCCTAAAAATTCTTTCGAATCATTCAACATTGATAATATTTGCAGGCTTGCAAGGAAATTCTATCCAGAAGATTTTACAGGTCAAGATATTGTTACTTTAGAGTATGAGTTGGATCACTATAAGCGTGATGTGATAGTGAACCAAGAGTTTCAAGTTTCTACTCTTGTTGAGTTGAGTCAACTATTTTCTAAGAGTGGAAGGTCGAAAGTCTACGTTGTGTTAACTAGATTAATTCATCTAGTTTTGACGTTACCCGTTTCGACTGCTACAACTGAACGAGCATTTTCAGCGATGAAACATGTGAAGACGGTACTTCGTAACAAGATGGGAGATGATTTACTTGGAGATTATTTGATGCTTTATATTGAGAGAGATTTCGTTAAGAATATAGAGATAGACTCAATTATTGATGAATTTTATGTTTTAAAGTCTCGTAGAGCACAAATTAAGTGAACATCGAAATATTCTATTCTGTGTAAATTTTTAATGTACTGAAGCATTTTTTTTCAGCCCACCCCACAACCAATTTCTGGATCCGCCCCTGGGCACAGCGGCGCTGCAAATTCTGCTACTATTCAACCTCTATTTTCGTCTAACAAATGAGCTCTCTCTCTCTCTCTCTCTCTAAATAGGCCATGGTGTGAGCAAAGATGAAAATATTCGGATATATCTCCGATATATCCATTTTTGTGGTCACCAATATCGATGTTGGGGGTAACAATATTTCCATAATATCCATAAAAAAATTGGTAATATTGATAAATATCGGTATGCTATATTAATTTTGTAACGCTCCGAATCCAGAACATAGCCCACCTTGGCTTTAATGCTTCAGACTCGAGTCGTCACTTAGTAATATGAGAAAATTAAGCTAATTTTTTTAAATGAATAACAAATATATTTTACTTAGATTCTTATTGTAAAACTAATTACGTAAAATCGCAAGATAATAATTTGCAGCGGAAAGAAATTTTAAACGTGCAATACCTAAATCTGTAATTAAGAGTTAAACATACAGTAGCATAAGAACGATAAATTTTTAAACATAAGTGTCGAACATTAAAAGGGGCAGTCACTCGAATCAAAACATAATGTCTAAAATGCAAATAAATATAAGTAGCAAAATAAATTTTATCAGGTAGTGGTGGGGAGGGTCGTGCCTACAGCTGCTTCCAGTCCTCCATATCGATACCTGAAAATGTTTTGTAAAAGAGGGGATGAGATTTGAATTCTCAGTGTGGGTGATCTGTACGCTATTATGTAAATCGGGCATATTTCAAGCATCTTTATACCATATTTTTCCAACTATAAAAAAATTATTTTGGCACGACTATTTCATCAATGCCTATGGACAGTCTTAATTTCAATGTACCCTATGAGCTGTTTTAATTTCAACATACTCTGCAGATATATCTTAATTTCAACATATCCTATGATGCAACTTTTCATTGCACCCGTATTGATACAACATTTCATTGTACCCGTAATGGTACGACTTTTCATCGCACCCTTAAAGTAACAACCTTCACCAAATAAAATCGTATAAACTCAACTAAAAATACACCAATCATCACATAACGTTCAGGCAATACAGATATGAACCACCCACCTTTCAAAGAGCTTTTAGTAAAAGTCGAGGACAACAAGACTTTCAAACCCACACACGAACCGTACTTAACCTAGCAAGAATTATTATTCACGTTTTAGTCCATTATCCACTTATAAGGATTTTCTCGCATTCTTATACGTAACAAGTTGGTCCTAAAAGGACTTTTGACATAATTATTATTTTCGTTTCTTTTAGTGCAAGTTTACAATATTTAGTCTTAGTGAAATTTTTCACTAAAATCACATTGTAACACATTTCCAAGGAATAAATCATTCGTCTTAAGATCAAAACTCCTAAACATGAAATTCGTTACATAACTCCTATCCACATGATACTAATGTGTTCTAAGTCCTTATTCTATCATGCAAGACAAGTATGAGCATTTAAACAAAAGTAAACACTTCAAGTTACTAAGTTGAAAATGATGCAGTTTGTTCTCCTAGGTCTTCTACTTACAACTTTGGGCATTTTTCAAAAATATTTAGACACATTAAAAAATTATGAAATTTATACAGCAGCTTCAAATTGAAATGAAGAACACACATAAAAATAGTTCTTGTGCATTTGGTGTGTTGAAAATAAGGCTTTTGGTCCATTTTCAAAACTAGTACATAAACTTTTCATGTGTCACAGTAGGTTTACAGCAGTGCATCATTAACAAGAACATTTTGGTAAAATTACTTAGAAACCTCCTAAAATCATGAAAAATTCATAGACGTAGCTAACAATCCATAGTATTTTAATATAATTTTTAAAAAAGTTATTCTCTTGCCGATTAGCACCAGATTCTTTCTAAACACGAAGGTAGTTGCAGATTGTCACGTTTTCTTTAAAAAATCATAGATTATTGAATAAAATTCCAAATCGCATGAGACCAGTGGCAAATGAAAGATACTTTGACCTAATTTCCAAATATGTAAACAACTTTCGTAAATAACAAGTTTCATGAATATCGTTTTGTTCCAGAAAGCACAGACATTGTCAACTTCTTCATCTAGACATGCTCACACACATATATCTTTCACCTCTACATTTATCATGTCATAAATCTTTCTTTAAACATATATCTAGCAAATAACACATCATTTAACATATATTAAACCATCCAAAAGAACATTTAAATCTAGGTATCATGGCTTTCTAAAAATACTAAACATGCTCAATAGGACAAGATATTATAGTTTTGAGTTGTTGGTTGATAAACCTTTGTAGTTTCTTTCTTGTTAAGCTAGGGGGCCTTATAGCTCTTCAAGTTCTCTTCCTTTAGAGGTTAAGAATGACTCTTTGGATGGAAAGCTTTTCCTTGGAGCCCTATGATGAAGATGCAAAATAAGTTAGAATTTAGGTTTTTGGAAAGAAGATTCATGAGAAAGAATAGAGGAAATAGAAGGTTTTCTATCCATGGAAGACCTTAAGATCCTCGCCTGACAGAAGGTCAGATTCCTAAAGATACACTGACCCGACAAGATCGAGAGTCTACATCAAAAAAGAGTATTTAAGGTGTTATAGGTCTACTGTTGATCTTTATATTAATAATTGTAATAAATCCCTAAATAGAGGGTTGAGACGAATTTAGGGTCACTTTTGGGCCTTTGGGGGTGAACCTCTATAAATAGGGGGTCACCCCCTCATTGTAGAGGACTTCACTTTTCTCTCATTTCTCATATATCCAAGAAACTCTAATATTCGTGGGAAGAACGAAAGTTCTTCCCCAACCGTTCGTGTTCGTTTATATTTATTGTTTGTCGGGCATAACCCAAATAGCCACATAAATCTACCTGTACGAAAATGCCTGTCAACAATTTGGCACTAGAAGGAGGGCATTTCGTGTTCATCTCGATGAATGAACACGAAAATCTTCCCTCGAAAATCAAAAAATAAAATTCCAAACCCATGAATCTGTTCAACAAAAATCATCCAAGAAAAAATTCATCCCGTCTTCAACGATTCAACCCCATTTTGGTAGCAATCTTCAACCCCATTTCCTGGTCTAAATTCATCACAAGCTCCAGGGTCTCCCAACCAAAATGTCCATCTAAGATTTACCTATCTAAATCATATACATACCATCCTATCATTCTCAAATCAAAGATATACATCAATCTCCCAGAAAAATTAAAGAATACTGTTTCCTCACGGTAGCAAAAGGCTCGAAGCTTTCAAAAAAAAAAAAAAAAACAAAAAACCCAGTTCTTACTAGAACAACAGCTAGCTATGAAGAAAACAGCTACGGAGCCCTGGACGTGCTACAGCCACCGCAGAAGGAATAACAACGCTCCACCTCCGTCGTCCACCGGAAAGGAGCAGCCGTGTTGTGGAAAAGATTAGGCAAAAACAATGGTACACCCCCTGTTTTCTGCTCTGAACACCCCCCCATTGCCTCGGTTGTTACGCGCCTTTTGCGCAGGCTTTCAGTTTGCTTTTGGCACGTTTTTCAACATGCATTGAAAAGTCAAAAGTTTCTCCTACATCGATCCACGCGCCGGCGAAGTCGTCTCGACGTCCATCGCATCCCCGGGTCTCCGCTCAACACGGCGGCTTTCTCCCCGAATCGCCGACGTTAGCCCATTGCGCGGCCTCCCAGCCGCCCGCAGCCTCCTCGAATCGGCGTCAACCTGCTCGCGCCTTCCCACAGCCTACTCGCGTCGTCTCCCCGAATCGGCGTCCCCACGGGCTCCTTCCTACCCAGCGCGCATCCCGGCCACCACCCACCAAGCTAGGCTCCCGCGTCGCCTCCCCGAGCTGGGGCTACCCGCGTCGTCCAGCGCACATCCCTGCTATCGAAGAGACCTCCCCGACGTGCTTGCCCGTGAGCGGAGCCGCGGTACTCCCCGCGTCGCTGTCTGCCCGCGCGGTCTCGCGGCCTCCCCGCGCCTACCCGCGGCTTCCACGCCGCACGCCTCCTCGCAGCACAGCCTAGCCGCCAATCACCGCCTCCCCGCGCGGTCGCCCTGGGCCGGATCGCCGCCTCCCCGCGCGGCCTCGCCTCCCCCTCGCCTGGCCGATCGCCGCCTAACCGACTTGCTTGTCCGCGCCCGGAGCCGCGGTTCTCCCCGCACGCCGCCGACCCCACGCGGCCTCCCGCCTCCCCGCTCCGCCTCTTCTCCCCGTCGCGGGCTCACCGCCAGACGCGCCTACCCGCGCCGGCAAGATTTCTCCCCGCCTCGTCGCCTCCGCAGACTGGGATCCGCCGCCTCCGCGTCGCTCGACCTCGCCGAGCGGCGCAACCGCTTCCCGGCGCCGCCTCCTGCCAGCCGCTCCGACCTTACGCGGGTTGGGCGCCCCCAGTCCTTGCCGCCTCCGGCCACCGATCCAGAGCGAAAAGCGATCGCGACCCAAAGCTGCCAGAAATTTCGCCCTTTGACTGGGGATTGAATTCTTTTGGCTGGAATACCAATTTGGCCGATTTAGTTGTAGCATTTGGGCCCTACTTATTATTTGGCTATTGGGCCCTTTTTTTTTTTTCAATTTAGTGGGCTTTTTTATTTATTTATCCTTTTGGGCCAATCTTTAAGTTATAGTTTTTAGGCTCCATTTTATTTAATTTATAGAGCCAATCTGTTGGGCCTTTTTATTTAATTTGTAGGGCCAGATTAATTTAACTGTTGGCCCTAATTCAAGTGTAAAAAAAAAAAAAAAAGGGCGGGCAGAAGCATCTAAGACGAGCATTCGGAGCCTCTTCGACAACGAAAAATCTACGGGCAGTCCTTTGCCCACTCGCATCAGGTTTATTTCGACAATTTCCTTTTAATATATATTACACCTCGCAATTTTCATATAAATTAAAAGCGGGGGCATATATTCATATTTCGAAAATTCAAAGCGGGGGCAATTTTTTAATACAATTGTCATTTGATATTTCCTTTTAATATATATTGTAAGTCGTTAGTTTTCATATACATTAAAAGCGGGGGCATGGATATACACATCCTATGCACATTTTGTGACATCAAAAATAAATTATTTGACACTGAGTATTATTAAATACAGCCAATTATTTAAAACTTCGAATATAATTTCGAAAAAATCATTGAGGTTGCTCACCGAATAAATAACTCCATATTTAAAATATGGTCACACCTTTCGACTACAGACATTTGTCCGCCTTCATAGGCGTTGATCGATCCGCCTTTTAGGCGTCGACATTCCGCCTAGATTGGCGAAGTAATCCGTCTTCTCGACGTCGATTAGTCCGCCTTTTCAGGCGTTGACGTATCGATTAGTTCGCCTTCACCGGCGTCAACTAATCTCTTTCTCGAGTTAATCCATCTTCTCGACGTGGATTAGTCCGCCTCTCAGGCGTTGACGTACTGATTAGTTCGCCTTCACCGGCGTCAACTAATCTACTCGAGCTAATCCGCCTTTTAGGCGTCGACATTCCGCCTAGATTGGCGAAGTAATCCGTCTTCTCGACGTCGATTAGTCCGCCCTTTCAGGCGTTGACGTATCGATTAGTTCACCTTCACCGGCGTCAACTAATCTACTTCTCGAGTTAATCCACCTTCTCGGCGTCGACATTCCGCCTAGATTGGCGAAGTAATCCGTCTTCTCGACGTCGATTAGTCCACCCTTTCTGGCGTTGACGTATCGATTAGTTCGCCTTCACCGGCGTCAACTAATCTACTTCTCGAGTTAATCCGCCTTCTCGGCATCGACATTCCGCCTAGATTGGCGAAGTAATCCGCCTGATCGGTGTTGATTAATCCGCCTTCTCGGCGTCGACATTCCGCCTAGATTGGCGAAGTAATCCGTCTTCTCGACGTCGATTAGTCCGCCCTTTCTGGCGTTGACGTATCGATTAGTTCGCCTTCACCGGCGTCAACTAATCTACTTCTCGAGTTAATCTGCCTTCTCGGCGTCGACATTCCGCCTAGATTGGCGAAGTAATCCCCCCGATCGGCGTTGATTAATCCGCCTTCTCGGCGTCGACATTCCGCCTAGATTGGCGAAGTAATCCGCCCGATCGGTGTTGATTAATCCGCCTTCTCGGCGTCGATATTCCGCCTAGATTGGCGAAGTAATCCGTCTTCTCGACGTCGATTAGTCCGCCCTTTCAGGCGTTGACGTATCGATTAGTTCGCCTTCACCGGCGTCAACTAATCCACTTCTCGAGTTAATCCGCCTTTTAGGCGTCGACATTCCGCCTAGATTGGCGAAGTAATCCGTCTTCTCGACATCGATTAGTCCGCCTCTCAGGCGTTGACGTATTGATTAGTTCGCCTTCACCGGCGTTAACTAATCTACTCGAGCTAATCCGCCTTCTCGGCGTCGACATTCCGCCTAGATGGGCGAAGTAATCCGTCTTCTCGACATCGATTAGTCCGCCCTCTCAGGCGTTGACGTACTGATTAGTTCGCCTTCACCGGCGTCAACTAATCTACTCGAGCTAATCCGCCTAGATTGGCGAAGTAATCCGCCCGATCGGCGTTGATTAATCCGCCTTCTCGGCGTCGACATTCCGCCTAGATTGGCGAAGTAATCCGCCCGATCGGCGTTGATTAATCTGCCTTCTCGGCGTCGACATTCCACCTAGATTGGCGAAGTAATCCGCCCGATCAGCGTTGATTAATCCGTCTTCTCGGCGTCGACATTCTGCCTAGATTGACGAAGTGATCCGTCTTCTCGACGTCGATTAGTCCGCCCTTTCAGGCGTTGACGTATCGATTAGTTCGCCTTCACCGGCGTCAACTAATCCACTTCTCGAGTCAATCCGCCTAGATTGGCGAAGTAATCCGCCCGATCGGCGTTGATTAATCCGCCTTCTCGGCGTCGACATTCCGCCTAGATTGGCGAAGTAATCCGCCCGATCGGCGTTGATTAATCCGCCTTTTAGGCGTCGACATTCCGCCTAGATTGGCGAAGTGATCCGTCTTCTCGACGTCGATTAGTCCGCCCTTTCAGGCGTTGACGTATCGATTAGTTCGCCTTCACCGGCGTCAACTAATCCACTTCTCGAGTCAATCCGCCTAGATTGGCGAAGTAATCCGCCCGATCGGCGTTGATTAATCCGCCTTCTCGGCGTCGACATTCCGCCTAGATTGGCGAAGTAATCCGCCCGATCGGCGTTGATTAATCCGCCTTTTAGGCGTCGACATTCCGCCTAGATTGGCAAAGTAATCCGTCTCCTCGACGTCGATTAGTCCGCCCTTTCTGGCGTTGACGTATCGATTAGTTCGCCTTCACCGGCATCAACTAACCTCTTTCTCGAGTTAATCCGTCTTCTCGGCGTTGATTAGTCTGCCTTTTATGCGTTGACATATTGATTAGTTCGCCTTCACCGGCGTCAACTAATCTGCCTCTCAAGCCGATCCGTCACTCGGCCTTGATTAGTTCGCCTTCACCGGCGTCAACTAATCCGCCTCTCGGCGTGGATCCAGTCCGCATGTTAAGCGTTGACTTTCCGCCTTAATGGGCGAGGTAGTGTTTAGTTCGTCCTCACCGGCGTTAACTAATCTATTCTCTGCATCGTGAAGTCGCTGCCCGATCATCGGCTAAAGCACTTCACTCATTAACCTGTTGGTTAATCTTTTAAGCGGTTGTTAACTCAATCCCATCTTCGTGAAGTCGCTGCCCGTCAATCGGCTAAAGCACTTCACTCATTAACCTGTTGGTTAATCTTTTAAGCGGTTGTTAACTCAATCCCATCTTCGTGGAGTCGCTGCCCGATCATCGGCTAAAGCGCTTCACTCATTAACCTGTTGGTTAATCTTTTAAGCGGTTGTTAACTCAATCCCATCTTCGTGAAGTCGCTGCCCGTCAATCGGCTAAAGCACTTCACTCATTAACCTGTTGGTTAATCTTTTAAGCGGTTGTTAACTCAATCCCATCTTCGTGAAGTCGCTGCCCGATCATCGGCTAAAGCACTTCACTCATTAACGTGTTGGTTAATCTTCTAAGCGGTTGTTAACTCAATCCCATCTTCGTGAAGTCGCTGCCCGTCAATCGGCTAAAGCACTTCACTCATTAACCTGTTGGTTAATCTTTTAAGCGGTTGTTAACTCAATCCCATCTTCGTGAAGTCGCTGCCCGATCATCGGCTAAAGCGCTTCACTCATTAATCTGTTGATTAATCTTTTAATCGATTGTTAATTCAATCCTGGATTCGTGAAGTTGCTGCCCGTCAATCGGCTAGAGCGTTTCACTCATTAATCTGTTGATTAATCTTTTAATCGATTGTTAATTCAATCTTGTATTCGTGAAGTCGCTGCCCGTCTATCGGCTAAAGCACTTCGCTCATTAATCTGTTGATTTATCTTTTAATTGTTAGTTAAGTCAATCTGTTGTCCGAGAAGTCGCTACCCGCAAGTGGCCTGAGCACTTCATTAATTAATCATCTCGACTTTTATCGCTAAGTTATTTAAATCAATGCCGGCCAGCGGCAAGAACTCTTTATTAATTGAACGTCACGGTTCTCGACTCGGGGGCACGATGGAAGATCGCACCCCACTAACCCGACCAGTTTCAGAAAAGTTTGATAATTCGAAGATGACTCAAAACATTCTGCCATCAAGGACCCTGTCGTCGAAGATTCCCTCGGGGCATCCGAGCTATCCTGTTTTCAGGCTCGGGGGCAAAACCTATTTGAAGCACAGATCAAGATCGAACTCTGGCCACAATCAGAGCCCAATCTTGGGGGCAATTGTTACAGCAGGAAATATCCTCGCCTGACAGAAGGTCAGATTCCTAAAGATACACTGACCCGACAAGATCGAGAGTCTACATCAGAAAAGAGTATTTAAGGTGTTATAGGTCTACTGTTGATCTTTATATTAATAATTGTAATAAATCCCTAAATAGAGGGTTGAGACGAATTTAGGGTCACTTTTGGGCCTTTGGGGGTGAACCTCTATAAATAGGGGGTCACCCCCTCATTGTAGAGGACTTCACTTTTCTCTCATTTCTCATATATCCAAGAAACTCTAATATTCGTGGGAAGAACGAAAGTTCTTCCCCAACCGTTCGTGTTCGTTTATATTTATTGTTTGTCGGGCATAACCCAAATAGCCACATAAATCTACCCGTACGAAAATGCCTGTCAACAGTTGATAAACCTTTGTAGTTTCTTTCTTGTTAAGCTAGGGGGCCTTATAGCTCTTCAAGTTCTCTTCCTTTAGAGGTTAAGAATGACTCTTTGGATGGAAAGCTTTTCCTTGGAGCCCTATGATGAAGATGCAAAATAAGTTAGAATTTAGGTTTTTGGAAAGAAGATTCATGAGAAAGAATAGAGGAAATAGAAGGTTTTCTATCCATGGAAGACCTTAAAAACTTCAACCCTTGGCTATATATGAACTTAGGATGAAGAAAGTGGGTCTTCTTCCTCAAGAAAATGGGGAGAATATAGTTTTTCTCCCCAAGGGAGAGGGGCGGCCGGAAATTATGAGTTTGATGGGGGGAAATGAGGGCTTCTCTCTTGTCTTGTGTTTTTATGCAAGACAAGGGAGGGGGGGGGGGGGGTGGTCTTCTAGGTGAGGGAGAGGTTACTCTAAATTAGTATGTTGTAAGAGATGAGAGGGTAAGAAAGTGAATTTGGCCTTACTCCATTTATTCATCCAAGAGATAGTGATAGGTGCATGAGGGGAGTGGGGAGGAAGTCTCCTCCCCCATTGGTTGTTCAAGGCTGATTTTTGGACCTGAGGTCTGCCTTTTGGTGGCCCCCAGTGTTATGGGACGCGGTTTGATTGAAACTGTATTTTTTGGTGTTGATTTTGTGGCCCAAAAATTAAGGTGTTTGTTTGATAATTATACCCGATTTTTTGACGTGTATTTTATTCATTTGGATTGCATTTTACTTACTTTTGAACTTTTTACTACTTATTCCATTCGTATTTTAAGTGCTAGGAGTGCCTCCGGTTCGGTTTGTTCGTCCGTTGTTTGAAAAATAAAAATTTAAACAAGTAGTCCTCATTTTGACAATAAAATTTATATGTTCACATAAAGATAAATAATTAAACATATTTAACTTAATATTTTGGATCGGGGTATTACATATTTTAATTGTATAATTGTACAAGTTAGGCCTAATATTGGTAAAATATCGAAAAATATCGGCAATTTCAATAAATAATGATTAATATCACAAATGTAAAATTTGCTCTATTTACTTTGTTAAATTTATGTATTAAAAGTTTGTTATTAAATTTTCATAGTTTTTCAAATTTACCAATATCGATATTCGATATAGATATATTCATCGATATTTCCACAAATTTAAGATTTTGATATTTTTATTGATACAGATACTTTTAACCTTGGACGTGAGCATCTGAGTGAATTTGATTGTGGGCCCCAGCTCTTCTTTTTCTCGTACTTTTCTTAATCCTTCTCGACTCACTTCATCAATTGATTTCAGTCATTATTTGAAAAATATTTTGCTTCTGAAAATCTCATTCCCTACAAAATACATAAAATAATACATTCTCGACAATTAAGCACAATAAATCAATTTAAATGTAAATAAATTGAGAAATCCCACAAAATTAGGCAAATTTAGTACGCGACATTCAAGCAATTTTCGAACTAATCAAAAGTTAATGGAACAAGATCAAAATTTGGGATACGACGCTGCCAAAGGTTTGTACCCTTTACTCATTGCTCCTATCCACATTAGTGAATCTTTTGTATGTGGAAATGTGTATGCTTCCATATTTAGCTAACACTTGGTTAATTTCTATTAGAATTGTTTAGATTACATTACATTGCTCTTAGGAGATGGATCTTCGAAATATCAATTAGTAAATTAAGATGTTGGTCATATTGGTAGATGATGCTGAAGTTGTGAAACAAAATATTGGAACATGATGAGAAATATTCATTTCTCCCATCCAATAACTTTAATAGTGGCATATGTTTGGCTCATTTTCTTCCCAACTTATTTTGTTGTTCAATCATGCAATGGCGATTGTATTTTTTCATATATAATATGTAGACATATCTTTTATTAGAATGTAAAAGTTATTAGAATGACTGTACTAGATGCTGATGAGAGATTATTCAGGATTGTAGTTGTTAATCGCGAAGTACACCAAATTGAAGCTAATTCGAAGTCGGTTTTAACTGAATCAACCATGGCGGTTATTGAAGTCGTTAGCCAGCTGGATAACTGCTTACATTGAGTTTGTTACAACTGAATCAAGTTAGGGATTCAGCTCAATCTCTGTATCTATAAAAAAGGGTTTTCTCAACTGAGAGAAATACTTAGAACAATCATTGAGAGAGATCAACATCTGTGAGCGCAAACACTGTGAGATTGTGAGCGATTGTAACTTGTAACTTCCATTTCCCATCTTAGTGAAAAGATATCCTCTCGGATCCCGTGGACGTAGGAGTATTCATCTCCGAACCACGTAAATCTGGTGTTCTTGTGTGATTTTCAATTCCGTTCTTATTGCATTTGATTCCGATTCCCGGAAACAAGTTTTCTTGTGAATCCAAAACACGATTAACAAGTGGCGCCGTCTGTGGGAAACAATCATGGCTGCAACTAAGTTCGATATTGAGAAGTTCACGGGGAAGAACGATTTCAGCTTATGGAAGATCAAGATGAAGGCACTCCTGGTACACAATGGGTTGTACGAAGCCTTGTTACCACCGGCTCAGGTGGCTTCTGGATCTAATCCGGCGAAGGTGGAGGAGAACAAGAGGAAGGCGCATAGTGCCCTTATCTTGTGTCTTGGGGACAAGCCATTGAGGGAAGTATCGAAGGAGGAAACCGCTCTTGGGATCTGGAATAAGTTGGAGCAGTTATACCAGACCAAGTCTGTTACGAACAAGTTATACATGAAACAGAAGCTTCAAGTCTTCAAGATGAGTGAAGATAAGAATCTTGGTGATCAGTTGGACGAGTTCAATAGATTGGTGGATGATCTGGAGAGTTTGGATGTTACAATTGATGATGAAGATAAGTCATTGATGTTGTTGAATGCCCTACCTAAGTCTCTGGAAAATTTCAAAGATGCCTTGTTGTTTGGTAGGCAAGATCAGGTGATGTTTGATGATGTTCAAACTGCCCTGAAAACCAAGTTTCTACAGATCCAAGCAGATGGGAAGAAGCCTGCTGAAGGATTGAATGTTCAATCCAAGAAGAAGAAGGGGTTTCAGTCCAAGAAGAAGGATGGTGGAAAAGGGAATAAGGGTGGGAAGAAATCTGATTTTGTTGAGAAGAGGAAGTGTTTCACTTGCCATAAGGAAGGTCATCTGAGAAAGAATTGCCCTGAAAGAAAGAAGAAAGACAATCAAGGTGATCAAGATGGAGATGCAGCTGTTGTGGAGGTTGAAGGATATGATAGTGCAGAGGTCTTGATGGTTAGTCATGAGAGGCTAAGTCAAGAGTGGGTCCTGGACTCAGGGTGTTCTTTTCATATGTGTCCACATGAAGACTGGTTCCTGGATCTTGAAAAGATTGATGGAGGTCTTGTTCTTTTGGGTAATGATGAGAGCTGTAGAGTGCAAGGATCTGGTTCTATCAAGATCAAGATGTTTGATGGGGTTGATAGGATCTTATCTGATGTCAGGTTTGTTCCTGAGTTGAAGAGAAATCTTGTTTCTCTTGGTACCTTGAATTCAAAGGGGTTTGAATTCAAGACAGACAAGGGAAGTCTGTCTATAACCAAATCTGGAAGAGTTGTCATGAAGGGGGCTATCAAGAATGGTTTGTATACTTTGATTGGAAGAACTGTCACAGGGTCAGCTGATGTTACCATGGGGTCTTCTGAGGTTAACTTGTGGCACAAGAGATTGGCACATGTTGGTGAGAAGGGCCTGGTGGAGTTATCCAAGAAGGGAGCAATCCCAGGGAAGAGGATATGTAAGCTGGAATTCTGTGAGAGGTGTGTTCTTGGGAAATCAAAGAAGCAAGCATACCAAAAAGGGAAGCATACCACCAAGGAGGTTATGGATTATATACATTCTGATGTATGGGGCCCAGCAAGGGTATCCACTCATGGTGGAGGCAGGTATTTCCTTACCCTTATTGATGATTATTCCAGAAAAGTTTGGGTTTACATTCTCAAACAGAAGAGTGATGCCTTCTCTAAGTTCAAAGAATGGTTAATTGAACTTGAGAATAAGAGAGGCAGGTCTATCAAGCACTTAAGGACAGATAATGGGCTTGAATTCCTATCAGAGGAGTTTCAACAATTCTGTAGGGAGAAGGGTATTACTAGGCATAAAACTGTTCCTTCAAACCCCCAGCAGAATGGTCTAGCAGAGAGGATGAATAGAACTATTCTGGAAAGGGTTAGGTGTATGTTATCTGATGCTCATTTACCTAAGAGTTTTTGGGGGGAAGCTGTTAACACAGCTGTGTATCTCATTAATAAAGTGCCATCATCTGCTATTGAGTTTAAAACCCCAGATGAGGTTTGGTATGGAAAGATATCAGATTACTCAAAGTTGAAAGTTTTTGGGTGCCTAGCTTATGTTCATGTGAGGCAAGACAAACTTGAACCTAGAGCTTTAAAATGTGTTTTCATTGGGTATCCAAAAGGTGTGAAGGGGTATAAGTTGTGGTGTCTGGAGCCTGGGAACCAGAAGTGTATTACCAGCAGAGATGTTGTGTTTAATGAAGTACAGATGGGATACAAGTCTGGTGGAGGTGATAGAGAGCCATCAGCTGAGGAGATGGATGGGGTTATTTCTGAGCCAATTACTCAAGTTGAGGTTGAGCCTGATCATGATAATCATGAGAGTGCATCTGGTTCTGAACCAGAGCAGGAAACAGGAGATAATGGGTCATCAGATGAGGATAGTGCACCTGCAGAAGAGGAGGAAGAAGTGCCAGAAGCAGACTTGAGAAATTATAGTTTGACAAGAGACAGATCCAGAAGACAAATACATCCTCCAGCAAGATTTGGCCGTGTGGATCTGGTCTCCTATGCACTTGTTACAGCAGAAGCCATAGAGTACCAGGAACCTAAAAGCTACAGGGAAGCCCTTGAGTGTGATGATAGGGAGTCATGGGTGACAGCCATGACAGAAGAGATGGAGTCTCTTAAGAAGAATCAAACTTGGATTCTTGTTGATAAGCCACCTAGGCAGAAGCTAATCAGTTGTAAATGGTTGTTTAAAAGAAAGCTTGAATCTGGTGTGAAAGATCAGGTGAGGTTTAAGGCCAGGTTACTTGCCAGAGGATTTACTCAGATGGAAGGAATTGATTACAATGAGGTTTTCTCACCTGTTGTTAAGCATTGTTCAATCAGATTACTTCTGAGCAGAGTAGTCCAAGAGGATCTGGAGCTATAACAACTTGATGTAAAGACAGCTTTTCTGCATGGTGATCTTATTGAGGATTTGTACATGCACCAACCAGAAGGGTTTGTTGAACCAGGAAGTGAAGGGAAAGTGTGCCTGCTTAAGAAATCATTGTATGGCCTCAAGCAAAGTCCAAGGCAGTGGCACAAGAAGTTCAATGAAGTTATGCTATCCATTGGTTTTGTAAGGAACAAGTATGATACTTGTGTATACCTGGAAAGGCAAGGTAGTGATGTGATAGCCTATCTTCTGATCTATGTAGATGACATGCTTATTGCCAGTAAAAGCCTTCTGAAGATTCAGAGTATCAAAAGGAAGCTAAGTGCTAGATTTGATATGAAGGACTTGGGAAATGCTAAGAGGATTCTTGGAATGGATATTCTTAGGGACAGAAAAGCTGGAAGACTATTCTTATCCCAGAAGAGTTACATTGAGAAGGTCCTGAAGAGGTTTAACATGCATGAGAGTAGAGCTGTGTCAACTCCTCTGGGACAACAGTTCAAATTATCTAAGGAAATGGAACCAAAGTCTGATGAAGAGAAGAAGACTATGATGAAAGTACCTTATGCAAGTGGGGTTGGAAGCCTGGTGTATGCTCTGGTCTGCAGCAGACCAGACTTAGCTTATGCATTGAGTATGGTGAGCAGATACATGGCTAATCCTGGAAGATTACATTGGGAAGCTTTGAAATGGATATTCAGATACCTTAAGGGGTCATCTGATCTGGGTCTGATGTTTGAGAGGATGACTGACCAGAAGAGTCCACTGGAAGGATTTGTAGATTCTGATTTTGCTGCTAATCTGGACACCAGAAGATCCTTAACAGGGTATATCTTTACTCTGTACAATACTGCTGTAAGCTGGAGATCTGTTCTGCAGAGTGGAGTTACATTGTCTACTACAGAAGCAGAGTTTGTTGCAGTATCTGAGGCTGTTAAGGAGGCTTTATGGTTGAAAGGCATAATCAAGGATTTTGGGATAAGTCAAAGGGCTGTGGTCATTCATTGTGATAACCAGAGTGCAGTTCATCTGGTGAAACATCAAGTATTCCATGAGAGGTCAAAGCATATTGATGTAAGGTTGCATTTTGTAAGGGAAATCATTGATAAAGGAGTGGTTCTCATCCAGAAGATATCTACAGAGGACAATGCTGCAGATATGTGTACAAAGTCTTTACCAGGGACTAAATTCAAATTCTGTGTTGAATTGGTAAAGATGAGTGTATGGGATGTTCCTTAGGCCCAAGCTGGAGCATGGAGGAGAGGAGGAGAGGATTGATACTTCTCATCTGAGGTGGAGAATTGTGAGGGTCAAATGTGAAGTATGTAATCTGCTGGGCTTAATTCAGTAGGAAGCTATGTTGGTAAAGTGTTAGCCGTGGGAGTTAGTGAATTTGGAGTACCAGAAGAGGTGGACCAGATGAGGTTGACCAGAGAAGCCTGACCAGAGGAGTCTGGCAGGTGAGCTACTAGAGGAGGTCTATCAGGTGAGGTCTGGTCAGACGAGTCTGGTAGATAAGACATCAGAGGAGGTCTATCAGAGGAGGTCTGGGACCAGAGGTCATCTGGTGTAAAGGGACCAGAGCCAGAGGAGGTTTGTCATCTGATCCTGAAGTCCGTAATTCGCGAAGTACACCAAATTGAAGCTAATTCGAAGTCGGTTTTAACTTAATCAACCATGGCGGTTATTGAAGTCGTTAGCCAGCTGGATAACTGCTTACATTGAGTTTGTTACAACTGAATCAAGTTAGGGATTCAGCTCAATCTCTGTATCTATAAAAAGGGGTTTTCTCAACTGAGAGAAATACTTAGAACAATCATTGAGAGAGATCAACATCTGTGAGCGCAAACACTGTGAGATTGTGAGCGATTGTAACTTGTAACTTCCATTTCCCATCTTAGTGAAAAGATATCCTCTCGGATCCCGTGGACGTAGGAGTATTCATCTCCGAACCACGTAAATCTGGTGTTCTTGTGTGATTTTCAATTCCGTTCTTATTGCATTTGATTCCGATTCCCGGAAACAAGTTTTCTTGTGAATCCAAAACGCGATTAACAGTAGTCTATTCATAAATTCTTTGCATGCTTAGAATGTTTCCCTATTTTCCAGCATATGGGCTTCACAATTGTTGTCTCCACACCTAGCCATTGTTGAAGTGCCATTGTTAACAGCACTGAACGTTGATGTACAATTATTTTGAAGTTGTCTGGATTCCTTATATATGCCTTTTTATAGTAAGATCTTATGTGCTTTTGAAAGTGGTGGTGAGTGAGCGGCAATGTGCCGGTGGTTGAAAGGAACCTCATATTATTGTTGTAACTGTTACTGAAGATATTGTTGTTGTCTTTGACCATGTCTTGCCATAGGAAAAGTCCCCTGTGGTTTACAGATTCTGAATCCCCACTTCAGGCTTTTTTTATCTTTGCTATTATTTCCTCATATTGTACTATATATGAATCATCTACCAGTTGGAATAATATTCTTGCAGAGCATGAAATTCGCAACATGTATCTCTTATTTATATGAGTGTAAAAAATAAATTCAACTTATTGGTTACCCTCACTACAACAATATAAAGAATTACCTACAAAAATTTTCCAACAAAAAAGTTCGTAGTAAGAACTGCCTACAATTTGCCTACAAAATTTTCTAATTATGAAAGCAACTACATTTCTCAACCTAGAAACAACTTTGCCTACGGAATAAAATCTCTAGGTATAATTACCTACAAGTCATTTGCCTACAAAAATTTACCTACATCACAATTTGCCTACAAAATTTCCGTAGGCAATTTTTTTTGTGGGGGGAAGGAAATTGTCAATACAATTAAAAAAATTTGTAGGCAATTCGCAGGTAATCTTCACTATGAATTTTTTTTGTTGGAAATTTTGTAGTTATATTAACAATTTCCGTAGACAATTTTTTTTTTTTTTTTTTTGTAGTGCCTGTTAAAAGGAATACAAAGATTGTATTTGGTATAATATATACAAACTCTTTGTTTCATTCATTTTAAAACCTATTTTTAGCTTCGTGGAAATATATTATAATTGGTGGTGTACTAATGATAATTTACAAAACATTAACAACCTCAATGAAATTGTATATTTCTAATACCAATCCGATAATGACTTAAACTGAGTATATCTATTTCATGTATGTGTTTTTTCTACGTCCCAATCTCACAAGCAAAACAACTCTCATGCATGAAGATATTTCTTCTACTTAATCAAAATTTCATTGAAGTTAATCTAAGAATTCTTTTGAACTTGAGGGTTTAATTGTTAACACATGACCCTTTCTTGGAGTTCTTGGTTCATTTAGGAAACATAATCACTAATTGTAATTATGATGACAGATGTCAAGGTCATATATAAGACTCTATAATTTATATTTGAGAAGATATGATGTGAATGATATCCACGGTAAAATTTACTTGAAGGGTATTAGTAAATTACATTAAAAGTATCAGTGAATTGCATTAAAGGTATCAGCTCCAAAGGATATTAGTTGTTTTCGCTAAATGTATTAGTAAAAGTGATATTAGTTACTTTCACTAAAGATATTAATTGTTTCAACATAAAATATTAATAAATTGTTATTCACGATAATAGTTATCGTGAGTATTATTCACATAATACTTTGCCATTATATTTTCAACTTTAAACCTTCCAAACTATTTTTCTTCTCCATTTACAGTGATTAACATATTAAAATTTTATACATTAAATAGACGTGTATAAAAAATTAATTATAATAATTTTTTAATGTAGTACAATGTATAACCTTACAAACTTTGAATTGTAGGCCTTTAGGAGGTAAACATGGTAATCAAAATCACAGTGTGTTTGGAATAATTTTACTGTGACTTTAATTACCAAAAATAAAAGAATCTGTCAAAATTATCTATTTGAGAGGTATGATTTTGATTTCATATCTTTTTCATTCTTATATCTTTTCCATTCCTTATAATTTTACCAATCATCCATAAATATCTCATAAATCAAGATGATTGACTATGAATTTTTATTAATTTACAGATGCTTCCCATGCTTTATTTTTGTGTGGGTCTCTATTTAGCTTTAGGTTTGCTCTCGGTTTACTTGGACGTGCATGAATATTTACTTAAAAATATTGATTTGCCGAAGGTTACGGGGATTAGGTACTTCTGTATTATTTTTTTATTTTCTTTTTTAAAAGATCATTACAAATTTAGTAAAATTATTATGTTCCTATATGTGATACTTTCATACAACATTAATTTCTTCATTTAATAGTTAAATGTAGTAATTTTAGTATCCTATATAGACAAAGTTTTTTAAGCCTATGTGGCAAGCTCACAATCCTCCCTTTTGAAAATTCTCTCCTCTCATTCACCCAATTAATTAACTTTAAAAACTATTCTCAGTCATTCAAAGTTAATCTCTAATCTAATCTTGACAGTTGATTTTTTCACATACCCTCTATATATATCAGCTATCTCACATAACAAAAAATCAATTCCAATAATCTCTCCAAAGACATCATCCAGTTTCTAAAATACATATTTCGAAATTTCTCTCATACATATTTCGAAATATCTCTCATACATTCGATTCTTGGCAAATAGATTCGTTCGTTTTTCTTATGATTTTTTTCGATTTTTCTATGAAATTTTATATTGATTCTCCTTTCGTCTAAATCTTCATATTTCATTTTTTGCAGGATCTTCATCTCAAGATATTCAACCGTCATATTTATTTTTTGCAGGATCTTCATATTAAGGTATTTATGTTTTATTTTTATGTTTTTTATCGTTTTATTGTATGAATTTAATCCTCACATTTTGTCTAATATCTTGTACTAATGATTCTTTCCTTAATTTTTTTTTTGTGATTTGGTATGATACGAATCTATACATGTTAAAGGTATTTACTAATTATGTTGTTTCTTTATTTATTTTTTTGATTAATTATTGTTTAATTTTATTTTATTCATATGGAAATCATTATTGGGTGAATTGGTTTGATTATTTATTTTAGGATTGAACATCAATAATGAAGATGAAGTGCACTACAAAAAAAAACATTGTTTTGCGACGGGAAACTTGCGACGGACAATTATCCGTCGCAAATTTCATGAATTTGCGACGGATATTGGAGGCCCGTCGGAAAAAAAGATAATTTGCGACGGAAATATAAAACCGTCGCAAATTGCACTGTTTTGCGACGGATAATCCGTCGCAAAGTGTGGGGTTCATTAACTTCGTTGCATACCGACAAATTTTGCGACGGAATAGCTGTCGCAAATTTCAATTTCAATTTTGCGACGGACGTGTCCGTCGCAAACCGACCCGTTAAAAAATACCCGTTGGGGAAACGGTCCACTTGACTATTTTGCGACGGATATTGCCGTCGCAATTTTTAACTTCGAATTTACGACGGCCTATTCCGTCGCAAATATTGACCCGGTTTTGCGCGACCTTTCGGGAAACGTCGCGTTGACTGATTTGCGACGGATTATCCATCGCAAAATTTTAAATTTCACATTTGCGACGGCTTGGCCGTCGCAAATACTAAAAAACGACGTCGTTCAGGTGTATGGCGGTCGCAATTTCGTCCGTCGCAAATTTTTTCACCTTATATAAAGGACAGCGCAGGCGGCGAGAAGAATAAGAGGAAGAAGAGGAAAAGAGAGGAAAAGGAGGGAGAAGTCGTGTGCAGTCGCTGTAGAGTCAATCCGTCCCAACCGAGTGCTCGTTTCTTCATTAAATTGTAAGTTTTCTTCATTTTTACCGTTTAAAATTTAATTTCCAAGCATGTTTAGAATTTGTTAAGTTTAGAATTGAATTTAGTTGAATTGTTAAGTTTATATTATATTTTTAATTTTAGTAATTTTAGTTGTTTGATTTTAGTTGAATTGTTTTAGTAATTTGTTAGTTTTTAATTGTTAAGCATGTTTAAATAATATTACAAAATAATTTTAGTTGATTGATTTTAGTTGAATTGTTTAATAATTTTACAAAATAATATTAGTAAATTGATTTAAGTTTAATATATAATTTTACAAAATAATATTTATAAGTTGTTTGATTTTAGTTGAGTAGGTAGTTAATTGATTTTAAATAATATTAGTTGTTTGATTTTAAATAATATTAGTTGTTTGATTTAAGTTTAATATATAATTTTACAAAATAATATTAGTTGAATGAATTTAGTTGAATAGGTAGTTTGAATAATATTAGTTGCTTGATTTAAGTTTAATAATTTTACAAAATAATATTATTAGTTGATTGATTTTAATTTAGTTGAATGAATTTAGTTGAGTAGGTAGTTTGAATAATATTAGTTGCTTGATTTAAGTTTAATAATTTTACAAAATAATATTATTAGTTGATTGATTTTAATTTAGTTGAATGAATTTAGTTGAGTAGGTAGTTTGAATAATATTGGTTGATTGAATTAAGTTTAATAATTTTACAAAATAATATTATTAGTTGATTGATTTTAGTTTAGTTGAATGAATTTAGTTGAGTAGGTAGTTTGAATAAAATTAGTTGTGAAATACCCCGTCCCGTTTTATACCTTTTATATTCCTAGGACCCTTATTTTATATTATTATCTTTGTTTCTTTTTATTTTATTATTTTGTGTGCTATTGTGTAATTTAAATATATACCCTTTTATAAATTCCTAAATTCGAAGAAAGAAATTGAATCTTTCAAACGAATAAAGGACTACGAGAAATTTAATATTCAAGTTTAATTAAGGATTTCGATCCGTATAATTTGTTGATAAAAATATATAAATATAATTCAAATGCGATAAAATATTAATTGAATCTTAAAACTGTATTAATTATAAAATCAGAATTAAACTCGTGAACCAAATGATTGTTAAACTGTATCAAGTGGGAATGAAAATATCTGAATTAAAAGGGATTAATTCATAACCACATAATTTACTTTCTTTTTTTAATTAAATTAATCTCACCCACATAAATTATTCCATTTTTATTTAATTTTTAATTAAATATTTTTTCTTATAAAATCCGTCCCCTTCCTCGCGTATCATTTTAGAAACCCCCAAATCAAATTCCCAAATTTCACTCTCGGTTCGTCCCACCTCTCTCGCTTCTCTCTGCTCTCCCTCTCTTCTCCGACGGAGCAACCGGCGACCTCCGCCTCCGCTCACAGCCGTCCGCCTCTTCTCAGCAGCCCAACCGAAGCGCCGCAGCCTCGCCACCCGCCTCTTTCGATCGCCGTCGCACCGTCGGAAGCCGTTGCCTTCCCGCCGCGAACACCGCCGTACCAGCCCGGAATCGCGATGCCTCCCTTCCTCACAGGAGCGTCGCAACCCATCCACGAGGCGCCGCCTCCAGTCACCGCCATCGTGGAGCCACCATCACGCCGTGCTTCGTTCCCCCTTCACTGCTCAAGGACACCGCCGTCTCTTCCCGCCGAAGCACCGCCGCGGCACCGTCGCTCCCAGCGTGCCTCTGCCGCCGTCGCCTCTCTCAGAAGAGCGTCGACGTTAGCCTTTTATCTTGAAGTGAGTTAATTGCTTTTCAGTCTCTTCCAATTTCTCAGTTCAAATCCGATTGTCTTAAAATTTCCCTTTCAATTTAAACTCACAAATTCTTCTTCGTATTTCCCGATGAAGCCCAGACGAAGTGTTGCCCATTCCATTTTTGGTGAAATCGAAACGATGCCGTTAGGCTTTCCAAAATATCCGACGAATTACCGAATCCTTTTACGACGCCGTTAGGCTGCTCGAATTTACCCGACGAGTCTTCAAGCTACGCCGTTAGGCTGCCCGATTTGGGACTCATAAGGTTGCTAACCTTATTTCAATTTCTCGTAATAGTTGGTTTAGGAATTGAGTTGTTTCCCCGTTGAGTTGTTGTAAGTTTAAGAATAATTGTTTTTGGATTGGAGCCTGTGAGCTTGTAGATGGACTTTATTCCTTCGGACCTTGTTGGAAATAGCCGATTAGTATTGTTGGATTGATGAATTAGTGTTGTTGGCTTAGTTGGTTAATATTATTGAATTAAGCTGTTTAGTATCGTTGAAATAGTTGATTGGTGTTTTTGGATTAGTGGATTAGTATGTTGTGGTTTTCTTCATTTTTCTCTAAGGTTTCAGTTTTCTGTTTATTTCGAAATAGTAGTAGTACGGTTAAGTTTCGGAAGTAATATCATATTAGTCGAGTTTATAAAAAGGAACACAAGATAAAGTTTATTAATAAGTTTAATAAAGAGAGTTTTATTTATAAAATATGAATATTTATATTCAAGAATTCTTTTAATGAGAAATAGAAATCTTAGAAAGAATAACCTTTTCTTTATTTTCTTTTAATACTTTTAAGTAATTGTCTTATTCTTTTAAGTATTTTCCAAGAATAATAATTATTATAAATATACTTTTAATTTTATAAAAGGCATTTGTTAAGGACACCACAAAAATTAGTAAATACACCCCCCAATACACCTCCTTTTGAAAAGGGGTGTACTTATCAATTAGAAATCAACCTTTAGGAGTTTTAGCTTTCGATAAGTTTTCTAAAGACAACGACCCCCTCGATTCTCCTACCTCAAACTCTCAAGTTTTCCTATTAATTCAAAGGTCAACTTTTAATCAAATTGTTTCGTACTAGGATTCTGTGCTAATCGGAATATGCACGAGGGATCCGACATTCTGTTTGTATATCACTCTCGGGACGTCTCTACAACGCAAGTTATCTTCCAAAGGAATTTCAAGACAGTTGTGACTTAGTTATAAAGTTAACAGGTGGGTGATGATCTGTTGATTGATCTGCTAATAATAACGTTGTGCCGATATTTTCTGAACTCGACTAAATCAATCTAAAACAATTAATCCAACATAAATGTAACACCTATTATATAACTGTTTGAATTACGTGATATTACTATATATGATATATACTGCCTATTGTTTTGTAAATCGATCACCACTGTATGAGTAAGCACCATATGTGAGCATGAATCAATTCTGTTGTCAATCAAGTATTTTTCTCTGTGAAGTTTGTTGAGTCAGTTTTATGGAAAGTCAGTAAGTACGGAGTTAGAATCGAGTTTTAAATCCGACCTCCGGAGAGCTGCGGGGACGCCCTCGGAATCAAGGTTATTGATCAAGCAGACCTGGTCCCCGGTCAGCTGCCTACGTGCGCACTGGGAATAAGGCCATTGATGCTTGCTTATTTTGAGGGATGTTGTGGTTGGATGATGTGAGTTTGTTGTGGTTGGATGAAGTAAGTTTTGGTTGTAGTTGAAAAGGGTAACATTGTTGGAAGTGGAATGGTCGTACGAATATGGTTTGACAGTTTGTGACAATATGTGAATTTGCTTTGGGCTCTGCCCTAATGTGAATCAACTTGTGCTATTTCAATTATATTATGTGAAATATGCTTTAATGCCGATGAATCATTATATGAACTGTTTCTTCTATGGAATATTTTAATCTTGTTTATATGTCAACTTCTTAAATAAATTAAACACTTTATCAATGAGTATAACTTAATATATTTCGGATTTACCAATCCCATGACGTTGCAAATCACCCATACGTGAGAATTCAAATCTCACGCCCCATTTTTACAACCCTTGCAGATTATGATTTCGTGGAGCAAGGACAGTAATAGAGACGACACGGAGTTCCCCACTTAAATAAAATGTTACTGTAAATACTATGCTTTATGTACATATATATGTGTGTGAGATACTTATTAAAATTATTCTATTCATTTCTTCCGCTGCATAAAAACTCATCATCTCTTATTTCCGTTATATTTCCTTCAAAAATTTTATAGTTCGTACTTTTGATCACAATAATACTTCGAATTCGATATAATTAATATATTCTGGATTCGGGGCGTTACAGGTGGTATCAGAGCCTAGGTTCAAAACTTTCGGACAAACACCCAAATCATTGTTTTCATCAAACCAAAATTATCTTTCTTTATTAAATTTTCTTATCATATAATTATAGATCACTAATTAAATCACTTGAGGGGAAATGTGTCTCCTATTACCGTCAGAAGCTCCTCGAAGGTATGTTCTTATTTTAAGTTGCCTAAAAGTTTATGATATTACGACAACTTGACTTTCATAATAAAACTCCAATCAAAAGATCGAGAACTCGAAACAATACCTACGAGGTGTAGAAAGAACCACGAAATGTCGTTTATATTACTATTGAAATGCAGATAATTAGTGAAAGACAGAAATAAATAAATTTGTGTAAATTTATAAACTTCATAAATGATGTTATATGATTATTTGAACTATGTGCCTTAATTGTTTAAATAATGTTTCTGAATAACTAAAATTTTGACTAGGAATTTCCTTCCCATATAAGAATCCACCTCAGATAGTTATATCCCGATAATTAGAAGACACTTAGCTAACCTTAGAATCTATAAGTGTGTTATAACCCAGTTCACGAGACTGCGTGCAATGGTAAGAGCCACTCCAATATTCCACGACGAGATATATTTGACGGTCATGATTCATTTTGCCAGAAGGGTTACTGAGTTGTTCTCCGTCCTATCGATGTAAGACTACTCGAACGGACAAGAATAGAAGACCCAGTACAAGTGTCCCACATTCACTTGGAGACATACCTAGAAAAGTCGACGGTGGGTATTTCCGTATGATAGCAGTGCTCAGTCAGAGTGATCAAATCCTTTTAAACAGTTATCCTTTTGATGTAGTCACAAATACGTACAACATAGATGTGCCACCCTTTCCTGACATATAGTAGTAGTCAGATGTATGACCGTTTTACTTAGACCATAGCAGCGTAGCTCCAACCTGCTCCTTTTGTCGCTCATTGTCCGTACTGATGCAAGGATACGATGCGTTAGAATTATACGAAGAAGCCTTTTGTATTCTATGACGTAATGTAAAGAGACTGACCTCCGTAGGACCAAAACTTTTTAGATATATATATAATTATTATGTGCTCACTACTTGTCAATGTGTTTTACTTGCTTTATATATTGACTGTCATATTTTATCTGATTATCACTTAATGACACATTACTGGTTCCTATTATACTGTGCGAATGTGAGCACTGTACCATTGGGGCCCCAATGCGAAGCGGTGAATTACGTACCACACGTGTTTTCAGTGTTAACGTTGTGTGTTAATTTGGTTAATCCGATTATGTTTTTATAACTTTCTCGCACCTATACATACCGTAAAAATATTATTCTTTTCTCTTCGGAACCACCTTTAGAATGGCACCAGGACGTAGACGTGGACGACCCCGCGTTAACCCCATTCCTGTACCAATGAATCCTATAGGACAGAACCCACCTCCTCAAGCTGAACCTAAGCCACCTCAGCATGCCGCGCCAGGAAATGTCTGGAACTATTATGGAAATTGAGGGACGAATTATAGGTTTACCCCTAATGCTAAGCGATCACTTAGTAGAGTCCGACCTTCACATCCTTGAGATGAAAATCTTTGACATAATCTTAGGCATTGACTGGTTAACAAAGGACGAAGCGATAATAAAATGCGCAGAACGAGAGATCGACCTCAAAACCCGTAATGATCAACGCTTCACCTTTCGTGAAATCAAGACCAAGAAGGAAACCCGAGTAATATCAGCAATCCAAGCTGCAGTAATATTACGAAAGGAGAAATGCCAAGCTTACCTCGTCCACATCTCAGCAGGAGAGAAAGACGACAAGTTGCGCATCAAGGTGCCAATTATGGATGGATATCTTGACGTGTTTCCTGAGGAATTAATCGGGTTGCCTCCTGATCGTCAGATAGAGTTCTCCATCGACTTGATACCTGGGGCAGCACCAGTATCTAAAGCACCCTATCGAATGGCTCCAAAGGAATTGGAAGAACTGAAGAAACAACTGCAATGCTTGCTTGAAAAGAAGTTCATCAGGCCTAGTGCATCACCATGGGGAGCACCCGTGTTGTTCGTAAAGAAGAAAGATAGGACTTTCCGTATGTGCATAATAGACAACCGAGGTCTCAATCAACTGACCATTAAGAACAAATATCCTCTTCCGAGGATAGAAGACTTGTTCGACCAGTTGAAGAATGCTACCGTATTCTCAAAGATCGACCTAAGGTCTGGTTACCACCAGCTAAAGGTTAAGAGCGAGAATATCCCGAAGACAGCATTTCGGACTTGAATAGACATTTCGAGTTCACCGTGATACCTTTCAGAGTAACAAATGCTCCGGCAATTTTCAAGGATCTGATGAATAGAGTGTTTCATCCGTATCTGGATCAATTCGTCATCGTCTTGTGTACTCTAAGAGCAAAGAGCAACACGAAGAACATCTCAAGGCAGTCTTAAAGACAATGAGACGAGAGAAGTTGTATTCCAAATTCAGCAAGTGTGAATTTTGGATCAACTGCTTATGTATCGATTAGTACTAGAGCATCTCACTCCCTTGTGTCTAAGAATTTAAGAAAATTTGGGGATATAAAGTATAGAAGATTAGACCTTAAGTGAAAGTGAACTTTTGAGGAATACAATGAGAACCTAAAGCCGAGTGAATTGATTGGAGATAGACTTGGATGAATATCAAATAGAAACTGAACTGCACGTTCTTAAGTTGAGTAGTTAGGCTTTATTGAAAACAAACTAGTTTTATGCATAAGAAGGAATATGAAACATGGACATAGTTACTTTCTTTTGGGATAACATAAGATTTTAAGCTTAAGTAGAGCCTTTTAAGGTAAAGTGGAATGAGCAAGCTAGATGTGATCTTAGTCTTACGTGTTAAGATTAACATTTATATGTTATGGGAATACTTTAGTTGAAAAAGAAACGACAATTGATTTTAATCTATGAGATACATAGTAGACTTTGAAGTAGATGAAAATTGGAAACTATGTAGGAAGAAAAATTTGCATGTTTAAAGACTAGAAAACCTTCTAAGTCTTAGATCAGGTAGAGTGACAACAAACTAAGTCGACCCAGAAAACCGAGAAGTTATTTTGGCTTTAACTAATGGGGGACCTTTCAAAAATCAAACCTCCCCACTAAGGTTTACCACCCCTTTTGAACCAGAAGTTTTAGAGTAAGTAGTTAGACAAAACTATTTGAGTAGAGTAAGATATAGTACCAATTCATCCTAAACCTAGAATAAGATGTGTTATTATACGACAAGGGTAAGTCATTGCCTATGTGTACAATTGCCGAAGCTACATGAACATAGTTACCCAATCTAAGATTTAGATACTCACCTTACAACTAGTGAGAATTTTCTTATGAAAATAATTACCAAGTGGCGGTACTTTTGATGTCGCTTATAAAACTGTGTGGATAGAAGTACATAGAGAATTATTTCACAAGCCATGTGAAGGATTAAAACAGCACAAGGTCATTAGAGATTAATTTTCATGTCGGGACTATTAAGGAAGCGTTTCTTAAGGTTACACTGATGAAGGAATTTACTTTTGGAAAGAGAAGCAAGTCAAAGTCTTGCTGCATAGGAATGCTGGATATATTGGATAAGATTAGATTATGTTGTCCACCGCTTAGTTTTACCATCGAGACATATCATGCAGAAAATGTCTATCAGCTTTCTTCTACCACAAAATACTTGAGTATTTCGGTTCTTGTAACCTGCAATAGAGACTTAGAAGTAAGTTGTGTTTTTAACTTATGAAGAATTGTTTATGACTATAGTACGGTTGAGATTTATATTCGAGAAATACTTTGGTGTTAGTTAAGTTTGGTTTGTAGAGGAAGAATCCAACTTGGAGATGAGCATATGAAATTTTAACCGAGCAATACCTAAGCAATGCCTAGAAGCTGAATTTCGGGAACGAAATTCTGGTAAGGGGGTGAGGATGTAATACCCCGTCCCGTTTTATACCTTTTATATTCCTAGGACCCTTATTTTATATTATTATCTTTGTTTCTTTTTATTTTATTATTTTGTGTGCTATTGTGTAATTTAAATATATACCCTTTTATAAATTCCTAAATTCGAAGAAAGGAATTGAATCTTTCAAACGAATAAAGGACTACGAGAAATTTAATATTCAAGTTTAATTAAGGATTTCGATCCGTATAATTTGTTAATAAAAATATATAAATATAATTCAAATGTGATAAAATATTAATTGAATCTTAAAACTGTATTAATTATAAAATCGAAATTAAACTCGTGAACCAAATGATTGTTAAACCGTATCAAGTGGGAACGAAAATATCTGAATTAAAAGGGATTAATTCATAACCACATAATTTACTTTCTTTTTTTAATTAAATTAATCTCACCCACATAAATTATTCCTTTCTTATTTAATTTTTAATTAAAGATTTTTTCTTATAAAATCTGTCCCCTTCCTCGCGTATCATTTTAGAAACCCCCAAATCAAATTCCCAAATTTCACTCTCGGTTCGTCCCACCTCTCTCGCTTCTCTCTGCTCTCCCTCTCTTCTCCGACGGAGCAATTGGCGACCTCCGCCTCCGCTCACAGTCGTCCGCCTCTTCTCAGCAGCCTGACCGAAGCGCCGCAGCCTCGCCTCCCGCCTCTTTCGATCGCCGAAGCACCACCAGAAGCCGTTGCCTTCCCGCCGCGAACGCCACCGTGCCAGCCCGGAATCGCGACGCCTCCCATCCTCACAGGAGCGTCGCAACCCATCCACGAGGCGCCGCCTCCAGTCACCGCCATCGTGGAGCCACCATCACGCCGTGCTTCGTTCCCCCTTCACTGCTCAAGGACGCCGCCTTCTCTTCCCGCCGAAGCACCGCCGCGGCACCGTCGCTGCCAGCGTGCCTCTGCTGCCGTCGCCTCTCTCAGAAGAGCATCGATATTCGCCTTTTCTCTTGAAGTGAGTTAATTGCTTTTCAGTCTCTTCCAATTTCTCACTTCAAATCCGATTGTCTTAAAATTTCCCTTTCAATTTAAACTCACAAATTCTTCTTCGTATTTCCCGATGAAGCCCAGACGAAGTGTTGCCCGTTCCATTTTTGGTGAAATCGAAACGACGCTGTTAGGCTGTCCAAAATATCCGATGAATTACTGAATCCTTTTACGACGCCGTTAGGCTGCTCGAATTTACCCGACGAGTCTTCAAGCTACGCCGTTAGGCTGCACGATTTGGGACTCGTAAGGTTGCTAACCTTATTTCAATTTCTCGTAATAGTTGGTTTAGGAGTTGAGTTGTTTTCCCGTTGAGTTGTTGTAAGTTTAAGATTAATTGTTTTTGGATTGGAGCCTGTGAGCTTGTAGATGGACTTTATTCCTTCGGACCTTGTTGGAAATAGCCGATTAGTATTGTTGGATTGATGAATTAGTGTTGTTGGCTTAGTTGGTTAATATTATTGAATTAAGCTGTTTAGTATCGTTGAAATAGTTGATTGGTGTTTTTGGATTAGTGGATTAGTATGTTGTGGACCTTGTGGTTTTCTTCATTTTTCTCTAAGGTTTCAGTTTTCTGTTTATTTCGAAATAGTAGTAGTACGGTTAAGTTTTGGAAGTAATATCATATTAGTCGAGTTTATAAAAAGGAACACAAGATAAAGTTTATTAATAAGTTTAATAAGGGAGTTTTATTTATAAAATATGAATATTTATATTCAAGAATTCTTTTAATGAGATATAGAAATCTTAGAAGGAAAAACCTTTTCTTTATTTTCTTTTAATACTTTTAAGTAATTGTCTTATTCTTTTAAGTATTTTCCAAGAATAATAATTATTATGAATATACTTTTAATTTTATAAAAGACTTTTGTTAAGGACACCACAAAAATGAGTAAATACACCCTCCAATACACCTCCTCTTGAAAAGGGGTGTACTTATCAATTAGAAATCAACCTTTAGGAGTTTTAGCTTTTGATAAGTTTTCTAAAGACAACGACCCCCTCGATTCTCCTACCTCAAACTCTCAAGTTTTCCTATTAATTCAAAGGTCAACTTTTAATCAAATGGTTTCGTACTAGGATTCTGTGCTAATCGGAATATGCACGAGGGATCCGATATTCTGTTTGTATATCACTCTCGGGACGTCTCTACAACGCAAGTTATCTTCCAAAGGAATTTCAAGACAGTTGTGACTTAGCTATAAAGTTAATAGGTGCGTGATGATCTATTGATTGATCTGCTAATAATAACGGTGTGCCGGTATTTTCTGAACTCGACTAAATCAATCTAAAATAATTAATCCAACATAAATGTAACACCTATTATATAACTGTTTGAATTACGTGATATTACTATATATGATATATACTGCCTATTATTTTGTAAATCGATCACCATTGTATGAGTAAGCACCTTTTGTGAGCATGAATCAATTATGTTGTCAATCAAGTATTTTTCTCTGTGAAGTTTGTTGAGTCAGTTTTATGGAAAGTCAGTAAGTACGGAGTTAGAATCGAGTTTTAAATCCGACCTCCGGGGAGCTGTCGGGGACGCCCTCGGAATCAAGGTTGTTGATCAAGCAGATCTGGTCCCCGGTCAGCTGCCTACGTGGTTGGATGATGTGAGTTTGTTGTGGTTGGATGAAGTAAGTTTTGGTTGTAGTTGAAAAGGGTAACTTTGTTGGAAGTGGAATGGTCGTACGAATATGGTTTGACAGTTTGTGACAATATGTGAATATGCTTTGGGCTCTTCCCTAATGTGAACCAACTTGTGCTATTTCAATTATATTATGTGAAATATGCTTTAATGCCGATGAATCATTATATGAACTGTTTCTTCTATGGAATATTGTAATCTTGTTTATATATCAACTGCTTAAATAAATTAAACACTTTATCAATGAGTATAACTTAATATATTTCGGATTTACCAATCCCATGACGTTGCAAATCACCCATACGTGAGAATTCAAATCTCACGCCCCATTTTTACAACCCTTGCAGATTATGATTTCGTGGAGCAAGGACAGTAATAGAGACGACACGAAGTTCCCCACTTAAATAAAACGTTACTGTAAATACTATGCTTTATGTACACATATATGTGTGTGAGATACTTATTAAAATTATTCTATTAATTTCTTCCGCTGCATAAAACTCATCATCTCTTATTTCCGTTATATTTCCTTCAAAAATTTTATAGTTCGTACTTTTGATCACAATAATACTTCGAATCCGATATAATTAATATATTCTGGATTCGGGGCGTTACAAGTTTCTTGATTTAAGTTTAATAATTTTACAAAATAATATTATTAGTTGATTGATTTTAATTTAGTTGAATGAATTTAGTTGAGTAGGTAGTTTGAATAATATTAGTTGCTTGATTTAAGTTTAATAATTTTACAAAATAATATTATTAGTTGATTGATTTTAATTTAGTTGAATGAATTTAGTTGAGTAGGTAGTTTGAATAATATTAGCTGCTTGATTTAAGTTTAATAATTTTACAAAATAATATTATTAGTTGATTGATTTTAGTTTAGTTGAATGAATTTAGTTGAGTAGGTAGTTTGACTAATATTAGTTGCTTGATTTAAGTTTAATAATTTTATAAAATAATATTATTAGTTGATTGATTTTAATTTAGTTGAATGAATTTAGTTGAGTAGGTAGTTTGAATAATATTAGTTGCTTGATTTAAGTTTAATAATTTTACAAAATAATATTATTAGTTGATTGATTTTAGTTTAGTTGATTGAATAATTCGTGATATTTGTTATAGATGAGCGGACAAGGCAGTGGCAACGACAGTCAGCAGCCTCCGAGGGATGAGGAGGCGAGTCGAGGAGGACGAGGAGGGAGGAGACGATGGGCCTCACTAAGACCCGTGGTTCCACCTATTTTCAGGCCGAGGTCTCTATCAGAGACCTCTTCACAGCCTGGTGCGGGCTCCTCCTCCTCCTCACAGCAGACTGCTGAGGGTTCATCCTCCTCCCGCCAGCATCCGGTTGTTCAAGCACGGATGCCTGTTCAGCCATGTGGTCATACGTAAGTTTTAATATTTTATACTCAATTTTTTTATTAATTAAAACCTAATTATTTTACTAACTTTGAAGTTTTAATTTTACAGTTGGATTCCGGGTCATGAGGCTGCTAATCAGGTTTCCAAGTCCATCTTTCACGGTGGATTCGAGCCCACCGCTTACAGTTGGGGGTTAGTGTCCGATGCAAGAAAAAAGACATACTTCGAGGAGTTTAAGGTATTAATTTAATTTATTAATTCACCGTTTATTAATATCAAATATATAAACAAATATTTACATTTAAATTGTAATTGCAGAAAGAATGTGTCTGGGCACCGGAGCACGATGACCAAATGTTGAGGAATTTTGAAAAATATGCGACAGAAAGATACAGGGACCTCCTTTACAGAATGAGGGACAAGTGGTACAAGGATGGAGTGGCCACCGACATGAGGACTGATTAGGCGTGAAATTGTCATGATTCGTCACTCGAAATACCCTAATTTTGGCCAATTTTGTCGAGTATTTGGAGTCAATTGAGCATTATTTCTATACATTGATGAATTTGTCTCTTTAATGCTCGTAGGTGAATCGAGGGCGAAGAACGGAGTTCGTAGGACTTTGAATCGATTCAAACGGATGCCCGGATGGGAAGATATCGAAGGAATACGATTGGTGTTAGTGTTGAAGAAGAAAAGTGCTAGTTGGAGGAATATTGGGAGCATTCGAGTAACACACTCGAGCACTAGCGCTCGAGCACGTTGCTCGAGCGCCCAAAACATACAGAAAATTCCTAGTGCTCAAGCAGCTCGAGCGCGACCGCTCGAGCAGGCCTGCTCGAGCACCTCCAATTTTTGCGTTTTCAAAGCCGTTTTTCGGCCATGAGTTCAAGATTCGGCCCGTTGCATATATATACTCGTCTCAAGCACGTTTTGAAAAAAGAACACACATCACTTGATAGTTTTAGACTTTTAGAGTTCGTTTTTGGAGAGGAAGGAGAGAAGCAAGCTTTACGTTTACATTTTGTTGAGGTTTTCGTACGAATTCTTAGTTTCTTTTCGTTTCTTAGTTTCTTTTCAGTAATTCGACTACGCTAAACACTTCATACTTCATTTTTATTAATTAAATTTCAGTTTATTCTTCTATTTCTTTAACCCTAGTTTATGTTTGATCTCTTCTTCATCTTAATTATCATGTTCATGTTCGTTACTTATTCAATTGTTATTATTTACGTAAAACCTATGTCTAGCTAAAACCCTTGCATGCTTGGGGAAGGATGAACTCGTAGAAGTAGGTTGTGGTTTGACTTGAAGTGATTTTACTAGCTTTCTACTAGTAGCTACCCCGCAAGAGAACGGGTTCACTGTAGTATGGGCAAGTATAGGGACCAAGTATTATCGAACCCAAGGGATGGTGTATATGTGAATAGATCCCTGAAGATCTACGCGTCGTAGTTAATATGAGTGTGATGTTTTTGGTTTTTTTAAAGATTAATTAAAAGACTAAAATGAACTAAGTAAACTAAATTACTAAAGCAAACGAATTAACTAAGGGTTGGATTCAAATAAAAGATGGTGATGCTTAGGATAGGAATCCCTACGTATACTAACGGAGCAGGTACATAATCAAAATAACCGTGACAAACAAGAATTATCCTAAGTAAAAGAATGCAAGGTGAAAGCTCAAGATTCTAAACCCTAATACTTTACCCTAACACTCGACTTCACTAATCCACTAACAAGTTAATGGATTGTGCTCAATTAATGAGACCCTGATTTAACTAAGGTGATGCGGTCGTCCTCCTTCGCTAAACCGGTAAATGAATTAACCTTTCCTAAACCTTCTCGTTAAGACTACTAATTGTTATTGAGTGATGCGGTCGTCCTCTCTCTAACACTTTCGTACTAAATTTAAAGGTGAAGTTCAGATTAATTATAAGAATTCATTAACTAAGAGAATTAAAACTAACGTCACGAATTACCCTAATTACGTACCCACATCCTACTTCTACGAGTTCATCCTAACCTAAGCACGCAAGGGTTTTAGCCGGACATGGTTTTAACATAAATAAAAGCAACAGAAGAAACAACGAACATAAACATGATGAATTGAACGAAGAAAATAAGAAACATGAACTAGGGTTTAAAAAGAAAATAAATACGAAGAACTGAAATTGAATTAACTAAAACGAAATTAAAAGTGTTTAAAGTAACGAACTAATGAAAAGAAACTAAGAATTCGTATGCAAAACCTCAACAAAACGTAAAATAAAGCTTGCTCTTCTTCTTCCTCTCCAAAAACTAAGTCTAAAATTATTTCTAAAAGTCGGGGATCCTTCAAAACGTGTTTGGAAGAGGTATATATAGGCACCGGGTCGAAACGGGAGTTAATGGGCCGAAAATACGCATCCGGAGGCAAAAATACGTGTTTGCTCGAGCAAAACGCTCGAGCGGTTCCGCTCGAGTGATTCGCTCGAGCGCTGAAACTGTTCTGTAAGTTTTTGGTCGCTCGAGCAAAACGCTCGAGCGCTGGCTGCTGTGCACTCGTTCGTAAAATCTTCATATCTCCTCAACCGGGAGTCCGTTTTGGCCGATTCAAAGTCCTACGAACTCCTCTTTTCGTCCTCTATCCATCTATGAAAACCAAAGAGACAAATTAATAATTTTATAAAAATGATACTCATTTGACTCCAAGCACTAATCGAAAACACTCAAAACATGAGTAAATTGGGCACCAAAACATAACAATTTCACGCCTAATCAACCCCCCCAAACTTACCATGTTGCTTGTCCTCAAGCAACGAAATAATAAGTTAAGTGAAATTGTTAGGAATGAGTCAAAAAATCAATTAGTGCAAGCAAATGAACTCGAGCTTCAAAGATCAATCACAAGTATACTCACTCACTTTCCTTCATCATACTCATGCAACAACAACAAGAACCACCAAGATCAAACATGGATGTGCACGCAACGATGTGTTTCACTCCCTTACAAGTGTATATCAGTGTTTAAGGGACTCACTCATTCAATCAATCATACATATTGGCAGCCATAGGCTTGTAAGCACTCTCAACTCCGACCACATTCTAGAAATCAATGCCGAATCAAAAAGGACTTTTCTCAAGGTTTTAATGTAGGCTCTTTGGACAGGTGGGATAACAATATAAGGTAAAGTGACTAAAGTGAATGGAGAATAGAAAGTCAAACTTTGGCACTTCGAGATTAGGAACAGAATACTTCAAACATTTTCAATCAACATCCTTTCAATTCCATACTCTCAACACTTCAAATTTTTTTCTTTCTCACTCTTTCACCTTTTTTTTTCAATCACTTTTTTTTTCTCTTTTTTTTCGCACAAACACATGAGCTCATTTTTTTTCTTTTTGCTCATTCTCAATTTTCTTTCTCTTTTTTCCCACATCTCAAAACTTCATCACACCTTCTTCTCATATTCACTCAACAAACAACCTTTTCCTTTTTCAACTCAATTCACTCCCTTCATATTCACACTTTCCTATTCTCCACTCAAATTGGGACAAAAAGGCTTAGGAATTGGAATAGTGTTCATATGTGCTAGCAAATAAAATAGGCTTTAGGCTCAAAGGGGCTAACAAGGGATTCAATGTCATTGGTAAGGAATTTTTTTTTTTTGGCTAAGTGACTCAATAAAAACAGTGATGGCCTAAGATCACATTCGGCATATCAAACTAGACACAATCAAGAAGCAAGAGCACATGCAAGTTCTAGCATCCTCTAAGGTGACGATCCACTCACAAACGAAGAGATTAAATCATGCATTTAAATCTCGTAAGACTCAAATCTCACGGCTTTCACATCCATGCTAGTCCTAGTGAATTCTCACTCTCATCACACAAGCACTCAAAAGAAAACTCATAAGCATACGGATTCTCTCCCTAATCAGCTCAAACTCAAACACTCACACAAAAGAATTCTTAACTCAACTTCACAATTCACCCTACTCATCAAATCATACTCAAAGATAGCAATCAACAAGCATAAGATGATTGATAGGCATAAAATATTGAGTAACAAAACAAATTAATAATAGCCCAAGGAGTATCTCAACAAACAATAATCAATCAAACTCAACTCAAAGATAAGGGTGTGCATGCATGTGCAATGTAACAAGAAACATAAAAAACTCCACCCCCCCCCAAACTTCGACCTTGCTAGAGGTCTAAGTTTGGGGTTGTGGGTTACCTCAACCAAATAATTTAATTTCTCTCAATAGCTTTGCACAGTTCCTTGTCTCAAGTTGGTTCCTTCAATCTGAGTAACTCCATGATACCTTTACTCCTTTAGAGACAAGCCTACAAGCAACTCACTCAAATATGAGGTTAAACATACGACTCAAAATAACTCCCTAATAATATAAAAAGACACTAAAAATAAATGAAAGCAAATAAAAATGGGTTGCCTCCCATTCAGCGCTATTTTTAAGGTCCTCATGCCGGACCAAGCTCAAAGGAGCTTATGGGACATCATACTCAAATTTACCTCCCTTACTCTCATAAGAGTGGTGTTTGAACTCCTTTCCTTGATTCCCTACCATCATGAGCTCTTTTGCTCTCTTCTCATCCCCAAGTGTTATGGGTCTTAACTCCTTCTTGCCTCTATCTGGAGGAGTCTTACTAAACAATTTCTTGAATTTGGATTTTTTCTTCTTAACTCCTCCTTTCCCTTCTAACTGGACCACGTCCACTTTCTTCACCTCTTCATCCTTCAACTTCTTCACTTCATCCCTATCAAAATAATCAAGATCATAACGCTCATGGGTTAAATTATCAATTGAAGGACTAGCAAAATCATGAATATGAGATGGATTAGGGAGAGAATGTGTGTCTTCAACACGAGGATCAATTGCATCCATGCAATACAAGCTCTCATCCTCCCTCGGGTGTTTCATGGCTTCATATAGGGAGATCTTCACTTCTTGATCATCTACCTTCAACGTAATCTTCCCATTTGCCACGTCTAGCACCATCCCCGCCGTAGCTAAGAACGGTCTTCCCAAGATCAGGGGTACGTGCTCATCTTCCTCCATCTCTAGCACTACAAAGTCGGCTGGAAAAATGTGATCTCCAACTCTCACTAGGACGTCTTCAACCACACCTTGAGGTCGAGTAATAGACCGATCGGCAAGTTGAAGCGTCATCATTGTGGGTTGAAGTTCACCACCTTCCAACTTCTTGAAAAGCGATAGTGGCATCAAATTAATGCTCGCCCCGAGGTCGCACAACGCTCCCTTCTTGATCCCGTTCCCAATATCACATAGGATCGTGAAGCTCCCGGGATCCTTCAGCTTAGGTGGAAGCGCCTTGTGCACTAATGCACTCACCTCGTGGTTCAACTGCACCAACTTCGGCTCATCCACTCGCCGTCTTTTCGCGATCAAGTCCTTCAGAAACTTTGCATAATGCGGCATCTGTTCCAAAGCATCATAAAAAGGAATGTTAATGTGAAGTTGTTTAAAAACATCAAGAAATTTTGCAAATTTTTCATCAAGCTTCTTTTTCATGAAGCGCTGTGGATATGGGACGGGTATCACAGATTTGGGTACCCCCCATTCATCTCTTTCTGTTTCTTTCACTTTATCCCTTGCTTCCTTTGCCTTTTTCCACTTAGGAACTCTCTCTATCTCCTCAAAGTCTTTCCCCTTCTGGGACTCATCCATATCTTCATGTTTCTCAATCCCTTTACTTTCAATCCCCTTCTCAACTTGGGGCGTCTCAGAATCAGCAGGCATCTGAGGACCTTCATAATTGGTTCCACTTCTAAGCTGGATCGCCTTGCAATGCTCTTTCGGGTTCCCTTCCGGCATTCTATTCACTGATTTTGCAATCTGGCTCATCTGGAGCTCTAAAGAAGTGAACCTTCGATTGTTCTCTTGTTGAGTTCTAGTCCACTCAACGTTCATCTTCTGGAGCTCTTGATCACGATGATCACCCTTCTTATGCAGCTTCTTCACATCGTATGCCAAGGATGACAACCGCTTGCTCCCTTCCTCCACCTTCTGAAGGATCGCTCT
This sequence comes from Ballota nigra, assembly GCA_947034835.1. Classification (NCBI taxonomy): domain Eukaryota; kingdom Viridiplantae; phylum Streptophyta; class Magnoliopsida; order Lamiales; family Lamiaceae; genus Ballota; species Ballota nigra. Next base: position 6,767,310 of record OX344728.1, read on the forward strand.
CAACATCTCCTCGGTTGATGCACCGCCTTCTCCACCAGGAGGTTTAGACCCCGGATCAACACCTGCAGGAACAGTAACACCAGCTTTTGGGTTAGCATAAGAAAAATTATCATTCTTCCTCCATGTGTTTTGAGGAGGCTGCTGGCCTCCTTGATACCCTTGTGTGTTCCTCCATTGATTTTGAGGCGGCTGTGGGCCTGGAAGTACAAATGGTTGGCCATAAAAAGGCCTTCCATACTGGTTTCCACCTTGGTAGCCATTCTGGTTTTAATACGGACCTCCCATGTAATTGGCTACCTCTTGCTGTCCACTGGGTTGGTCTACTCTCTCATTCTCTACTGCATGCTCTCCACCCAAACTCTTCCCCAACTCGAGGTTGTTTATCTTCTCCATCATGGCCATCAGTAGCCTTCTCGTTCCTTCTCCCTCTTCAACCTGATGCACTCTCTGAAAATCTGCATCTCCACTCCAAGCACCGGCATTCGTGACAATGTTGTCCACGATCTCCCTACACCTCTCTATGCCTTGGTTCAAAAATGCTCCGCCCGCACAAGCGTCTAAATGGTCTTGCCCCGTCTTGTTGGCACCACTATAGAAGAACGCCATAATGTCTCCCTCATTGTACCCATGCTGCGGGTACTCAATCAGCATGTTTGAGTATCTCTCCCACGCTTGGCGTAAATCCTCTCCGGACTTCTGGCGAAAGGACGAGATCTCAATTCTAGCCTTGATCGTCCTAGATGGAGGGTAGAATCGCTCGAGGAACAGACGCTCGAGCTCGGCCCAAGTGGTAATACCTCCCCGCGGGAGCGTATTATCGTACCACTCCTTGGCTATTCCCGTCAATGAGAATGGGAACAGCCTAAGCCTCTTGGCATCTTCAGACATGCCATTATAATTAAATGTTGAGGCTATCATGAGAAAACTCCTCAGGTGAGTGTGAGGATTCTCCTTCCCGATCACCCCCTTGAACTGATTCTCGGTCAGCAGCTTTAAAATCCCCGGTGATATCGAGAAGTTGTTTGCCTCAACTGGAGGTAAAGCCACTCCATCATAGTACCGCTGTGGCTGCGCTGCAAACCTCCCTCTAATCGCCATATTATGATCTACGTTCTGAGGAACGTGTTGAGGATTAGCAGCAGGTACTGGTACTTGTTGGGGTGGTGGTTGGTAAACAGGTGGTTGGTTGTAGACTGGGGGTGGATGATATGGATATGGTGGGTAAGGATAAGGTGGATATGGGTAATGTTGGTATACTGGGTTGTTAAAAGGGTTATTTGGGTTTTGTGGGTAAGCAGGGTTTTGGTTATGAGGATTATGGACAAGGTTCTGAGCTGGGTTCCCTACGTTCTGTGTATCCAGGTTTAGGCTCTGGCTATCCCCTAATGGAATTTGATTCTGGCTACCACTAACTCCAGTGCCTTCAACTCGGTCTACTGCCTAATTGAAATCGTTGGCAGCATCGTCCAACTCATTATTGATGTCCATTGGTTCCTTCCCTAAGTCGGCAGCGTTCATCCTTCTCAAGAAGGCTCGGTTCCTTCTGGCTATTGTCTCAGGGTCCAACGGTATTCTCTCTTCGCTCGTATTGCCTTGTGAGCGTGTTTTCATAAACCTGACACACTAGCAGAAAGGTCAAAACGCAACTGCCGATTGAATACAAATAAAAATAAAAATAGAAATTAAATCACCCACTACTAACTACTAAGCTATCTACAAGTCCTATTCAAAAGCATACAACGCCATCCCCGGCAACGGCGCCATTGACTTGAAGCGATTTTACTAGCTTTCTACTAGTAGCTACCCCGCAAGAGAACGGGTTCACTGTAGTATGGGCAAGTATAGGGACCAAGTATTATCGAACCCAAGGGATGGTGTATATGCGAATAGATCCCTGAAGATCTACGCGTCGTAGTTAATATGAGTGTGATGTTTTTAGTTTTTTGAAAGATTAATTAAAAGACTAAAATGAACTAAGTAAACTAAATTACTAAAGCAAACGAATTAACTAAGGGTTGGATTCAAATAAAAGATGGTGATGCTTAGGATAGGAATCCCTACGTATACTAACGGAGCAGGTACATAATCAAAATAACCGTGACAAACAAGAATTATCCTAAGTAAAAGAATGCAAGGTGAAAGCTCAAGATTCTAAACCCTAATACTTTACCCTAACACTCGACTTCACTAATCCACTAACAAGTTAATGGATTGTGCTCAATTAATGAGACCCTGATTTAACTAAGGTGATGCGGTCGTCCTCCTTCGCTAAACCGGTAAATGAATTAACCTTTCCTAAACCTTCTCATTAAGACTACTAATTGTTGAGTGATGCGGTCGTCCTCTCTCTAACACTTTCGTACTAAATTTAAAGGTGAAGTTCAGATTAATTATAAGAATTCATTAACTAAGAGAATTAAAACTAACGTCACGAATTACCCTAATTACGTACCCACATCCTACTTCTACGAGTTCATCCTAACCTAAGCACGCAAGGGTTTTAGCCGGACATGGTTTTAACATAAATAAAAGCAACAGAAGAAACAACGAACATAAACATGATGAATTGAACGAAGAAAATAAGAAACATGAACTAGGGTTTAAAAAGAAAATAAATACGAAGAACTGAAATTGAATTAACTAAAACGAAATTAAAAGCGTTTAAAGTAACGAACTAATGAAAAGAAACTAAGAATTCGTATGCAAAACCTCAACAAAACGTAAAATAAAGCTTGCTCTTCTTCTTCCTCTCCAAAAACTAAGTCTAAAATTATTTCTAAAAGTCGGGGATCCTTCAAAACGTGTTTGGAAGAGGTATATATAGGCACCGGGTCGAAACGGGAGTTAATGGGCCGAAAATACGCATCCGGAGGCGAAAATACGTGTTTGCTCGAGCAAAACGCTCGAGCGGTTCCGCTCGAGTGATTCGCTCGAGCGCTGAAACTGTTCTGTAAGTTTTTGGTCGCTCGAGCAAAACGCTCGAGCGCTGGCTGCTGTGCACTCGTTCGTAAAATCTTCATATCTTCTCAACCGGGAGTCCGTTTTGGTCGATTCAAAGTCCTACGAACTCCTCTTTTCGCCCTATATCCATCTATAAAAACCAAAGAGACAAATTAATAATTTTATAAAAATGATACTCATTTGACTCCAAGCACTAATCGAAAACACTCAAAACATGAGTAAATTGGGCACCAAAACATAACAATTTCACGCCTAATCATGGGTACGTAATTAGGGTAACTTGTGACGTTAGGTTTTAATTCTCTTGATTAATGAATTCTTAAAATTAATCTTAACTTTACTTTTGAATTTCGTTCGAAAAGTGTTAGAGAGAGGACGACCGTATCACTCTCTAACAACGAGTAGACTTAACTAGAGGGTTTAGAAAGGGTTAATTCATCTGCCAGTTTAGCGAAGGAGGACGACCACATCACCTTAGTTAAATTAGGGTCTCATTAATTAAGCACAATCTATTAACTTGTTAGTGGATTAGTGAAGTCGAGTGTTAGGGTAAAGTATTAGGGTTTAGAATCTTGAGCTTTCACCTTGCATTCTTTTACTTAGGTTATTTCTTGCGCGTCACGGTTATTTTGATTATGCACCTGCTCTGTTAGTATATGTAGGGATTCCTATCCTGAGCATCACCATCTCTTATTTGAAAACAACCCTTCGATTCTTAGTTTAATTTTGCTTTTTGCATTCCTAGGATAATTTTAGTCTTTTAATTAATCTTTCAAACAAACCCAAAAATATTACACTCATATTAGCTACAACGCGTAGATCTTCAGGGATCTGTTCGCATACACTCCATCTCGTGGGTTCGATATACTTGGTCATTATACTTATTTATACTACAGTGAACCCGTCCGCTTGCGGGGAAGCGACTAGTAGAAGTTAGTATTTTCGCTTCAATTCAGGGACTGACAGTGAAAGGCGGCCGATTTGGGACCAATTCCTCTGGTACTGGGATTCTCCTGCATTCAAAGGGATGGCGAGACATCGGGCCGGTTCTCGGTCCATTTATGAGCACGAGTTGAGATTTGTAAGTTTCGTCTTTAATTTTGTAGTTTTTGAAATTTTATTATTTTTTTCCCTAATTTTTATGAGTGGTATTAATTTTTACTATCTTTTTTTCTAATTAGGCGGCGGAGCAAGGACGCGAGTCCTCTCATTTTGAGAGATTGCAGCTCGCCCACCCATTCGTCGAGGAGACTGGGAAGTCTACCTACGGCCGTACCACCGAGATCCACGTAAGTATTATTTCAATATTAATAGTATTATTTAAATTTTTAATATTAAAAGTATTTTTTATATTTTGTGTTCAATTTATTTAATTTTTTGTATAATTAATTTGCAGAGAAAGATGCTCGAGGATCTTGCCTCTCAGCCTCAGCCTGAGGAAATGGCAGAGGGGTCGGGGTCGATGCCCCCCACACAGCCTTCTGTTGACGTTCAAAATGAATTGTACTTCAAGAACGACAAGGCTAAAAAGGGGCGGTTCGCTGGATTGGGCAGCTTCGGAAAGAACTTTTTTCGACCTCGTGGCTCAGGCTCATCCTCCTCTCAATCTTCCATCGACTCTCATCCCAGTGAGGTCGAGAGGCAGCTTGCCACGGTGGTGGAGCAGATGAAGAACATGCAGAGGCAGCTGCGAGTGAAGGAAGAGTATGAGAGGCAGCAGCGAGAGGCGCACGACCGGTATACAGCCGAGATGGAGTGGTATCGGGTCGAGGTGCAGGAGTATACAGCCGCCATGCAGGCGTGGTGGCAGATATTCGCCTCTGATTCAATGCCACGAGCGCAAATGCCTGCGCCACCGATGCCGCCGACCCAGCCATCGATGCCGCCGATCCCGCCGACCCAGCCATCGATGCCGCCGATTGTTAACCTGGGCGAGGATGAGGAGGAAGAGGAAGACGAATTTAATTCCGATGGTTAAAAAAATTTGATTTTTAATAACTATGAAGTACAATTTTTTTTAGTTTGAATTGTTACTTTAATTTAATTTTTGAATTGTTACTTTAATTTATAATTTTGTGAATTTATTTTAGTTTGAATTTACTTTTATTTAATGGACACAACATTTATAAAAAAAACAAGTGAGAAACGAAAATGAATTAATTTGGTGAATTATGAAAAAAAACGAGTCAATTTGGATACATATACAATTAATTGCATACAAATGAACGAATTATAATTTTAAGCGGGAGTCGAAATAAATAATTTTACAGAAATAATAAAAATTAAATGGCCCCAATATTTATAAAAACAAGTTAGAAATGAAAATGAATTAATTTGGTGAATTATAGAAGAAAAAAATGAATCAATTTGGATACATATATAATTAATTGCGTACAAATGAACGAATTATAATTTTAAGCGGGAGTCGAAATAAATAATTTTACCAAACTAATAAAAATTAAATGGCCACAACATTTATAAAAACAAGTGAGAAACAAAAATGAATTAATTTGGTGAATTATAGAAAAAAAAAAGAGTCAATTTGGATACATATACAATTAATTGCGTACAAATGAACGAATTATAATTTTAAGCGGGAGTCGAAATAAATAATTTTACCAAACTAATAAAAATTAAATGGCCACAACATTTATAAAAACAAGTGAGAAACAAAAATGAATTAATTTGGTGAATTATAGAAAAAAAAAAGTCAATTTGGATACATATACAATTAATTGCGTACAAATGAACGAATTATAAAATTATGCATTGTCGAAATAAATAATTTTACAAAATAAAAAAAATAGTTGGGCAATATATTTTAATAAACAACTTAGATACGAAAAGAAATTAATTTGGTGAATTATAAAAAAAATGACTTAATTTGAATACATATACAATTAATTGCATAAAAATGAACGAAAGTAGCTTGTGCCCTAGTGGCGCGCACCCCCTCCTCTTGCACAAGAGGTCCCGTGTTCGATTCCCCTTGGACGCAAAAATGGATTAATTGTTCAAGGCCTAATAAGACTAATATAGAAGGTGGGCCGCATATAATAAGTAATGGGCCGGGTGGCCCAGTGGTCCGCGCCCGCCGCGCCCGCCCCGGGTGCCCGGGCTCGAACCACGCGAGCCACTTTTTTTTGTATAGGCTCGGTAATTTGCGACGGCTGAACTCCGTCGCAAATATTGAATTTTGCGACGGAAAATAGCCCGTCGCAAATTATAACAGAAAAAAATAAAAAAATTATATAAACATTTGCGATGGAATGTGGCCATCGCAAATGTTGTTGACCCGAACGGGTCTAACCCGAAAGATTTACGACGGACTGCTGTCCGTCGCAAATTTTGTGCGACCCGGCCGGGTCTGACCCGCCAAATTTGTGACGAATTTGTCCGTCGTTAATTTGCGACGGAGAGCAAAATCCATCGCGAAAATTAGCTACGGCTGTTTTAGGGACGGATACGTGTCCGTCGCAGAATCCATCGCAAAACACTGTTTGCGACGGATTTTCCGTCGCAAATTCTGTCGCAAAATAGTATTTTTTTTTTGTAGTGGTGGATGATCAATTTTTAATAGAAGATGAAGTGGAAGATCAATTTTAATGTGAAGATGAAGAATTGTTGATTATATGTTAAAAATTGTATTTTTCTAATATTGTCAATGCATATTTTTTTTTGTCAATATTGTCATGTATTAATTACAATTCTATTAATATAATTCTTTATGTTTAATTACAATTCTGTATTAATGTATTATTTAAAATTCAATGTATATTAATGATTATTCTATAAATAATAATTTCTTTGTTTATTTTCATATGTATAAATAATAATTTCTATGTTGATACTAATTTGATTCAAATGTTATATATACAATCAAAATATACATTTGATAATTTCAAATGATTAATAATTCTTATTATCATTTTTTTTATTTCGAAAATATTAAATTCTTCAATAGAATTAGGAAAATTTGACCCTTCTTAAAACACGTGATTTAAGTGTAAAGTCATACACCAATCAATATAGTAATTTATTATCTTAATTATAGATCTTTACTTATTTATATCAATTTTAAATTTATTGGTAAAAGACTAATTATATTAGTAAAAGTTGACTAATATTATATGATTATTTAGTCTATGAAAATTCGAAATTAAGGTTATATTAGGAACATTTGACTCTTTATAAAACATGTGTTTAATCAACCTTATTTTATATATTTTATTATATTTTTTGAATAATTAGATTTAAAATAATTATATTAGGATCAATATACATCAATTTTAAATTTATTGATAAAAGACTAATTATATTAGGAAAAATTGGCTAATTTTATAGTCACACGTTATTTTGGTATATTTTTTTCATATGGTCATGTGTATTGTTACTCTCAATTTTTTTTTTTTAAAGAAAATTTAACTCTTTTTAAAACATGTTATTTAATTGTAAAGTCATATACCAATCAATATATAAATTTCTCCTAATTGTATACTTTACTTATTTATATCAATTTTATATTTGATTGCATCCTATTATTTTGCATCATTAAACATAGATTAATTATATTAGGTTAATTTTGTTGTAAAATAAAGAGCATAAACAAGAACACCGATTTGTTTACCCAGTTCATCATGAATGACTACATCTGGGGGCGTACCAAGCCAAAAGTTTCCAATATATTTATGTGTATGTACATGTGTGTATTACAATATTAAGTACGGAAATATATATATATATATATATATATATATATATATATATATATAATATCAAAACTATAAAGCCTATAAGGCTACTTGGCCCATAAGTAATGTCCACATCAAATCTTCTGGATTTGGTATATCAAATCTTCTAGATTTACAATACTCCCCCTTGGACATTACGACGCGACTATATGTCTCGTTGACTTGAACGCAAAATACTAGCTATACTAGTAATTATCCCACAAGAGCATGGGATCACAGTAGTATTGACAAGTATAGGGACCAAGTATATCGTACCCAAAGGGAAGGTATGTATGCGAATAGAGCCCTGAAGATCTACGCGTCGTAGTTAATATGAATGGATGTTCTGGTTTAAGAATGGAATTAAACTACTCTAAAGTCTACTTCTATTAATGTGAATTATAAAATCAAACAAATAACTAAGGGTTTAATCAAATACGAGATGGTGATGCTCAGGATAGGAATCCCTACGTATACTAACAGAGCTAGTACGATAACTAAAATAACCGTGATGTGCAAGTATTAATCCTAAGTGTACTAAAACTAGGCAATCAACTTCCCTAATCTAGCACGAGATTGAAAGACTAAAAGCTCAAGAATTAACCATAATACTTCGTCATATCAACCTACTTCACAACTCACTAAACAAGTTATATATATTATGTTTAATTAATGAGACCCTTATTTACCCAAGGTGATACGGTCGTCCTCCCTAGATAAACCTGTAAATGATTAACTCCTTCAATAACCCTCTCGTTAAGCCTATTCGTTATTAAAGAGTGATAAGATCGTCCCCTCTCTAATAATTTTTGTACTCAATTTCAAGATAATTCTAGGGTTTATTTTAAGAATTCAATTAATTAAGAGAACCAGCACTAAACATCACGAATTATCCTAATTATGTACCAACATCCTACTTCTACTAGTTCATCCTACCCAAGCATGCAAGGGTTCTAGCCTAACATGGTAATTGAAGTAATGAAAACAATCACAAGAACGATGAATATTTGCATAATTGAATAATCAAAAGAATTTGAAAGCATAAACGAAAGAATATCTCAAAATCTCAATAAATCTGGTAAAGTAGGGTTTAGAAGTCTCAAAGGTTCAAGAACGAAAGAATTAGACGAAAAGATTCAAAAGAAGTATCTAAACTAAGAATTCGTAAGATCAAAACCTCGTTTACAAGTGTGAAACTCTCCAAAATCTCTCTACTAAGCTCTAAGTATGCAAAAATATGAATCGAGATCAAAAGGGTGTCCAAAATTGAGCTTGGGGCCGGGTATTTATAAGCAACGGGCTGAAAACCGGTGAAAATACCAAAATCACGCATATTTGGGGTATGGTCGAGCGCTAGCGCTCGACCCCCCTTGGGTCGAATGGGCCACATTCCAAAGTACTAAGGGCGCTCGACCCCTTGTTGGTCGAACGGGGTCGAGCGGTGGCGCTCAAGTGGTGGTGGTCGAATGGATCTTGCGGTCGAGGGGTGGTGCTCGACCTCAGCCTGGTCGAGCGCCTCCTCTTCCAGAGCCAACAATGCGCTCGACCCCCTCTTGCTCGAGCGGTGGTGCTCGAGCACCTTCTCCTTTTGAGTCAAGTGATACTTTTCTTTGCACAAACTAATACTTTTTGTATTTCTTCAATATCTTCTCATCCGGGCATCCGTTTGAGTCGATTCAAAGTCCTACGAAATCCATTTTTTGCCCTCTATCCATCTATGAGCATCAAAGAGACAAATTCATCATTTTATGAAAATAGTACTCAATTGACTCTAAATACTCATCGAATTCACTCAAAATACAGGCGAAACGAGCTAAAAATCATAACAATTTCACGCCTAATCACTCGTTAGAAAACTCCACATGCTAGGTAGCGATAAAATGTATAGCTAGGGAGAAGTAAAATTATTGATCTTCCGGATCTAATCTTCAGAATTGTTTCGAGGTTACAACTCCCCCTGAAGACAACCACCTTTCACGCCTTCGCATCCTGATACCATAAATATACTTCTCAAATGTAGAGGTAGGTAGGGACTTAGTGAACATATATATTAGATCGTGATTGTCACTAAGTCGCACATGTTGTATGGTAATTATGTCACTCTTCTGGAGTTCGTATGAGAAGAAGAGTTTCGGGAAAATATGTTTCGTTAAGTTCCTCTTAACGTACCCATCGTTCATTTGTGCAACACAAATTACGTTGTCTTCATCGATTACAGTGTGGAATGTATTGTTTAATGAGTCTCCATAAGATCACAATATCATCACAAAGAAAACTATAACCAGTCTGAGTTATCATAGAATGTGTTTAACATCATTCTAATGTCTCCTTCTGTGAGAAGCGCTATATCCGGCAAGCAAATTTACCGCAAATGTGTTTTCCAGACTGGTGCAATTTGCGAGATAAAGTATGCACCAAATAGCACTTAGATAAGGAACTTCCGGTCCTAGGATATCTACTGTATCTTCTTTGGGCCTAAATGGGTTCTTATCAACTTCAAGGGATCGAACTACCATAGGTGTACTAAGTGGATGAGATTTATGCATGTAGGTTCTCTCAAATAACCTTTTCAAGTAGGTTGGTTGGTGTATAAAATTCATTCTCCTTCAGGAAGATATCAAATTCATTTATCCTTCAGGGAAATGCTCGAATTAATTTTCCTTCCGGGAAATACTTAAATTTAATTTTCCTTCAGGGAAGTACTTGAATTCATTTTTCCTTCAGGGAAATTCTCGAATCAGCAGGTCGAGACTATACTTGGTTTTATCCAAGATTTTTCATATCGAATTCAGCTTTCAAGGATTGATCTGACTTCTTTAATCTCTTTGCATGTTCCGATTATGTTTAGGTCATCAACATAGACGGAGATGATGCAAGAACCACTTTGCGATTTCTTTATAAATGTGCAATGGAAAGCTTTATTGTTTGTATATTTCTTCTTCGGGAGGAATTCACTAAGTTAATCGTATTATATTTGATCCGACTATTTTTAGATCATATAATGACCTTTGCAGTTTTGTACTATACATTCTGCGATTTTCATAATTCCTCTTCTGGGGAATCTTAAATCCATCAAGGATATAAATATTGACATATAATAGCCATATAAAATATGCGGTTTACAAGGTCCATTAACTGCATTTTATTTTTAGCTGCCAGTGATTAGCGGAACTTTGTTTGTTCATACCAGGAGAATATGTTTGATCACAAACAATAATGGGTCTCTGTGAAAACCATGAGTTTCTGCGAAAACCCTAAAGCTATTAATCTCACTCACCACCTTATTTTAGTTTTCGTGTAAACACTCATTATCCTACAGGGATAACTCTTCGAGTGTACGTACGATAAAACTAAACCTTATTTTTAGCGAGTGTAGCTTTGCCACATTTTTGTTTCTTCCTTATTGCACCCAAATCAAAGTGCTTCGGGCACTTAATTTAGGTACTGGATCCAGATTTAGAAAGAGCAATTATGGACACAGATAAGTTGTCGACAATAAATTTATATTTTTCTCCGGTATTTATTTATTGATCTCATGTTAACCAGATTCTCATCATTTCCCTTATGTATTTGATATGGTCGTTCGCAATCCTAGTATTAGATCATTTTGTGCACGTGCTTTGTTACTAGGATTCTTCGTCTTCAGGATGAATCTCTTCTGGAGATTTTAAGTTTCTAGACGTATCTCATCTGGAGATTTCAAGTCTTCTAGACGTATCTCTTCTGGAGATTCCAAGTTTGGCTGGCCAGTTTTTTCTAGCTTTCGTTTGAGGTGTGTAGGTTTCTTTTATAGGTCCTTCACGCTTCTGGCGTATGGGGGCATTTATACTCATTTTTTTATTTGGACCTCTACACCTTTGTGTTCAGTAAACTCATATGACAAATTACTTGCTATACATTGCAAGTTATTTATCTTTTGAACTTCAAGTTCAGTCTAACTAGTGCCTGAGTCAAAATATTGAGGACCTTTTTCCTTCAGGAAAATTTCTTGGTCTTTTTCCTTCAAGGAAAATATCTCGATCTGTTTCTTTCAGGGAAAATTCTCGGCATTCATTTAATTTTTGGATTCTAATCTCCCCCTATGGAATAGACTTTTCATCAATTATGCAGTCAGCCAACAGGGTTGTTGACGTGTTGTGGTGGTACGCGTACTGCACGATAGAATGTTCGCAGGTGGGAAATGATGTATCATTATCTGCGCACTAGTTGTAGAGGGGAGTATTAATGATATGCATTGGGTCGGATTTCAATTCGAGTAGCTACATGTAAAATTCATGCCCCTAATATGTAGTTAAGTTAGAATTTCTTGCAATAATGGTCTAGCGAATAGTTTGATGGATCATATTAGTAACTCAGCTAGACCATTATGGTGTGGACCTAAGGGACTTAATGCTTCACTTTAATTTCCCAATGTCATATAATAAACATTGAATGTTGTTAATGCGAGCTCACTGGCATTATCCATTCCAATGGATTTAATTTGATAATTTGGGAAATGAGAACTAAGTTCAATAGTGTTGCAATAGGCTTGACAAAAGCGTGATTGCAGGTGGATAACAATCATACATAAGTCCACCGTGTGAAAGCATCCATTAACTATCAAAATGGTCCCCATACTAGGATAATCAGTCAACAAATATCTCAAAGAAACCATTCTAAAAATGGGAGATTTAATTCCAACTTTAGTATGATTCAGCCATACTCTAAGTTCACCCTTTGTTCATGCCATAAATTTATTTACGAAAGGGTTTGACGTGACATAGCCAATGAACTTAGAAAAAATCCTACATATCACATTATTATTTTAGATGGACTAACTGCTCATGCTATAATATGTATGAATCTAAATTGGATTTTAAGACCAGATCTACAACTCTCCAGGAGGTTGAATTTTGTTAATAAGGTCTTTCACGCTTCACACATGCTTTAGATTCATTAACATGTGATATTTTGTCCTTCAGGGACATAAATTTTAACCGGGAATATTCTATATAAATATGAGATTCAGTAACTCTGCTAGAGTTATTAAAGATATTCGATAATTGATTTGTAATTTTTCGCAAATATTAATCATGACAAAACATATAGTCATAACAACATAAAATCACAAAATAATGACACTACGTATCTTGACAACTCATAGTCTTTAAATGTCATGTCACTGACCATGTTCATGTTTGCTTCAAGCAAACTGGTATGCTGAGATTCGCTTGGGGAATACTCGATCTCGACCATCTCAATAATTATTTGGCATCGGCCATGATTTTCATCTATCGATATTTTCTGCTATCGACTTTATTCAAATTTTATCGATGAATATATTCCTTCGGGGATTTTTATAAACGGCAGTGAATATAATCCTTCATGGATTTTTATAAACTACGATGAATATAATCCTTCAGGGATTTTTATAAACTATGATAAATATAATCCTTCAGGGATTTTTCATAAACAATTGATATCTTATTGAGTTAGTATCGAAGAATTTAATCAGTGCATCTACCTTCTGGGCAAAGATGGGGTCAAAATTTCATTACATTTGCCCCAAATGAAGCAAAACGAATCTTAAAGCCTAAGTCAGGTTACTAATAATGTACATTTATGTAAATCACTCTTTGTCTCCAAAATCTTCGAGCTCCAAGCTCAAAAGATCATCGTTGTCTATATCAAAATCTGCTTCGGGCAGACTGACATGGTGAGATTTACCCTGAGGGGTCATGCCCTTGTTGTTCTTTTGTATCTTTCGATAAGCTTCAATCAAGTGCTTGGATTTGCGGATTTCTTCCCTTCCACGCTTACGCCCACTCAGGCTCCCTTGAGCTACAACATGTACTTCAGGCACTACATGTGGGTCAACCGGTCTAGTATTGTGAATTCTCATCAATAGCTGGTTGTATTTTTCTGCCACTAAAAGTGCAGAAATTAGCTCTGAGTGAGAGGTGTACTGTTGCTGGAGTACAAGGTTACTAGCATGGAATGTTGATAAGATTCTCTGTATCAACTCGGTCTCAGTAATTTGCTGCTGGCATAATTTTATCTGAGATACAATACGATGCAAGGTAGAATTGCACTCCATTTAAATCTTAAAAATGGAGATTCAGCCAATCGTATTGTGCCCGAGGGATTACTTCATTTAGTTGATAAAAAAAATCCTTTCGGGATGTCCATAAAATGCTAGGGTCCATATCATTGAGGTACTCATATTTCAAGTCCTGACTCTAGTGGTATCTGAGATAAATCAGCGATTTAGCCTTCTGGGCATCAGTGGATTTTGGACAATGGACAATGGTTCCGCTTTAATTAGGAAGAGGCTAGATAAATCTCAACAATTATGGACCATGTCATGCAGTTATTACCATCGAGAGTAAGCTTAGAAAATTCTCTCTTAGTAATACCAAGCATTTTCACTACGTTTTAAAAGGACATGGTAAGACATACGATTTGAATTTTCATTAACAAAGGAGAATGATGATTTAATTTACATGCTCAATCACATAGGAGCAAATATTGGGTGCCGCCTACCCAAACATGATTTACGGTCCGACAAATATTGGGTGCTGCCTACCCAGACAGTATATGCGAACTATAACTAATAATGTAAATTTAATTCTCATAAATGGGTATACAAGTATGAGCAACTATTCAAGTTCAAATTTTAGTCAAAGCTCATGTTTGCTTCAGGCAAACTTGTATACGAAAATTCAGGGCATTTGTTTGAGTGAATTAAATTAGCAGCAAAGGCAATAATAGACACATAAGGATTTTTTACATAAATCCTAATTTCTACAGCAAATAATTCACAAGCATATGTTGTGGCAAAGTAAATAGCGCAAACATTGCTAAATTGATGAAGATATTAAAGAAAAAAATAAGTCTTTTACCAGAGCGATACCCTACGATAAGGGTTCCTAAACATTTGTTGATAGATTCGGCTAGCATCGGACAGTGTTGGACACGTCTCAAGTGAGTGGAGTATCCATACAGGTATCGAATCCAAAAGAAAGCTGACAAGAGGATAATATCAAGGAGTTTGTTTCAAGTTTTTCATCACAACCTCGTGGCAAATATGCTACGCATAAGAGTGGTCTAAGGCCGGTGGCTTAGGGCAAATCCTTTTTCTCACGGCCGAAAGACCACCGTTACTACTGCTCCACTTTCGAAGTTCTACACCACACAGGCCCACAGCCCCCACTCCTCGCCTGAAAATCACAACTGCCGCTCAGGACTCCCTCTCTCACACGGCACAACGCACGGCGGCGCAAGGCGGCTGCTCGATCGGAGAGGGGAGCGGCGGTGGTTGGCATCGCGTGGCGGAGGACAGAGGCGACGACGGAGGGTGGCGCTGCGATTCGCGCGGTGGAATAGGGCGGACAAACTCCGGTGGTCGCGAACCGCTGGCCTCTGTGGTCGTGACACGGGATTCGTCCGACGGCGGCGCTGCACAGATCTAGCGGTTGGTTCCCATCGGCGGCTGAGAAGCGTGACGATGACCAGTCCCGGTGGCGGAGCGCATGAGGGATCTGGCGGCGAAGGCGGACATGTTGTGTATATCGTGCAAATGTCTTTTGAAGGATTCCTTGCTCCAATATTTATACTTGAGCTCTGAGTTCCAGCAATAAGGTGTGATTTAGTTTATCAGATGCTGGGCCAACAAATTGAATTGGACCAGGATTTAGCTAAGTTTCCCACCGAGGAGATTAATCCTGTTTTCCTACTATGAAGCAGTGCTCCAGCAGCGTAACCTAGCAGCATGTGGAATCAAAGTAAAGGCAAGGTATGTGAATTGAAGATTGCTTGAGTATTCGAATTTATTTCGTGAAAAAATTTTAGAAAAGAAAAAAAAAAAAACTAATAGGGTTGAGCACTCGTGCTATTAATGGCGGGTAGAGACTCGTGCTGATAACATGTTGTAAAGTAAAGAGCGTAAACAAGAACACCGATTTGTTTACCCAGTTCATCATGAATGACTATATTTGGGGGCGTACCAAGCCAAGAGCTTCCACTATATTTCTGTGCATGTACATGTGTGCATTACAATATTAAGTACGGGAATATATATATATATATATATATATATATATATATATATATATATATATATATATATATAATATCAAAACCCTAAAGCCTATAAGACTACTTGACCCATAAGTAATATCCACATCAAATCTTCTGCATTTGGTATATCAAATCTTCTAGATTTACAACAAATTTAATTCTTTATAAAAACATGTGTTTTAATTAACCCTAACTCATATTTTTGTCTAAATGCATCCTTTTTTTTTGCATCATTAAATATAGATTAATTATATTTGAAAAATTTGGCTCTTTTTAAAAATGTGTTCTAATATAACTTAACTCATATTTTTCGATTTTGACTATATACTAGGAATGGTAGACTTATAAATTTATTATACTAATTCAATCTCATCTATTTATTTAAATTAAATATTATATTTATTAACAAGTTCTTATTTCGAAATTATTGAAAAAGGAATTCCTATAATTTTATGTTCAATGAATCTACAACATGCTAGTTTAATTTTAAAAATCTTTGTAATATACAATTTGGTAGGCTATGCAATATGTGATGTATATCATCAATTTAAAGTATATTTGGTACAACAAAGTATAGAGTGAAACTAGTTTATACATGAATCACTGAAGGGTATTAGTTGTATTTACCGAAGAGTATTACTGATTTACACTAAAGAGTCTTAGTTGTTCAGTGAAAATGAACCAAGACTCTTCAGTGTAAACCAGTAATACTCTTCAGTAAAAACAGCTAATACCCTTCAGTGAAAACAACTAATACTCTTCAGTGATTCATATATAAACCAATTTCACTCTATACATACTCATTTGGTACATATTTTATACTAAATTCAAATAATTTAATCTTTACAGAATCAAACTAAAATAATAATATTTATTTTGAATTTACATACAACTTAATTAGATTGTTTATATATAATGGCAGTTAATTGTTATAATTTTTCAATATTAAGGTCAAGTATAATATTAACATATTTACCAAAATTCACATATATCAAAAGATTAATCCCCACAAATCTTTCAATTCTTTTTTCTCTTAATTTAGTGATTTATTTTATATCTCATTAATTATGAACAATATTGGCAAAAATATATATTTTAATTTGTAGTTTTAATTTTATATGGATATGTATTAAAAATATGACGTAACATTTTTAGGAATCGAAAATATGAGAGTGTCTTATTCATGAGTAAAAATTGGGCTCTAGCTTTATTTAATTTCTAATTTACTTTCCAAAAAAAAAAGGGTCTTATTCATAAATTGACAATATATAGAGTGAAACTGGTTTATATATGAATCATTGAAGAGTATTACTTATTTTCACTGAAGAGTATTAGTTGTTTTCACTGAAGAGTATTAGTTGTTTTCACTGAAGAGTATTACTTATTTATACTGAAGAGTCTTAGTTGTTTAGTAAAAACAAACTAAGACTCTTCAGTGAAAACAACTAATACCCTTCAGTGAAAACAACTAATACTCTTTAGTGAAAATAATTAATACCCTTAAAAAATTCATGTATAAACCAATTTTACTCTATACATACTTTCATAAATTATGAATTTTTTAACAATTTATAGTGTGCCGGTTAGATATGAACATAGTCATTATAAATTTATTATTCTATTTTTCAATATGTTTTAATCTTTTAAATTTTTATAGAAAAACTAATTTGTTCAATGATGTATTGATTAGTGAAACGACCTATAAAAAAGTGTTAATATGATACTTAGTTAAACACAAACCTTATATATTAATTAATATATTAAAAATATTTATCATTTATTATAGAGTATGTATAGAGTAAAATTCGTTTATACGTGAACCACTTTGCAATATTTTTTAGTGTAATCAACTAATACAATTTAATTAAACAACTAATAATCTTCTACCCTTCAACTAATATCTAAGTGAAAGCAACTAATATCCTTCAAAATTAATACTACCATTTAGCAAAAACAACTAACACCCTTCAAATAATTTATGAATGAACCATTTTCATTCTATAGTTAGTCTTTATCAAATAGTGAAATCATTTATATAAAAAAAAATGGAAGAGTGATTTTTTTTTTTCATGTTATAAGGGCACTCGAACAAATATGCAAATCCCACCATTTCTATGCTTTGGAAAAGTTGTTTTCAAAAGAAATTAATTTGTACTCCCTCCGTCCTACCTGAATTTGCACTCATGGAGATGACATAATTCTTAATAAAGGTGTGATTTTTTAATAAAATAGTGACATATGGGTAAATATGTATATAAGTTTGTGAGTGTGCATACAAATCAATGTTTCCTTTATTGGTAGTGTGCAAATTCGGATGAGACAGACCAAATATCTTTCAACAAAATAAATTAATTTGTACGTGAATGGGTGCAAATCTACCTATTTGGGGCCTGCTACATTATTTTAGTATTATCTAATATAAAAGAAAAAAAAATCCTTTCATGTAATCATAGGTCTAAATAGCATATGTATTAAGGTACACTCTCCATTTTTCTCTACAGTTTTTTTCATTTTTATTTTTGAGTAGTTTATCTATTTAAAATTGAAATAAATTTTGATTGAGATTTAAACATGTTATAGTATTATAATTAAATATGCGATTAACTTCTATATTCGTATTGATTGGATTTTGATTTTTTGTTGTTCATGCTTGAGTTACTGTACGTAGTTGTTATTATGTATTTTTTGATGTGGGAGGATGATTTAGCATTTATGTATTGACTTTTTATTTTCCAGAGACTGAATCATCTGATTCAATTGTTCGTAATTCACTCTATGATATGACAAATTGTAAGAATTCCTTAAAAACTAGCTAAAATTACAAGAGAAAAAATAATTATACTAATTTTATTATTTAACAGTGGTATCAATTCAAAATTGTTCCGATCGTACTATAAACATATCTCCTCTTGCATACACACCAAATACACGTTTTGCATCCCAATGTTTGTAAGTTTAAATTTAATTATTTAGTATATTAACTTAAGTAATATTGTTAATATATATATATATTTATTTTTTACACTAGTTTTTTAAAAAAGATTTATTTTCAGATATAGGAAAGACTCCAATTACTGATGTTCAACATAATACTCTAATGTTTGATAATCAGATATCTATGAGTGTTATGTCATCTTTAGCACAACAATTACATTTTGAATATGAGGAAAATATTCAATTTTTGTTGAAAAAACAAAATGGAGAATGCTCTTCTGGCCATGGTATTATATTTTTCTCTTTAATATTGCACTTTTTTTTTTAATTTATAAATATAATAATCTATTTGTCCAATATAAATATTATTAACTAATTAGTCATGATTTTTTAAGAAAAAATAGGAGAAGTATTGTTGCTGAGGAAAGGTTAAAAGGAAGGAATACCAGTAGTGAATGTGGTAGAAAATTTACAATTTATTATAGATAAATTTTTTTATTATATTTATAGGGTATGTTGATTTTAGTGATGTTGCGTTTATCTGTGTCTATTGCAATGCGTATATGTGGTATGGGGAGAGAGGTAGTAAAAAGTTGAATGAGACTCCACCAAAATTTCCATCCTGTTGTTCAAATGGAAAAATACAACTTCCAATTAATGTTGAAACCCCATCCTTCTACATTGACCAATCTTCTATCAGGGGAAGATGAAAGGAGCAAATATTTCATTTTAAAAATTAGAGAATACAACATGATGTTTAGCTTTATATTTATGGGTAGAAAGGTTGACAATTCAATTAATAATGGAAGAGCTCTTTTTGTGTATAGATTGCATGATACTAATTATCATCAAATTGGAAGTCTTTTATCAATGTCTGGTAATAAACCTAAATTTCCGCAACTATACATATACGACACTGAAAATGAATATCAAAATTGAATTGATGCTCTCGGGTTAGTTCATTAAAAGTCTTATAATATCAAATTAGATTTATTTTACTAATTGAACTTTCCATTATACAATATATATTTTATATTATTTTAGTTGTGCAAATCATACAATATAATAATTTTTTAAATAATTTTTATTCACTCCAATTATTTTATTTGAACAAGAGACGATCGAAGGATAAAAATAAAATATTGAATGATAGTATTGTTAGTAAATTTAAGAAGATGGTGGATACTTTCAATCCATTTGCAATGCAATTTTGCAGTGCAAGGAAAAATATTATGTCTGGAGCTGAGCCATCTTTGAGATTGAATTTGCTAGAAAGGAGTTCGAATGGAAGAGTTTGATTGTATGTTTGGGAGAGAAAAAAAATATCAGTGAGAAAAAAGAAAGAGCAATACCGTGTTCCACCGAGGGTTGGTAAAGAGTATTATTTGTATCTCTTACTGTCTTATAGTAAGGGATCAACGTCTTATGAGATGATACTGTCAATGATACCTTTAAGGATGCTTGTTTCGATGGGATTGCTGGATAATGATCGTGAGTACATTGATGAGATAGTAGAGGCAAATTATTGGGCAAGTGCTCATTGCGAAAGGAATTTATTTTGTATTCTTCTCATATCATCTTCAATGAACTCTCCAGAAACCGTACTCGAAAAGACATGGGAGTGTATGTCTGATGATATACTCTATAAAAGAAGATGAACATTAAATATTCCAGGTATAAAATTACTTTAAAAATTAATTGATTTAGATTATTAAGATATTTTACTATTATATTATTTACTTTTTATTTATTTACAGCTTGACAATGAAGAGTTGAAAAAGTTGGCTTTAATTAAAATTGAGAAACTACTACAGATGACTGGATCAACTTTGAGTAGATTTGCATCAATGCAAGTACCAGATTTTGAGTTTGAGAGTGATGCAGTAAATACACTTATTCGTCAAGAATTGCATTACAATCGGATTGAACAAGAAGAAGAATACGAAATGCAAGAACAAAAACTTGTGGTGAGCGAAATACTTG
This sequence comes from Ballota nigra, assembly GCA_947034835.1. Taxonomy (NCBI): domain Eukaryota; kingdom Viridiplantae; phylum Streptophyta; class Magnoliopsida; order Lamiales; family Lamiaceae; genus Ballota; species Ballota nigra. The sequence continues at coordinate 6,787,976 of OX344728.1, forward strand.
AAGTTGTTTGGTTGCAAGAAGGAAGAATATTTTTTTATACGAATATGTGATTAGACGTGAAATTGCGATGTTTTGGTGCCTGATTAGTCCATATTTTGAGCGTTTTTATGAGTATTTAGAGTTATTTGAGTAACATTTTCATAAACTCATCAATTTGCCTCTTTGGTGTTCATATTAGGAAAGAGGGCAAAAAAAGAGTTCGTAGGACTTTGAATCGACTCAAACGGACTCCCGGATGAGAAGATATGGAAGAAATATGAAAAGTATTAGTTTGAGCGAAGAAAAGTATCAATTAGTGCAAAAGGAAGAAACACTCGAGCACGGGGTGTGCTCGAGTGCCAAATGCTCGAGTACAAGAGCTCGAGCGCCCCAAATATACTGTGGACGAGAGGCGCTCGACCTGAGCAAGCTCGAGCGCGAGGCGCTCGAGTGAAGTAGCTCGAGCGGCATATGCACGGTGTGAAAGACCGGTGCTCGACCTGCGAGTGCTCGAGCGTGAGGCGCTCGAGTGAAGAAGCTTGAGCGGAATCAACGTACTGTGACAAGGAGGCGCTCGACCTGAAGGTGCTCGAGCGCCAGGCGCTCGAGCGAGGGCGTAGCTCGAGCGCCCTGGGCGATTTTCAGCCCATATCGTATAAATATCCGTCTCAAGCCTATTTTTACATATTTAGACTCAATTTTCGAAGGGGAAGAGGTTTGGGACGTGATTTTGAGAGTTTGGCAAGAATTTCAAGTTTGTAATCGAGGTTTTTATCATACAGATTAGTTAGAACAATATATACTTTGCACGGTTTGGATTTTTTACTTTTGGTTTTTGAATTCTTTGATATATATAGACCTAATTCCAGATTTTAATAGATTTGTTTTTCCAATTTGATTCAATTCATTTCATAGATAGTTTATGTTCTTGATTTTCTTGATTATTTTAATAATTTTATGAGTGTTGATCTTGGTATTGCTTTTGTTCTCATAATCGCCATGTTAGGTTAAACCCTTGTATGCTTAGGATAGGATGAACTCGTAGAAGTAGGTTGTTGGTACGTAATTAGGATAATTCGTGATGTATAGTTTTAATTCTCTTAATTATTGAATAATTCTAATAAACTCTAGAATAATCATAGAATTAAGTACGAAAATTGTTAGAGAGAAGACGACCGCATCACTCTTTAATAACAAATAGGCTTAAGGAGAGGGTTTTTGAAGGGGTTTATAATCAACCGGTTTATCTAGGGAGGACGGCCACATCACATTAGTTAAATTAGGACCTCAATAATTAAGCACGACTCATATAATTTAATTAGTGGGTTAGTGAAGTAAATTGTTAGAACTAAGTATTGGGATTAATTCCGAGCTTTTATTCTTTCAATTCTTTGTGCTAGATTATGGAAGTTGATTGCCTAGTTTATAGTACACTTAGGATTTTAACTTGAACATCACAATTATTTTAGTTATCGTACCAATTCTGTTAGTATACGTAGGGATTCACATTCCAAGCATCACCATCATATTGCACTTCACATCAGAGTTAGAATAGTTTTATTTCTTTTCATTTGATAATTAGTAGAATATAGTTTAATATTAGTTTAAAACAAAATCGCATTTATATTAGCTACGACACGTATATTTCCAGGGATTTACTCACGTGCAAGCCTTCTCACGGGTTCGATACTACTTGGACCCTATATTTGCCCATACTACAGTGGTCACATACTCTTGTGGGGTAACTACTAGTCAAGCTAGTATTTTACGATCAAGTCAAATTCATTTGGAGAATGACCTCCACAACAGTACTTTCAGAAGGCCATATTGTTCTTAAAGTTGCATCAAGTGGAATAACATCTCTACTTCTGCCCAACGGACGTACTACTCATTCAAGATTCGCTATACCACTTAATATTGATGAGACCTCCATGTGTAACATAAAGTCGGAGACACATTTGTCCAAATTATTATTGAAGATAAAACTTATTATATGCGATGAGATACCAATGATTAATAGATTTAGCTTTGAAGCTTTGGATAGAAGTTTGAGGGATATTGTTAGATCTCCAGATAGAACCATGAGCGATATGTCTTTTGATGGTAAAATCGTTGTCCTTGGAGAAGATTTCGGACATATACTTCCTGTTATACTAAAAGAAAGTTGAAAGGATATTGTGCACTCAACTATCAATGTTTCATATTTGTGGGATCATTGCTAGGTATCTGCATCTTTTATTAAATAATAATATATTTTAAAGAAATAATTATTGAAAAACTAAATACATTACATTTATTTTCAATTTTAAGGTTTTAAGATTGATGAAGAACATGAGATTACAAAGTTCTGATCACAATATGTTCTCAAATGATGATGATATTGTTAACTTCTCAAGGTGGATTTTGGAAGTTGGTGATGGAAAAATTGGAAATAGGCAAGATGGTTTCGCTGAGATTGAGATTCCGGAAGATAATTTAATTTATGATGTCGGTGATCTAATTGCATCTATAATAGAAAGTATCTATCCATCCTTAATTGATAATTTAAGGACACATATATACTTTGAGGATAGAGAAATACTTGCACCTATGCATCGAGATGTGGAGTGTATAAATGATAAGTTTCTATCTATGGTTTCAGGGGATACTAAAGTATACTTGAACTAAGATAGTGTTTATGCCTCAAAATTTCGAGAAGGAGGTAATGTGCAGATGGTTACAATTGAATTATTAAATTCTCTTACGTGTTCAGGAATGTCAAGTCACAGCGTGAACTTGAAAGAAGGAGTGCCTATAGTGTTACTAAGAAATATTGATCACAAATCCGGTTTGTGAAATGGAACAAGGTTGATCGTTACCAAACTTGGCAACCACATTCTCGAGGCTGAAATAATATCCGAAAAGATATTGGAAATAAAGTCTTCATCCCAAGAATGACATTGACAAGTTCTGGTCCTACAATGCCGGTGGATTTTTCCAGGCGATGATTTCCAAAAATACTGTGTTTTGCCATGACAATAAATAAAAGTCAAGGGAAATCGCTTTCTAATGTTGGATTATATCTTCTCAAATTTGTTTTCACTCATGGTTAACTTTATGAGTATACATAGTTAGATCGAGTAGAGGATTAAAGATTTTGTCACTTAATTCTAAAGGAAATCCTTTCAAATTCGCAACAAATGTTGTTTATAGGGAGATTTTCCGCAATTTGTAAAGATTGTTTTCTAAATATTAGGTTAATAATAATTTCATGAATTTATAGTTTATTGTCATTGGAATATATTTATTTATTATTTATTAACATTTTAAAAAATACAATAAAAATATTGAATAAATAAAATAATAATAGTAACAATATTTGTAAAACTTAAAAAAAATTGATTAATAACTTTAACATAAATTTTATGTACAGCTCCCCGAAAATCGCGAATTTTGCACTAGTTCTATAAAGATACCATGAATTGCATACTTATAGAGTTATAGTCATTTACATATGATCATTAAACAACCTCACTTTATCTCTAAGAGTATTTTAGTAAATTTATAAAAAAAAAAAATACAATAACCATATTCTTTTAAAAAGTATTACAAACAAGATTACAACAAACACGGGCAAAAACTAGTATGGTAAGAAATAGACAAACATGTGGATACACAGAAAAACATAAAATATAATAAAATCAAGAAGTTGACAAGTTTTGGTACAATTAATAAAGAGCGTGGATGCAAAAATGGGCTAAGCGGCCATTGGTCGACATGATTTATGCAAAATCGGTCATTATATGCATTTTTTTATATTAGACGTTGCCTTGATAGACATAGGCGGATTTAGACGGACCTAGGTGCCTCCTAGGAGGTTGAGTCGGTTAGACATATTTTTTTATTTTATTTTTTCTACATTTTCACCTAGGAGGTTGAGCTGGTTAGACATATTTTTTTATTTTATTTTTTCTACATTTTCACCTAGGAGGTTGAGCTGGTTAGACATATTTTTTTATTTTATTTTTTCTACATTTTTATTTTTCGGTTCATTAAAAAGTAAATTTAGACATTAAAACTAAAAATTAAAATAGATCTAGAATTAGTCCTAATGACTCAGTTGCGCCGTCGCCCATGTTCGAGTCCGTCGTTCGTCATAATTCTCCCATCGATTGTGGTATATTTAAATATATTTGATTGAAAAAGTCATACATAGACATATTAATCTTGCATTTGAGTAAATTTGACAACGGTTTAATATACATATATCTATATTTAAATAAAAAATCATTGACAGTCATTTATTATGCAATTTTCTGAAAAAAAGAAAAAACCTAGGTTCCAAAAAAAAATTCCAACAAAAAATTTCATAGTAAGGAATGCCAATTACTTGTAGCAAAAGGCGAAGCCCTCGCTCCCAGGGCCCCCACCCCCTGGCCCGACAGGATTGGGTGGAGGAAGTAAATCATGGTGACTCAGCGGCCCATTAGGTGGGAGGACCAGTGCCTGGTGCCCACAAGGAGCTATCCCCCACATTGGAGGGATAAAACTCCCACACTGCGGCTGCCAGGGCTCGATCCTGCGTCTTTGTAGCAATCTGCCACCCAGGAACCAGCTGAGCTACGCCCATGCGGGCAGGAATGCCAATTACTTGCCTAAAATAATTCCTAATCATGTAGGTATCTTCATTTCTCAACCTACAAATAATTCGCTTAGGAAACCAATTTGTCTAGAAAATGAAATTGCTAGGTAATTAATTACATATATGCAATTTACCTACAAACAATTTGTCTACGAAAATTTTCGTGGGCAATTTATTTATAAGTAAAGAATGAAGATGTCTATATAATTTTAAAAAATTAGGCAAGTCGCAGACAATGTTAGTACAAAATTTTTTGTTGAAAATTTCAAAGACAATTCTTTATTTTCTTATAATGTTACTTAATTAACTGTTATGTTATGATGATTCAACAATTTTCGTCAATTTTATTCTCGAGGCACCTCGAGAAACAAGAATATAATAATTTAAGGACTCTTTAAAACAAAAAAAAATAGTATAAAGACCTTCCGAAACAATGATTCAATAGTTTAAGAACTCTCTAAAACAAAAAAATAGAATAAGGACCTTTAAAAGCAACATTTTACCAAAAAAATATTGATTTGACATATAGTTACACCCACTTCTACTCCTCCATCCCGAGCTATAATACTAATTTACTATTCATTATATTTTCCGCTCAATTTTATTTCTTCATTCAAATTTGTCAAATCTCACTCAAATTGAAAGAACATGGCTTTATTGTTGAACAACAAAAGGAAGTCTGAGAAGAGAGTTTTCACCAACACGGTTAGTCATAGACTCATGGTAAAATGAGAGCAGGTAAGTTTTCTGAACGCCTAATCCAAAAAATTCAAAACACGGCTTTTATAATTCAACAATTGGTTTTTTTATTTTTTGACAAATAGTTTTTTTATTTATTCTCAAAGCAAGGTGTGATGAATTTATTTTCTAGATTAAAGTCATGCAATTAGATGAAAAAAAAAATCAGATGTGCACGTCAATTTTTATTGTTATCTTGTGTGACTTTGAATTGGAAAAAGAAATAGGCATTGACTGAGGGAAAAAATGATTAAAAACCATACATGAATTGAGAAAAAAATTGCGTTTCAAAATTGAATCATTTCTGTTGTAAATCCAGAAGATTTAATATACAAAATTCGGAAGATTTGATGTGGACATTACTTATGAGCCAAATAATCTAAATAGGCTCTAGGATTTTGATATTATAAATATATCACTGTACTCAGTATTGTATACACACAGAAACATAGTGAAAACTCATGGCTTGGTAAGCCCACAGACGTAGTCATTATTGACGAACTGGATAAACAAATCGGTGTTCCTGCTTTGCGCTCTTTATTTTACAACACGTTATCAGCACGAGTCTCTACCCGCAATTAATCACGCGAGTGTTCTACCAATTCCGATCCAAATCGAAAGCAGTTACCACGCCTAATTATTAATCACTATTAGGTTTGGAGTATTTTCCTCTGGCATGATGAGTGCAAATTGTCATTTATGTATGGTAGATAGCGCCACCACACACACAGTCTTAAGAGATAGGAAATATTTTCATAACTTGATAGAAAGAAAAGGGAGTGTAACTACGAAAATCAATGATAATATTATGATAGTGGGCTCCAGAAGAGCCTCTGTCATCCTCTCTATGGGTACTAAACTCATAATTGACAATGCTTTGTTGTATCCACAGTCAAACTGTACCCTTCTCAGTTTTAAAGACATAAGAACTAATGAATATCACATTGAAATTGAGAATAATAACAAATACCTTTTGATGACTGTCTCTCGAGGTAGCTGGAAACAAGTTATTGAAAAACTTCCCTCCTTCTCTTCTAGATTGTACTATACCTACATCCGGTCGTCTAATCTATAGCCATGAGTGTGAAATTTCATGACTCAAACTTATTTAAATTATGACATCAGCGGTTAGGTCATCCAGGACAAACAATGATACATAGGAACCTATATAACTCCACTAGTCATAATATATCGAATAATAGAATTCCTCATGATGATGAAATTATTTGTGATGCATGTTCAAAGGGTAAGTTAATAGTGTGGTCGTCGCGCACTAAGGTGGGACTTGAATCTCTAGTTTTCATTGAACGGATTCATGGAGATATTTGTGGGACCGGTTCACCCAGCATCATAACTATTTTGGTATTTCATGGTCTTAATTGATGCCTCCACTCGGTGGACTTATGCATGTTTGTTGTCCATCCGCAATCAAGCCTTTGCCAAGCTTATTGCGAAAACTATTGAGCTTCGAGCTCAGTTCCCAGATTATCCAATAAAATCAATTCGTATGGATAATGCTGCTGAGTTTACCTCAAAAGCTTTTACTGATTACTGTATGACACTGGGAGTTAAAATAGAGCATTTGGTCCCTTACGTCAAAATTGAATGAATGACGGGAACTTACGTGGAACGTAAGTGATCTTCAGTAACTAGATCCACGCACTAGTCAATCTGAAATGGAATTTTAGAAGATCATTAACTTGCAACATTTAGCAAACAATCTGCCAGACGCGTTTACTGACCATAGAGGTGTGACTAAATCGCATATACCTGTAGTAAATGCACCCCAAAGGGTTGAGGTCCCAATAAAAACAAGTATACATGCACCCATACGCCAGAAGCGTAAAAGACCTATAAAAGATACAAACACACCTAGAATAAAAGCTAGCAAAATTGGTCAGTCAAACTTGAAATCTCCAGAAGAGATTCATCCAGAAAACTTAAAATCTCCAGAAGATATTCGTCCAGAAGACGAGCGTCCTAGTAATGAAGCACGTGCCCAAAATATTCAACGCACTAGGACTGTGAAACGACCAGACCTAGATACACTGGGAAATGAAGAAAGTTTGTTTGATATAAATGTTAAAGTCTCTATGAATTTCATAGATACAGGAGAAACTTATAATTGAAATATTACTGTCGTCGACGATACTTTTGCAGCAACAATTGCTCTTTCTGTTATAAATAACGATCTGGATCTAGAACCTAAATCAATAGCTGAGTGACGGAAGCGCTCAGATTGGGTGAAATGGAAAGAGGCAATTGAAGCAGAGCTCGCCTTGCTAAATAAAAGAAAAGTATTTGGCTCTATCGTTCATACACCCGCGCGCGCTATCCCTGTAGGATATAAATGGATTTTTGTACAAAAATAAAATGAGAACAATATTGTGGAGAAATACAAAGCGAGGCTAGTAGCTCAAGGGTTTTCGAGAGATCCGGTATTAATTTCGATCAAACCTATTCTCTTGTAATGGACGGAATAATGTTCCGCTACTTGAATTAAGAGGGGTGTATTGGTTATAGAGTCTGTAGGATTTTTTTAGACTTTTAAAGTTTGAGGGTATTCAATTTGGATTTTCAAAAGTCTTTAAAAATCCTGAGGTATTCAATACGGATTTTAAAAAGTCTTAAAAAAACTTTTAGGTACTCAACAGTCTATGAATTTTAAGACTCCATGAATTTTCTTTGATTCTCTTCCAAAATATAAATAGATTTTACTCTGTAAAATCTCTTCTAATAACAAGAGATTTCTACGGATTTTAAAAAGTCTTAAAAAATCTTTAGGTATTCAACAGTCTATGGACTTTCTTTGATTCTCTTCCTTTGGGATGTCAACGGGGTGGGGTGGGGCGAGGACGAGTGTCATTCCCCATCCTCGTTCCCGCGAAATAAATGAGGAAAATTTTCCCCCATCTCCGCCCGCGTAATTATTTTTTTATCTCATTTTTAGAATATAAAAAATATTTAAATTAGAAATATATAATCATACACAACAATTACTTTAAGTTGATGTTAAAAAAACTAGTTTAAACAATTTAAAGAACCTCTAATTCTAATATTTTTAATTAACATATATACTAAAGTGAAAATTATATAATTTGGAAGTAATAACATAATAATAAATAAAATATAGATATATTTTTTAATAATTAAATAGTTAATTGAGTAGGAAATTATGAAAAAATTATTTGTAATTTACTTTTAAATTTAAATATTATATATATATATATATATATTAATTATATAAAAAATAATGCGGCTCCCCGCGGGAACGAGACGGGGATCCCCCGGGGCTGGGAATACTATCCCGGTCCCCGCCTACGGGGCAAAAAATTCTCCGTCCCCATTTGCTTTGGGGATTCCCCGCCTCGTTCGGGGCGGATCCCTACGGGGATCGGGATTCCCCGCCCCGCTGTCAAGTTTACTCTTCAAAAGATTTTACTCTCCAAAACTTTTTCTAACAACTAGAGACTTCTAATGAGGGCGAGGTATAACAGTGATGGAAATGAAGATGAGAATAATAATGTATTTTTTTTAACTAATGTATTTTTATTTTTATTTTCTAAACAATTTGGATAACTTTTTTTTTTATATACAAATGTGTTTCATATACATTTGCATTAATGGTTCCAGCGCCGGAGTCTATAAAAATCCATGTAAATCAATAAAAACAAAGTGTATTCCACAATCTTGTAAAGTCTATGAAAATCTAAGTAAATCAATAAAAAAAGTCAGTCAAACTCTGCATGGAGTCTATAGATTTTTTAAATCCACAGACTTTTTAAAGACCAAAAAAATTCAATAGAATCCCAATTGAATACACCCCTCTAAATCTCCAGATGAGATTGATGGATGTTGTAACCGCATATTTATACGGATCACTAGATGCCGACATCTATATGAAAATCTCTGATGGATTTAAAATTCCCCAGATGAGGAATGATGAGAATCGCAGTATGTATAGCATAAAACTGCAGAAGTCGTTGTACGGCCTAAAACAATTAGGTCTAATGTGGTACAACCGACTTAGTGAATTCCTCCAGAAGAAGGGATACACAAACAATATAGCTTTCCCCTGCCTATTTATAAAGAAATCGCAAAGTGATTTTTGCATCATATTCGTATATGTTGACGATCTAAACATAATTGGAACATGCAAAGAGATTGAAGAAGCCAGTTCAATCTTGAAAGCTGAATTTGAAATGAAAATATTGGGTAAAATCAAGTATTGCCTCGGCCTGTAGATCGAGCATCTCCCTGAAGGAATTCTTATACACCAGTCAACCTACCTGAAAAAGGTATTGGAGAGATTTCACATGGATAAATCTCATCCACTCAGCACACCTATGGTTGTCAGATCCCTCGAAGTGGATAAGGACTCATTCAAACCAAGAGAAGATACAGAAGAAATTCTGGGACCAGAAGTTCCTTATCTTAGCGTTGTTGGTGCATTACTCTATCTCGCAAATTGCACTAGACCAGATATTGCATTTGCAGTTAATTTGCTAGCAAGATATAGCACTTCTCCTATAAGGAGACATTGGAATGGTGTTAAACACATTCTATGATATCTCCAAGGGTCTCAAGATCTTAGATTGTTTTACCCTAGAAATCAAGATAGAACCTTGGTAGGTTATGCAGATGCTGGCTATTTGTCTGATCCCCACAATGCCATATCTCAAACTGGGTACATTTTTCTCTGTGGCGGTACTGCAATCTCATGGAGATCGGTTAAACAAACTATGGTTACCACATCTTCAAACCACTCAGAGATAATAGTTTTGTTTGAAGCCTCACAAGAATGTGTTTGGTTAAGATCATTGGTAAAATACATTGGTGACTCGTGTAGTATAGCTAAAAATGATACATCCCTTACTGTTATATTTGAAGACAACGCAGCCTGCATTGCACAAATCAGTAATGGGTACGTTAAGAGAAACCTGACGAAATATATTTCACCGAAATTTTTCTACCCATACGAACTCCAAAAGAGTGACGTAATTACCATACAAAAGGTGCGATCTAGTGACAATCTAGCAGATATGTTCACTAAGTTCCTACCTACCTCTACTTCTGAGAAGTATATTTATGGTATTAGGATGCGAAGGCGTAAAAGGTTGTTGTTTTCGGGGGGAGTGGTAACCTCTAAAAAATCCTAAAGATTGGATCCGGAAGATCAATAATTGCACTCCTCCCTAGCTAAACATTTTATCGCTACCTAGTATGTGGAGTTTTCTGACGAGACATATACATCGCGTCGTAATGTCCAAGGGGGAGTGTTGTAAATCCAGAAGATTTAATATACCAAATCCGAAAGATTTGATGTGGACATTACTTAATTATGAGCCAAGTAACCTAAATAGGCTTTAGGATTTTAATATTATAAATGAGGAAGTCTTGTATGAGACCGTCTCACGGTATGAGACAATGTGAATGTGTATAATTAGGGCATTGCTCATTAACACTTTGGTAGGGGTGGGTGTTAATTTGTGTTGTCTCATGCCATGAGACCGTCTTATATAAGTTTTTGTCATATATCTCTGTACTCAATATTGTATACACACTGAAACATAGTGAAAGCTCCTAGCTTGGTACGTTCCCAAACGTAGTTAGTATTGAGGAATTGGGTAACAAATCTGTGTTCCTGCTTTGCGCTCTTTATTTTACAACAATTTCGAGAGAGAGACTTAGAACATGTAATTCTACTTTTAAAAAATGAGGATCTCAACCTTGGATGAAAAAGTAATTATAAAATCTGAGCCTTCTAATTAATGAAATTAACACTTTACTGTGATATAGTACTCCTTATATTTCAAATATATGCAATTAATACTTGTTAGATCCAGTACTATTAACTAAGAATATACTGTAGAAATTGCATTGTTAGTTAGGATTTTCTTAAAGAAAATAAAGTTACATATATATGCTAATTTCGGAAAGAGTTCACAACACTATTAAATCAGTTACCTAGTATTGCAGTTGAATTTTAATTAATTCATAATATGAGAGTGACATTTGTTTTATCATATCAGAAAACAATACTAAATAAATTATCAATCATTTTCATTCGAATATAATTTTCAATTGAATCTTCATTATAGGAAAGTGACACTAGTTTAATAAAGTATGACAACACATATATGTTGGAAAGTGTATATTTTGGGATTGATAGTCACGTTAACTATTATCGTGGATAAAATTTTATTAATACCTTATTTTGAAACAATTAATATCCTTAATGATGGTAACTAATATCACTTCGACTAATGTCTTAAATGAAAATAACTAATAACCTTTGGAGTTGTTTCTTTTAGTGCAATTCACTGATACCTTTAATGTAATTTATTGCTCCCTCCGTCCAATATTATTAGTCCTGTTTTTTTAGTTGTTATTTTTAATCATAAATTGGAGGGTATTATGAGTTATTGTGAGGTTTATTTATAAATAAAGTGATTGTTTATGAAAAATATGATACTTATGTTTTCTATAAACAATAACTTTATTGATAAATGAACATCACATGCCTCATAATACTCTTTAATTAAAAACAAAAAATAATAGCTCAAAAAACAAGAATACTAATTTTGAACGGAGAGGGTAATATCTTTTAAACAATCAACGTAAATATCGTTCACATAATATTTTTTCATATATATGTGATGTGTGCTTAGACTATAATGGGAAAGTACTCTTAAAACGAATCTTAAAGATGATACTTTTTGTGGGAACTTTTTCAATAATACAAATCTTTTAATTTAATGTAATCGGCGCATGCAATTGTACTAGTACTACTAACTACTTTCGCAACTGAGGGTTAAATGTCATAAATTCCAACAACTTTTAATCACTTTGGATTTATTACCACCTTATTTAGTCTCATCCTTCATCACCACATGGAAACACCCCAAATTGTTCCCTCCCTCAACCTAATCCTACAATGCCCAAATTTTTGCTCACCTGCTTTATCCTCTTAGCACATGCTTCCACATTCTTTACACGCCCTATAACGCCTCCCGTGCAATGGTAAGTCAACGTTACATATAATGTATTTCATCAAATCTAGCATCGATAAATTCAAATATTTGCATATATGTATGTCATCCCATGGTTATAAAATCAATGTTGGAAGGGGCAGAAGTTGTCCCTTCACAGTTTTTGCTTGTAAGAAATATATTTAAACTGTCAACATAATTTGCAAAATTTATTTCACAAAATTCTACTCTGTCTCAAAATGATGGTCCTCTATTCTTTTTTGGTTTTTATTCCAAAATGTTGTCGAATTTCTTTATGTAAGTATGTAAACTGTCCAAAATACCCTTATTTATTCTTTTTTGGTTTTTGTCCCAAAATATAGTTGAATTTATTTCCGTAAGTATGTAAAATGTCCAAAATACCCTTATTTAATGAGTATTGGAATTAAAATGTTTTTATTTTATTTTATAATTTAATAATAATAAATAAGGGTAAGTTCATTAGTAAAATTCAAGCACAATAAATAAATGATGTTTTCATATGCAAATATGTACGCAGGGGATCCGTCAAGAACTCAACGGACCAAGTTGGCACGGGCGGATCCACCTCGTGCAGGACGGGCAACCCAATCGACGACTGCTGGAGATGCGATCCCGACTGGGAAGCCAACCGGAAAGTGCTGGCGGACTGCGGGATCGGGTTCGGGCGGAACGCGATAGGCGGACGGGACGGGGAGTTCTACATCGTGACGACGGACGAGGACGACGCGACGAGCCCGAGGCAGGGCATGCTGCGACACGCCGCGGTCCAGACGGAGCCACTCTGGATCATATTCGACCACGACATGAGCATAACGCTGCAGGAAGAGCTGCTAATGAACTCGTACAAGACCATAGACGGGCGAGGCGCCAGCGTCGAGATCTCCAACGGGCCGTGCGTGACCATCCAAGGCGTGACGAACGTAATCATCCACGGCATTTACATACACGACTGCGTGCCCGCGGGCAACGCTGACGTCATCGACGGGCCGGACCATTACCAGCGACGAGGGATGTCGGATGGGGACGGAATCTCCGTGTTTGGGGCCCGCGACGTTTGGATCGATCATTGCACTATGTCGCAATGCGCGGATGGACTAATCGACGTCGTTTCGGGATCGACGGGCGTTACGGTGTCTAATAATTACATGTTTAGGCACAATGAGGTGATGCTAATGGGGCATAGTGATGATTATGTTCAAGACAAGAATATGCAAGTTACCATTGCGTTCAATTACTTTGGAGAAGGACTTGTTCAAAGAATTCCGAGGTAGTTAATATATTTACTAGTATTAATTGATGAAAGTGTTGATATTAATTAATTTGGAATTGATTGGTGAATTAATTAGGTGTAGACATGGCTACTTTCATATTGTTAACAACGTGTACACGGGTTGGGAGATGTACGCGATTGGGGGGAGTGCAAATCCAACGATCAACAGCCAAGGAAACGTCTTCATTGCATCGGACAATGATCGTACAAAGGAGGTATACATTAATTTATCTGCTAGATATTAAAAGCGGTGTCATTTTAGTCACGTGGGACTTCAAACTTAATTGGGGTCAAAATTAGATATTTACATTTCTTTTACTTTTTTAATATTAACACGTATAGAGTGAAAATGGTTCATATATAAATCATTGAAGGATATTAGTTGTTTTTACTAAAAAATATTAGTTGTTTTTATTAAAGAATATTAGTTGTTTACCGAAAACAAACTAAGACTCTTCAGTGAATACAACTAATATTTTTCAATGAAAACTACTAATACTCTTCTTTAGTGAAAACAACTAATACACTTCAATAATCTACATATAAACTAATTTCACTCTGTACATACTCAACTCGAAATAGTTAAAAAAAAAATATGGGACCAAATTGAAAATTGGTATTGTTTTAAATCACATGATGGGTTTAATTTAGAGCAAGAATTGGACAATATACATTATATACAACAATAATTGGACATTTGCGTGACATAAAATAACATAATTTTTTATTTTTCAACTTTTTACTTTACCAAATTGGACAATTTTTAATATTGGAACTAAATCAAAATAATTAAAAAAAAAATGGGACCAAAATTGAGCCGTAGTACATATCTGGAATAAAAAGTAAGGCAAAAATTTGTGTAAGATCATTTCATTGCGTGAGCCAACACAAGTTAACATCATGCTCAATTTATATTACATCCCATTGGCAAAAACTTATGTGAAACTGCTCATGGCGTGAGGGCGTCTAATGGTATGAGACAACACAAATTAACACTCATTTTTGTTAAAGTGTTAATGTGTCAATGTCCAATTTATACAACATGCACAGTCTAATGGCATGAGACGATTTCACACAGAACCTAGTGCATGGTAAATTATAATTAGAAATGAAATGTGTAGGTGACAAAACGGGAGACTCCAGCGGAGGACATGGAGTGGAAGGCGTGGAACTGGAGATCTGACGGGGATATGCTGATGAACGGGGCCCAATTCACGACTTCCGGAAACGGAACGGCGGATAGCTACGCCAAAGCATCCAGCATGGTTGCCAGACCTGCTTCTCTCTTGAATAATATCATACCTTCTGCAGGGGTTCTCAATTGCCAGATTGGCCTACTCTGCTAACACCAAAACAACAGATTTTGCAATTACACTTCACTTTAATTGAATTTTTATTTTGGTTACAAGAGATGGCCAGTGTTAATTAATTTCTTTGTAAAGTGTACAACAAAATAAAAGTTGTAATTGGAAAGGCTTTCAAATTTTTTTTTTTTTTTTAATGAGAGCATTGCAAAATCTCACATGGACTAGGACCAATTAGTACAAAGTTTTGAGAAATACCCTCTTTGAATTATGGATCCTTATAGAGTAAAATTGATTCATATATAAATTATTAAAGGTTATTGGTTGTTTTCATTAAAGAGTATTAGTTGGTTCCACTGAAGAGTATTACTTGTTTACACCGAAGAGTCTTAGTTTGTATTAACTGAACAACTAAGACTCTTCAGTGTAAACAAGTAATATTTTTCAGTGAAAACAACTAATATCCTTCAATAATTCATGTATGAATCATTTTCACTCTATACTTTATATATAATAATGGCTGAAATAAAAAAAATTGTAGATTTAATCGGTCAAATGGATCTTTCTAAATAAATCACGTAAAAACTATACTTTCATGACAAAAACTTATGTAAACCCGAGTTCACGTGAATCCGGTTTTTTCAAATATCACTATTATGTATACACATTATCACTATTATGCATTATCATTGTTATGCATTTACACTATTGTTGCTTTAAAAATCAAGTACTTTTTCAAACAATGATAGTGTATATACATAACAGTGATACTTAATTTTTTTTATATAAACTCAAGTTCACAAAAGTCATATTTAACATTAAAAATTGACTTTGAAATTGTGTTACTACGAGACAAACATGTATCAATATGGGCATATATATAATAATACTATAAGGTATTGAAATGAAAAATGTGTTATCATATTACAAACTTTGTATGGAGAAATATGAATGGCTACAAAACTATTACAAACGAGAGGAAGGAAAAAAAAAAAAACACCTAAATTTAAAAAGATAAATAATGGAGTAGATTTTTTTTTAGGGAAAAAATAAATAACATATTAAAATACACATATTTGTTCTATTTTGCTTTAGGCACGACTTTTTTGCATTGACATTGTTGTAAATCGTAAGCGTAAAATAGAGATGCAGATTTGTTTATCCAGTTCGTCGATAACGACTACGTCTGGGGGCGTACCAAGCCAGGACTTTTCACTAATATATCTGTGTATGCATGACTTGATCGCAAAATACTAGCTATACTAGTAGTTACCCCACAAGAGTATGAGATCACTACAAGAGAATGCATTTTTTGTAACGAATTTATTTGTAACCAACTGCTTAATGGCAGTTGGTTACAAAAAGATGGTTTATTGTAACGAATTTTTATTTTCGTTACAAAAAGTTCTATTTTAAATAACATTATATATTTATCGTTACAATTAGTAAAATATTGGTTACAAATAGTCACTACAAGAAAATACATTCATTGTAACGAATTTATTTGTAACCAACAATTAAAATGTTACAAAAAAATTGACTTATTGTAACGATACTATTTTTTTCGTTACAAAAGTCTTACTTTAAATAACATTAAGTATTTATCGTTACAAATAATAAAAAATTGGTTACAAATAGTAAAATGACTTTTTGCAATAAACATCTAAAATATATAAGTATATAAAAATCAAAATTATATTTATACAAATTTATAAGAGTAAAATAATGTTATATTTAAAAATATTATATTAATTTAAAAAAATAGTGAAATGTATCTATATAATTAAAAGACAAAAATTTGTGTAAGACTGTCTCATGGTATGAGACAACACAAATTAACACCTACTCATGCCAAAATGTTAATGCGTTCTACCCAATTTATATCTCATCCCACTGTCTTATGACATAAGATGATCTTACACAAGACCTACTCTAAAACAAAGTATAGAGAGAAAATTGTTCATATATGAACTATTAATTTAAAGGATATTAGTTGTATTCACTAAAGAGTATAGTTGTTTTCACTGAAGGGTATTAGTTGTTTTAACTGAAGAGTATTAGTTGTCTATATAAAACAAACTAAAACTCTTCAGTAAAAAAAACTAATATTCTTCAATGTAAACAACTAATATTTTTTAGTGAAAACATCTAATACCCTTTGTTTCATGTATAAACCAATTTCACTCTATATATACTCCTACTCTAATTAAAAATAGAAAAATATTATAACAAAAAATAATATGAAAAAAACGATAATTTTATATTTTGAAAATTTGGGTGTATTTTGTTATCATTAGAATATATGGCACTCTTATATCATAGTTAAGAAAAAGTCTTGTTTAAATGATAAAGGTACACGTACACCTAATAATTAGGATATTATATATTATCATGTTATACATTATATATTATATACTATATATTATATATGTGATTTAAACACACATATATATATATATATATATATATATAAAAGTGTACGACTATACGTACACCATATATGTACAAAATAAGTTGGAGAAAAGATCAAAACACTTAATTATTTTTCAAAATACTTAATTATTTTTTAGATTAGCGTAGGGGGATGGTGGTCAGATTGGCGGAATCCCAATGTTTACTTCCCATACCAAATAATTCGAGACATAATCCATTAGCTCTTGGAAAGGAAATCACAAATTTCCTTCAAAATTAAATGAAACCCTTCAATTTTTTGTTGGGGGAATCGCTAAATCTTTCGGCTTTTAGGGGGAAATCGCAAAATTCTCTAATTGAGGAAGAAGCAGTATTTTAGCATCAACATTGGGTGTAATTCTGGGCGTAACTAAGGAGGAATTTGATTTCCCGGTATGTTTTTTTTGCACCTTCTCTATCCTTTTTTTTTCGCTACGTTCTTAGTACTTTCAATAGGCATCGCAAATTGTGCCGGTTCAACTGTGATTTAACATCAAAATCGTAAGTTTTAATTTTTCAGGCTGGGATGATTACATTGTTCTTCAGTTCTTTTATTATTAGGGCTTTGATTTGTGTAATCTTATGTTTAGTTTCAATTTAGTTTGATTGTCACTTTTCTGGCTTGGGTAACCCTGTTAGGCTTTAATTTTCTTGAATTCGATGAGTTCTTCAGCCACTTTTGATTAGTTGTTGGTTTGGGAAGAATTCTGTATGAATCTGTTGCATTTTGGTTCTCAGTTCACGTGTTAATTTTTCAACAAACTATGTATCTTGATGGCGCTTTGACTTCCAATTTATGTATATATCGAGTTTATTTTCTTCAATTGGGATAAAAAAAAATTAATTAAGATCAAATATGCCCCTCATATCAATAAAACCAAGCAATCACACTTTCTTTTTTTCAAATTAGAATACACGTTATTAGGTAAAACCAAGAAATGAGAAACCAATATTTGCCAGAGCAATACTTCCATGAAATAATTTTTTTATTTTGTCATCTCCTCCCAACACATTCACTTTGTACTGGTTATATAAAGGTGAGTCAAAATAGGAGTATCAATCAATACAGGGAATTCAGTTCCATTTCTGGTAAAATTAGTTGCAGCAAAGCTAAACCACTTAGTGCTACATGCTTTTGTTTAATTCACTGAAATAAAAATATGAGAGTAAACACATATTATATCAGATTATTTCTCTCAGCATCTTCTTAAGACTAAATTGCCACAGTTTCCTTCTCCTGTATTAGTGATTTCTTGTGATGCTACTCTTCAAAGAGAAGACCATCTTGCACACAAATATAGAGATAATTATGGTACAGGGCAAAAAAAACTTTCTTCCCTACCCAAATTCCAATGCTTCCTTCAACACTTGTCCACATAATGCACGTATACATAACTTGATTGAGCAATACACTGCTACACCGCACAACATACGTATATTTTAATTTGAGAGTAAAAGTGTTTGATTGTTTGGTTTTATTAACATGAGGAGCTTATTTGATTTTAATTAAAAATAAAGGGGCTTATTTGATCTCGATTTAAAGAAAAATGGGTATAGATGTACAAAAATATAGTTGAGGGGCTTATTTGATCCTCACTCATAAAATGAAGGGCTTATTCGACCCTTTTATCATTGTGTTGTTATTCGACCCTATATACATGTTGATAGAGAAATGTATGCTTATCAACCAAGAATGAAAGAAGATTTATATGACAAATTTTCAATCAAATTTAAGTAATTCTTTTTTTAACTTAGAACTGAGGTGTACTTTTAAGTTCCATGTTTTAATCTAAATAAGTGTTAAATTCAAGTGTAGCCCCAAGACCTCCAGGAGGCCTCAAGGTCCATCATCCAAAAAATAAATAAAAAATTGATTGAACAAAAAAAAAAAAAAAAAATTCGAAAGTATTAGCCTGATTTTTTTTATTTTACTCTTTTATCTTTAGATGTCTTGTTAGTTATAATTTGTCTTGCATTTTGTGTTCAAATCTTAAGTTGAATATAATATTTTGTCTATGTATTTAATTTATATTTGTAAATTAAAAATTCTTGATCTTATGGTATATTAAAATGATCGATGAAGGATTGCGCTTAGACAAAGTCACCAAGTCATAGGGTATTGACAAATTAAATGAATGGATGTGTTTGTTTAGTATTCATATTATTTTGGTATTTGTGGTTGAGTTTGGTGACTATATGAAGGGCTGTGTTTAAGTTCAGCATTTCAATTGCTGTTTATTTGAAATTTTAGTGGGTGGACCTTTTGATGTTGGTACTTCTCAATTTGGCTGTTTTAATTTATACAGAGGTTTAGAGACAAAGTTGTGATTGAGATTTTGTGGTTGGCTTATATGGGTTTAACCCATGTAGTTTGTTGCATTTTTGCATCTCATTGTTTTTCAGCCTATTTTCGGGTTTTTTTCTTGTAAGGTTGGGATTAACCTTGAGTCAGATTTGTGTCTCACCTTTGGAATTGAGTTATATTTTGGATTTCACTTTTCATTTTATTTAATAATATCACACTTATTGGTTTATTGTTTTGGATTTTTTATAGGAACATGAAGTTTCAAATTGATCGTGGGATAAGAAGACAAATCAAGACTTCAAATTCAACTCAATACTTTTAATTGATACTTTTTTTTATTGAATGTTATTATGTACAATAAGGTGTTCAAACACATTGATAGTGTTTCTTTTGTGTTTGTTGATATTGTTGACTTTAATGTATTTGGAGAATTGTTTATTTTCTTGAAATAAAATTACTACATTATAACTATTTATTTTTAAGGTTTCTCATAAGTGATATGGTCATTTGCATTATGACTTATTACATTATTTGTAACCAATTTTTTTTTTTTAATAAAGTGAGATTGTAAATGTAACCAAATATTCGTGAAAAATAAAATATTTAAAATTAAGATATAATTTTATGTAACAATTTATTCGTAACGAAAATATTTTTTGGTAATGAAACTTTGATTTTGCAACTAAAGTTTTTGTAACGAAAAATTTCGTTACAATTGTATTGGTAACGAAATTTATTTTTTATTCGTTACAAAAACTTTTTGCGACGGAGTTTAAAGCACCAACTTTTGTAACAGATATTTCGTTACAAAAGGTTTTCGTAACCAAAAATGAACTTCTTGTAACTAAATTTTTCGTTACAAAAAATGCATTTTCTTGTAGTGGATCCCTATAGTATGGGCAAGTATAGGGACCAAGTAGTATCGAACCCAAGGGAAAGTGTGTATGCGAATAGAGCCCTGAAGATCTATGCGTCGTAGTTAATATGAGTGTGTGTTCGGTGTCAAGAATTATATTAATCTACTCTAAAGTCTACTTTTATCAATGAAAATAATAAAATCAAACAAATAACTAAGGGTTAAATCAAATATGGAATGATGATGCTCGGGATAGGAATCCCTACGTATACTAACGGAGCTAGTACGATAATTAAAATAACCGTGATGTGCAAGTATTAATCCTAAGTGTACTAAAACTAGGGCAATCAACTTCCCTAATCTAGCACCAGATTGAAAGACTAAAAGCTCAAGAATTAACCCTAATACTTCGTCATATCAACCTACTTCACAACCCACTAAACAAGTTATATGAATTATGCTTAATTAATGAGACCCTTATTTACCCAAGGTGATACGGTCGTCCTCCCTAGATAAACCAGTAGATTATAAACCCCTTCTATAACCCTATCGTTAAGCCTATTCGTTATTAAAGAGTGATACGATCGTCCTCTCTCTAATAATTTTTGTACTCAATTCCAAGATAATTCTAGTGTCTATTTTATGCATTCAATTAATTAAGAGAACTAGCACTAAACATCACATGTTATCCTAATTACGTACCAACATCCTACTTCTACGAGTTCATCCTACCCCAAGCATACAAGAGTTTTAGCCTAGCATGGTTTTAACGACAACGAAAACAATTAAACAAGCAACAGACATAAACATGACGAATTGAATTGAAAAACTAAATAACATAAACTAGGGTTTTGAAGAAAAAAGTTTAATCTAAGAACGAATATCAAATAAAGAAGAAATCTAAGGTCTCACGTAACAAGTGTTGAAGAACGAAAGAAAGAAAATCAAAATCTAAATCTAAACTATGAATTCGTTATGTCAAAACCTCGATTACACGTAAAATATGCTTGCTCAAACTCTTGGTACTTTTCTCTCTCCAAAAACTATCTCTATGCGTCAAGTGGTGTCCAAAAACGTGTTCGCAATGGGTATATATATGCAATGGGTCAATACGGGAGCTCACGGGCCAAAAAACGGATAAAGGTAGCAAATTCCCCTGAAAATCGTAGTGGCAAAAGCAAGGGCGCTCGAGCTGGGATGGCTCGAGCGGTAGCGCTCGAGTTGTGTAGCTCGAATGGCCGTCGCGCTCGAGTGGTGGCGCTCGAGCTAATGGAGCTCGAATGGGTATGACGCTCGAGCGGTAGCGCTCGAGCTGGTCGAGCGCCCAAAGTTCTCTGTAAGTCTTGGCGCTCGAGCAAACACCTTGCTCGAGCGGGGGCGCTCGAGCTCAACCTGCTCGAGTGGCTCTCCTCTTCAACAAAGTGATACTTTTCTTCTCACGAACTAATACCATTCATATTTCTTCAATATCTTCTCATCCGGGCATCCGTTTGAGTCGATTCAAAGTCCTACGAACTCCATTTTTCGCCCTCTATCCATCTATGAGCATCAAATAGATAAATTAATCAATGTATAAAAATAGTACTCAATTGACTAGAAATACTCATCATGTTCAATCAAAACACGGGCAAAACGAGCCACGAATCATGACAATTTCACGCCTAATCAACCCCCCCAAACTTACCATATTGCTTGTCCTCAAGCAATGAAATAATAAGTCAAGTGAAATTATTAGGAATTAGTCAAAGAATCAAATCATGCAAGTAATCGAGCTCAAGTTTCAAAGATCGTTCACACATACACGAACTCACCCCCTTCATCATACTCATGCAATAACAACAAGAAATACCAAGATCAAACATGGATGTGCACTCAACGATGTGTTTCACTCCCTCACAAATGTATATCAATGATAAGGGACTCACTCAATCAATCAATCACACATATCAGCAGTCTTAGGCTTGTAAGCACTCTCAACTTCGACTATACTTTAGAAATCAATGCCGAATAAAAAATGACTTTATCAAGGTTGTAATGTAGGCTCTTTGGACAGGTGGGGTATCTATATGGGTTAAGTGAATCAAGTGAATGGAGAATAGAAAATCAAACTTCACTATTTCGAGACGAGGAACAAAATACTTCAAACATCTTCTTGCAATACACTTTCAATTCCTACTACTCTCAACACTTCAATTTTTTTTTAACTCATTTCATTTTTTTTTCAATCACCACACTTTTCTCTTTCACACATACATATAAGCTCATTTTTCTTTTGCTCATTCTCAAATTTTTGGTCATTACACCTTCTTCTCAATTTCACTCAAGCGTTAATAATTCTCCTTTTTCAACTCAACTCGATCCCTTCTCATTCACACTTTTTCTATTCTCCACTCAAATTGGGACAAAACGAGTTTAGGAATTTGGGTAAGTGTTAAAATGTGCTAGCAAATAAATAGGTCAAGACTCAAACGGGCTAACAAGGGATAAAAATCAGTGGTAGGGAAAATTTAGGCTAAGTGACTCAATCAAATCAAAGATGGCCTAATATCACTTTCGGCAAATCAAACTAGACACAATCAAGAAGCGAGAACACATACAAGTTCTAGCATCCTCTAAGGTGACGATCCACTCACAAACGAAGAGATCAATTTATGCATCTTAATCTAAAAAAAGGCTCAAATCTCACAGCTTTCACATCCATGCTAGTCCTAGTGAATTCTCACTCTTATCACACAAATACTCAAAAGAGAAGTTCGCAAGCATACGAGTTCCTTCTCAAATCAACTCTAACCTCTACACTCACACAATATAGTCCCTAACTCAACTTCACAAATCACCAACTCATAGTCACACTCAAAGATAGCAATCAACAAGCATAAGAGAATTGATAGACATGAAATATGTAGTAGCACATCAAAGTAATATCAGCTCAAGGAGCATCTCAAGGCACAATATATAACCAAATTCAACTCAAAGAGTGGGTGTACGCATGTGCAATGTAACCATAAAACATAAAAAAACTCCACCCC
Organism: Ballota nigra; assembly: GCA_947034835.1. Taxonomy (NCBI): domain Eukaryota; kingdom Viridiplantae; phylum Streptophyta; class Magnoliopsida; order Lamiales; family Lamiaceae; genus Ballota; species Ballota nigra. Next base: position 6,811,542 of record OX344728.1, read on the forward strand.
CCCAAACTTCGACCTTGTGAAGCGGTCTAAGTTTGGGGTTGTGGGTTACCTCATCCAAATAATTTAGTTTCTCTCAACAACGTAGCACACTCCCTTGCTTGAGTTCCTTCCTTTTTAATAACTCCATGATACCTTTACTTCCTCGAGACAGGCCTACAAGCAACTCACTCAAGAACGAGGTTAGAACACACGACTCAAAACAACACCCTAATAACATAAAACACTCAAAAGAAAATAAAAGTGGGTTGTCTCCCACTCAGCGCTATTTTTAAGGTCCTAATGCCGGACCGAGCTCAAAGGAGCTTATGGGACTTGATACTCAAAGTTACCTCCCTTATTCTCATAAGAGAAGATGTCTAAGTTTTTCGCTCGATGCCCCCTCATCATGAGTTCCTTTCCTTCCTTCTCAATCTCAAGCGGTGGTTTCACTTTCTTTTTCGCTTTCCACGGAGGTACCCACCTATTGGATTTTGTTTGCTTAACATCAACTCCTCATTTTCTCTCCAACTGGGCCACGTCCACACTTTTCAGCTCCTCATCCTTCATCTCCTTGCCTTTATCCCTATCAAAACAATCAAGATCATAATGCTCCAAGGTTAAATCATTAAGTGAAGGTTGATCATAATCACGTATATAAGAAAGGTTAGGGATAGGAGGTATGTCTTCAACATAAGGATCAATGGCATCAATGGAATGACATCTCTCATCTTCCTTCGGGTGTTTTATGGTCTTATATAAGGAAATTTTCACCTCTTGATCATCTACCTTTACCGTGATCTTCACATTCGCCACATCTAACACCATCCCGGCCGTGGCTAAGAAAGTCCTTCCCAAGATCAAAGGCACGTGCTCATCTTCCTCCATGTCGAGCACTACAAAATCAGCTGGAAAAATATGATCTCCAACTTTAACAAGGACGTCTTCAACCACACCTTGAGGTTGAGTAATAGACCGGTCAGCCAGTTGAAGCGTTATCATTGTCGGCTGAAGTTCTCCACATTCCAACTTCTGAAAGAGCGACAGTGGCATCAGATTAATGCTCGCTCCAAGGTCGCACAATGCTCCATTGTTGACTTCATTCCCGATATCACATAAGATCGTAAAACTACCGGGATCCTTCAATTTCAGGGAAAGAGCTTTGTGCACTAATGCACTCACCTCATGGTTCAGCTACACCAACTTGGGCTCATCAACTCTCCTCCTCTTAGCTATCAAGTCCTTCAGGAACTTGGCATAATTATGCATTTGTTCCAAAGCATCATAAAAAGGTATGCTAATATGCAACTTTTTAAAAACATCAAGGAACTTGGCAAATTTTTCATCTAATTTCTTTTTCATAAAATGTTGCGGATATATGACGGGTATCACAGATTTGGGTACCCCCCATTCGTCTCACTCGGTCTCTTTCATGTTCTTCCTTGCTTCTCTTGTCCTTTTCCACTTTAGAACTCTCGCAATCTTTTCCTCCTCAAGGTCTTTGCCCTTCTGGTACTCATCCATATCACCCTCCTTCTCAACTTCTACCTCAACTGTCTCACCTTCATCTTTCTTATGTTCTTTCCCTTCTATCTCAATCTCTCCCTCGAGCTTCTCTAAATCAGCAGGCATTTGAGGACCATCATATTTGGTTCCACTTCTCAGCTGGATCGCCTTGCATTGCTCTTTCGGGTTTGTCTCGGGCATATATGGGTATTTTCCCGGCTCTCTAACCAGCGATTTTACAATCTGGCTTATCTGAAACTCTATGGAAGTGAATCGCCTATTGTTCTCTTGTTGAGTTCTATTCAGCTCCATATCCCTCTTCTGGAGGTCTTGATCACGCTGATCATTCTTCTTACTCATCTCCTTCACATCATACTCCAAAGAGGATAGCCTCTTGCTACCTTCCTCCACCTTATGCAGAATGACATGTAACATCTCATCAGTGGTAGCACCTCCTTCTCCTCCGGGGAGTTTGGAGCTAGGGTCGACATTTGGAGGCACAATTATACCCGCTCTCGGGTTACTGTAGGACAAATTCTCATTCTTCCTCCATTGATTATGATTGGTCCGAGGACCTCCCAGATATCCCTGAGTATTCCTCCATTGATTCTGAGGAGGCTGTGGACCCGGTAGTACGAATGGTTGACCATAAGCAGGTCGTCCCTGATGATTTCCACCTTGATAACCACTCTAATTGTAATTAAGGTCTCCCATATAGTTGGCCTCCTCTTGTGGGTATCCTGGCTGATCCACTTTCTCACTTACTCCAGTATTCCTTCCACTCAGATTCTGCCCCATCTCCAAGTTGCTAATCTTCTCCATCATCGCCATCAACAGCTTCCTTGTTCCTTCACTTTCATCCATCTGATAAGCTCGCTGAACTTCTTGTGCCTCATTCCATTACCCCACATTCTTGATAATGTTATCAACAATCTCTCTACACCGAGTTGCACCACTATTCAGGAATGCTCCACTAGCACATGCATCAAGGTGGTCTTGACCCAACTTATTGGCTCCACAGTAGAAATAAGCCATGATATCACCTTCATTGTACCCGTGATGCGAGCACTCAATGAGCATATTGTAATATCTCTCCCAAGCCTGACGTAAGTCCTCTCCAGGCTTCTGCTGGAAAGACGAGATCTCTATCCTTGCTTTGATTGTTCTAGACGGAGGGTAGAATTTCTCGAGGAATAGACACTCGAGCTCGGCCCATGTGGTTACACCTCCCCTTGGGAGCGTATTATCATACCACTCCTTCGCGATTCAAGTTAAAGAGAACTGGAACAACCTGAGCCTCTTGGCATCTTCAGACATGTCATTATGGTTGAAAGTTGAAGCAATCATCAGAAAATTCCTCAAATGAGTATGAGGATTATCCTTCTCGACCTCCCCCTTGAATTGATTCTCGACTAGCATCTTCAGGATTCCTGGGGAGATAGAGAAGTTGTTTGCCTCTACTGGAGGCAATGCTACTCCATCGTAATACTGTTGCGGCTGTGTCGCAAACCTTCCTCGGATTGTTATTTCATGATCAGCGTTCTGAGGCACATACTGAGGATAAATGGGTGGTAGAGGTACCTTCGGAACTGGAGGTTGGTTATAAGCAGGAGGTGGAGGATAAGGGTATGGTGGATAAGGATATGGTGGGTATGGGTAAGGATAAGGTGGGTTGTTTTGTGGGTAGACAGGGTTGTTTAGAGGATGTTGAACTAGGTTTTGAGCTAGATTGTTTTGATTCTGTGGAGCCAGATTTTGGCTCTGGCTTTTCCCTGGCGGGACTTGATTCTGACTGTCATTCACTCTAGTTCCCTCAACCCATTCCACTTCCTGATTATACTTAGCTGCAGCATCATCCAACTCATTACTGATATTCATGTTGTCGTTCTCTCCACCGGCAGTGTTCATTCTTCTATTGAAACCCTGTTTCATCTTGTGATTGTCTCAGGATCTAACTTTGTTCGGTCTTCGCTCGATTCTCCTTGTGAGCGAGTTTTCATAAACCTGAGATCACAAAAGAAATATCAAAACGCAACTGCCTGATGTCTAGTAATAAAACAGAAAAATAAAAGCACTCACTACTAACTACTAAACCATCTTCAAGTCCTACACAATAGACATACATCGTCATCCCCGGCAACGACGCCATTAACTTGATCGCAAAATACTAGCTATACTAGTAGTAACCCCACAAGAGTTTGGGATCCCTGTAGTATGGGCAAGTATAGGGACCAGGTAGTATCGAACCCAAGCGAAAGTGTGTATGTGAATAGAGCCCTTAAGATCTACGCGTCGTAGTTAATATGAGTGTGTGTTCGGTGTCAAGAATTATATTAATCTACTCTAAAGTCTACTTTTATCAATGATAATAATAAAATAAAACAAATAACTAAGGGTTAAATCAAATATGGAATGGTGATGCTCAGGATAGGAATCCCTACGTATACTAACGGAGCTAGTACGATAATTAAAATAACCGTGATTTGAAAGTATTAATCCTAATTGTACTAAAACTAGGCAATCAACTTCACTAATCTAGCACCAAATTGAAAGACTAAAAGCTCAAGAATTAACCCTAATACTTCGTCATATCAACCTACTTCACAACCCACTAAACAAGTTATATGGATTATGCTTAATTAATTAGACCCTTATTTACCCAAGGTGATACGGTCGTCATCCCAAGATAAACCGGTAGATTATAAACCCCTTCTATAATCCCATTGTTAAGCCTATTTATTATTAAAGAGTGATACGATCGTCCTCTCTCTAATAATTTTCGTACTCAATTCCAAGATAATTCTAGGGTTTATTTTAAGCATTCAATTAATTAAGAGAACTAGCACTAAATATCACGTGTTATCCTAATTACGTACCAATATCCTACTTCTTTGAGTTCATCCTACCCCAAGCATACAAGGGTTTTAGCCTAGCATGGTTTTAACGACAACAAAAAAAAATTAAACAAGCAACAAACATAAACATGACGAATTGAATTGAAAAAACTAAATAACATAAACTAGGGTTTTGAAGAAAGAAGTTTAATCTAAGAACGAATATCAAATAAAGAAGAAATCCAAGGTCTCACGTAACAAGTGTTGAAGAACGTAAGAAAGAAAATCTAAATCTAAATCTAAACTATGAATTCGTTATGTCAATACCTCGATTACACGTAAAATATGCTTGCTCAAACTCTCGGTACTCTTCTCTCTCCAAAAACTATCTCTATGCGTCAAGTGGTGTCCAAAAACGTGTTCGTAATGGGTATATATAGGCAATGGGTCGATTCGGGAGCTCACGGGCCGAAAACCGGATAAAGGTAGCAAATTCCAGCAAAAATTGTAATGGCAAAAGCAAGGGCGCTCGAGCTGGGATGACTCGAGCGGTAGCGCTTGAGTTGTGTAGCTTGAATGGTCGTCGCGCTCGAGCGGTGGCGATCGAGCTAATGGAGCTCAAATGGGTATGACGCTTGGGCGGTGGCGCTCGAGCTGGTCAAGTGCCCAAAGTTCTCTGTAAGTCTTGGCGCTCGAGCAAACACCTTGCTAGAGCGGGGGCGCTCGAGCTCAACCTGCTCGAGTGGCTCTCCTCTTCAACAAAGTGATACTTTTCTTCTCACAAACTACTTCAATATCTTCTCATCCGGGCATCCGTTTGAGTCGATTAAAAGTCCTACAAACTCCATTTTTTGCCCTCTATCCATCTATGAGCATCAAAGAGGTAAATTAATCAATGTATGAAAATAATACTCAATTGACTCGAAATACTCATCATATTCACTCAAAACATGGGCAAAACGAGCCACGAATCATGACAATTTCACGCTTAATCAATGCACATGTATACAATACTGAGTACATAAATCTATTTATAATAGAGAAACCCTAATCTAAGCCTAAAGCCTATTTAGGCTATAAGCTTATTAGTAATGTCAACATCAAATCTTCTAGATTTTGTACAATAAATCTGTTGGATTTATAACACACTCCCTTGGACATTACGACATAGCGTATATATCTTGTCATAAAAACTTCACATGCTAGGTAACGATAAAAATGTTTAGCTAGAGAGGAATGTAATTATTGATCTTTCGGATCTAATCTTCTGGATTTACTTCGAGGTTACCACTCCCCCTGAAGACAACAACCCTTTGAGCTTTCGCATCCCGATACCATGAACATACTTTTTAAAAGTAGATATAGGTAGGGACTAAGTGATCAGATCTGCTAGATTGTCACTAGATTGCACCTTTTGTATGGTAATTACCCCACTCTTCTAGAGTTCGTATGGGTAAAAAAACTTTGGTGAAATATGTTTCGTCAGGTTTCCCTTGACGTACCTATTACTCATTTGTGCGATGCAAGCTGTGTTGTCTTCAAATATAACAGAAGGGGATGTATCGCCTTTAGCGATACTACACGAGTCACCAATGTGTTTTACCAAGGATCTCAACCAAACACATTCTCGTGCGTCTTCAAACAAAGTTATTATCTCTGATTGGTTTGAAGATGTGGTAACCATAGTTTGTTTAACCGATCTCCATGAGATCGCGGTACCACCACAGAGAAAAACGTAACCAGTCTGGGATATGGCATTGTGGGGATCAGACAAATAGCCAGCATCCGCTTAACCTACCAAGGTTTTATCCTGGTTCCTACGGTAAAACAATCCAAGATCTTGAGACCCTTGGAGATACCGTAGAACATGCTTAACACCATTCCAATGTCTCTTTGTAGGAGAAGCGCTATATCTCGCAAGCAAATTAACTGCAAATACAATGTCCGGTCTAGTGCAATTTTTTAGATAGAGTAATGCACCAATAGCACTAAGATAAGGAACTTTTGGGCCCAGAATTTCTTCTGTATCTTCTCTTGGTCTAAATGGGTCCTTATCCACTTCGAGGGATCGGACAACCATAGGTGTGCTGAGTGGATGAGATTTATCCATGTGAAATCTCTCCAATACCTTCTTCACGTAGGTTGACTAATGTATAAGAATTCCTTTTGGGAGATGCTCGATCTGCAGTCCGAGGCAATACTTGGTTTTACCCAAGACTTTCATTTCAAATTCAGTCTTCAAGATTGAACTGACTTCTTCAATCTCTTTGCATGTCCCGATTATGTTTAGATCATCAACATATACGGATATGATGCAAAAACCAATTTGTGATTTCTTCATGAATACGCATGGGAAAGCTATATCACTTGTGTATCCCTTCTTCTGGAGGAATTCACTAAGTCGGTTGTACCACATTAGACCTGATTGTTTTAGGCCGTACAACAACTTCTGCAGTTTTATGCTATACATACTGCGGTTTTCACCATTCCTCATTTGGGGAATCTTAAATCCATCAGGGATTTTTATATAGATGTCGACATCTAGTGATCCGTATAAATATATGGTTACTACGTCCATCAATCTCATCTGGAGAGTTAGTTTAACTGCCAAAGATATTAAGTAGCGGAACATTATTGCGTCCATTATAGGAAAATAGGTTTGATCGAAATCAATACCAGGCCTCTGCGAAAATCCTTGAACTACTGGCCTCGCTTTGTATCTCTCCACAGTATTGTTCTCATTTAATTTTTGTACAAAAACCCATTTATATCCTACAGGGATAGTGCGCGCGGTTATAGGAACGATAGAGCTAAATAATTTTCTTTTATTTAGAGATGCGAGCTCTGCTTCAATTGACTATTTCCATTTTCTACCCAATCGGAGCGCTTCCGGCACATAGCGATGATTTTGAGTTCTTGATCTAGATCATTATTTATAACAAAAAGAGCAATTGTCGCTGTAAATGTGTCGTCGACGACAATTATATTTCTATTATATATTTCTCCCATATCTATGAAATTCATAGAGACTTTAATGTTTATGTCAACAAGACCTTCTTCATTTCCCAATGTATCTATGTCTGGTCATTCCGCGGTCCTATTGCATTGAATATTTTGTGCACGTGCTTCATTACTAGGATGCTCGTCTTCTGGATGAATCTCTTCTGAAGACTTTGAGTTTTCTAGACGAATCTCTTCTAGAAATTTCACGTTTGACTGACCAGTTTTGCTAGCTTTTCTTTTAGGTGTATTTGTATCGTTTATAGGTCCTTTACGCTTCTGGCGTGTGGGGGCATGTATACTTGATTTACATAGGACCTCAACCCTTTGAGGTGCATTTACTGCAGGTATATGCGATTTAGTTACACCTCTATGGTCAGTGAACGCGTCTGGCAGATTGTTTGCTAAATTTTGCAGGTTAATGATCTTCTAAACTTTCAGTTCAGATGGACTAGTGCGTGGATCTATATATTGAAGATCTCTTACATTCTACGTAAGTTCCCGACATTCATTCAATTTTGAATTCAGATCTCCCCCTAATGCCGGGAAGTGATCTTTATCGAACGTGCAGTCAACGAACCGAGCCGTTAATTGATCCCCGGATAAAAGTTCTAGGTATTTTGATTAGGCGTGAAATTGTCATGATTCGTCGCTCGAAATGCCCTTATTTTGATGGATTCATATAAGTATTTAGAGTCATTTGAGTATTATTTTCACAAACTAACAAATTTGTTTCTTTGATGCTTATAGATGGATAGAGGGCAAAAAGAGGAGTTCGTAGGACTTCGAATCGACTCAAACGGATACCCGGATGAGAAGATATGGAAGAAATACGAGAAGTATTAGTTCGAGCGAGAAAAAGTGTCATTGAAGTACTCAAGATGAAGGAGCTTGAGTAGACACTACTCAGGCACTCGAGCCAGCTTCGGTCGAGTAGCCAATACTCAGGCACTCGAGTAGTGCACTCGAGCAGAAGCCGGTCGAGTAGCAAGTCCGCAGGCACTCGAGTAGACTACTCGAGCAAGGACCGGTCGAGTAGAACTACTCGAGCTAAGGGGCTCGAGCACTTTTCACGTTCTGTACAAATTTGACACTCGAGCTTGCATTGCTCGAGTACTTTTACTCAAGCTCGATGGGAATTTTGGCCCATGAGATCCCGTTTCGACCCGTTGCCTATATATACCTCTTCCAAACACGTTTTGAAGGATCCCCGAACTTTAGAAATCACTTTAGACTTAGTTTTTGGAGAGGAAGGAGAGGAGCAAGCTTTATTTACGTTTTGTTGAGGTTTTGCATACGAATTCTTAGTTTCTTGTCGTTTATTAGTTTCTTTTAGTTAGTTTGATTTCTTTGAACGCTTTGAAACTTCGTTTTAGTTAATTAAATTTCAGTTCTTAGTATTTATTTCTTTTAAAACCCTAGTTCATGTTTCTTATTTTCTTCGTTCAATTCATTATGTTTATGTTCGTTGTTTCTTCTATTGCTTTTATGTTTGTTAAATCTATGTCTAGCTAAAACCCTTGCATGCTTAGGGTAGGATGAACTCGTAGAAGTAGGATGTGGGTACGTAATTAGAGTAACTCGTGACGTTAGGTTTTAATTCTCTTGGTTAATGAATTCTTAAAATTAATCTAGACTTCGCTCTTGAATTTCGTTCGAAAAGTGTTAGAGAGAGGACGACCGTATCACTCTTTAACAACGAGTAGACTTAATGAGAGGGTTTAGGAAGGGTTAATTCATCTACCAATTTAGCGAAGGAGGACGACCGCATCACCTTAGTTAAATTAGGGTCTCATTAATTAAGCATGTTGGTCCCACTAGATAGATTAATTGCGGAAGCCTTTTTAACCGATATGTCTTTAGAAGAAATCCTTTTCTAAGAGCACAAATTATAAACAAGCAAGTATTAAGGAAAGCAATAAATAAGACCGTATATATAGTGGTTCGGATCTGAATATCCTACGTCCACTCTCCCTTAATCAAATGGGTCTCACTATCAACCAACAAACTCACTATCTTACTGGAATTTCCGAAGTACCAGCACCTTCTTACAATCTCTTTAGATCTAACTCCGATCTAAAGACTGACTTACTCCAACCTTATCTAACAAGATGAACAGGTTGAGTATATAAACTCCTTACGAGTTGGATGAGTAAATAAGAACAAATGAGTGCAAATGTGTAGTGATTAAAAGCTTAGAATGGTATGTGCGCGTGTAGAGTCTCTCTAGAGCTTTTTCTTGAACTGCACTCTTGTATATATAGAGGGGATTAGGGCTAGCCATTGGAAGGGCTAATCCAATCAGATCCTCTATATAAGGAAGCTTCAATCAATCAATTCCCTAATTGATTGATTGGGTTGGTGGGATCCTTGGATTGATTATCTTCAAATACTTTCCAATCCTGATCTTGTTGACTTGATTTGAATCACCAACGGTCAATAGCTTCCTCTGCCTAACTCTGATTCTCTCCAGAGAAGGCAGGACCAGACACCAGGCAACCTCGGTGTCTTCTGGTCCTTATTTGGTGAACAACCAGAATACTCAGTAGAATAAGGGGATCAAACTGAGCATCTTTTGTTCCACCAGACTCGTCTGGTCTGGGGAAGGTCCTCTGCCTCTGGTCTGATCTCCTCTGGTGAAGTCTTCTGGTGGAGTCCTCTGGTGAAGTCCTCTGGTGGGGTCTTCTGGTCTGGCAGTTCCCCCTAGACTAAGTCCTAATCTAGATCATCATCTGGCTAACAAGTCCAGATGGTCCTATTACATCTTCTGGTTTGTTTTAACTCATCAAAACTAACAATTTTTATCCTAACAATTTCCCCCTTTTTGATGGAGTTAAAACACTACCAGAACTGATCAAAAGTAAAACTGAAGCAAGAAAACAATAAAGGGATGAGACCTTAGAATAGATCTCATCAGGCAAATAATAAGACAACAAGAAGTTGTCTTTAGAACAAAGAAGATATGTATTTTTCCATTAATAATCAGAGGACAAATAATTACAGATTACATTGAAGTTCATAGTCCTACTCTAGGCATATCTTCTGTTCTCTTTAGGGACAAGAAACCAGTCAAGGAACCTATCCTGGACGGCCTTCAACTCTGCAGAAGACGTTGGGGTGAAATTCACCAACACCTTGGTCTTGTAAAGCTTCTTCAGTTCTGCCCAATCCACCTGGTTCCCATTCATGGGAGTGTTAAGATAAGTAAATTCAGGAGCAGTCACCTCCAGGTTGAACTCAATGGTTGAATCCATCAGCTGCTTGTACAAGTCTGCATCATAGGCTTGCATCCAAGAATGGAAGGTTCTGTTGATCAGCTCATCATCTTCTGGTGCTGGCCTCTGGATATAATGCTGAATGAACCAGAGGGTCTTGGCTTCTCTCCATCTCTCAATCAGAGGATACGGCACAGTAGAGTCAAAGGACCCTTCTGTCCTGAGTGGCAAGATGTTCATAACTTCCACAGGAGCTTTCCTCTTCTGACCTGAGCCACCTGCACCAGAAGGAATACCAGCTTCTCTGGCCTTCTTGTTCGGCCTCTTAACATATCTGAGCCTCTGCTCTTCATCTATGTTCTTCCTGATTCTGGCTTGCCTCTCTTCTGGAGTCTCTTCTTTGTATCTCTTCTCTGCTTCTTCGACAACAGATTCAAGGAAACTTTTCTTTACTTTTCTAATCTTCCTCTTAGCAGGACCAGGAATGGTAGAAGGATCCTGCTCAGCTTCAGATGACTCTTCTTCTGCAGCAAGTTGTTTAGCCATAGTAAGAGACTTCAACTCTTCTTTCTTCTTCTTCTGCAACTCAGCCTGGGCCAGAGTGTTCTCCAACAGGTCCAGACGAGCTCCATGGCTAAACAGAGTCTCATTGGTGGTCTTCGCCAGATCAGTTCTGGCCTTCTCTTCCCCCTTTTTAACTTCATCAAGGAGGGGCTCCACTACCTGCCTTATAAGATCAGGCAAGGCAGTGTTGGAGGAAGAGTGAAGATCACGAAGCTGCTTGGCTTCCTCCAGATAAGCTTTAGACTCTGCAACAAGTCTCTCCTGCTTCTCCAACATCTCCTGGAGGGAGTCCTTCAGCTTAGCAGTCTGAATCATCTGGCTGGCCATCTCCACCTTGAGAACAGAGACTGGCCTCAACTGCTCCAGCACGTGCTCCTGGAGCTGCTTCTGGCTGTGCATGACATCTAACTTGACAAACAAGCCATTAGCCTTGAAGGAAGCTTTTACCTCTGCCAGAGAGGACTTGATCTGCTTCAGGAAGATTCTCCTCTCATGCTTAATCTGATGCTCAATCATAGCAGGGGCTATATGTTGAATTGCTTTGGAAAAGCGCCCTATCTGCATGATCTGCTCGTTGAAGAAAGCCTTCATCTTCTGGAGCACAGCAGGAGACATCTCAAAGTCCTCCTCATCAGAGTACAACTCTGGAGGGAATGAGAAATGCGGACCAAAATTATAGGAGAAGCCCTCTGGAGTGAGCATGACACCTTTCTGGATCAAGAGGGTCTTGATGAGAATCTTGGCCGTCTCTGGTGTCTCCAACTCTGCTGGGTTTTGAATATTTAGCTTCTTCTTCAGCTCAATCTCCCAAGCAGTGAAGGCAGAAGGAGACATCTCCTCTAACAGAAGCATGAGATCTTCAACATCCTGGAGTCTTGCCATACTCCAAACCTTGGCATCAGTCAGATCTGCCAGGAGGGGTGAGTGCTCCAACAAAATTGGAAACTGCTCTCTTAGCTAGAGCTGAGCACTCACACTCATACTCTGCCTAATGGGACCCATATCATCAGAAGAGAATATAAAGGGTTTGGGCCCAGAGGCAGAGGAGGAAGGTGCTAAGTGAGCAGGCTCAAGTGAAGCTTCCTCATCTTCACTGTCATCGCTTGTTAAACAGGTTGGGGAGGGGGGAGGGCCAGGGAATCCCAGAGCCATAGCAATGGTTGGGTCCTGATCTGTATGGGTTTGGGGAGGGTTGAGGTTTTGTGAAGTAGAGGTGGTAGGAAGAGGTTGTTCTGCACCAGAAGTGGAAGGAATATCTGGGACAGAGTGTGTAGGAGGGAACTGAGAGGTGGAGGAGTTTGAAGGGGGGACTTCTGCACCAGAGAAGGTTGAGGGTACCTCTGGTCCAGAAGGTGGGGGAGAGGGGTTAGTGGGAAGATGTGTTTGGGAATTTGGGGGAGAAGGTGTTTGGGTAGGAATGGTAGAGGGTGTAAAGAGAGGGGTATCTGGGATAGTCTGCTCTGGTGGAAGAGTGGGGTTACCAGAGGCAGATGGGGTTTGGGGAAAGTTATCTGGGGGAGAGGTGGAAGGGGAAACAAGATTAATGGGAAAAGAAGATGGAATGGAGGGATTTACCTCTGCTGGGTCAACACCAGCAGGTATAGCCGTCTCTGGAGCATCCTCCATCAACTGGGAGGCCTCATCAATAACCTTCTCCAAGGCCTCTCCAAGATCAGATCCAGAATCAGGATCTTGAAGAATAGCTCTCTTGGCCTTGGATTTCCTCACAAGAGGCACTTCCTCTTCTTCCTCTTCTTCTTCTGATAGCTCATCCACCAGAAGGGTTTTCTTGGCCTTCCTGCTAATCTTAGACTTTTTAGCAGAGCCTCTCCTGGCCTCCTCTGGCCGCTTCCTCTTGGCTGCTCCAGCCTTCTTTACAGCTATATCATCACCCTTCTTCTTAAGCACATCAAGAAGGGGAATCTGGTCCTCCTCAGAGGAACCAGAAAAGGCAACGGTTGAAGAACCAGTTGCTTCAGCAGCTTTCTTCTGTGTCTTCTGCTGCTGCAGCTGCTGCTTTCTCTGCCCCTTAGGAGGTGAGGGAATAGATTGAATAGGAGGGGCAGGGATGGCTTGCTCTCCATCAGAGTCGGCATGGCCGTGGAGAGGACCATCCTTGGAGAAGAGGATCTTGGACTTGTGAAAATTGTGGCACCAAGATGACTTCCACTTCTTCTCTGGAAGGAGAGAATCCAGAATAAGTGTTAACTTAGTCCCCAAAGAGACATTTGCAGCGAAACAGAACTGCAACTCCCCTGGCCTGGAAGGACAAGGCTCCTTCTTCACCTTCAGCCTGTTCTTCCTCAACACGTCCCAGAAGAACTCCGCCCAATTACATTCAACACCTTGAACTTCTGCCTTAAATGCTTATCCACAAAGCCCTTTGTGATGTTCTGGCAGGAAGAGCGAGCAAAAATCTTGAATGATCCAACGATATCATCCTCCTTGTATGTCAACGGATCCACTCCCACAGCAGAAATGTTCTCGAACAAAGCGCAGAAATCGTGCTTGGAAAATACCAAATCATCTTCACCAATCTTTGAAGAGATGTAATCCTCATGAATCTTCATGCGAACCAGAAACTGGGCCGCATAACCGTCAAGGGTGCGAAAGTCCTTGGGAACAGTGGAGATCAACTTCTCCACCCCTGCATTCTGGAACATCTCCAGAACCGACAGCACAACTGGATTCTTGGTGGTATAAAAGTCCACCACCATCTCCGTCTTAAGCTTTTTCATCATCAGGACATGATCGAAATTGCACGGAGGAGCCATTACTGTGAAAGAGAGAGAGAGAGAGAGAAAATGCTTTGCAGAGAGAGGTTAGGGTTTGAATAGTATAGAAACGTGAAAGGACAGATTGAAAACAAAATCGATTTAAATAGAGTAATACGCGTGGCTTGAAAATTAAATGAAGTGTGAACGCGTGTTGTTTCAAATTCAATTTAGGAAACAAAATCAATTTTAGCATTGATTGACATTTTGCACAGTGATTAAATCTGATGGCCACGATGAAAGGCAAGATACAGATTTAATCTGGTGCGTTGGCATAGTCATTGGGACTGGGCATAAAGGGGTTTTGTGGCAGTCAAGAGAAAAAGCGAAATGATTGCCTAGGCCCTATACCCTAGTCTTAAATACACTCCGAAGTTGAAAGGTTTTGAGTGTACTTACTAAGTTGAAAAGTGTATCCCAATGATCAGAGGCCAGAGAAGTAAATGCATACCTGTCACTTGATATTGTAACCAGATGAAACCACAGCTACATCTCCTCTGATGGAGCTCATCTGGTTCTGGTCAGAGAAGATTTTGGACAAATGACTCAGCACCTCATCTGGGACAAGTGTCACCTGGTGCATACCTCGTCTGTTGCCTTCTCTGATATATCTAATCTGCAGGTATGTTAGCTCAAGAAAATAAATATATGAGGAAAAGTAATGAAACAAGGATACTTCTCTGATGTTCCCCCTAAAACAAATCTGTCTCTGGATCCAACAAACCTAACTCAAAAGCTAACTCTCTGAATCTGGTCTCAGCCAAAGGCTTGGTTAAAATATCCGCTCTCTGCCTCTCTGTTGCAATCTTTTCCATCCTTATATCTCCCTTCTCAACATGATCTCTGATAAAATGATGCCTTATATCAACATGTTTACACCTGGTATGAAGAACTGGATTCTGGGTAATGGCAATGGCACTATTACTATCACAGAAAATAGGAATATCCTTGGCTCTAATCTGGTAGTCCCTAAGCTGTTGACTAATCCAAAGTAGTTGAGAACAACAGCTCCCTGCAGCCATGTACTCTGCTTCTGTTGTTGATGTAGCAACTGAAGTCTGCTTCTTAGAAAACCAGGATACCAATTTATTCCCTAAAAATTGGCATGTTCCACTTGTAGATTTCCTATCAATTCTGCACCCACCATAGTCTGAATCCGAATAACCACTCAATTCTAAGTTGTCATCTGTAGGATACCATAATCCTAAATTCACAGTTCCCTTAAGATATTTCAATATCTTCCTAGCTGCTTCCAAGTGACTTTTCCTGGGATTAGCTTGAAATCTGGCACAAACTCCTACAGCAAAAGTAATATCTGGTCTGCTTGCAGTGAGATACAAAAGAGAACCAATAAGTGCTCTGTACTGAGTCTGGTCCACACTCTCTCCAGACTCATCTGGATCCATGTTGAAATTTGTCATCATAGGGATCTTGGCTGCCTTGCTAGATCCTATTCCAAATTTCTCCAACATGTTTCTGATGTACTTAGCTTGATTAATAAAAATTCCCTTCTCTGATTGCTTAACCTGCAAACCCAAAAAGTAATTCAATTCTCCCATCATGGACATCTCAAACTGTCCCTGGATGAGCTCACCAAACTTCTCACACAGCTTTTTGTTAGGGGATCCAAATATGATGTCATCAACATATATTTGGACCAGAAGGATGTCCTTTCCTTCTTCTTTCCTAAACAAGGTCCTATCAATCTTACCTTTAGTAAAACCATTGTCCAGAAGAAATTGAGATAGAGTGTCATACCAAGCTCTGGGTGTCTGCTTCAGCCCATAAAGAGCTTTCTTAAGCTTAAACACCTTGTCACCTTGTTCAAAGCCAGGAGGTTGTTCCACATACACTTCCTCAATGAGAATCCCATTAAGAAAGGCAGATTTCACATCCATCTGGTATACTTTGAACTTCATGTGAGCAGCATATGCTAAGAACAATCTGATAGCTTCTAGTCTGGCAACAGGAGCAAATGTCTCATCATAGTCTATTCCTTCAGACTGAGAATAGCCCTGGGCCACTAGCCTTGCCTTGTTCCTAGTAATGACATCATTCTCATCTTTCTTATTTTTGAAAACCCACTTAGTGCCTATCACCTTTTGATGTCTTGGTCTGTCTACCAGCTCCCAAACATCCTGTCTGGTGAATTGATTCAATTCCTCCTGCATATCAACAATCCAATTTGAATCTTTCAGTGCCTCCTTGATGTTCTTGGGCTCAATCAAGGACACATAGCTACTGAATAAGGCAGCTAAGTTAATAGTTCTCCTAGTCTGGACACCCTTAGTTGGATCTCCTAAGATCAGGTCATTGGGGTGATCAACCAGGGTCCTCCTACCCGTGGTCTTACCTGGATGATCATCTTCTGCAGTACCTTGGTGATTATCACCACCTGCAGAAGAGCTTCCCCCTATAGGAGTTCCAACCTCTTCTGGTTCTGCTCCTTGTGAAGGCTGCTGCTTCAGAGAACCAGGAGATGGGTCATCATCTGAATCTGAATCTGAATCAAGAACAGGTGGATTGACTTTGATTACTCTGGGAGTAGTCTGATTCTGGGTCTCATCAGAAGACTTAGCTTCCACCTTTAACTCAAAAGCAGATTCATAAAAAACAACATGAGGTGTTTCCTCCACACAAAGTGAATTCTTATTAAAAACTCTAAAAGCTTTACTGGTGCTGGAATATCCCAAAAATATTCCATCAGCCACTTTAGCATCAAAGGTTCTTAATTTAGATTTCCCATTGTCATGGATGAAACACTTACATCCAAAAACATGAAAATATGAAACAGATGGGGTTTTACCTTTCCATACCTCATATGGGGTCTTATTGTGTCTCTGGGCAATCAGGCACCTGTTCTGAGTGTAACAAGCTGTATTGATGGCCTCTGCCCAAAATCTCTATGGAGTGCTGTACTCTGCCAGAAGTGTTCTTGCAGCTTCTTTGAGAGTCCTATTCCTCCTTTCTGCAACTCCATTTTGTTGAGGTGTTCTGGCAGCAGATGTCTCATGAAAAATCCCATGATCCTTGCAGTAATCTGCAATATGTGAATTCAAAAACTATGTTCCTTTGTCACTTCTGATCCTGACAATGCTCTGGTTCTGCTCATTCTGAATCTGCTTGAAGAACTCTGGCAGCTTAGTCGTAGTTTCATTTTTCTTAAACAAGAACACTACCCAAGTGTATCTTGAAAAGTCATCTACTATTACTAAGGTGTACTTCCTTCCACTGAAACTAAGAGGAGAAACAGGTCCAAACAGGTCCATGTGAAGTAGTTGAAGTACTCTGGTTGTGGTTGTGCTCTGGACATCCTTAAAGGAAGTCTTGGGTTGTTTACCCTTCTGGCATGAACCACAAACCTGATCCTTCTTAAACACTTCATTAGGAAGACCTCGAATGAGACCTTTTCTGGCAATCTTGTTCAATGTTTTGAAGTTAAGATGACACAATCTCTTGTGCCAAATCCAGCTGTTCTCTGCAGATCCTTTAACAACCAGGCAAGCATTCCTTGGGCAACTGCTAAAATCTGCAAGATAAATGTTACCCTTTCTCAAGCCTATTAGCAAGATATCATTATAATCAGAAGAGAAAACAGTGCATGAATCACTAGAAAACTTCACTGAGTATCCCTTGTCACAGAATTGGGATACTGAAAGCAGATTATGCTTGAGTCCTTCTACGTAGTAGACTACATCTACAGATACTCCATTGAAAGTCAACTTTCCAACTCCTCTGGTGACTCCATAGTTGTTGTCACCAAACATCACTCTTGGTCCATTTAATGGCTTGAAATCTTGGAGATTATCCTTCTGGAAGGTCATGTGCTTGGAACATCCACTATCAATGTACCAGACATGGTTGCTTGAAAATCCTTTCTCCAATGGACTCTTATCTACCTGCAGAGAAATCAATTAGGTCCCCTACTAGTGCTGGGTCCTGATTGGTTAGTTGCAAGTTTTGTAGGAATCCATAGATAAAGATCATCCCTTGATGGATGAGGAGATCTTATCTTCCTTCCAAATCTATCTACCAGTACATGTCCTCTTACTATGACATATTGAGCTACTGGTGTGATAAGGACACCTTTCTTATAAACAGGTCTGATGTACATTTTCTCAAATCTGGCCTTTGGAATGGCCTGCCTCAAAGACATGGTCTTAAAGGTCTGGTTATAAGGGTACATCCTAGAAGAACCATCTCTGGTGTCATAACTACCCAGATCAGTTGGTTTTCTATAGATGGGTCTGGAAGACCTCCTCTGGTTCTGATAATTAGACTTGCTCTGGTGATTATAGTTCCTTTGAGTATACCTATTCTGGAATTGATTCCTCTGAGAAAATTGTCTCTGGGGTACCTGGTTCTGCTGAACATTGTTCCTTCTCTGGTAGTTGTTACTCTGATTGGTATTCCCCTTTCTTGAGTGTTTCCTTTGAGGTCCCCTAATCTGTTTAGGTTCCCTTTGAGGATTTCTCTGGGGTCCTCCAATTTGAGTAATTCCTATTCCTTGGGACTCATTGTTCACAGAACCATCAATATTTAATGGTTCCCCTTTTTGACACTTATTCTCTAGCATCTTCTCTTCCAGAATAGTCAACTCTTCTGGACCATTTGTTATGTGATTAACAGAGTGATTCCTTTTCCAATCAGGATTGTGAACCACCTTGTAACCATTACCAGTTAAGTCTTTATCATTCCAGATTTCTACCAATTTACCAGCTCTTACAGACTTGTCTTTATTATAGAGGTATTTATGAGTTTTAGTGGTAATTCCAGAATATCCTAAACCACTCTTATCACAAATGCGCTGAGAAGACTCTGATATGATAGATACAACAGATGGTATCTTAGGAGCTTCTCTGGGCATAGGTATCTCCTCTATGTTGTGAGCAACTTGTTTTCCCTTGATAAGAGTCTGATATTTGGCTCTGAGTTCATTGATCTCATCTTCTTGAGAGGTCCTTTCTTTCATGAGTTGATCTACCAGAGTATCTCTTTCTGTGATCTTATCCTGAAGTTCAGAGACTTCTTTGGAATGATCTTTCATGAGTTCTCTGGTGGATTTGTGCTCATGAGAGAGAGATTGAACTTTAGCTCTGAGCCTACCATTCTCTTTCTCAAGTTTTTGACAAAGTTGGACACAATTTTGGAGATCTGATAGCATTTGTTGCATATCAGACTCTCTGGAGTTACCAGATGAATTAGAGGATTTAGTACATTTGGAATTAGATAAAACTAGAGTAGTTTCATTTACCTCAGCGATGTCTGCCATGAGACACACATCATCATCTGATCCAAAGTCAGAAGAAGAAGAACTGGAACTAGTATCCTCCTCCTCTGCTTCTGCCAGCAGTGCTCTCTTATCTGCATATCTCCTATCTCTCTTGATTCTTTTCTCTTCTCTTTCCCTAGGAGTAAGCTGAGGACAATCGTAACTGTAGTGACCAATCTTGTTGCATGTGTAACAGGCATTGTCTCCTCTGGGATTAGGACTTGGCTCTCTCCTCCTCTGGTTGTAGTCTGATCTGGCTGGACTACTTTCTCTCCTCTGGTAGTCAGGTCTGCCAGAGCTACCATCCCTCCTCTGATAATCTGATCTCCCAGAGTTGCCAGGGTTGTCATCTCTCCTCCTCTCTGGAGTTCTGAATCTGGTTTCCCTTGAGTCTCCAGATGTCTTCTCCTTCTCTGCAGACTTGAAAGAACTCTTCCTGTCTCTGGTAGACTCCTTCCAATGCCTTTTGTACCTGCCATATTTTGAACTCATTTTGTCTAATTTATGAGTTAGAAGTGCTACCTGCTCCTTGAGGCTCAAGTCATCTGCAGTAGACTCCTTTGGCTTGACATCAGGCTTGAGAGTTGAAGAGAATGCAACACCTTTCTGACCAGAAGAGGAAACCTCTTCTGTTTGATCCTCCTCTTGAAGATCATACTCATAGGCTTTGAGATCAGACAACAGAAGATGATGATCCAGAGTATTGAGATCCTTGTTGTCCTTGATTACAGTGACTTTAATTCTCCACCTGCTTGTTAGAGAACGCAAGATTTTACTATTAATCTCTTTTTCAGAGTAGGTCTTACCTAAGGCACTAGCCTTGTTTAGAAGGTTTGTGAGACGCATGTCCAGCTGGTCAATGGTCTCGTCTGGTTTCATCTTGAAGGTGTCAAACGAGTGTTGAACCGCTTGGAGCTTGTTGTCTTTGATCTTCTCTGTTCCCTCACAGAGAAGTGCGAGTTTGTCCCACATCTCCTTGGCAGTGGCACACGTTCTGACCTTTTCAATCACCTCTTTTGTAAGTGTGTTGATGATCTCTGTTCTTACCACCTGGTCCAGGTTATGTAGCTTTCTCTCATCGTTGTCAAGTTCGTCTTTCTTTTTTAGGATTCGTTGTCTGGGAACTCTATCCTCTGCAGCGTCACTAGTTTCTTCTCTGGACTCAGACCTACCACTACCAATAGGAGTCCAATAAAATTTAATGGGGCCACTTTCAACCACATCTAACATGCGGTGGTGAATAGCTCCAAGATGATTACTCATCATGAAGCTCCAGTGGCTATAATCCTCAAACGAGAATTCTGGCAGTTTGCGACTCTTATAAGAAGATTTCGAAGACATATTTACTAAAATAAGGATTTATCTAGGTTTTGAACAAAAATAATAAATGAGCAATGGATCTGCCCGGTGACCACCAAAAGCTTTTCAAAGCAGTGGTCGTTGGACACACTGCTCTGATACCACTTGTTGGTCCCACTAGATAGATTAATTGCGGAAGCCTTTTTAACCGATATGTCTTTAGAAGAAATCCTTTTCTAAGAGCACAAATTATAAACAAGCAAGTATTAAGGAAAGCAATAAATAAGACCGTATATATAGTGGTTCGGATCTGAATATCCTACGTCCACTCTCCCTTAATCAAAGGGGTCTCACTATCAACCAACAAACTCACTATCTTACTGGAATTTCCGAAGTACCAGCACCTTCTTACAATCTCTTTAGATCTAACTCCGATCTAAAGACTGACTTACTCCAACCTTATCTAACAAGATGAACAGGTTGAGTATATAAACTCCTTACGAGTTGGATGAGTAAATACGAACAAATGAGTGCAAATGTGTAGTGATTAAAAGCTTAGAATGGTATGTGCGCGTGTAGAGTCTCTCTAGAGCTTTTTCTTGAACTGCACTCTTGTATATATAGAGGGGATTAGGGCTAGCCGTTGGAAGGGCTAATCCAATCAGATCCTCTATATAAGGAAGCTTCAATCAATCAATTCCCTAATTGATTGATTGGGTTGGTGGGATCCTTGGATTGATTATCTTCAAATACTTTCCAATCCTGATCTTGTTGACTTGATTTGAATCACCAACGGTCAATAGCTTCCTCTGCCTAACTCTGATTCTCTCCAGAGAAGGCAGGACCAGACACCAGGCAACCTCGGTGTCTTCTGGTCCTTATTTGGTGAACAACCAGAATACTCAGTAGAATAAGGGGATCAAACTGAGCATCTTTTGTTCCACCAGACTCGTCTGGTCTGGGGAAGGTCCTCTGCCTCTGGTCTGATCTCCTCTGGTGAAGTCTTCTGGTGGAGTCCTCTGGTGAAGTCCTCTGGTGGTGTCTTCTGGTCTGGCAGTTCCCCCTAGACTAAGTCCTAATCTAGATCATCATCTGGCTAACAGGTCCAGATGGTCCTATTACATCTTCTGGTTTGTTTTAACTCATCAAAACTAACAATTTTTATCCTAACAAAGCATAATCTATTAACTTGTTAGTAGATTAGTGAAGCCGAGTGTTAGGGTAAAGTATTAGAATTTAGAATCTTGAGCTTTCACCTTGCATTCTTAGACTTAGGTTATTTCTTGTGTGTCACAGTTATTCTGATTATGTACCTGCTCCGTTAGTATACGTAGGGATTCCAATCCTAACCATCACCATCTCTCATTAGAACACAACCCTTAGTTAATTTGATTTCTTTAGTATTTTAGTTTAGTTAGTTTATTTTAGTCTTTTAATTAATCTTTCCAAAAATCCATAAACAACACACTCATATTAACTACGACGCATAGATCTTCAGGGATCTATTCGCATACACACCATCCCTTGGGTTCGATAATACTTGGTCATAATACTTACTAATACTACAGTGAACTCGTACGCTTACGAGGAATCTACTAGTAGAAGTTGGTATTTTCGATTCAAGTCAATGGCGCCATTGCCGGGGATGGCGTTATATGCTCTTTGAATAGGACTTGTAGATAGCTTAGTAGTTAGTAGTGGGTGATTTATTTTTTGTTTTTATTTTTATTTTCATTCATTAGGCAGTTGCGTTTTGATCCTTCTGCTAGTATTTCAGGTTTATGTAAACACGCTCACAAGGCAATACGAGCGAATAGAGGTTACCTGCAGATCCTGAGACAATAGCTAGAAGGAACCGAGCCTTCTTGAGAAGAATGACTACTGCCGCGGGAAACAAAGACAAGATTTCAGATGAACTTGGGGAGTTAGACAAAATAACTGCAGAGTATACTGCTCTTGTGGAACGGGCAGAGGGTGCCAATGCAAACAGCAGTAATCAGCAGATACCCATAGGGGGAACTGAGAGCCCACACCCGAACCCACAAGACATAATCAACTCTGCACAAACACAACCCCAAAGCCAGAACCAAAACCCTGCTTACCCACAAAACCCAAATAACCCTTTCAACAACCCAGTATACCAACATTACCCATACCCACCTTATCCTTACCCACCATACCCGTATCCTCCACCTCCAGTTTACAATCAACCACCTGTTTACCAACCACCACCACCCCAACAAGTACCAGTACCTGCTGCTAATCCTCAACACGTTCCTCAGAACGTAGATCACAATATGGCAATTCGAGGGAGGTTCGCGGCACAACCGCAGAGGTACTATGATGGAGTGGCTTTACCTCCAGTTGAGGTGAACAACTTCTCGATATCCCCGGGGATTTTAAAGCTGCTTACCGAGAATCAGTTCAAGGGGGTGATCGGGAAGGAGAATCCTCATACACATCTGAGGAGTTTTCTCATGATAGCCTCAACATTTAATTACAATGACATGTCTGAAGATGCCAAGAGGCTTAGGCTGTTCCCATTCTCATTGACGGGAATAGCTAAGGAGTGGTACGATAATACGCTCCCGCGGGGAGGTATTACCACTTGGGCCGAGCTCGAGCATCTGTTCCTCGAGCGATTCTACCCTCCATCTAGGATGATCAAGGCTAGAATTGAGATCTCGTCCTTCCGCCAGAAGCAAGGAGAGGACCCACGTCAAGCATGGGAGAGATACTCAAACATGCTGATTGAGTGCCCGCAGCACGGGTACAACGAGGGAGACATTATGGCATTCTTCTATAGTGGTGCCAACAAGGCGGGGCAAGACCATTTAGACGCCTGTGCGGGTGGAGCATTCCTCAATCAAGGCATAGAGAGGTGTAGAGAGATCGTGGACAACATTGTCACGAATGCCGGTGCTTGGGGTGTGGATGCAGATTTTCAGAGAGTGCATCAGGTTGAAGAGGGTGAAGGAACGAGAAGGCTATTGATGGCCATGATGGAGAAGATCAACAACCTTGAGTTGGGGAAGAGTTTGGTTGGAGAGCATGCAGTAGAGAATGAGAGAGTAGACCAACCAACTGGACAGCAAGAGGTAGCCAATTACATGGGAGGTCCGTATTACAATCAGAATGGCTACCAAGGTGAAAAATCAGTATGGAAGGCCTTCTTATGGCCAACCATTTGTACCTCCAAGCCCTCAGCCACCTCAAAATCAATGGAGGAACACAGAAGGATTTCAAGGAGGCCGGCAGCCTCCTCAAAACACATGGAGGAAAAATGAGAACTTCTCTTATGCTAACCCAAAAGCTGGTATTACTGTTCCTGCAGGTGTTGATCCAGGTTCAAAGCCTCCCGGTGGAGAAGGCGGTGCATCAACCGAGGAGATGTTGAGAGCTATTCTTCAGAAGGTGGAGGAAGGAAGTAAGAGGTTGTCATCCTTGGAGTACGATGTAAAGGAGTTGCATAAAAAGGGTGATCAACGTGATAAAGACCTCCAGAAGATGAACGTTGAGTGGACTAGAACTCAACAAGAGAACAATCGAAGGTTCACTTCTATAGAGTTCCAGATGATCCAGATTGCAAAGATAGTGAATAGAGAGCCGGGAAAATATCCTTCCATGCCGGAGGGGAACCCGAAAGAGCATTGCAATGCGATCCAGCTTAGAAGTGGAACCAACTATGAAGGTCCTCAGATGCCTGCTGATTCTGAGACGCCTCAAGCTGAGATGGGGGAAAGAGAACACAAGAAAGATGGAGGTGTTACTGTTGAGAAGGGGATTGAAAGTGAAGGGATTGAGAAGCATAAAGATATGGATGAGTCCCAGAAGGGGAAAGACTTTGAGGAGATAGAGAGGGTTCCAAAGTGGAAAAAGGCAAAGGAAGCAAGGGAGAAAGTGAAAGAAACAGAAAGAGATAAATGGGGGGTACCCAAATCTGTGATACCAGTCCCGTATCCACAACGCTTCATGAAAAAGAAGCTTGATGAAAAATTTGCAAAATTTCTTGATGTTTTTAAACAACTTCACATTAACATTCCTTTTTATGATACTTTGGAACAGATGCCGCATTATGCAAAGTTTCTGAAGGACTTGATCGTGAAAAGATGGCGAGTGGATGAGCCGAAGTTGGTGCAGCTGAACCACGAGGTTAGTGCATTAGTGCACAAGGCGCTTCCTCCAAAGCTGAAGGATCCCGGGAGCTTCACCATTCTTTGTGATATCGGGAACGGGATCAAGAAAGGAGCGCTATGTGATTTAGGGGCGAGCATCAATCTCATGCCCTTGTCGCTTTTCAAGAAGTTGGAAGGTGGAGAACTTCAACCCACAATGATGACGCTTCAACTTGCCGACCGGTCTATCACGAGACCTCAAGGTGTGGTTGAAGACGTCCTAGTGAGAGTTGGAGATCACATTTTTCCAGCCGATTTTGTGGTGCTAGAGATGGAGAAAGATGAGCACGTACCCCTGATCTTGGGAAGACCGTTCTTAGCTACGACGGGGATGGTGCTAGACGTGGCAAATAGGAAGATTACGTTGAAGGTTGATGATCAAGAAGTGAAGATATCCCTATAAGAAGTCATGAAGCACCCGAAGGAGGATGAGAGTTTGTGTTGCATGGATGCCATTGATCCTAGTGTTGAAGACACACCTCCTATCCCTAATCTTTCTCATATTCATGAATTTTAAAATCCTTCACTTATATATTTAACCCATGAGCATTATGATCTTGATTCTTTTGATAGGGATAAAGTGAAGAAGTTGAAGGATGAAGAGGTGAAGAAAGTGGACGTGGTCCAGTTAGAGGGAAAAGGAGGAGTTAAGAAGAAAAGGTCCAAATTCAAGAAACTATTTAGTAAGACTCCTCCAGATAAAGGTGAGAAGGAGTTGAGACCTATACCACTTGAGGTGGGGAAGGAAGCAAAAGGGCTCATGAAGGTGGGGCACCAAGGAAAAGAATGCAACCACCACTCTTATGAGAGTAAGGGAGGTAAATTTGAGTATGATGTCCCATAAGCTCCTTTGAGCTTGGTCCGGCATGAGGACCTTAAAAATAGCGCTGAATGGGAGGCAACCCATTATTTTTTTTATTTATTTGCTTTGAGTTTTTTTTAGTTATTAGGGAGTTATTTTGAGTCGTATGTTTAACCTCGTATTTGAGTGAGTTGCTTGTAGGCTTGTCTCTAAAGGAGTAAAGGTATCATGGAGTTATTTAGATTGAAGGGACCAACTCAAGCAAGGGAGTGTGCAAAGCTAGTGAGAGAAACGAAATTATTTGGTTGAGGTAACCCACAACCCCAAACTTAGACCTCTAGCAAGGTCGAAGTTTGGGGGGTGGAGTTTTTTTTATATGTTTCTTGTTACATTGCACATGCATGCACGCCCTTATCTTTGAGTTGAGTTTGATTGATTATTGGTTTGTTGAGATACTCCTTGGGGTGATTTTGATTTGACTCGGTATTGCACATTTCATGTCTATCAATCATCTTATGCTTGTTGATTGCTATCTTTGAGTATGATTTGATGAGTAGAGTTGAGTTGTGAGGTTGCGTTAGGAGTTTTATTGTGTGAGTGTTTGAGTTTGAGCTGATTAGAGAAAGAACTTGTATGCTTACAAATTTTCCTTTTGAGTGCTTGTGAGATGATTGTGAGAATGCACTAGACTAGCATGGATGTGAAAGCCGTGAGATTTGAGCCTTATGAGATTTTGATGCATTAATTAATCTCTTCGTTTGTGAGTGGATCGTCACCTTAGAGGATGCTAGAACTTTCATGTGCTCTTGCTTCTTGATTGTGTCTAGTTTGATATGCCGAATGTGATCTTAGGCCATCTTTGATTTTATTGAGTCACTTAGCCAAAATTTTCCTTACCAATGACATTGATCCCTTGTTTGCCCCTTTGAGCCTAAAGCCTATTTTATTTGCTAGCACATATGAACAATATTCCAATTCCTAAGCCTTTTGTCCCAATTTGAGTGGAGAATAGGAAAGTGTGAATATGAAGGGAGTGAATTGAGTTGAAAAAGGAAAAGGTTGTTTGTTGAGTGAATATGAGAAGAATGTGTGATGAAGTTTTGAGATGTGGGAAAAAGAGAAAGAAAATTGAGAATGAGCAAAAGGAAAAAATGAGCTCATGTGTTTGTGCGAAAAAAAAGAGAAAAAAAAAGTGAAAGAGTGAGAAAGAAAAAAAAAATTGAAGTGTTGAGAGAATTGAAATTGAAAGTGTGTTGATTGAATATGTTGGAAGTAGTCTGTTCCTAATCTCGAAGTGCCAAAGTTTGATTTTCTATTCTCCATTCACGTTAGTCACTTTACCTTATATTGTTATCCAACCTGTCCAAAGAGCCTACATTACAACCTTGAGAAAAGTCCTTTTTGATTCGGCATTGATTTCTAGAGTATGGTCGAAGTTAAGAGCACTTACAAGCCCATGGCTGCTGATTTGAGTGATTGATTGATTGAGTGTGCCCTTTATTATTGATATACACTTGTGAGGGAGTGAAACACATCGTTGAGTGCACATCCATGTTTGATCTTGGTGGTTCTTGTTGTTGTTGCATGAATATGATGAAGGAAGGTGAGTGAGTATACTTGTGATGCATCTTTGAAGCTCGAATTTATGTACTTGCATGATTGGATTCCTTGACTCATTCCTAACAATTTCACTTGACTTATTATTTCGTTGCTTGAGGACAAGCAACATGGTAAGTTTGGGGGGGGTTGATTAGGCGTGAAATTGTCATAATTCGTCGCTCGAAATGCCCTTGTTTTGATGGATTCATATAAGTATTTAGAGTCATTTGAGTATTATTTTCACAAACTAACAAATTTGTTTCTTTGATGTTTATAGATGGATAGAGGGCAAAAGGAGGAGTTCGTAGGACTTCGAATCGACTCAAACGGATACCCGGATGAGAAGATATGGAAGAAATACGAGAAGTATTAGTTCGAGCGAGAAAAAGTGTCATTGAAGTACTCAAGATGAAGGAGCTTGAGTAGACACTACTCAGGCACTCGAGCCAGCTTCGGTCGAGTAGCCAATACTCAGGCACTCGAGTAGTGCACTCGAGCAGAAGCCGGTCGAGTAGCAAGTCCGCAGGCACTCGAGTAGACTACTCGAGCAAGGACCGGTCGAGTAGAACTACTCGAGCTAAGGGGCTCGAGCACTTTTCACGTTCTGTACAAATTTGACACTCGAGCTTGCATTGCTCGAGTACTTTTACTCGAGCTCGACGGGAATTTTGGCCCATGAGATCTGACTTGAAGCGACTACACTAGCTTCTACTAGTAGCTACCCCGCAAGAGAACGGGTTCACTGTAGTATGGGCAAGTATAGGGACCAAGTATTATCGAACCCAAAGGATGGTATGTATGCGAATAGATCCCTGAAGATCTACGCGTCGTAGTTAATATGAGTGTGATGTTTTTGGGGTTTTTGAAAGATTAAGATAAACTAAACTAAATTACGCTACTAAGGCAAAAGGAAAATTAAACTAAGTAACTAAGGTGTTTTTCAGATATGAGATGGTGATGCCCAGGATAGGAATCCCTACGTATACTAACGGAGCAGGTACATAATCAAAGTAATTGTGACAACCAAGAATTAACCTAAGTAAAAGATCGTAGAATGAAAGCTCAAGATTTCTCACCCTAATACTTTATCCTAGCAATCGACTTCACTAATCCACTAACAAGTTAATGAACTGTGCTTAATTAATGAGACCCTAATTTAACTAAGGTGATGCGGTCGTCCTCCTTCATTAAACCGGTAGATGAATTAACCTTTCCTAAACCTTCTCGTTAAGACTACTAATTGTTATTGAGTGATGCGGTCGTCCTCTCTCTAACACTTTCGTACGAAATTCAAAGGTAAAGTTCAGATTAATTATAAGAATTCATTAACTAAGAGAATTAAAACTATCGTCACGAATTACTCTAATTACGTACCCACATCCTACTTCTACGAGTTCATCCTAACCCAAGCATGCAAGGGTTTTAGCCGGACATGGTTATAACAAAAATAAAAGCAATAAAATAAACAACGAACATAAACATGATGAATTGAACGAAGAAACTAAGAAACATGAACTAGGGTTTAAAAAGAAAATAAATACGAAGAACTGAAATTGAATTAACTAAAACGAAATTAAAAGCGTTTAAAGTAACGAACTAAAAAGAAACTAAGAATTCGAATGCAAAACCTCAACAAAACGTAAAATAAAGCTTGCTCTCCTTCTTCCTCTCCAAAACTAAGTCTAAAATTATTTCTAAAGGTCGGGGATTCTTCAAAACGTGTTTGGAAGAGGTATATATAGGCACCGGGTCGAAACGGGAGTTAATGGGCCGAAAATACGCATCCGGAGGCAAAAGTATATGGGCGTTCGAGCAAAACGCTCGAGCGGTCCCGCTCGAGCTGTGTAGCTCGAATGACGCATTCGCTCGAGCGGTCGCGCTCGAGCTGCTCGAGCGCTGAAATGACTCTGTTACTTTTGGGCGCTCGAGCAATTCGCTCGAGCGGTGGCGCTCGAGCTGCTCGAGCGCAAGAATAGTTCTGTATGTTTGCGCGCTCGAGTAAGGCGCTCGAGCGGTGGCGCTCGAGCTATGCGCTCGAGTGATCTCTAATCCTTCCAAATGATACTTTTCCTCGTCCGCACTAATACCAATCGTATTTCTTCAATATCTTCTCATCCGGGCATCCGTTTGAGTCGATTCAAAGTCCTACGAACTCCTCTTTTCGCCCTCTATCCATCTATGAACATCAAAGAGACAAATTTATCAATGTATAGAAATAATGCTCATTTGACTCTAAATATTCATCGAAAACACTCAAAACATGAGTAAATCGGGCACCAAAACATAACAATTTCACGCCTAATCAAGATCCCGTTTCGACCCGTTGCCTATATATACCTCTTCCAAACACGTTTTGAAGGATCCCTGAACTTTAGAAATCACTTTAGACTTAGTTTTTGGAGAGGAAGGAGAGGAGCAAGCTTTATTTACGTTTTGTTGAGGTTTTGCATACGAATTCTTAGTTTCTTGTCGTTTATTAGTTTCTTTTAGTTAGTTTGATTTCTTTGAACGCTTTGAAACTTCGTTTTAGTTAATTAAATTTCAGTTCTTAGTATTTATTTCTTTTAAAACCCTAGTTCATGTTTCTTATTTTCTTCGTTCAATTCATTATGTTTATGTTCGTTGTTTCTTCTATTGCTTTTATGTTTGTTAAATCTATGTCTAGCTAAAACCCTTGCATGCTTAGGGTAGGATGAACTCGTAGAAGTAGGATGTGGGTACGTAATTAGAGTAACTCGTGACGTTAGGTTTTAATTCTCTTGGTTAATGAATTCTTAAAATTAATCTAGACTTCGCTCTTGAATTTCGTTCGAAAAGTGTTAGAGAGAGGACGACCGTATCACTCTTTAACAACGAGTAGACTTAACGAGAGGGTTTAGGAAGGGTTAATTCATCTACCAGTTTAGCGAAGGAGGACGACCGCATCACCTTAGTTAAATTAGGGTCTCATTAATTAAGCACAATCTATTAACTTGTTAGTAGATTAGTGAAGCCGAGTGTTAGGGTAAAGTATTAGGATTTAGAATCTTGAGCTTTCACCTTGCATTCTTAGACTTAGGTTATTTCTTGTGTGTCACAGTTATTCTGATTATGTACCTGCTCCGTTAGTATACGTAGGGATTCCAATCCTAACCATCACCATCTCTCATTAGAACACAACCCTTAGTTAATTTGATTTCTTTAGTATTTTAGTTTACTTAGTTTATTTTAGTCTTTTAATTAATCTTTCCAAAAATCCAAAAACAACACACTTATATTAACTACGACGCATAGATCTTCAGGGATATATTCGCATACACACCATCCCTTGGGTTCGATAATACTTGGTCATAATACTTACTAATACTACAGTGAACTCGTACGCTTGCGAGGAATCTACTAGTAGAAGTTGGTATTTTCAATTCAAGTCATATTTCAGGATGGATGAAGAGTCAAATCCAACGTAAATACCTAGCTTCCTTTATGGGCCCATAGAGGTACGCTTCGGTAATATTATCGTAACATACACCGCACATCCAAATATACGCAGATGGAAAATGTTAGGTTCTTTCTCACTCTCTAGTTGTAGGGAGAAATGATCATTATATGCAGTTAGGACGGATTTTTATCAGATATGATGCATGTAGGACTCCATATCCCCAGCATGAAGTTGATAATTTAAAGATCATAGGTAATGGTCTATGACTTGAAGCCGAAAATACTAGCTTTCTACTAGTAGTTTCCCCGCAAGAGTACAGGTTCACTGTAGTATGAGTAAGTATAGCGACCAAATATTATCGAACCCAAGGGAAGGAGTGTATGCGAACAGATCCCTGAAGATCTACGCGTCGTAGCTAATATGAGTGTATGTTTTTGGGTTTATGAAAAGAAAATAAATTATAATCTAAACTAAATTACTTTATGAATGCAAAAAGGAAAATTAAACTAAGAACTTATAAGTGTGTTTTCAAATATGAGATGATGATGCTCAGGATAGGAATTCCTACGTATACTAACGGAGCAGGTACATAATCAGAATAACCTTGACGCACAAGAAATAACCTAAATAAAAGATTGCAAGATGAAAGCTCAAGACTTAAAACCCTAATATTTTATCCTAACAATCGACTTCACTAATCCACTAACAAGTTAATAGATAGTGCTTAATTAACGAGACCCTAATTTAAACTAAGGTGATGCGGTCGTCCTCCTTAGATAAACCGGTAGATTAATTAACCCTTTCTAAACCCTCTCATTAAGTCTACTAGTTGTTAAAGAGTGATAAGGTCGCCCTCTCTCAAACACTTTTCGAACAAAATTCAAAGGTAAAGTTAAGATTGATTTTAAGAATTCATTAATTAAGAGAATTAAAACTAAACGTCACGAATCACCCTAATTACGTACCCACATCCTACTTCTACGAGTTCATCCTACCCCAAGCACGCAAGGGTTTTAGCTAGACATAGTTTTTATGGAAACAAAAACAATCGAAGAAGTAACGAACATAAACATAATGATTTTAACTAAGAAATTATCAAACATTAACTAGGGTTTAAAGAAATAAATGCTAAGAACTGAAATAAAATTAATAAAATGAAGTCTCAATGTATTCAAGCACAAAGATCCAAAGGAAAGAAACTAAAAATCAAAACCGAACTATAAATTCGTAAATAAAACCTCGAATACGTAAAACAAAAGCTTGCCCGTCTCTTCTTCTCTTCCTCTCTCCAAAAACTAACTCTAAAAGCAATATGGTATCAAGTGGTCTGTAAAAACGTATTCAAAAGGGGTATAAATAGGCAACGGGTCGAATCGGGAACTCATGGGCCAAAACCACGCATGCTCGAGCACTGCTCGTGCACTAAGTGCACGAGCACAATCCCATCGTGCGCTCACATCTTCCAGAGAGCAAAAAGTGCTCGAGTCCTCGAGCTCGTGCACTAGGTGCACGAGTGAACCTTGCTCGAGCGCAGTGCACGACCACTCGTGCACTAGGTGCACGAGTTGCATCTGCTCGAGCACAATGCTCGACCACTCGTGCACTAGGTGCACGAGTTCTTCTCGCTTGTGTACTCCAATGATACTTTTGCTCCCTCGAACTAATACTTTTCGTATTTCTTTGATATCTTCTCATCCGGGCATCTGTTTGAGTCAATTCAAAGTCCTACGAACTCCTTTTTTTCGCCCTCTATCCATATATAAGCATCAAAGAGACAAATTCATTAGTTTATGAAAATGATACTCAAATGACTCTAAATACTCATATAAATCAATCAAAATACGGGCATTTCGAGCTATAAATTCTGATAATTTCACGCCTAATCACCCCCCAAACTTAGCATGTTGCTTGTCCTCAAGCAACGAAATAATAAGTCAAGTGAAATTATTAGGAATGAATCAAGAATCAAATCATGCAAGTAATCGAACTCAAGTTTCAAAGATCGTTCACATGTATACGAACTCACTCCCCTCATCATACTCATGCAATAACAATAAGAACCACCAAGATCAAACATGAATGTGCACTCAACGATGTGTCTCACTCCCTCACAAGTGTATATCAATATAAGGGACTCACTCAAACAATCAATCATGCATATCGGCAGCCATAGACTTTTAAGCACTCTCAACTCCGACCATACTCTAGAAATCAATGCCGAATCAAAAAGGACTTTTCTCAAGGTTGTAATGTAGGCTCTTTGGACAGGTGGGATAACAATATGGATAAGTGACTCAAGTGAATGGAGAATAGAAACTCAAACTTTAGTACTTCGAGATTAGGAACAGAATACTTCAAACATTTTCAATCAGCACACTCTCAATTCCAATACTCTCAACACTTCAATTTTTTTTTCTAACTCATTTCACTTTTTTTTTTTCAATCACTTCACTTTTTTTTCTTTTTTTTCTTTTCTCTTTTTCGCATAAACATATGAGCTCATTTTTTTCTTTTGCTCATTCTCAAATTCTTTTGTTCTTTCCCACAACTCATATTCTTCATCACACCTTCTTCTCATAATCACTCAAGCAATCCCAATTCTCCTTTTTCAACTCAAATCAATCACTTCACATTCACACCTTTCCTATTCTCCACTCAAACTGGGACAAAAAGGCTTAGGAACTTGGAATAGTGTTTAAATGTGCTAGCAACTGAAATAGGCTTAAGGCTTAAAGGGGCTAACAAGGGACAAATATCAATTGTAAGGAAATTTTTTGGCTAAGTGACTCAATCAAATCAAAGATGGCCTAAGATCACATTCGACATATCAAACTAGACACAATCAAGTAGCAAGAGCACACACAAGTTCTAGCATCCTCTAAGGTGACGACTCACTCACAAACGAAGAGATCAATTCATGCATCAAAATCTCAATAGGCTCAAATCTCACAGCTTTCACATCCATGCTAGTCCTAGTGAATTCTCACTCTCATCACACAAGTAATCAAAAGAAAAAAACTCGCAAGTATACGAGTTCACTCTCAAATCAACTCTAACTCATACACTCACATAATAAAATTCCTAACTCAACCTTACAACTCAACTCTACTCATCAAATCATACTCAAAGATAGCAATCAACAAGCACAAGATGATTGATAGGCAAGAAATATAGTAGCACATCAAAGCAATAACAGCTCACGGAGCATCTCAAGACCCACTATATAACCTACTCAACCCAAAGAGAGGGTGTGCGCCTGTGCAATATAACCATGAAACATATAACAACTCCACCCCCCAAACTTCGACCTTGTGAAGCAGTCTAAGTTTGGGGTTGTGGGTTACCTCATCCAAATAATTCAGTTTCTCCTAACAACTTGGCACACTCCCTTGTCTCGAGTTGGTCCCTTCAATCTCCACTTCTTTGGCGCTCCTTCACCCTCAAGGCAAGCCTACAAAATAAAACTCTCAAGTACGAGGTTAAAACTTACGATTCAACAACAACCTAATAACATAAAACTCTCAAAAGCAAATAAAAAATGGGTTGCCTCCCATTCAGCGCTATTATTAAGGTCCTCATGTCGGACCGAGCTCAAAGGAGCTCATGGGACATGATACTCAAATTTACCTCCCTTACTCTCATAAGAGAAGATGTCTAAGTTCTTTGTTCTCTACCCATCCTCCTTCTTCACCTCAGGCGGTGGGTGTCTCAACTGCTTCTCACCTTTATCCGGAGGAATCTTACTAAGTAATTTCTTGAATTTTGACTTTTTCTTCTTAACTCCCCCTTTACTCTCCAACTGGACCTTGTCCACATTTTTCACTTCTTCATCCTTCAACTTCTTCCCTTTATCCCTATCAAAATATTCAAGATCGTAATGCTCATGAGTCAAATTATCAAGTGAAGGATTATCAAATTCATGACTAAAAGAAAGATTAGGGATAGGAGGTGTGTCTTCAACACGAGGATCAATTGCATCCATGCAATAACAACTCTCATCCTCCTTCGGGTACTTCATGGCCTCATATAGGGAAATCTTTATCTCTTGATCGTCAACTTTCAACGTGATCTTCCCATTTGCCACGTCTAGCACCATCCCGACCGTTGCTAAGAACGGTCTTCCCAATATCAAAGGCACGTGCTCATCTTCCTCCATGTCAAGCACTACAAAATCGGCTGGAAAAATATGATCTCCAACTTTAACAAGGACGTCTTCAACCACACCTTGAGGTCGAGTAATAGACCAGTCGGCTAGTTGAAGCATCATCATTGTCGGCTGAAGTTCTCCCCCTTCAAACTTCTTGAAAAGCGATAATGGCATAAGATTAATGCTTGCTCCAAGGTCACACAACACTCTCTTCCTAACTCCATTCTCGATATTACATAAGATCGTGAAACTCCCGGGATCCTTCAACTCTGGGGAAAGCGCTTTGTGCACTAACGCACTCACCTCATGGTTTAGCTGCACCAACTTGGGCTCGTCTACTCGCCTCCTCTTCGCTATCAAGTCCTTCAGGAACTTGGCATAATTCGACATCTGTTCCAAAGCATTATAAAAAGGAATGTTAATATGCAATTTCTTAAAAACATCAAGGAATTTAGCGAATTTTTCATCAAGCTTCTTTTTCATGAAGCGCTGTGGATACGGGACGGGTATCACCGATTTGGGTACCCCCCATTCATCACGCTCGGTCTCTTTCACTTTCTCCCTTGCTTCCTTTGCCTTCTTCCACTTTGGAACTCTCTCAATCTTCTCAATGCCTTCCTCTTCAGGCTCTTTGCTCTCTATCTCAATTTCTTCCTCAACTATCTCACCTTCATCTTTCTTATGTTCTTGTCCCTCCATCTCAATCTCTCCTTGGGGGATCTCAGAATCAGCAGGCATCTGAGGACCATCATAGTTGGTCCCACTTCTAAGCTGGATTGTCTTGCAATGCTCTTTCAGGTTCCCCTCCGACATAGAAGAATATTTACCCGGCTCTCTACCCAATGATTTTGCGATCTGGCTAATCTGGTACTCCATAGAAGTGAACCACCTATTGTTCTCTTACTGAATTCGATTCAGCTCTACATCTCTCTTCTGGAGTTCTTGATCACGATGATCACTTTTTTTATGCAACTCTTTAATGTCATACTCCAATGAGGACAGTCTCGTGCTTCCTTCCTCCACCTTCTAAAGGATAGCTCTCAACATCTCCTCAGTTGAGGCACCGCCTTCTCCACCCGGGGGTTTTGAACCTGGATCAACAACTGGAGGAACTGTAATACCGGCCTTCGGATTAGCATATGAAAAATTCTCGTTTTTCCTCCATGTGTTCTGAGGAGGCTGCTGGCCTCCTTGATACCCTTGTGTGTTCCTCCATTGATTTTGAGGAGGCTGTTGTCCTGGAGGTATAAATGGTCGGCCATAGGAGGGCCTTCCAAATTGATTGCCACCTTGTAGATACCCGCCTTGATTGTAGTAAGGTCCTCCCATATAGTTGGCTACCTCTTGCTGAACAGGGGGCTGGTCCACTTTCTCACTCACTGCTACATTCCCTTCAACCAAACTTTGCCCAATCTCAATGTTGGTTATCTTTTCCATCATGGCCATCAACAACTTCCTCATCCCTTCGCTCTCCTCAATCTGATAAGCTCTCTGAAATTCGGGATCCTCATTCCATGCCCCGGCATTCGTGAAAATATTATCAACAATCTCTCTACATCTCGTTGTACCTTGGTTCAGGAATGCTCCACTAGCACACGCGTCAAGATGGGCTTGGCCAGCCTTGCTGGCTCCACTATAGAAGAATACCATGATATCTCCCTCATTGTACCCGTGCTGCGGGCACTAAATTAACATGTTAGAGTATCTTTCCCACGTCTGTCGTAAGTCCTCTCCTGGCTTCTGGCAGAAATAAGAGATCTCTATCCTTGCTCTAATGGTTCTGGATGGAGGGTAGAATCGCTCGAGGAACTGACGCTCGAGCTCGGCCCATATGGTTACACCTCCCCGTGGGAGCGTGTTATCGTACCACTCATTTGCTATTCCCGTCAAAGAGAATGGGAACAGCCTGAGCCTCTTGGCATCTTCAGACATGTCGTTATAATTGAACGTGGATGCTATCATAAGAAAACTCCTCAAATGAGTATGAGGATTCTCCTTCCCAACCTCGCCCTTGAATTGATTCTCGGTAAGCAGCTTTAGAATTCCAGGGGAAATTGAGAAGTTGTTTGCCTCTACAGAAGGCAATGCCACTCCATCATAGTACCGTTGCGGTTGTGCCGCAAACCTTTCTCGAATAGCCATGTTCTGATTTGCGTTCTGAGGAACATGCTGAGGAATAACAGGTGGTACGGGTACTTATTGGACTAGTGGTGGTTGATAGACTGGTGGTGGGTTGTAAACAGGAGGTGGAGGGTACGGGTATGGTGGATATGGATATGGTGGGTATGGGTAAGGCTAGGGTAAGTTGTTTTGTGGGAAGTTGTACTGTGGGTATGGAGGGTTGTTCTGAGGGTGTTGGACAAGGTTATGAGCTGGATTGTTTACGTTCTGTGTACCCGGGTTTTGGTTCTGGCTCTCCCCTAACGGGACTTGATTATGACTTTCATTCCCTCCAGTGCCCTCTACCCGGTCCACTACCTGATTAAACTCATTTGCAGCATCATCCAACTCATTACTGATGTCCATGTTCACGTTCTCTTTCTCTCCTCCGGCAGCATTCATCCTTCTTAAAAAGGCTCTATTTCTTTTTGCTATTGTCTCAGGATCTAGCTGTAATCTCTCTTCGGTCGATTCACCTTGCGAGCGTGTTTTCATAAACCTGAAACACTAACAAAAGAATAAAAACGCAGATGCCGAACACGTACGAATAAAACAGAAAAGTAAAGCACTCACTACTAACTACTAAGCTATCTACAAGTCCTATTCAAAAGACATACAACGCCATCCCCGGCAACGGCGCCATTGACTTGAAGTCGAAAATACTAGCTTTCTACTAGTAGTTTCCCCGCAAGAGTACGGGGTCACTGTAGTATGAGTAATTATAGTGACCAAGTATTATCGAACCCAAGGGAAGGAGTGTATGCGAACAGATCCCTGAAGATCTACGCGTCGTAGCTAATATGAGTGTATGTTTTTGGGTTTATGAAAAGAAAATAAATTATAATCTAAACTAAATTACGTTATGAATGCAAAAAGGAAAATTAAACTAAGAACTTATAAGTGTGTTTTCAAATATGAGATGATGATGCTCAGGATAGGAATTCCTATGTATACTAACGGAGCAGGTACATAATCAGAATAACCGTGACGCACAAGAAATAACATAAATAAAAGATTGCAAGATGAAAGCTCAGGACTTAAAACCCTAACAATTGACTTCACTAATCCACTAACAAGTTAATAGATAGTGCTTAATTAACGAGACCCTAATTTAAACTAAGGTGGTGCGGTCGTCCTCCTTAGATAAACCGGTAGATTAATTAACCCTTTCTAAACCCTCTCATCAAGTCTACTAGTTCTTAAAGAGTGATAAGGTCGTCCTCTCTCTAACACTTTTCGAACAAAATTCAAAGGTGAAGTTAAGATTGATTTTAAGAATTCATTAATCAAGAGAATTAAAACTAAACGTCACGAATCACCCTAATTACGTACCCACATCCTACTTCTACGAGTTCATCCTACCCCAAGCACGCAAGGGTTTTAGCTAGACATGGTTTTTACGGAAACAAAAACAATCGAAGAAGTAACGAACATAAACATAATGAATTTAACTAAGAAATTATCAAACATTAACTAGGATTTAAAGAAATAAATGCTAAGAACTGAAATAAAATTAATAAAACAAAGTCTCAATGTATTCAAGCACAAAGATCCAAAGGAAAGAAACTAAAAATCAAAACCGAACTATGAATTCGTAAATAAAACCTCGAATACGTAAAATTAAAGCTTGCTCGTCTCTTCTTCTCTTCCTCTCTCCAAAAACTAACTCTAAAAGCGATATGGTATCAAGTGGTCTGTAAAAACGTGTTCGAAAGGGGCATAAATAGGCAACGAGTAGAATCGGGAACTCATGGGCCAAAACCACGCATGCTCGAGCACTGCTCGTGCACTAAGTGCACAAGAACAATCCCATCGTGCGCTCCAATCTTCCAGAGAGCAAAAAGTGCTCGAGTCCTCGAGCTCGTGCACTAGGTGCACGAGTGAACCTTGCTCGAGTGCAGTGCACGACCACTCGTGCACGAGGTGCACGAGTTGCATCTGCTCGAGCACAATGCTCGACCACTCGTGCACTAGGTGCACGAGTTCTTCTCGCTTGTGTACTCCAATGATACTTTTGCTCCCTCGAACTAATACTTTTCGTATTTCTTTGATATCTTCTCATCCGGGCATTTGTTTGAGTCGATTCAAAATCCTACGAACTCCTCTTTTTGCCCTGTATCTATCTATAAGTATCAAAGAGATAAATTCATTAGTTTATGAAAATGATCTTAAATGACTCTAAATACTCATATAAATCAATCAAAACACGGGCATTTCGAGCTATAAATTCCAACAATTTCACGCCTAATCAGTCTAGCGATAAGTTTGATACATTTTATTAGCGCTTCAGCAAGACCATTTTAGGTGTGGACGTAAGGGACTGAATGCTCCACTTTAATTCCTAGAGCCATACAGTAATCTGTAAAGGCTTTTGAGGTAAACTCAACAACATTATCCATACGAATCGATTTTATTATATAATATGGGAACTGAGCTCTAAGCTCAATAGTTTTCGCAATGAGCTTCACAAAAAGCTTGATTGCGGGTAGACAGCAAACAGGCATATGTCCACCTAGTGGAGGCATCAATTAGGACCATGAAATATCGAAATGGTCCTAATGCTGGATGAATCGGTCCACAAATGTCTCCCTGAATCCGTTCAAGGAAAATCAGGGACTCAAGTCCCACCTTTGTGCACGACGGACACACTATTAATTTACCCTTAGAGCATGCGTCACATATATATTCATCGACATGAGGGATTCTAATATTCGTAATATTATGAATAATAGAATTAGATAGAATCCTATGTATCATTGTCTGTCGTGGATGACCTAACCGCTGATGCCATAATTTAAAAGAGTTCGGGTCGTGGTATTTCATACTCATGGCTAGATGGAGATTTAACGGCCAGATATAGGAATAGTACAATCCGGAGGAGAAGGAGAGAAATTTTTCAATAACTTATTTACGACTACCTCGAGTAATAGTCATAAAAAGTATTCATTATTATTCTCAGTTTCAGTTTCAAGTGATAGCCATTAGTTCTTATATCTTTAAAACTGAGAAGGGTACGCTTCGGTTATGGAAACAACAAAGCATTATCGATTATGAGTTTAGTACCCATGGGGAAGATGATGGAGGCTCTTCTGGAGCCCACTATCATTATGTTATTATTGGCTATCGTGGTTACACTCCCCTTTCTTTCTACCAAGTTATGAAAATACTTCCTATCTCTTAAAATTGTGTGTGTGGTGGCGTTATTTACAAAACATAAATCACAATTTGAATCCATCATGCCAGAGGAAAAAACCCAAACCTAATAGCTGATATGTTTACAAGCCATGTATAAGAATAACAATGTCCAACTAAATTTAACGGATAGCATATATTAAGGTAAACATATCAAAACTATATCATAAATGTCATATCAAACATGAAGATGAAATATCCAAAAGACAGGATCCAAATAAAAAGGTCTTAACCAAAATAAAGTACTAAAATGATCAAATATTTCAATCACTCATTGTCTCCATAGTCTTTGAGCTCTATGCCCAAGAGATAGTTGTTGTCATGGTCAAATTCTGCTTCAGGCAGGCTGGCATGGTGAGATTTAACTTTAGGGGCCTTCCCCTTGTCGTCTTTTTGCTACTTTTGATAAGCCTCAACCAAATGTTTGGGAGTGCGACACGTGTGAGACCAATGGCCTTTGCATCCGCATCTGTAGCAGGACTGCTCAACCTTGTCTTGAGAGCCAGATTTTTGTAAAGCAGAATTCGTGTTGGGTACAGCCTTTCCACGAGTCTGAGTTTGATTGTCTTTCGAGGTACCTGGACCACCAGATTTACTACGACCTCGGCCTTTGCTACGAGTTCGTTTACTTCATCTCCCACTTGCACGCTTGCGACCACTTGTACTATCTTGAGCTATAGCATGTACTTCGGGCACTACTTGTGAGCCAACCAGTCTCGAGTTGTGATTTTTCATAAGGACTTGGTTGTGCTTTCCTGCCACTAGTAGTGCAGAAATTAGCTCAGCGTGTAGAGTGTAATTCTTGGCCCTATACTGCTGATGGAGTACAAGGTTGCTAGGGTGGAACGTCGACAGAGTCTTTTGTATCAACTCAACCTCAGTTATAGCTTGCTTGTATAACTTTAACTGGGATGCAATACGATGCAGGGCTGAGTTGTACTCCGTCACAGACTTAAAGTCTTGGAACTGGAGGTTCATCCAATCGTATTATGCTTGAGGGAGGAGTATGTCGTTTTGTTGTTGGAAACGGTCCTTCATGGACTTCCACAACGTTCCGGGGTCTTTCTCAGTGAGATATTTATTTTTCAGGTCCTGATTCAGATAATGCCTGAGAAAAATCAATGATTTCGCCTTCTGGGCGTTAGTTGATTTCGACACATTGACAATAGCTCCACTTATCTCAATTGAGGCTAGATGGATCTCGACATCTAGCGCCCATGTCAGGTAATTACTACCATCAAGAGTAAGCTCAACGAATTCTCTTTTGATAATATCAGATATTCTAACTACAATTTTTAAAGTGACATGGTGAGTATTGTGACCAATTTATTGACAACGGAGAAATAAGGATTTATTTGATCACTTTCAAGCACATAGTAGCAAAAATTGGGCGTCGTCTACCCAAAATATAATTTATGGTCCGACAAGTATTGGATGCCGTCTACCCAGACAATATATGCGGACTAATAATGTAAATTTAATTCACATAAACAGCTATACAAGTAGGAGCAACTATTTAAGTTTAAATTTTAGTCAATGCTCATGTTTGCTTTAGGCAAACTTGTATACGCAAATTTTGGGCATTGGTTGAGTGAATTAAATTAGCAGCAAAGATAAAATAGGCACACTATGATTTTTCATATAAATCCTAATTTCTAAAGCAAATAGTTCATGAGCATATGTTGCGGCAAAGTAAAGAGCGCAAACAGTGTTAATTGCTGAAGATATAAAAGAAATAATTAAATCTTTTACCAGAGCGGAACCCTACGATAAGGGTTCTTAAACATCTGTTGATGGATTCGGCTAGCATCGGGCAGTCTTGGATACGTCTCAAGTGGGTGGAGCAATCATACAGGTATCGAGTTCAAAAGAAAAGCTCAAACATCAAGAAGTATTAGCCAAAAATAAAAGTACAAATTTATGTATACATGTACATCTAATTGAATGATTCACCATGATTATTCAAAACATGATAGTTGATCCATGGTAATTGGTGCACATCTTCGGATTCATGACCAAAAATACAGTATGCAGTACATAAATTAAAAGAGTTGATATTCATTAAATCAAATTTAATTATTTTATGAATATCAATATATTCATAATACATATTATAGGATATATATCCCAATTAAAGGAAAAGGACAGTATGCTAATATCATGGATATAAACTGCTATCTTCCCGTAAGCACATATATAGTGGGTTACAATTATGAGTATCCAGGAATAATCCCCAACTAAAAGGAAAAAGCATATAGAATAATAACTTTAATCAGACATTACTGCTCCATTTACCTCGTATAGTTAGTGTATGATTTCGACGTTTTTTATAAATCATCAAAATCAAAATGGGGAAATTACAGAAGTGGTCCCATAAGAATTGGTCCTCATGAATTTGGTCCTTTTTTTAGCGCAAATAGTCCCATACGATTTTTTTGTCAAAAAATAACGGATTAACGAGCATGAGGCCCACACGCCCGTTAGTTTTCTGCCAAAAACTCGAGCGTATAATTCCCAACTTAAAAATAATTAATTTTCAACTTCTTAAAACTCTACTAACTAAAGTTGCAGAATCGTCTTCATACTTATATTTTACATTGAAATGATTGTTAATAGCAAAAGTTGGCCCATTTCCCTCCAAAAATCAAGTTAAAAAGGTTTTTCCATCCAGTATTCCATAGAAAACTGTAAAATATTTAACGAAGGGGACCTTTTCTGCTAAAAATGGGACCAAAAAAGAACATGGGACCAAATCTGTCAAGTACAAATTCTCATGGGACCATCCTTGCAATTTATCCAAATCAAAATTCACACTAGTGTTTATTCATCCACAAACGCGAAAGTATATAGATTCAAGTAACGCGGACAAAAAATTAAAGAACACAGTAACTACGAATTTTTCAAATTGAGCAGTTATAACGTGTTGTAATTCGTAAGCGTAAAATAGAGATGCAGGTTTGTTTACCCAGTTCGTCGATAACGACTATGTTTGGGGGCGTACCAAGCCAGGAGTTTTCACTAATATATATGTG
The DNA here is from genome assembly GCA_947034835.1 of Ballota nigra. Classification (NCBI taxonomy): domain Eukaryota; kingdom Viridiplantae; phylum Streptophyta; class Magnoliopsida; order Lamiales; family Lamiaceae; genus Ballota; species Ballota nigra. The sequence goes on from OX344728.1 coordinate 6,854,507, forward strand.
TATGCACATGTATACAATACTGAGTACATAGATCTATTTATAATAGAGAAACCCTAATCTAAGCCTAAAGCCTATTTAGGCTATAAGCCCATTAGTAATGTACACATCAAACCTTCTAGATTTGGTATTATAAATATGCTGGATTTATAACAGGCATGATATTTTTTAAAAGATTGTTTGATCCGATTTGCCATTTATAACCCGCTAGTTCGTTAAAAAAAATACAGGAGAATTGACCGGATCACCTGTTTCATAGTTGTGTTTCATTTACTGTTTCACATCATGGATGAATGACACGTGTCCACTTTTCATATTTAAGAATTAACGCTGTAACCATCCCTTAACATGATTTTTAATTAAGATTAATTAAATAATAATTAAAATAATTTCAAATATTCCCTAATATTCCATAAAATCCGAAAAAAAAGATACTGAAGATTGCGAAGGAACTGAAAATATATATTCATGGAGATTGACCAAATCCAAAAATTCACAGGAGGAGAGATCATCAAATCTATCAATTTTGAGAAGACAATAAAAGTCAAAGTTCATAATTCCCTTTCTCATTGGCGGCGATTCGAACTGAATTTGCGAATTAGTAAATTCAAGTCTTCTCTTTTTTCTTGAAACGACGCCAGCATAATTCTAATGGTAATATCTTGATCTGTAATCTTCTTGAAATAAGAAACTTAATTCGCTGGCATGGTGTATTACTATCATTTATCACATCATGAACGGGTGTATTCACTTGCAATTAAGTCCTAATGTGATTAGATTATCTGAGAAAATGATTGTGTGGGCATAGGCGTGGTTATCTACAAAATCTAATTTGATGAAGGGGATTCTTGGTTGGAGAACGGCGTAAGGAATCTAGAAGTAGGTTGGGAATATAATTGTTTGTAGCAGAGGGGTTTTTGCTATTAAAGAAAGGTCCTGTAAATTTGTATCGGGTGGAATTTTTGTGTTTTGGGGATGATTTCTCCAAGTACTTAAGTATTCTTCATCTTCCTAGTGTCTTGAGATAATAGCACACAACCTGTTCGATTTAATTCCCAAGTGAAATCTTTGTGTGTAGGGGATGATTTCTCCAAGTACTTAAGTATTGTTCATCTTACTAGTGCCTTGAGATAATAACACACAACCTCGATTTAATTCCTGAGTAAAAATACAATTGCAGCATGGACCCACCCACTAGAGCTTATGTTTGGAACTAATTCTGCTTCTTTTTTCTCTTCCCTGAAACATTGCTTTGGACAATTAAAATTTGGAAGGAAGAGGAGATTAAAAAATATACTTGGAACTTGGACAAAACTAATTTTACATGGAGAGTTATGACTCCTTAATTATGTGTTGAACTATAAGTAAAGATTTGTGCATTTTATGGGCTAACGTGATGATGCACTACCACTTATATGTAAATTAAACTGATTTATGCTTAGAGGAGTAGTATACATTTTTCTTGGCTATATCAGATTTTGTGTAGCTTAGTGCATATGTATGGAAGTAATTAATACAATATTATTATTAAGCATGTGTAATGTTTTCAAGTACCAAATGAGTCTTGGGTTTATAGATTTAGCTTGTAAAGTGATTATGTAATAGTTACTTTGGGGTAGATAAGTACATGTAAACTAGTTGTTCAATGAAATTCCTTAATTACTATTCTTCATGTGCATGTTCTTATGCCTGATTTCCGAGACATTTAAATTTGAGTATCTTCAATTTATAGAGCATGGTGAACCGTCTTGGCTTGTCTTCATAAGTTGTGCACTAGCTGTGAACTAGTATCTTCAGTTTATGGACCGGCATAAACTAGATCTTAACCGTCTCGGCCGAGATTGTGTTTGGGAAATGTAATAAGTTTTGGAATATTTCAGATAGTACAAGGTATTACCAATCGGATTTGAGAAGCTTCAATAATAAAAAAAACCAATTTCTTGATTGAGTTCAGTACTAATTCAAGTATATTCACAAACAGGGTACCACCCTATCCATTTTCAATTCTAAATCATCTAATCCTGTTATCAAGCTCAATTTATTATTGATAAATTTGATTTTAAACTCAACAATAAGCTCCATCTCAATGAAAATAAGATAAATAAATATTTTATTTAGAGAAAAAAAAACTATGATAGAAGGTAGTGTCTTTAGTTTTACTCCTTATATAAGTAGAAAGCAGAACAACTAAAGTGCTACTTTGCAAGTTTTAAAGCATCGTATGCTTACAAATAATCACTTGTTACAAACAAAATTATTTTAAAAAGTGTCACTTATTAATTAAAAAGTGTCACATTTAAAAAGTGATAAAGTTTTGATAAAAGTAATAATATTTTTATTAAAAGTGACTAATCACTTTTCTTTAAAAACATTGTCACATTTTTATTATAATTTTATCACTTCTTTTAAATTGATTGGTTCCATACTATGAGAAGATCTCACATAAGTTTTCACCTTTGAAATTTTTATGACGAAAAAAAATATATATTCCATAAAAAAAAATCTCCAGTAAAGTTTACTCTAAAAAATATAAGATGGCTAAACAAGATTTAATAAGTCAATGTGGTTGTAACTGAACTACATAGGTTATCCCCTCGGTGTATCATCATATTCAGTGTTGCTTTTTCCATTTCCATCTTTAGGATTGTAGCTGTTTGGATAAGATCCTCCTAATCCTTGTGGTTTGATTACTTGTTATTGTATAAATACAAATAAATAAGTTAGACGTATTGAACAAATTCTTGAATAAAATAATCAACAATATTAATTAGATTCTAAAAATGAAATAATAGACGTGCATAACCTGCAGTAGCTGCATCATGTTCATTCCACTTTGGTGTGGTCTACTCTTAAGGAATCAATATCATATTGATAAATATTTTGGTTGAAGATCTACATTAAAAAAATAAAAAAATCATATTCAAGAAATGTAACAACAATAAATCTATATTGACAGTTAATAAATAAAATACTAGATCATCTATATACTTGAGAATATTGTGATGGTTCCACAAACGACGATGAAGAACCTTGAGTAGGATAAATGAAACTTGAATTAGTCCCGCCAACTTCACACTCCTAATTCATGGCAAATGGAAGTATGAGAAATAGAAACATAAGACTTATGTATAAATGTGTGTGTATGTATGTGTGTGTGTGTGTGTATATATATTATATGCACAATAAAAAAATTAGGAGAATACCTTGCTATCAATTTCTATCTGTATGGTAGTTTTATTTTGCTTCTTCCGTTGAGGCTTTTCCAAGCAACTTTTGACTCTTTTTTCAGATTTTACTGGATTTTTTTCTTTCCTTTTCAACCCTTTTACTATAATTTCTCCAGATGCTTGCACATTTTCATCCAATATAATGTCACATACTTCAGTTGCAGAAGCATGACTTGGTAAACCAACTTTTTTTGCAGCGGATTTTATTCCAAGTGACGCGGAAGTTGGACTATCCGAGCTTGCATCAATTTCTTCAATCAACCTAAGAAGACACTCCTTTGCAATTCCAAAAGCTTTGGTTGTTAAAGAAGCTCTAGTTGTAATGATATTTCTCAAGCTACACAATTCTTTATATTGAAGTACAATCAAATTTTTTTCATCATATTCATTGGATCCTCCAGTAGCTATGAGATCCTTAGAGATAACAATGTCTTTTTTTTGCTCTTTTGGTCCATCTTTTTTTAACATAAAACTCAAGAATTTCCATAATATTTCTCAAACTAAATACTTTGAGAACATGAGAGCATAAAATTCCTCCAAATTCGAACCTTTTGCAGCTACATGAGACTTTATTTTGGGAGGAGCGAAAAATTACCTTATGTGAATGGTGATTTCCAAGAAGTGTAACATTATACTCTGAAGTCTTTTCAATGTCACCGCACAACTCCACCTTAGAATCGTAAGCCTTATGCAACTCATTTTGAAATAACTCAAAGACCTCATTAGTGTATATGCTAGATGCATGCTTCAATATTTGAACTGGAAAAGTAGCTACATATGTACTCCTACTAGTTCTTAAATCTGCCTTCAACTCTTCATACCGGCGGTCATTAATCAATCTATCAAAGTGGATAAAAAATTGCAGTTTTTAGAACACTATGCATACTTTCACTTCGTTGAGTAATTGTCATATCCGCACAAAATGATTGTCTCCTATATACTAGCGCCCATTTTTCTCTTATTGTGAACAACCTTCCCAACCACTCATTGTATTGAAGTCCATATTTTTCTAACATCTCATCCCATGCCTAAAGTCTTTAAAAAAATTAGGAAACCTTGCAAACACATTACTTAAATGGGTGGCCGCATTTTGATAAATATGCCAAATACATAAACGATGATATGTTTCAGGCCATTGTCTTGCTAAAGCTTTTGCCATTGCAGCATCTTGATCTGTAAGAACGGTTTGAGGTATTTTGCCTGACATGGCTTTAGCAAACGTATCAAACAACCATATAAATGTCGCTGCAGTTTCATCATACAATTTGTCTGTGATAATTAACACCAACAAAGAGGGAAAATGGGTGTCCCTCTTTGTTTTTCCTGTGTGTCGTATCAAAACTGATCACATCACCGAAACAAGCATAACCAGCCTTCATTTGAGCATCAATCCAAAGGATGTTAGCTATCAAGTCATCCTCTGCAAGTTTGTATTTTGGAGGGCATGAATTTCTGTTCTTGTATTATGGACAAGAACCTCATTTTTTTACAGTAAGTAAGAGGTTTTTTTTTTGGGGGGAGGGGGGGGAGGTAAGAAGTTTTCGGCAGGGTTAATATCAGTTTTGGTCACCAAACTTTACCTCAATTTCAGTTTTGGTCACTGAATTTCACTTGTCATCAAAATTGGTCACTAAACTATACTTTTTTTAATCACTTTTGGTTAGGGCCTTAGTTGACCGTTAGTCAACTAACGCCTTAAGTTAGGGTTAATATCAGTTTTGGTCACCAAACTATACCTCAACTTCAAATTTGATCTCTATGTTTTACTAGTCATCAAAATTGATCGCTAAACTATACTTTTTTAATTATTTTTCGTCAAGACATCAGTTGACCATTAGATGACTAACAAAATAAGTTATTTAAAGTGCAAAATTTAATTTTTTGAATTTAATAATGTTGGCACCTCACGGATGGGCCACAATCTCCTATTGGTATGATATTGTTCGCTTTGAGCCGAACCCGCACAAATTTATTGTTGGGCTTCTTCAAAAGGTCTCATATCAATAAAGATATTTGTCCATCTTTATTAACCACATGCTCCTCCCTTGTAAATCCGATGATGGATATTGTTTGCACCCAACAAATAAATAAAACCTAAATTTTAAAAATAGTTTAAACAATAAATATACCAGCTTTAAGATTTTTTTAATGTTAATAAATTAAATTATTTTAAAAGTTTCTAATTTTAATAAATTAAATTATTAAATAAATATTGTCTAAAATATAAAAAAAATTAATATTATAAATGAATCCTAAATTTAAATTTACAAAATTATTATAAAAGAAATACACCAAATACTCACACTGTAAAAAAAATGGTACTTCAAATACTCCTTTCGTACCATAATTTATTTGTTAAATTAATATTTATGTTTCAATTATATTTTAAATATTTTTTTAAATTATTTTTAATATTTGTAGATAACTTAATTATTTAGTAATTAATTTTTATCAAAATATATAGGGGCAGTTAATATTTACTACATTTCTAAGAGCTTAAATACAAATTGGGGTACAAAAAAACCCATGGAACATTTTACTACATTTGGTGGTCCCCACATGCCTTTCCAAAACTACATACTCATACAATTTGATGGGCTCGTGTTCAAAGACAACTTCTAACAAAATCTGACACAATAATGACTGGCTGACACGTTTTTGCACAGTTCCCGAGGTATAAATTTGACCAGAATATTTGTTATTTTCGGGTGTATAATAATTTTGAACGTAAACATAAATTTTATGAACATAGGCACAAAAGTTTATGAACACAACTATAAAATATTTCGAACATAAAACTTAAATATTTGAGAATTTCATAAACTTAATTTAAGCAGATTCAAAATTTCATAAACATTTCCTTCATTATTTATTTTGAGAATTACATATCAAAATACATTAAAGAAACACCTCATTTATTAATAATTTTGAAATTACATAGAAGAAAAACCAAATTATTACATCTGCAAGAATTATGCACCCAAAAATTATGAACAGATTGACGATAAAATGTGCACATACGCACAAAATTTATGAACAATCGTCCAAGTATTATGAACAAATGAAAAAGAAAAATGAACAGATGCCCAACTTGAATGCTGGAGTTTCCAAAAGCCTTTTAATCTCTGAATTTTCAGATATCTTCATACTTGAATGCCTGATATCTTCACCTCTTGAATGCAGAACTAGATATCTTGCAGAATCCAAATTCAAATTCAATTTGCAGAACCAGATATCTTCACCTCTTGAATGCCTTTTAACCCAATTCTAACTCCAAAAATTCATGAGCAATATCAATTTTAAAATCCAAACAGCCTGAATATCAAATATTCATAGCAACAATTTAATGAATTCACAAAATTAAAAAAAAAAAACAAACATCCCAAATCGGAGGCGCTGGTGCATAGATCGAAAAGGACTCTGCCGGATTTTTTTGGGGCATTCGTTGACCGGATCGAAAAAGTTTCTTGGCCCCAAGCACCGCCATCGATAATTTTCCTCCGCCTTTTATATCCCCCAAGCACCGTCATCGAAAATCGTACTTCTCCCAACTCATCCTGGCTCTCCGATGGACTCCGAATCATCTCCAATATGTTAACCACTTCCGCCATTTCCGGCCTGTTCGACGGCACCTGAGACGTGCTCATCACCGGAATTGCCTCCTCCGTCGGAAACTTACCCTGCAACCAGGCTCCTTCGCGACGGCGGTGGCTCCAGATCTCTCTTGCGACGGCGGATGGGTGTGGTCGATGACGGTAACCGCTTCTTCGCGCGATAGTGGTGGATAAGCTTTTCGTTCCGAATCCGCTCCGGCCAACGACCGCTGCACCTGGAAAGATCCGCTTCCGGCCCGTGGTGATGGTCGTGGCTACCCCCGGTCGCTTCATCGGCTGGTGGTGGTGATGGTCGTGGCTACCCCCGTCCCTTGTTCTCTCCAGATCGTGCCGCCACTTAAAATATGCGTGGTGCCGTCGCCGTGGATTTCTGGTGCTCCGCCGGTAAGAGAGGGATGAGGAGGTGGGGAGGTGGATTTGTTTTTTAATTTTGAATGGTGAGAGAAAGGAAGGACACGTTTGATAAAGGAGAGAGAGAAATTTTGATTCCTTTTTTGAAGAGAGAGAGATGAAGATAGGTATTTAGAGGAGAGAGAGTGTTGAGAGTAAAAAAAAAATAGATTACTAGTCAAATGTATGGATTTGTGCTATGGGAAAAGTGGTGTTTTAAAGTGCATTTATGGTGCTCAAAATGTAGTGCTGTGTGTATTTCTCAAATATATAATTATAAATAATTTAATTTATTAAAATAAGAAACTTCTAAAATAATTTAATTTATTAAATAAAAAAATTCTATTTATTGTTTAAACTATTTTTAAAATCTATGTTTTATTAAATAAACAATTTCAAAATTTTAAATTTTGCACCCTAAATGACTTATTATGTTAATTGACGAGGTCAAATGATCTCCTAATAAAAAATAATTAGCTTAGGCCATCTCCAGCAGTTGCACTATTTTACCGTCAATTTTGCACTACTCTATTATAGTGTCAGCAATAAATTCCCAGCAGCTTGCACTATTTTTAACACAAAAACAGAATATTCCACTAAAATTCCTTATTAATGAATTAATTTTATATTATTTTAATTTATGTGTAGTATATTAATTCATAGCATGTTATTTTTAAATTACTTTAAATTATTTAGAATTAACTATACTGTAAATTTATTTTAATTGAGATAGAAAAAAATTTTATTTTGATATTAAATTAAAAAATAATTGAATTACCTAAACTACACAGAATTACAAAAATATTGAATTTTTTTATTTATACTAACAAATATAAAAGTAAAATTTCATTTAAAAAAAAAGAAATAAAATGTGGCGTCCATTTTTGGAACGCCACATGTGGCGTCTCCAACCCAAATTTTAGTGTTATCACTACAATAGTGTAACAAATAGAGTTGTTGCTGGAGGGATTTTTTGGAGCATTACCACCATTCTCCAGCACTGCTGGAGATGCTCTTAGTGACCAATTTTGATGTCTAAGTAAAACTTAATGACCAAAATTGAAATTGAGGTAAAGTTTGGTGACCAAAATTGATTAACCCTACCTTATTCCGTTACCAAAATTGAAATTGAGGTAAAATTTGGTGACCAAAATTGATTAACCCTAACTTATTCTGTTAGTTGACTAACGATCAACTGACGCGCTAACTAAAAGTGATTAAAAAAGAATAGTTTAGTGACCAATTTTGATGAGAGTGAAATTCAGTGACCAAAACTGAAATTGAGGTAAAGTTTGGCGATCAAAACTGATATTAACCCTTTTTTTTACTTTTTGGCTGAGTTTTCGGCTTACAGGAGGAAGAAAGGAGGAAGGAGAAAATACATAAATGCGTAGGGTTGGGTCAAACAGACAAGGAGTCAACAACCCGCATTTCAATTAATGTTGTTGCCTAGATCGCCTCTGATAGGAGCGAGTTTATGGGCCCCACGGATTAGGCCAAAATACAAGTCAAAAGGTCCGGGAATCTTGGCAGAGTAGCAGGAATCTTGACATATTTTGTCTCCTAAATCGCCTTCGGCTTGGGCAATGCAGGGCCACAGCTGGTAATTGCCTTGATCGCGCTCACGGGAGGCGATCAACCCTATATACAAAACGAATTTTTTGTGCACCCCATTTACACCATACTAAAAAGTGTATTTGATAAGGGATAATTTTTTAATAATAGTAAAAATAATTTTTTAAAATACTCATGTTAATTATATATGTGATTCATTGTATCCAAATTAAAATATGTTAAGTTCTAATACATTTGAAAATGATCATGGATAGAGCAGTTAAGTTTTGTACTATGCATATATATAGTTGCACGAGCAAAACTGCGAGAACTTGAGTGTGAGTCCAATTTAAGGTCTACTAGTAACTCGACCACCCGTGCGTTGCACGGAAGCTAGTTTTATCGGTATATTATATAAATTTTAGTCATTTGTCGTACTGTATTAATTGATTTTTATATGTATTTATTTTTATTTTTATTTGTATATTTTTCAATAAAGATTCTCACAATATATCATAATTCTGTGGACAAATTACTTTGCATATTATAAAAAAAATTGTGCATCCTAATTTTACACTTTCTAACCTTTTTTTTAAAGAAATAATTTCTATTTAAATTCAGTTATAACGCAGTAACCAATACACCATACATGCAAAACACATTTGTAAATATCAAAATAATTAACCACACTTTAAAAAAATCTCATTTGTAATGTAGAGAAGCCAATATATAAAAAAAATGTAAATAACAAATAAAAAAACTAAATATTTCTAAAAACTTCCTGATATACAACATTTTTCGCTATGTTATACTCTAGATGATCATTATCACATAACATAATCTTCAAATCATGTTGATTAGTAACCCTCGAAACTGCAACATAAAGTTGTTCATAATTAAACATTGGCTTCTTAAGAAATACCCCAACATGACTAAAAGATTACCCCTGACTTTTATTTATAGATATAGCATATGAAACAATCAATGGAAATTGTCTTCGTGTAAACTTGAAAGGTAACCTAGGATCAGAAGGTGTCAACGACGGTCGTGCTACCAATGCTAGCTCTCCAACACTACTACCAGTGAGAATTTTAGCTTCAATTACCCTATCACTTAGCCTAGTGATTACCTTCTTGTACATACAAAAAAAATCACAAATTAAATATTTTTAATGGTATATAATAGTAATTAATGTACTAAAATTACATAATAATATAATAAACTAACCTTGTTCCATTGCATAATCCTTTAGAATGATCAATATTTCTCAATAACATAACAGGAGTTCCAACTTTATGATTTAGTTCATGATCAGGAACAACAAATTTTTTTTTAAAGTATTATGGAATTCAGGAATATGAACATCAGGAAAAAAATCGAGATTGGAATCAGACTTACAAAGACTATCAGAACTGAGATACTTGTGAGACTCATTTTCATTTAACTTCACCTTAATATTTCTGATAGAATCAAGAGTCGGTGCAAGAATAGCTCTTTCCTGTAAAAATTTATGGTCATACATTCTTGATTTATAATCAGGATAAATACAATCCATAATAGAAGCAAAAGGATCATCACCACCTCTCAACAAATATCTTTTAGAATAATAATGTCAGAACCATAATCAGTTGTTCTTACGGTTCCATGACCAACCAATTCAATCCACTTAGAAAATAACTTCATTTCATCCATCCATTCAACAAAATCAGACTGCATAAATCTCATATTTCTTGTTAACCTCAAAACAGCGCTATCATTCCATAAATTATATGAATTTATGGTGGCATGCACAATATCCTGTCCTTTTCCTTTTGGAATGACAGGTAAAATTTATCGAAAATCTCCACAAAATAAAATTATCTTCCCACCAAACAATACTGCAGAACATGATGGATTAGATAACTGCATAATATCTCTCAATGATGTATCTAATGCCTCATACAATGTCTGTGAACCATTGGTGCTTCATCCCATATAAATAAGTTTGCATTTAATCAAAAGCCCCGTCCTTCGCACAAAAGTCATTACTGTTACTATTTATATATATATATATATATATATATATATATATATATATATATATATATATATATATAATTATATATGATTTTTATGTTTTATAATGTCACAATTTTTTCACACAATGGTTTAATTTCAATATTTTTTTTTCTAATTATACGTAAGTATAACATGAAGAAGTATTTGTTTTATTATAAATGATTAATTACAAATAAAATCTCAACCTTTTCACAAATTGCAATCTAGTCTAAACTTTTGAACCGTTGCAAACAAAACTTAAATTTAAAATTTGTTAGCAATTCTAACCAAAAGACCGATTTCAATCTGCCCGAACATAATGATTAGTTATGTGTTATCATCTGAACCAATCTAAACATATTAATGCGATTAATTATTCATTGTATAGTAGGTGAAAACTTCATTACATACCGTAAAGAATTTTTTATTTGTTAGTTCAAATTGCAACCAAATATTAAATTGGAGTTTGTTTACGAAGATTAAAATACAGATTATATTGCAATTTGAGAAAAGATTGTGATTTTATATGTAATTAATCCTACTATAAAATAGATATTTATAAAGAATAAAAAATTATTTTATAATTCTTACCATCAACTCATCTTAATCAAATAGTGTATTTGATATAAATCTTAAATATAATCAAAACTTGTACATTTTAAAATTATTTATATAATATTGGATTACCACCAAAGACATTTGAACATGTATTTTCAACAATCATATTTTCTTAGATGCTGGAGTAGAGAACTATTGAAGAATGGTATACATTGGAAAATACAGGATGTCAAGTCAATCAATATTTACCAAAATAATTGGTTAAAAGGACTCTGTGGCAGTCGACTCAAATCAAGGGTGGCATGGGAACAAATCTCCAATTCATAATAACCTAAGTTCATTTAACTTTTCACTCGATACTTGTATGTGCTAAAAAAAGATAAAAAGAATATATTAAACTTACAATTTCAATAAGAAATTTAGAAGAAGGAAGCTCTTACCAGACGATGTTTAAATGCAACATTATTGCATTTTACAGAAAACTCAATTACTTCACCAACCTTCACTGGTCCTAATTTTTCTTCAAAAAAATCTTCAAATGATTAATTTGACTTTAAGTTAATAAATTTGAGAAAAACTTAAATAGTCTATAAATGGTCCAATAACATTCTCCACTAATCAAACAGAAAGCAATAAGAAATAAAATATATTAAAAATGAAAAAAAGATCATTTCATTAACTTTCATACGTCTGAATAAATCGTTTTTCTTGATTGGATTATTTTACACCCAATTTTAAGTCTTTCTGAATTATAAACACTCTTGTACAATGATACTAATCATGTTTTTCTCACCGCTGATTTGAAGAGGGAGGGGACTTGATATGTTTGATGGCAGTGAAAAATGAATGAGATTGATTTCAGCAAAAGCATTTTAAAAAAAAAAAAAAACTTAAATTGTCTATACATGATCCAATATAATTTTTCATCATTGTTCAAATAGAAAGTAATAAAAAAGTTACGAATTGAGGCCAAACCAGCCCAAGTCAACCCAAATGGGGATATGCTACATGACTTGGTTTGGGCTGATTTCAGCCGACTTGCCATGAATGCAAACTATATTCAACCCCAATTTAGGTTTATTACAACTGATTGTGCGTAAAGTCACGCCTATTAAAAATTACAGTCCGTAAATTGTCATTTCGAAAAATAACAGTTCTCATTTTTTGTGCCCAAAAAGTTAAGGTCCTTTCATTGACAAGCCCAAAGTTCCCATCTTAAAAGCATTTTTAAAAAACCAAATTTATATTAATAAGGGAACAAACACACAAACAAACTAAAAAAATCAAATATTTAAATAAAATATAAGACCATAATTTTTTTTCACTATATTCAAATCTCCGTAATCCAATAGTAAACTATTTTTAAAAATAAACATCCACATAAAATAATAAATTTTCGATATGATAAAAAAATTAGATTGTTGTTAAAATACTGTCATACAAATAAAAGAATAAACAAATGAATTTAATTGAAAAAATCAATATAATATTCTAACTTTGTACACAAACAATAGAAATTAATTTTGCTCTAACATCAATACCATTATATTTCTTTAAAAAAAATTATTTTTACGTAATCCAACATTTCTAGTAAATTTATATCAAACATTTTCTAGACAAAGAATGTGATAATTGTATCACTAATAGACTTGAATTCATACTAAATTGGGAGCAAATCTTAAGTTTTAACACACTTAAATATAATATAACCTAAGTCCATTTAAATTTTCACCCAACACTAGTATGTACTAAGAAAACAATTAAAAGATAAAAAAAAAATATTAAATTCAAGATTTCAGTATGAAATTTAAAAAAAATGCATCCAAAGAAATAGAACTCTCACCAAACGACTTGTAAATTCAGTATTACTGCATTTAACAGAAAAAACAATTACTTCACCAACATTCACTGGTTTTAATTTTCCTTCAAAACAATCTTTAAAATGATCAATTTGACCTTCAAGTGAAACACTTGGATAAAACCTACATTACCTTTAAATGGTTCAATAACATTATTTACTGTTCAAAAAGAAGTCACCAAAAAAAAAAAGATTTATAATAAGAATAAAAGAAGATAGTTACATTAATTAAAAAAATAATGTTTGAACAAATTACTTTTTTTTGTTGGTTTCTTTCACACCTAATTATATGTCTCTTCGACCTATAAACACTCCTGTACAATGACGTTAATCATGTTTTCCATCATTGGTTTTAAGAGGTGGGAGAGTTGATATGTTTGACTGTATTGTAATTGAATGAGATTGATTTTTAGCAAAAACGTTTTAATTGCCTATAGATAATTCAATTAATTTTTTCCTCGATGTTCAAACAAAAAGTAATAAAATATATAATACTCCCTCGGTTCCAATTTTATTTTCACATTTGACTTTTCTGGACTTTTAATTAGGGATGGTTGTGCCTAGATTTGCAACTCTTAAAAATTATTGTCCCTAAATTGCTAGCCCTAAAGTTACAGTCCTTAAAAAATATTTTCAAAATATTAGCTCTCACCTTAATAATTGACTGATAGACATTAATTCTTCAGGCTGATATTTTATTTATTTTGGATGGAGGGGGGGATGAGGACTGTAACTCTTCGGGCTGAAAAAATGGGAATTGTAACTCTCTGAGCTCGCAATTTAAGGACAATAACTTTTAAAAATAGCGAATATATGTCATATCAACCCAAATAGTTAAAATTGGGTCCAAATTCAACCCGAATTCAAGCCAAATTGTGTCGATAAGCTAAAATTTCAGGTCAAGTTGGGCCAATTAGTCTTATTTGCTTTGATTCAAGTTGATTTGGCCTCAAATCTGAATTTTTAAAGTTATTTTCCTTAAATTGTCTGTCTAGAGATTGAAAGTCCTAATTTTTTTAAATCACCACTAAGTAATCTTTACGAAAATCATTCTTGCTCCGACATTAATACGATTACACTTCTTAAAAAAATGAATCATTCTTATACAATACAACAATTATAACAAATTTAAATCAAGCTTTAGTGAAACGAATTATGTAACGATCTGTGCCACCAATGAACTTGTATTCATACTAAATCCTGAAAATTCTTTTGTTCTGAAATACTTTAAATATGATAATATTTGATTCTTCTCCAAATTTTTTTTTTCACCAAACACTATTATTCGATAGGAAAAAAAAAACAATCCGAATATCATTTAGGGTGTAAATAATTATATGACTTTCCACATAAATACAATCAAATCTAAAACTTAAATTGTTAACACATGATCGGTTAATACTTTGGAGGAAAACTTAAATTGTTTATATATGGTCACTTATACGTATTCTTATATATACGTATAGAGTGATATTGTTTCATACATGAACCACTTTGCAATACTTTTTAGTGTAACCAACTAATACTCTTTAGTGTAATAAACTAATAACCTTTAGTGAAAAAATGGTGAGTGAGTTAAGAAGTGGGTAAACTTATTAAAATAGTATGAGAAGATAGCTACATTCTATAAAAACATGTTGTATTTAATTTCATTAATAATTTTCATATTTAATTTTTTATATATAAAACAAAAATAATGTTACTTATTTTTAAAACATCTAAGTAATAATAAATTTAATGTTATTTATAAGCAAAACTTAATTTTACAATATAACCAATTAACCATACAAACTCACAGACAAAATTAAAAAATAAATTATTAAGAAAAATATAACAAAAATATGTATCTCAAGTCATATGAAAAGATACTTTTCAAGGATAGTAATTTAATAGGTGGGAAAATGGGGAACATAACTTTTGAGGTTGTAATTAAGGACAATAGTTTTTTAAAGTTGCAATTGAGGGCAAACGATCCTATATAAACTCAAATCAGATTATGCTACATGGTCCGATTGGGCTGATTTCGATATGAAATTTGGGCTAATTGACATGATTTGGCCTGGTTGGGGGTTGAATTCGGGCCCAATTTAAATTTATTAGGGCTAATTATGATTAAATTCCCAATTTTTAAAAATTACAGTCCTTAAATTGTCAGCCCCAAAGTTACAGTCCTAATTAGGACAATAACTTTTAAAAGCAACAAATTTATGCCATATCAGCCAAATTTGTTTGAATTAGGTCCAACTTCAACCCTAATTAAAGTAATTCACACAAATAAGCCCGAATTTCAAGCCAATTCGGGTCAATTAGTCCGACTTGATTTGAATTTGATTCAAGCTGATTTAGCCTCCATCCAAAGATTTAAATTCCTAATTTATCTATCATCCCTATGTTACGTTCCTTACGAAAATTCTTCTTGCTCCGACATGAATACCATTATACTTCTTAAAAAAATTAATCATTTTTATACAATACAACAATTTTAACAAATTTGAACCAAGCTTAGTGAGATAAATTATGCGACGATTCGTACCACCAATAAACTTGTATTCTTAATAAGTAAGGGAAATTCTTTTGTTTTTAAATACTTCAAATATGACAAAATGTGATTCATCTCCATAAAAGTTCACCTAGCTATTTAAGGTGTAAATAATTATAGGACTTTCTTCATATATACAACCAAATTTAAGACTTCAATTGTTTATACGTAGATGGTTAACATTTGGGAGGAAATCTTAATTTGTTTATACATGGTTAGTTAGAATTTTTTTAGACTGTTCAAACGAAATATTATATATACAAAAAAAAGAGTATATATATAGTAAAATTGTTTCATACATGAACCACTTTGCAATATTTTTTAGTGTAATCAACTAATATCCTTTAGTGTGATCAATTAATACCCTTCAAAATTAATGTCTTTCATGAAAACAACTAATACCTTACAGAACTAATGCTCTTCATGAAAACAACTAATACCCTTTAGTGAAAATAATTTAGACCCTTCAAACGGATCATGTATGAACTATTTTCACTCTATACGTTATGAAATAAAATAAAATTTATAGATAATAATCCAACACAATAATATAGAAAGAGTATGTAATCAAGTTTAAAATTATTTCCATAGTCTGGAATAGGGTTGTAAACGAATCAATCAATTTTGGCTCGATTTGATATTTGTATTCAAAATTCGGTATTGTATTCAAAATTTTATAATTCAAATTTGTGGCTAATTTTTTTTTAATTCTATTATTTGTATTCGAAATTCGGTATTGTATTCAAAATTTTATAATTCAAATTTGCGGCTAACTTTTTTAAATTCTATTAGTTATCGAATACGAATACAAAACTATGATATTCGATTTGATATTTGTAAATATTCGATTAAATATTCGGTTAAATATGTATTATATAGATTTAATTTCACGAAGAATATTAGTTGTCTTCACTAAAAAGTCTTAGTTTATTTTTAGTAAACAACTAATACTCGGTAGTGAAAACAAATAATATCATCCAGTAAAAATAACTAATACTCTTCAGTGAAAATAACTAATATCCTTCAATAACTCATGTCTGAACCATTTTCATGCCATATTTTTTCTTGTTTGAAACATGAATGATAAAAAAAATTGATTCGAATATTCGACTCGAGTATTCGTATATTTTTTAATAATTCCATATGAATTTCAAATCAAATATAAATCTCATCTATTATTAAAAAAAAAAAACTTGATTCATATTCTATATTCAAAATAAGTTTATAAATACAAATTCAAAATAACGTATTTGATTCGATTCATTTACAACCCTAGAAGCATAAATATTAAATTGTAAGGTATTAATATCAGATAATTGTAATATATTTAGATAGTTTGTTAATAGAATGTAATTAATAATTTAATACAATAATTAGCATTAATTATTATAAAATTAATGAAAATCAATACGGCATTACATAATTTCGTAGCAATTATATTATCACATGAAATCTAATTAAACTTATCATAAAGTTTAAACTACTTTCCTTATCTCAAATGATAAATCCTCTCCCACGATATAACTCTATCAAATAAATATTCCTTCCAATGCGAATGAAAAATTAATATCATTACCGAGTTTACGTAGGAAATTGTTGACCGATTACTTAATATGATAAACCACTATATTCACAACTGCTTACCACCGAATACGTCAATCCATTCAAATAGTTAATCATCAATATAGATTTTATAAAAATAAGTAATCAATAAATTAGATTGTTAAAATTAATTTTTTAAATATTCTTTTATCTTAAAAAGAAATATATCTACAAATAGGAATCAATTTGTCCCATGAATATGATTGCACAAAATAATTAATTCTCGATTTCAAAAAAATATCCTCAATTAATAATTTTATAAATTGTTCATTTATATTGTGGAATTAACAAAATTAATCTAAAAAAAAGCATTCCCCCGTCTCAATCTCCATTGACCCTTTCTATAAAATAGACAATATTTATTTACCAAAATGTCACCAAAAATAATTTTATTCCCTTTTATTTACCACAATGTCTTCAATAAATAACCTTATCCCCTTTATTTACTAAAGTGTAACTAAAAACAATTTTATCACTATAATATTAATAAACAATTACCAAATTAAAATTCGTGTAAACAATAAATGAATAATCGAGATGAAAACAAAGAGAGTAATATTTCATAAAATATAAAATATAAAAATATCCCATTATTGTCAAACAGGACACACATGTCTTGACAAAAAAAAAACACACAATTCCCGACAATTTTGGAACCATACAAACTCATCAAAATATTCATCTCTAAACTCTTCTTGATCAAAAAATTGAAAATCCAAGTGTCCTGCTCTTTTCACTCCAGCAACAGCTCCAAGCCCCACCAACCCTAAAAACCAAATAAAAAAGTATAAAACTAAAGAACATCCATTTGATTATGAAAGAAGATATTGCCAACTAAATTGTTCATAAGTTATGCACAAGTTTGATTACAAAACCACCTAAAAAGGAAGAATTTTCATATACGTACAATAGTACATAATTAAACTCAAGACTTGGATACTATACCCAGAACTAAATAAACAACCAAGAACAAAAAAATTGCTCACTCCGATGAGGAGAAGAAGAAAGTGCACTATATATAGTGGGGAAGAAAAAAATTTAAACACGGTTGCTAAATTTAAGGAGATTGACTAATGAGCAGTAAATAAAATTTAATCACCGCATAAATACAGAGTCGATCGGACGAACACGACACAGAGATAAGACGATCAACGGCTGTGATGCAATCCCGCCAAAAACCATTTATAGAAAGGTTAGTGCTATTATATTATTTAGATTAGATTTAGATTTAGATTAGTCGAATTCGTCAAACGGTAATAGAATTTTCTAATAGTTTATTGGACGGGTGCAATCCAATATCATATATATATTGTTATGTTAATATGTTAATCATGAGTGGTTTTAGGGTGCATCCAAGTGCACCCTAGTAATTACAAATTACAATATTCAATTATAATATTTGACCCAGTTAATGAAATTCGCGGGTCTATCACTTGAGATCACGCCATAAAGCTTCTTCTCGTCGAATCAGTGAAGAACGCGGGAATTGCAAAAATAAGAAGCCTCACGCTCTTCTCTTCCCTACCCCTCCCTCCCTCACACACAAATTCGTCCAACAATTGGAAACCCATCTATCCTCACACTACCATCGCATTAAACTCCCATCTGGTTTTGCTCCCTTCACATTTGCCCCAACTTGGTCCTAAATTTCATTTCTCTTTAATTGACTTTTTATTTAAATAAGTGACAATGATCATAATCATGGATGTATTGACTTGTATGGTTCAAAACATACAATGCGCACATCGGATTGAACTTGATTTTGCTTCTGGCTAAAATATTGAATTTTAGTAATTATAATTTGGGGTATTAATGATTAAATATTGATAAATAATTCGAGATATAATTTGGGTTATTGGTGATTATAACTTGAGGTATTTGTACGAAGCACCCACGACCTGCAAAAAGTTAAAATTAATTGCGATCAAATTTCAAGTGCATAGTATGCACTACATACACCCTAAAATTTGTCGTTAATCTACTATGTATATTCATTACTTTATACTCCCTCCGTCCCAGAGGAATTTGCACCCGTGGGATGACACACATATTAAGGAAAGTGATAAAGTAGTGGCATATGGATAAATATGTGTATATTTATGTGAGTGTGCACGCAAATCGATGTTTCTTTTTTAGGTAGTGTGCAAATTGGATTGGGACATCCAAAAAAGGAAAGTGTGCAAATTCGTCTGGGACGGAGGGAGTAATTTATAAGGGTTAATAACCACACCTATTTCATTAATAATATTTATCACCGATCTGATCACAGAAGAAATACCTCTCCCAATTCCATTAAAATGCAAAAAACAACAATTGAAGAAAACTGTGAGAAAAACCGGTTATTAAGATTTTAAGAAATTAACGCAAGAAGCAAGATAAAAAGTAAGTTTTGCGTTCAAAAAAGATAAAATTAAGTTTCATTATTTTTCGCCCCAAATTTCATATTCCAGTGTTCTCTTATGACTTATGAGAGCATCTCAAATTGACAATTGACAAGGAACCAGAAACAAATAATAATCCTAATGTCATAACAAACTCAAAAAAATCTGGAATACAAAACTAATTCAATAAAATAAAGAATATAATATACATCAACAAAATAATGCTGTCAAAGAAAAAAAAATGCCATAATCCAATTTAAAAAATGGCGGCCGCGGCCCAAATAGCAAGCCCAGTAACAACCGAACCCTTGTATACGGAGTTTGAACCCGAGGTATCATCAGCCGCCGGCCCTAGTGCGCTTTCCGGCGCCGAACTCACCGGCGGCGAACTGCTCGACGGAAACATGTCCGGCGCCGTCGACGGAGTAGCGGCAGCGGTTGGCACCTCCGCTTCCGGCGCACTCGCCGGAGTCGACGGCAGAGGCGCCGTCGCTGGCGTTACCGGGCTAGGCGGAGGAGTCGCCTGAGATGGGCTCGGACTAGGCACAGTCGGGGCAAAGGGCGGAGATGCCGCCGGAGCCGTTGAAGGAGCAGCAGATGGGCTGGCTGCCGGAGAAACTTTTGAAGGCGGCAAAGGTACCGGAGACTTCGCTGGGGATGAGTGAGGGCTAGAGGGAGTAGACGCCGGAGAATGCGCAGGTGCGAGAGGCTTCGTCGGGGGCGGCGCGTGGGCGGGGGGCTTGGTTGGAGCGGGAGAAGGCGCGTGAGTAGTCTGTGCATCGCTGGAATATTGCAGGCACAATAAGAGAAAAGCGACGGCGAATAGTCTACTCATTTTTTAGAAGATTTGTGGGAGGCAGAGGGAATATTCGGGTGAGAGAGAATTGGGGAATGTTGGTGGGGGCTAATAAGTGAGGGAGAAAGGGTTTTATAGGGGAATGATTCGAAGCGAAACGCTGCGTTGAGGTGTTGTGACCGTTTGGAGTTGTGGGGTCCGTCTGACCGAATATAGAAGGTAATTGGACCGTTGCGCAGACTTCACAACCGGTTTGCTCGGTTATATCGAGTTTGATTGGCGTGGGCGGACAACGGTAATGCCGGAAATAATGGGATCCCTTTATCGCTAAGTGAAACTGCACTTGTAACTGATCTTATAAATTAACAGGGATAGGTTGAAATAAATCCCGGGATCAATTAAGCTCCTCAATTATTATTTTTCACCTAAACTATCCTTCTCTTTAATTAAGATTAAATAAATTCCTCATTTAAATTAAACCATATAACTAAACCTTTTATGTCAAATAAAAATCATCGTAATTTTTTTTATAATTTTTTAATATAATATTAATTAAATTAAATTTTAATGCAAAAAAATTCAATTTATTTTTTTAACATATAACTAAACTTATAATATTTTTTATAAAAAATTATTAACATTATAACAATTTTTTAACTGTATATGTATAAACCATTGTTTCATTAGAACACATTCTCTTAATTATCTTGTTGATGATCATGAATCGGAGAAGGATTAGTGGTTGTTTATATTAATGAAGATCACCAAACAAGATGTATAGACTGGGATTAAACATTGAATTTGCATAAGTAAAGATTGAGGAAAAAATTGACAAGAGTTTTGATGCTTTTTTGAATTATGGAACTCCCTCTTACCTTCTCATGAAGGAGTATTTATAGGGTACAAGCAAGCATGAGGTGTCACCTCCTTAAGCTATCTTAATGTATATGTTGCCAAGTATTTAGACACTTTTTGCATGCTTAAACTATTACATTTTGTACAATGACAAATGTTAAGACACTTGTTTGTTTCTAATGAAATACCTAATTAGTAGAATTCTTAGCTGTCTTTCGAGGTGTAACACTGCTCGCCTGTCCGTCTTTTAAAATGGGTAATTTGACCTTTCTTTCGAGCTGGTCGCTTAGCTCCTTTGATTTTTGTCCAGCTGATCGCCTGGTATGCCCTGACACTCTGACCAGCTGCTCGTCTTCTTGAAATCAATGTGATATATGCTAAGTTGTTCGCCTATTGCCACTTTTTTCTCTAATTATCATTATCACCACTATTATTGCCATCTCCTTCTTTAACCTTGTTGCTCGATTGGTCGTCTGTCAACATATCTATACTAATATAATAATAGTAAAATATTCTAAATATAGTAACTAAGTATATCAAAAGTCTTTCTAATTTTGGTTAGTATTGTATTTAATATTTATACCTAATTAAAGCTACATATGCAATTAAAAAAAGTCTTTTCATATTCTAATACATAATATGTATCAAATATTTTAAACCATTAAAATAGAATCAATACATAAAAATTTACTATTAAATTTTGTTTGACTAAGGCTTTTTTATTTATTAAATTTGTTTATTTTTTATTTAATTATTGTAACTTATCATATTCTAATATTGATTAATTTAAAATCATAAAGTATCAAATTTGACAACAATGAAAGTTTTTATCAAAAATATTTTAGAAATTAGGTCATACAAAAAATTCTTTCTAATTTTAATAAACATATTATTTAATATTTTGACATAATTAAAATTAAATGTGTAATTAAAAAAAATGTCTTTTCATTGTAAATATTTTATAAAAGACTCTAAATAATAATATGAATAAAAGGTTTAATCCCCCTAAAAATTAAATAACATAAAAATGCACTATTACAATTTGTTTGGTTAATTTTTTTTTTATTTATCCAGTTTGTTTTTTTTTTTCTACAATTAATGTAACTTCATATTAATTGATTAACCATGTAGCTTAGCCCACCTGGCCACCGGGTTCCTCACTCAAGTGAGTGACCCGGGTTCGATTCCCTCTGGGAACGAATTATGGGAGTTATAAGGTGACTTGGAGATTTCTTGGAGTATATGGGGAGGCTTGGTGAACTAATCTAACTACTAACAACTAACATTTATCAATAAAAAAAATGATTAAAATCATAATTAAAGTATTTGTTATGATAGCAATTGAAAATTTTACAGTGTATTTGAATTGTCCTGATTTTCATTGATATTCATTAAATAAAACATCTTCATAATTGTCTCTTTTAAAACATAGTTGGTTGGAGCTCTCTAAACCTATGAGTAACAGTAAATGAAATTTATTTCACGTAGGAGATCATCTCATATGTATCTTTTTTTTAGCACACCTTATTGTATCATTATAAAAGTCATAAAACATCTATTTTGATAGGAATATAAATTTAATTTTTTTTAATGAGGGACTCTTGCGAGAAACAGTTTGTCTCATATACATGAGATAATGCTCCACTTAAATATTTAGGTTATACTCTCCTTTAAATTATAGTTGAGTTGGAGTCCAATAAAACTCATAGGCCATATAGTAAATGCAATTTGTTTCATGTAATAGAATGTCTCATAATTATCATAATAAAATTTTAATTTTCAGACACGAAAAAATCCAAAAAAAAATGCAAATATTAAAACACTAAACACAACATATATGTTTATGGAGAACTTATTAAAGATATATATCAATATATTTTTAAAGAATACTATAAAGACATTTCAAACTACCCTAAAAATATTTTAGTACTCCCTCTGTCCATTGTGATACTTTTTTTGGCACACAGATTAAGAAAAAGGTACAATAAGTACATTTTTATGCATATAATATGAGTTTAATAAATACTTTTCATTTTTTGGCATGCAAAATTTTTATGGGACAAACCAAAATAGAAAGTATGCAATATATTTTGGGACAGGGGAAGTACCATATATATTTATAAAATATATTTGAGATTTTTAATTTTATTGTATGACTTATAAAATATATGTAAGAAAGGGTGTGTGACGATGATAATGTTCGAGAATGATAATACAAAATATTATATTTATGTTATGAAATTTGTTGTTCTAATTTTATGATTTTCTTTCTTTTTAATATGAATTTATCATCATTGCAATTATTTTATATTACAAAAATTGAATAATTATTATGATGATAAATTCATATTAAAAAAAATAGTGGTACAAAAAATATATAGACAAAAACTTATATGAGACAATCACATTCATGAGACAAAACTCATTTGTCAAGTTTTAAAGGTGTATAACTCATATATTAAACACTTTGTTTATGAGAATAATTCTTTTGTCACATTTGCTTTGAATATGAATGAATGTTATATATTTATTGCAATCAGTTCATTATAAGTAGTATGTGTTACATTGTAGTTAATGTGGTGATACCAGATCACGGAAGATCACGTTAACGATTTCCTTGTAACTAAACGTACAAATTCACGACCTAGGTGGAATTGAACAATCCGCCGTGAAAGGTCAATGTGTATATCTCAAATTGGTCTGTCTTGACCAAGAGATTGCACTAACACATTTAGTATGTGTTGAAAATGACCTACAGCGAGGATAAATTCTTCTGTTCTGAAATGTGAGGATAAATTCTTCTGTTCTGAAATGTGAAGAATCAGACCTCAGTGGTTATTGATTTCTTAATCTCTATCACTTAAATAGGACCGTGTGTGGTTAATATTTATTGCTTTGATTCATGATGGGTGAGAATCATCGTGACTTCGAACCTTGTGTTTTGGGCAATAATATTAATCATACGACGGTTGCTAAGGTTTAATACGGAGAAACGTGTGCGAGTACGGCTCGTGTGATTTGTCCCCTTGGTGGACTCAGAAGTTTTATCGTACCAATTCTTGCAAGTGAAGAATTAGTTTCTTCAGTACGGATAATAATGTTGAGCTGTCTTTACTCTAAGGTAAAATATATTAATTAATTTAGAGCTATTCAGAAGCTCAATTAATTAGTGGACTAAATAATCTTAAACACGGGAACTAATAACCTAGCGCTAGACCTACGTTTGGTCGACTATGTCAGCCGATCGAGCGCCTAGCGCTCGACCTACTCTCGGTCGAGTGCTCCAGACTTCCAGCGCCAACTTGGTGCTCGACACTCCCTTGCTCGAGCGCATAGGCGCTCGAGCACCTCCTTCTTTGAGTCAACTAACACTTTCCTTGCACGAACTAACACTTTTCGTATTTTTTCGATATCTTCTCATGCGGACATCCATTTGAGTTAATTCAAAGTTCTACGAACTCCATTTCTCGCCCTCTTTCCATCTATGAGCATCAAAGAGGCAAATTCATTAGTTTGTAAAAATAGTACTCAATTGACTCTAAATACTCACGGGCAAATCGAGCTACAGATCATAACAATTTCATGCCTAATCAGTGAAATAGAATTAAGTTGGTTTACAACCATTAAGCGGCGACACTACGTGTTCCTATAAAATTTTTGTTAGATGTAGATTCGAGCAAAAGACTAAGGCCTTAAATACTCATTGGAACGAAATCTCCGGTTTACTTTTAATTTTAATGGAAGACTTCTTTCAATCTAATGAAAAACCATATTTTAGTGAGGAACATTTTAAAAGTGGGGTATTAATTACTTAATTGAGATCCAACATGTTATTGGACGCCGCCTACCCAACCATGATATTACACGGACTAAAACTTATATGCGCAACATCTACCAAAACAATAATACGATCCGACAATTATTGGGCACCGTCTACCCAAACAATTATAATACGGACATAAATGTGTTAACAAATTATTTAAATAAGTTAACTAAATGGGATTTTAATAATTATTAAAAGAAAAGGTTAAATTAAAAAAAAATCAATTTCAATCTTAATTATTAAAACATTTCAATAATTAATTCAATTATTATTATTTAAAAATCCAAACTTTAATTTTTTTCCTTTTAAATTAAACCTTTTAATTAAAAAATTAATTTATTTAATCGGGGCCTCAGATTGTAATTTCCAAAATTGTACAACATGGTCTCGCCAAATCCTATTTGCAATAGCATCACTGCCCAAACCGACGGGATCCAATCAAAATTTCAATTCAGAATTCCGAATTCATCATCGAAACAAACCCAGAAAACAGAGAATCAACAGGTTGCTCAAACAATTAAATAAGGTCAAAACAGTGTAATTATTGAGAAACTACAGTGAATCGATCAAGCAGGAGACGACGGAAAAATGATTAGTTCATCGATGGTTAAGGTTTCATGCGCTACCCCAAGTGGTGCCAACTGCACCCTTATCCTAAATGCAGGACGTGCTCAGGAGGAAGACACAAAATTGCGAAGCCCGATGCCGCAGATGAAACGTCGTCGCCTTTCAGTATTGTGATATATGAAACGGCACAAAGCAGAAGGTGCAGCCTCATCATCATCGTGTTGCCTGCACGTGCTACACGGTGGCTACAGCGATAGACGGCGAATAGCAATTTCGAAGAAAATCAAATCAAGCGAAATACAGCAAATCGCAGGGCTCGTCGGAGCACCACCCTTGTGATATCCGATTTCTTCTAATTCGTCCTTTGCAAATCAAGCAAGGAATCGGCCAAACGCCACCGTCTAGCGGTGTCGCGGACATGAAATGCAGTCGTGAGGGACAGCGCATCATCGTCGCCTCCGAGTCACGCATCGAGTCCGGACGCCAGCGCATCGGCGGAAGGATTCAAATTTATGTTTTCGATCACAAACGCAGTGAGGGAGACGAAGCCCCAAAAAAGGAGGGTTTAATCAATTATGCGAAGAAAACACCCCAAACAAAACAAATTACGTTCGGTGCGGTCAAACCTAGTTTTGGCTGCAATAATATATTATTATAAAATAAATTAGTTTACAACAAACACATAATTATGCAATAATCAAGAGCCTGAGCTCTGATACCACTGTTGGTATTTAGAGGCACGTAAACACGTAATACGTACATGCGCGGCGGAATTAAACAGTTCACCAACAACGGACAATTAATTGCATAAATACGAGAAAACATAAACAGAATCCTTACAGTGATTCGTAGATGGATTCTTCAACTATGGTATCCATGTAACAGTTTTCTACAAACCCGCACCGATTTGCCAGCGTTGAATCCCGAGACGAATTTGCTAGGAAAATTTTGACTGGAGATTTTATGGAGAAATTATATTTCTTGTGTGTTTTGAAATTCCTACAGGACTTGTATTTATAAGGATGAGCTGGCTTAATTTCTAAACAAGATATAAGAAGCCCTAGCCCCTTAAATAAAATCTCTACGGATTTTATTTCCTTGTAAATATAATTCCTACAAATTATTTCCTTATGAATAATTTCCTACATAATAATATTCCAAATATTATTATTGTGAATTTTTATTTAATTAAATCCAATTTAATTAAATATCAATAATAATTAATTCTAAATTTAATTATTATTATATTCTCCATAAATTAAATATTATATCTAATACAATATTTAATCAACCAACGATAATTGGTAAATAACTATTACTTGTTGTGTGACCCATGGGCCCTCGTATATCGAACGGATAGTCAAACTAACGGTCTTAATTGAACCCTAGACAATAAATCAGACATTCTCAATATACGAGGTACGTTGCAAGGAATTCTGCAACTACCTGTAATATTGTATCTTCCTTTCCTTCACGAATACCCGATTAAGTCTTGAACATGATGAAGTGTATTCAAATAACTTAATCATATTATCTCTAATCACTAATTGATCAAGTATATCACACTTAGCTACAAAGTCTAAATTGATGTGCATCAGCCGACGACTTAGATCCAATTATGATGAAAAAATGAGTATCTCTCTAAATTCACATTTGAGGAATGAATCATATTCTTGGCTCAACTACCACACACGTGCATTTCGTGATGAACCCAATCCATGTCATATCTACCCGTGGAATGGTGCAAGTGTCGGTCATTGTCAAAGTTCAGCACTCCATACATGTCGTGTGTATTGACCTCAAGTCAAAGGAGTATCACTTTGCTCTCACTAACCAAGACACCGTAGACACATATTGTAGAATTACATCAAACGGTTTCTCGGATGGGTATACTAATACCCGCTAAGGTATATGTGCATCCATCATGAGATACCTAGTATCTCGTAGTAAGTGAGATCTTACTACACTCTCTAAGAGTATGATGCAGATCGCACATCAATCTCAATTGCATAATCAATATCTCATTCTTGATTATCCTTGATCGGGGCTATTTAAGAATCATACTTAAGTCATCTAAGTTCTCACTCACTCAATGACAGTAGTGATTCATGGGAACACAGATAAGAATAAATGCAAACAATCAAACATAATACTCAGATAAGTGCAATATCATACATCTATATCTATATATATATAAAAGTAGAAGTGAGAAGAGAGAAAAAAATATTATTATTGGAGCAAGTGAAGTTTACTTGTTCTGTAGTGCAATTGTGAGTCTCACTCTCCATTAAAGAGAGTTGATTAACTTTACTATTTTTTTTTTTTTGCACCAATAATTTTCACATTCTTAAAGCTATTGATTTTAAATCTTTTTTCAATACACTATATATCAAATAAATTATCTTTTGGACATTTTTAATTTAAGATATATACTGCACATATAAAAAGAAAAATCATATTTAAACTATTTATTATTTTAAAGTGTTTTTTATTGACCTTAACTATACATGGTGGATTGAATTTAAATAATTTTTATTTAGACTATATAAGTTTTGTTGAATATTAAAATCATCTTATGAATTTTAGTAATATGTTGTGAATTTAATACATAATTGAAAATTGTATGATTAATTAAACAATTGTAATACTCACATAATATACAATATAATTTTTACATATTAATTGGTTTATGAATTAAATAAATTTAACTTAAATTTTTTTTATATAATTCATTATGAAATTTTGCATTTAAATTTTATAATATTCAATTCGTGTATCGCACAGTAGAAACACTAATTTAATATTAAATCAACAATAATAGTTGTTACGCCCGGTAATACCACCCGACCAGCGGGCAAGCGGGTTAACCGATCAAGATGGGGTGAGAGAATAGAGACGTCGGTGACCCCAGCCAAACCTTTCGGGTAGAGAGCTGGGGCAGCTGCGGTGACAACCTCCAGGAGGGCAGCAGGAAGACCCCTGGCTGGGCTGGCGAAGGCCCATCGACCAGCGGATAGGTTTCGGGCCATCCCGTCGGGTCTTCTGCCCGCTACCCGCGGACATTCACCCATGGATGCTCGCTGGGAGATCCTTACCCATCTACCCGGATACCTATCTGCAAGCGTCGCCAGCTACTTGGCACGTCCAGTCCCATCGGACGTGCGGATGTGACAGGGTCAGAGTAGGGCCAGTAGGAGGGGTCTCATCAATAGAGGTCAACAGTGCCACATGGAACGCCCCCATTGGTCCATAGAGGGCGCTATAGCCAATCATGACTGAGCAGCTAGGATTTAGTGGCGCGGGCAGACCAGATCAAGTGGGTAAACCCACCTTGTACACTATAAATAGGGCCTTAAATGCCCATTTGTAACACACATCTCATTTATTGCAAAGACTCCCTTGAGAGCTCATTTACTACAACATTTATTGCTTTCAAGTTATTATAGTTCATAATTCCTACCCATTAGGAACCAGACGGCGAGTTTCTCACGAAATCGCTGTCAACAATTTGGCGCTAGAAGGAAGGTAGCTAATAGCGAAGTACTCTCGGTTTTGTTCATCTAGCTATCCGAACTGAACCATCCCCTTACTCACTAAAAATCCCTAGAAAACCCACACCGAAATGGCCACCTCCAAAGCTACTCGAACCCAGTAACAAGTTGAAGACATCGTCGAGGCTGTGACTTCAGCTCCGGCCACGGTGGCGACACCCAGGGACCTTTCGAGTTCATCTCCGCCATGCGGACACCGGAGGACATGCAGGCGGCAAAAGCGCTGATCGAGCGCCGCCAGGCAGAAATTGATGTGGCTCCTATCCGCACCCATCGAGCATGAAAGAAGCCAGCCCAGACTAGGGCCACAAGCAACCCGCGGCCAGAGCGGGAATCGGCCAGGAGGGCGGCAACCTACGCCACGAGGCCGCAGAACTTGAAAAGGCACCTCGACGAGGAGGTCGACTCTCACCGCGCATCCCGTCGACCGGCGGGCTCAGCCTTCTCCAGGCTGGGTTCACAGGCTCGGGGTACTGTCCGATCGTGTGAATTGAATGCCAGCTCAAGGCCAAGGGAGCGGGGCGAGGAACAATATGCCAGACGTTGCAACGATGCGGCCCCGAGGCCATCGGTCCGCGACCGTCTGGGAGATAACCCTCATCCCCGATCTCCACCTGCTGTCAACAACGCAATGGCCGAAATCTTGAAAAAGGTAACAGCCTTGGAGGCGAAGCTCGAGAAACAGGACGGGCAACATCACTTCGCCCACATGCCCAACTCCCCTCTAGCGGATATTCTGGTGCGAGCTCCCGCCCAGCCAAAAAATTAACATAGCCGCCGTGGGACAATACGACGGGGAGACGGACCCCGTCACCCACCTGAGCAAGTACACGACGTATATGATATCGATGGGGGCCACAGATGCCACCCAGTGTCGGATGTTTCCATTAACCCTCGGTGATAGAGCTCACCGTTGGTACTCCTCGTTTCCTGTGGGGAAGGTGGTCTCGTTCCACCAACTGGGGGAATTGTTCCTAGAGCACTTCTCCTTGATGGCGCTGCGTCTGGCCGACGCCAACCGTATGGCCAACCTGGCCCAAGGAAAAGACGAGTCGGACCGGGCCTACATTGACCGGGTCAACCATATCATCATGGAGGGTGAGCCCGTCGGAGATGAGGTCAAGCTCTTCGGGATCATAGGTGGCCTCCGCCTAAAGACAAAGTTGTGGAAGTCCATGAATAAGGACCATCCCAAGTCGTACGCAAATTCCAGCAGCGGGCCGGAAAGATCATTTACAATGCCGATATTTTGGCCCAATGACTGGGGGAAAGCTCCCAGGCCGAGAAGGAGAAGCCCCGCGCACAGACGGGCAACACGCCAAGCCGTAGGAACTTTTCTTATCGAGCACCCCAACCATTCAAACCTTTCGACTAAGTCGAGGTGAAGTTGGCCGAGAAACTCTCCGCCACCCCGGAGTATGTGTACGTCCAGATCCGGGACAAAAACATGGTCCCCAAGGCCCGTCCATGGGTCCACAAGCCCGGGGTGCAGCTCAACCCTAACAAATACTGCCACTACCACCAAACCGTCGGGCATAACACCAGTAAATATCGCGACTTACTGAAGCAGCTGTGGCGGCTGTTCGAGGAGGGGAAGCTGGAGGAGTTTGTTAAGAGACCGGCGGCCAGGCTAGAACCGCAGCCCACAGCCCACCCCTTAGAGAGGAATCAGGAGGCAGCCCTCATCTGCCCACCGATGCCGGAGAATCCTGCTTGCCGCGCCGTCAACATGCTCTCCCCAGTGCGGGGATTCGCCCCATCCACAACACTCTCCAATCGTCGGTAGAAGAGTGGGCTGCGGGCTATGGACAATGTCCAAAATACCATGCCGGTCAACATGACGGTTAAGGAATCAGACCTCCTCGCCTTCAGGGAGAAAAACCGCACGGGGGTCATCTACCCCAACCACGACGCCCTGGTCGTGTCGGTCAACATCATGGGCATCACTGTCCACCGCATGCTCGTCGACAACAGGGCATACTACAACATCATTTTCAAAGCCGCTTTCGACCAGCTGGACATCTCCTTCGAGAAGTACGTGGAGCCGTGCGACCAGATCATCAAAGGCTTTGGGGACGCCACCGTGAAGCCATATGGAATAGTTAGACTAGCTATAGAGTTAGTTTCTAGCATAGATGTTGAGGTTAAGGCTTCAAAACAGCTCGATTTTATAATAATCGAACAGCTGTCAACCTATAACGGTTTTCTCGGCAGGCCATTCGAGCACGAGTTCGAAGCTGCCGCCTCAGCATATTATTATTGTATCAAGTTTCCAACCTCCTCTGGGAAGGTGGAAACTCTTAAGGGTAATCAAAAAATGGCACGCTGATGTTTGACGTATATCGATCTTACTTTTAATTCTACAAAATTAGATTTAATTTGTACAGTCGGGGAGGGAGGTATGGAGATAGATGAAGAAAACCCAACCGATGCCCGCCCTATGGATGAAGACACTCCAACTTTCGAAGACGCTCAAGCCGAGCTCGAACCAAGAATCGATTTCAAACCAATGGAGATCTACACCAGTCTGACATGAGAGATCGACGACCCTCGCTTCGGGGAGCGGGGTGCCAGCCCTATAGAAAATCTTATACCCGTGACAATGAAGAATCGACCAGAGGTGTGCATCCAACTCGGCTCCAAGATGTCCGATGAAA
This sequence comes from Ballota nigra, assembly GCA_947034835.1. NCBI lineage: Eukaryota > Viridiplantae > Streptophyta > Magnoliopsida > Lamiales > Lamiaceae > Ballota > Ballota nigra. The sequence goes on from OX344728.1 coordinate 6,886,513, forward strand.
TGAGGGTTGCGATAACAACATTCCTAGAGGAGAACTTAGACGTATTTGCTTGGTCGTACAAAGACATGGTCGGGATCGATCCAACGATATGTTCCCACCAACTACACATCGACCCTGCCTGCAAGCCGGTATCACAGAAAAGGAGAAAGTTCGGGCCAGATAAATACGCGGTCATAGCAACTGAAGTCAAGAAGCTACTCGACAACAAACTGATTGGGGTGGTCGACCCCAACGAAAAACCTCAGTGTGTATCCAATGCAGTCCTCGTCAAGAAAAATAACAATACATGGCGGTTATGCATTGACTTCACAGACTTAAACAAAGCGGTGGACAGCACTGCCGGATATGAAATGCTCATGTTCATGGACGCTTTTTCTAGCTACCACCAGATCCCGATGGCCGTCGACGACCAGAAGCACACCACTTTCCTCACTGAGAAGAACATGTACTTCTGGAAGCGGATGTCGTTCGGGTTGATGAACGCGGGGGCAACTTATCAAAGATTGGTCAATCATATGTTCCACGACCAGATTGGGACGACAATGGAGGTTTACATAGACGGCATCATCGTTAAGAGCGAGAAGAAGGAGGACCACCTCACCCACCTGGCCGAGACGTTGGAGATTCTAAGAAAGTTCCGGAAGAGGCTCAACCCGAAAAAGTGCAGTTTCGGTGTCGAGTCGGGCAGATTCTTGGGATACATGGTCAGCCAGCGAGACATCGAGGCAAATCCAACGAAGGTTCAGGTAATCCTGGACATGAGCGCTCCCCGCACGGTGAAGGAGGTACAACGAGTTACGGGCAGCCTGGCCGCACTCAGTCGTTTCATCTCCCGCATGGGGGACCAGTGTAAACCTTTGTTCGATAGCATGCGGAAGGGAAAACTAGACTGGAAGCCACAGAGCTAAGTCACATTCGACAACCTAAAAGTATATCTCTCAAACGCCCGAATATTAGCCAAGCTCATCCCCGATGAGAAGCTTTACTTATACTTGGCAGCCTCGGAGTCAGCTCTCAGCGCCGTGCTGGTGCGGGCTGAAGGGCAGGCACATTTGCCAATCTATTATATCAGCCAGATACTCCACTCCGCCGAGCTACGATACCCGCCCTTGGAAAAGCTGGCCTATGCATTATTGATGAGTGTCCGGAAGCTACGCCCTTACTTCTTTGATCACCAAGTCGAAGTGTTGACAATTATGCCCCTTAGGCAAGTTCTGCATCAGGCAAACACGGCGGGCAGGTGCCTCAAATGGGCAGTGGAAATCGGGCAATTTGGAGTCACATATGCTCCCCGAACGGCTATTAAGGGCCAGACAATAACCGATTTTATAGTCGAGCTCACCTACCCGGAGGCGGTGTCCAAGGTCGAGCAGCCACCATGGAAGATGTACGTCGATGGGTCATCCACAACTACGCGGGCTGGGGCAGGGATCGTCTTGCTCAGTCCGTCTGGCCAATCGTTCACAACGGTCATCCGATTTGGGTTCCATGCGAGGAACAACGAGGTCGAGTACGAAACTTTGATCAACGGTCTAGAAATAGTAATAGACATGGGGGTGAAGCGGCTATAGGTCTACAGCGACTCACAGCTGGTGACATGCCAGATTTCAGGGGAATACGAGGCGTGCAGCGACAGGATGATGGCCTACCAAGGACTGGCCAAAAATCTACTCAAAAAATTCGACCAGGTGCACATAGAAGTAGTGCCCCAACTTGATAACACTCAGGCAGACGCACTTGCCCGCCTCGTAACGTCCGAAGGGGCAGTCAACATGTCACAGATCGCGGTCACATACATGCCCGCCCCGTCAAGCTCAAACCAGAGGGTTTCCAGCCTTGAGCAAGATGGGGACAATTGGATGACCCCCATTCTCAATTACCTTCGCCACGGGCAGCTTCCAGACGATCGAGTAGCGGCAAGGCAGTTGCAGCTTCGGGTAGCCAGGTATACAATGGTCGGAGGTCACTTGTACAAGCGGGGTTTTGCTCTACCTCTCTTAAGATGCATAACCCCAGAGCAAGGAAGGAAGATCAAGGAGGAGATCCACGAGTGGCTCTGTGGGAACCACGCCGGGGGCCAGGTACTCGCCTAGAAAATTATCCGCCAGGGCTATTTCTTGCTCACCTTGAAGAAGGACGCGATCAGTTACGCAAGGGCATGCCACAAATGCCAAGTATTCTCGCCAGCGATCCACCAGGCGCCGACCGAGCTCACTTCTATTTTTAGCCCATGGTCATTTGCAAAGTGGGGGATCGATCTCATTGGTCCTTTGCCCATAGCCCCGGGCAGCATCAGGTACGCAGTTGTGGCCGTCGACTACTTCACCAAGTTGGCGGAAGCAGAATTGTTGAAGACAATCGACCAGGAACACGTCATCAAGTTCATATGGCGCAACATAATTTATCATTTCGGTCTCCCTCAAATCATCATTTCGGACAACGGGAAGCAATTTGATGGATCGGAGATGGAGAAGTTCTGCCAGAGGCACAAGATCAAGAGGCTGTTCTCGACTCCCTATCACCCCCAGTCAAACGGGTAGGTCGAGACAGTCAACAAGATAATCAAGCACACCCTGAAGGTAAGGTTGGAGGAGAACAAGGGAACTTGGGCGAGCAAGCTGCCCGAAGTATTATGGTCGTACCAGACCACTAGCCGCACGGCCACCGGGGAGACCCCTTTTGCTTTGGCCTTCGGAACGGAAGCGGTCATCCCGGCTGAGGTTGCCATCCCGAGTCACCGCACCTTGCAGCTCGTAGGGACCGACAATGACGAAGCCATGTTTCACAAGCTGGAGTTCCTAGAGGAAAGAAGACTGCCCGTAGAATAGATAAACATAATCTACAAGCAGCGGGCAGATGAGTATTTCAACTCGAAAATTAAAATTCGAGAATTCAAGGCTGGGGACCTCGTCCTATGACGGACAGTCGGGCAGCCCAAGGGTACATTTGGCCCAAATTGGGAGGGGCCCTTAAGAGTCTCCAAGCTCTTGGCCAACGAGGCCTACGAGCTCGAGAGCCTCGAGGGCAATCCGGCCCAATACCCTTGGAACGCCTCCCTTCTCAAAAAGTACTATCAATGACAACATTCCCGATAATCGAGCAGATCGTCAAAATTGTAATGGGTATAACCCACATCACCTTTTACCCACTTGGGGCCACACTGCAATCACGCTTTGAGCGCATTGTACAATCAATAAAATCGATTGTTAATTCAATTTTGTGTTCGTGAAGTCGCTGCCCGATCATCGGCTAAAGCACTTCACTCATTAATCATGTGATTATTCTTTTAATTGATTATTAATTCAATCTTGTGTACGTGAAGTCGCTCCCCGATCATTGGCTAAAGCACTTCACTCATTAATCATATGATTATTCTTTTAATCGATTGTTAATTCAATCTTGTGTTTGTGAAGTCGCTGCCTGTTCATCGGCTAAAGCACTTCACTCATTAATCATGTGATTATTCTTTTAATCGATTGTTAATTCAATCGTGAAGTCGCTGTTCGTTAATCGGCTAAAACACTTCACTTATTAATTATGTGATTATTCTTTTAATCTGTTAGGATAAAAATTATTAGTTTTGATGAGTTAAAAACAAACCAGAAGATGTAATAGGACCATCTGGACCTGTTAGCCAGATGATGATCTAGATTAGGACTTAGTCTATGGGGAACTGCCAGACCAGAAGACTTCACCAGAAGAGTCACCAGAAGACCCCACCAGAGGACTTCACCAGAGGACTCCACCAGAAGACTTCACCAGATGAGATATGACCAGAGGAAGAGGACCTTCCCCAGACCAGACGAGTCTGGTGGAACAAAAGATGCTCAGTTTGATCTCCTGTTTTTACTGAGTATTCTGGTTGTTCACCAGATTAGGACCAGAAGACACCGAGGTTGCCTGGTGTCTGGTCTTGCCTTCTCTAGAGAGAATCAGAGTTAGGCAGAGGAAGCTATTGACCGTTGGTGATTCAAATCAAGTCAACAAGATCAGGATTGGAAAGTTTTGAAGATAATCAATCCAAGGATCCCACCAACCCAATCAATCAATTAGGGAATTGATTGATTGAGGCTTCCTTATATAGAGGATCTGATTGGATTAGCTCTCCAACGGCTAGCCCTAATCCCCTCTATATAACCTAGAGTGCAGTTCAAGAAAAAACCCTAGACATACTACACGCGCATAAGTGATCCAAGCTTTTGATATTCATACAAAACACTCTTATTGTTCATAATATTTATCTACTCTTAAGGAGTTTATTGAAACCTCAACATGTTCATCTATCAGACAAGGTTGTTGGCTGTTTGATCTTTAGATTGAAGTTAAATCTAAAGAGGTGTAAGAAGGAACTGGTACTTCCCAAATTCCAGTAAGTAAGTAAGTGAGTTGGTTGATAGTGAGACCCCTTGGATATAAGGGAGAGTGGACGTAGGATATTCAATCCGAACCACTATATATCTTGTGTTCTTTATTGCTTTATTTTACTTATCGTCATTTTGATTATTGTTCTCTTGTAAAAGGACTTTGAAAGATATTTAACTTAAGCTTCCGCAATCAATCTAACTAGTGGGACCAACAAGTGGTATCAGAGCAGTGTGTCCAACGACCACTGCTTTGAAAAGCTTTTGGTGGTCACCGGGCAGATCCATTGCTCTTTAGTTCTTTTGTTCAAGTTCTTGTTATTTCCCTTAATTTTATCAAAATGTCTGCAAAATCTTCTTACAAGAGCCGTAAGCTCCCAGAATTCTCTTTTGAGGATTACAGCCACTGGAGCTTCATGATGAGCAATCATCTTGGAGCTATCCACCACCGTATGTTAGATGTGGTAGAAAGTGGCCCCATTCAATTTTACTGGACTCCTATTGATAGTGGCAGGTCAGAGTCCAGAGAAGAAACTAGTGTAGATGCCCAGAAAACTGCAGAGGATAGAGTCCCCAGGCAGAGAATCCTCAAAAAGAAAGATGAGCTTGATAATGATGAAAGAAAGCTCTATAACTTAGACCAGGTGGCAAGAACAGAGATCATCAACACACTTACCAAAGAAGTGATTGAAAAGGTCAGAACGTGTGCCACTGCCAAGGAGATGTGGGACAAACTGACACTACTCTGTGAGGGAACAGAGAAGATCAAAGACAACAAACTCCAAGCTGTTCAACATTCGTTTGATACCTTCAAGATGAAACCAGACGAGACCATTGACCAGCTGGACATGCGTCTCACAAATCTCCTGAACAAGGCTAGTGCCTTAGGTAAGACCTACTCTGAAAAGGAAATTAATAGTAAAATCTTGCGTTCACTAACCAGCAGGTGGAGAATTAAAGTCACTGTGATCAAGGACAACAAGGATCTCAATACTCTGGATCATCATCTTCTGTTGTCTGGTCTCAAAGCCTATGAGTATGATCTTCAAGAGGAGGATCAAACAGAAGAGGTTTCCTCTTCTGGTCAGAAAGGTGTTGCATTCTCTTCAACCATCAAGCCTGATGTCAAGCCAAAGGAGTCTACTGCAGATGACTTGAGCCTCAAGGAGCAGGTAGCACTTCTAACTCGTAAATTAGATAAAAATGAGTTCAAAATATGGCAGGTACAAAAGGCATTGGAAGGAATCTACCAGAGACAGAAAGAATTCCTTCAAGCCTGCAGAGAAGGAGAAAACATCTGGAGACTCAAGGGAGACCAGATTCAGAACTCCAGAAAGGAGGAGAGATGACAACCCTGGCAACTCAGGGAGATCAGATTATCAGAGGAGGGATGGTAGCTCTGGCAGACCTGACTACCAGAGGAGAGAGAGTAGTCTAGCCAGATCAGACTACAACCAGAGGAGGAGAGAGCCAAGTCCTAGTCCCAGAGGAGACAATGCCTGCTACACATGCAACAAGACTGGTCACTATAGTTATGATTGTCCTCAACTCACTCCTAGGGAAAGAGAAGAGAAAAGGATTAAGAGAGATAGGAGATATGCAGACAAGAGAGCATTGCTGGCAGAAGCAGAGGAGGAGGATACTAGTTCCAGTTCTTCTTCTTCTGATTTCGGATCAGATGATGATGTGTGTCTTATGGCAGACATCACTGAGGTAAATGAAACTACTCTAGTCTTATCTAATTCCAAATATACTGAATCCTCTAATTCATCTGGTAACTCCAGAGAGTCTGATATGCAACAAATGCTATCAGATCTCCAAAATTGTGTCCAACTTTGTCAAAAACTTGAGAAAGAGAATGGTAGGCTCAGAGCTGAAGTTCAATCTCTCTCTCATGAGCATAAATCCACCAGAGAACTCATGAAAGATCATTCCAAAGAAGTCTCTGAACTTCAGGATAAGATCACAGAAAGAGATACTCTGGTAGATCAACTCATGAAAGAAAAGAACTCTCAAGAAGATGAGATCAATGAACTTAGAGCCAAATACCAGACTCTTATCAAGGGAAAACAAGTTGCTCACAACATAGAGGAGATACCCATGCCCAGAGAAGCTCCTAAGATACCATCTGTTGTATCTATTATATCAGAGTCTTCTCAGCGCATTTGTGATAAGAATGGTTTAGGATATTCTGGAATTACCTCTAAAACTCATAAATACTTTTATAATAAAGACAAGTCTGTAAGAGCTGGTAAATTGGTAGAAATCTGGGATGATAAAGACTTAACTGGTAATGGTTACAAGGTGGTTCACAATCCTGACTGGAAAATGAATCACTCTGTTAATCACATAATATATGGTCCAGAAGAGTTGACTGTTCTGGAAGAGAAGATGCTAGAGAATAAGTGTCAACAAGGGGAACCATTGAAGATTGATGGTTCTGTGAACAATGAGTCCCAAGGAGTAGAAATTACTCAAATAGGAGGACCCCAGAGAAATCCTCAAAGGGAACCTAACCAGATTAGGGGACCTCAAAGGAAACACTCAAGAAAGGGGAATACCAATCAGAGTAATAACTACCAGAGAAGAAACAATGTTCAACAGCACCAGGTACCCCAGAGACAATTTTCTCAGAGGAATCAATTCCAGAATAGGTATACTCAAAGGAACTATAACCACCAGAGCAAGTCTAATTCGCAGAACCAGAGGAGGTCTTCCAGACCCATCTATAGAAAACCAACTGATCTGGGAAGTTATGACACCAGAGATGGTTCTTCTAGGATGTACCCTTACAACCAGACCTTTAAGACCATGTCTTTGAGGCAGGTCATTCCAAAGGCCAGATTTGAGAAAAGGTACACCAGACCTGTTTATAGGAAAGGTGTCCTTATCAGACCAGTAGCTCAATATGTCATTGTCAGAGGACATGTGCTGGTAGATAGATTTGGAAGGAGGATAAGATCTCCTCATCCATCAAGGGATGATCTTTATCTATGGATTCCTACAAAACCTGCAACTAACCAATCAGGACCCAGCACTAGTAGGGGACCTAATTGATTTCTCTGCAGGTAGATAAGAGTCCATTGGAGAAAGGATTTTCAAGCAACCATGTCTGGTACATTGATAGTGGATGTTCCAAGCACATGACCTTCCAGAAGGATAATCTCCAAGATTTCAAGCCATTAAATGGACCAAGAGTGATGTTTGGTGACAACAACTATGGAGTCACCAGAGGAGTTGGAAAATTGACCTTCAATGGAGTATCTGTAGATGAAGTCTACTATGTTGAAGGACTCAAGCATAATCTGCTTTCAGTATCCCAATTCTGTGACAAGGGATACTCAGTGAAGTTCTCTAGTGATTCATGCACTGTTTTCTCTTCTGATTATAATGATATCTTGCTAATAGGCTTGAGGAAGGGTAACATTTATCTTGCAGATTTTAGCAGTTGCCCAAGAAATGCTTGCCTGGTTGCTAAAGGATCTGCAGAGAACAGCTGGATTTGGCACAAGAGATTGTGTCATCTTAACTTCAAAACACTGAACAAGATTGCCAGAAAAGGTCTCATTCGAGGTCTTCCTAATGAAGTGTTTAAGAAGGATCAGGTTTGTGGTTCATGCCAGAAGGGTAAACAACCCAAGACCTCCTTTAAGGATGTCCAGAGCACAACCACAACCAGAGTACTTCAACTACTTCACATGGACCTGTTTGGACCTGTTTCTCCTCTTAGTTTTAGTGGAAGGAAGTACACCTTGGTGATAGTAGATGACTTTTCAAGATACACTTGGGTAGTGTTCTTGTTTAAGAAAAATGAAACTATGACTAAGCTGCCAGAATTCTTCAATCAGATCCAGAATGAGCAGAACCAGAGCATAGTCAGAATCAGAAGCGACAAAGGCACAGAGTTTTTGAATTCACACATTGCAGATTACTGCAAGGACCATGGGATTTTTCATGAGACATCTGCTGCCAGAACACCCAAACAAAATGGAGTAGCAGAATGGAGGAATAGAACCCTCAAAGAAGCTGCAAGAACACTTCTGGCAGAGTACAACACTCCACAGAGATTTTGGGCAGAGGCCATTAATACAGCTTGCTACACTCAGAACTGGTGCCTGATTGCCCAGAGACATAATAAGACTCCATATGAGGTATGGAAAGGTAAAACCCCATCTGTTTTATATTTTCATATTTTTGGATGTAAGTGTTTCATCCATGACAATGGGAAATCTAAATTAAGAACCTTTGATGCTAAAGTGGCTGATGGAATATTTTTAGGATATTCCAGCACCAGTAAAGCTTTTAGAGTTTTTAATAAGAATTCACTTTGTGTGGAGGAAACACCTCATGTTGTTTTTGATGAATCTGCTTTTGAGTGCAAGGTGGACTCCAAGTCTTCTGATGAGATCCAGAATCAGACTACACCCAGAGTTATCAAAGTCAATTCACCTATTCTTGATTCAGATTCAGATTCAGATGATGACCCGTCTCCTGGTTCTCTGAAGCAGAAGCCTTCACAAGGAACAGAACCAGAAGAGGTTGGAACTCCTGTAGGGGGAAGCTCTTCTGCAGGTGGTGATATTCACCAAGGTACTGCAGAAGATGATCACCCAGGCAAGACCACGGGAAGGAGGACCCTGGTTGATCACCCCAATGACCTGATCTTAGGAGATCCAACTAAGGGTGTCCAGACTAAGAGAACTCTTAACTTAGCTGCCTTATTCAGTTGCTATGTGTCCTTGATTGAGCCCAAGAACATCAAGGAGGCACTGAAAGATTCAAATTGGATTGTTGCTATGCAGGAGGAGTTGAATCAATTCACCAGACAGGATGTTTGGGAGCTGGTAGACAGACCAAGACATCAAAAGGTGATAGGCACTAAGTGGGTTTTCAAGAATAAGAAAGATGAGAATGATGTCATTACTAGGAACAAGGCAAGGCTAGTTGCCCAGGGCTATTCTCAGTCTGAAGGAATAGACTATGATGAGACATTTGCTCCTGTTGCCAGATTAGAAGCCATCAGATTGTTCTTAGCATATGCTGCTCACATGAAGTTCAAAGTATACCAGATGGATGTGAAATCTGCCTTTCTTAATGGGATTCTCATTGAGGAAGTGTATGTGGAACAACCTCCTGGTTTTGAACAAGGTGACAAGGTGTTTAAGCTTAAGAAAGCTCTTTATGGGCTGAAGCAGGCACCCAGAGCATGGTATGACACTCTATCTCAATTTCTTCTGGACAATGGTTTTACAAAGGGTAAGATTGATAGGACCTTGTTTAGGAAAGAAGAAGAAAAGGACATCCTTCTGGTCCAAATATATGTTGATGACATTATATTTGGATCCCCTAACAAGAAGCTGTGTGAGAAGTTTGGTGAGCTCATGCAGGGTCAGTTTGAGATGTCCATGATGGGAGAAATGAATTACTTCTTAGGTTTGCAGGTTAAGCAATCAGAGAAGGGAATTTTTATTAATCAAGCAAAGTACACCAGAAACATGTTAGAGAAATTTGGAGTAGGATCTAGCAAAGCAGCCAAGATCCCTATGATGACAAATTTCAACATGGATCCAGATGAGTCTGGAGAGAGTGTGGACCAGACTCAGTACAGAGCACTTATTGGTTCTCTTTTGTACATGACTGCAAGCAGACCAGATATTACTTTTGTTGTAGGAGTTTGTGCCAGATTTCAAGCTAATCCCAAGAAGAGTCATTTGGAAGCAGCTAGGAAGATATTGAAATATCTTAAGGGAACTGTGAATTTAGGATTATGGTATCCTGCAGATGATAACTTAGAATTGAGTGGTTATTCAGATTCAGACTATGGTGGATGCAGAATAGATAGAAAGTCTACAAGTGGAACATGCCAATTTTTAGGGAATAAATTGGTATCCTGGTTTTCTAAGAAGCAGACTTCAGTTGCCACATCAACAACAGAAGCAGAGTACATGGCTGCAGGGAGCTGTTGTTCACAACTTCTCTGGATTAGTCAACAGCTTAGGGATTACCAGATTAGAGCTAAGGATATTCCTATTTTCTGTGATAGTAATAGTGCCATAGCAATCACCCAGAATCCAGTTCTTCATACCAGGTGCAAACATGTTGACATAAGGCATCATTTTATCAGAGATCATGTTGAGAAGGGAGATATAAGGATGGAAAAGATTGCAACAGAGAAGCAGAGAGCAGATATCTTAACTAAGCCTTTGGCTGAGACCAGATTCAGAGAGTTAGCTTTTGAGTTAGGATTGTTGGATCCAGAGACAGATTTGTTTTAAGGGGAACATCAGAGAAGTATCCTTTTGTTTCAATACTTTATTTCATATATTTTTTTTTAAACTAACATACCTGCAGATTAGACATATCAGAGAAGGTATATCTCCAGATGAGGTATACACCAGGTGACACTTGTCCCAGATGAGGTGCTGAGTCAGATTTCAAAAATATCTAAATTCTTCTCTGACCAGGACCAGATGAGCTCCATCAGAGGAGATGTAGCACCAGACTGGCTGTGGTATCATCTGGTTACAATATCAGGTGACAGGTATGCTTTTACTTCTCTGGCCTCTGATCATTGGGATACACTTTTCAAATTAGTAAGTACACTCAAAACGTTTCAACTTCGGGGTGTATTTAAGACTAGGGTATAGGGCCTAGGCAATCATTTCGCTTTTTCTCTTGACTGCCACAAAACCCCTTTATGCCCAGTTCCAATGACTATGCAAACGCACCAGATTAAATCGGTATTTCGCCTCTCATCCTGGCCATCGGATTTAATCACTGTGCAATATGTCAATCAATTCAAAAATTGATTTTGTTCCCTAAATTAAATTTGTTATTACACGCGTTCACACTTCATTTATTAATCAAGCCACGCGTCTTGCCCTATTTAAATCAATTTCTTTTCAATCTGTCCTTTCACGTTTCCATACTTTCAAACCCTAACCTCTCTCTGCAAAGCTTTTTCTCTCTCTCTCTCTCTCTCTCTCTCACAGATATGGTTCCCCCGTGTAATTTTGACCATGAACTGATGATGAAGAAACTCAAAACAGAGATGGTGGTTGACTTCTACACCACAAAGAACCCTGTGGCGCTGTCAATTCTGGAGTTGCTCCAGTACGCAGGGGTGGAGAAGTTGATCTCGACGGTTCCCAGAAACTTTAGGACTTTGGACGGTTATGCGGCTCAATTTCTGGTTCGCATGAAGATCCACGACGACTTCATTTCTTCCAAGATTGACAAGGAGGATTTGGTATTTTCCAAGCATGATTTCTGCGTTTTGTTTGAAAACATTTCGGCATAAGGGGTGGATCCGTTAACCTACAAGGAGGATGATATTGTGGGTTCTTTCAAGTTGTTTGCCCGTTCATCTTGCCAGAACATAACGAAGGGATTTTTAGACAAGCATCTGAGGCAAAAATTCAAGGTTTTGTTTGACATTGTGGTAAAGGTACTGATGTGTGAAAATCACAGCACGGATGCGATTTTCAACGGACGGATGTGTGTGATGAGGGCTCTGTTTGACGGTGTTCAATGCAATTGGGCAGTGTTCTTTTGGGGAGTTTTAAGAAAGAACAAAGCGAAGGTGAACAAGAAAGCTTGTCCTTCCCATCCAGGGGAGATGCAGTTCTATTTCACTGCAAATGTTTCGTTGGGAACGAAACTAACTCTGATTTTGGACTCCTTGCTTCCAGAGAAGAAATGGAAGGAGTCTTGGTGCAAAGGATTTCACAAGTCCAAGGTGTTGTTTTCAAAGGATGGTCCTCTTCATGGCCATCCTGATTCTGATGGAGAAGAAGCCATCCCTGCCCCTCCTCTACAGGCAGTACCCTCACCTGCAAAGGGGCAGAAAAAGCAGCAGCAGAAGCAGAAGACTCATAAGAAAGCTGCTGAAGCAACTGGTTCCTCAACCATTGCTTTCTCTGGTTCCTCAGAGGAGGACCAGATTCCTCTTCTTGATGTCTTGAAGAAGAAGAGTGAAGTAGCTGAGGCTACCAAGAAGGCTGGAGCAGCCAAGAGGAAGCAGCCAGAGAAGGCCAGGAGAGGCTCTGCTAAGAAGCAAAGGATTAGCAGGAAGGCCAAGAAAACCCTGCTGATGGATGAGCCATCAGAGGAAGAAGAGAAAGAAGAGGTTGAGCCTCTTGTGAGAAGATCCAAGGCCAAGAGAGCTATTCTTCAAGAGCCAGACTCTGGTTCTGATCTTGGAGAGGCCTTGGAGAAGGTCATTGATGAGGCTTCCCAGATGATGGAGGATGCTCCAGAGCCAGTTGTGCCTGCTGATGTTGACTCAGCAGAGGTAAACCCTTCCTTACCCTCCTCTACCCCTATTAACCTTGTTACCCCCACTACTTCCCCTCCAGACACATAAACACAACCCATTGCATCTGCTCCTGGTGTTCCTTTATCTTTACCAGAGCAGACTCTCCCAGACACCCCTACTTTCACTACTTCAACCATCCCTCAAACACCTTCTCCCTCACCTTCCCATATACCTCTAAACACAAACCCCTCTCCCCCAGCTTCTGTACCAGAGGTGCCCTCAACCTCTTCTGGTGCAGAGAACCCCCCTTCAAACACTTCCACATCCCATATACCACCTACATCTTCTGTACCAGAGGTACCATCAACCTCTTCTGGTGCAGAAGTTCCCCTCCCAAACACTTCCACATCACAAATCCCCATCCCACCTTCTACACCAGCTATCCCTTCTTCTTCTGGTGTAGAGCAACCCATCCCCTCCACCTCACAAAACCCTAACCCTCCCCAAACCCATACAGACCAGGACCCAACCATTTCTATGGCTCTGGGATTTCCTGCTCCTCCCCCTTCTCCCACCTGTTTAACAAGCGATGATAGTGAAGATGAGGAAGCTTCACTTGAGCCTGCTATCTTAGCACCTTTCTCCTCTGCCTCTGGGCCCAAACCCTTTATTTTCTCTTCTGATGAGATGGGTCTCATCAGGCAGAGTATGAGTGTGAGTGCTCAGCTCTGGCTAAGAGAGCAATTTCCAATTCTGTTGGAGCACTCACCCCTCCTGGCAGATCTGACAGATGCCAAGGTTTGGAGTATGGCCAGACTCCAAGATGTTGAAGATCTCATGCTTCTGCTGGAGGAGATGTCTCCCTCTGCCTTCACTGCGTGGGAGATTGAGCTGAAGAAGAAATTGAATATTCAAAACCCAGCAGAGTTGGAGACACCAGAGGCGGCCAAAATCCTCATCAGAACTCTCCTAATCCAGAGAGGAGTTATGCTCACTCCAGAGGGCTTCTCTTACAACTTTGGTCCTCATTTCACATTCCCTCCAGAGCTATATTCAGACGAGGAGGACTTTGAGATGACTCCTGCTGTGCTCCAGAAGATGAAAGCATTCTTCAACGAGCAGATCATGCAGATAGGGCGCTTTTTAAAAGCTATTCAACATATGGCCACTGCTATGATAGAGCATCAGATCAAGCAAGAGAGGAGAATTTTCCTGAAGCAGATCAAGTCCTCTCTGGCAGAAGTTAAAGCTTCTTTCAAGGCCAATGGCCTCTTTGTCAAACTGGATGTGATGCACAGCCAGAAGCAGCTCCAGGAGCACGTGCTGGAGCAGATGAGGCCAGTCTCTGTGCTTAAGGTTGAGATGGCAAGCCAGATGATTCAGACTGCCAAGTTGAAAGACTCCCTCCAGGAGATGTTGGAGAAGCAGGAAAGGCTTGTTGCAGAGTCTAAAGCCTACCTGGAGGAAGCCAAGCAGTTGCGTGATCTTCACTCTTCCTCCAACACTGCCTTGCCTGATCTTATAAGGCAGGTAGTGGAGCCCCTCCTTGATGAAGTTAAAAAGGGGGAAGAGAAGGCCAGAAATGATCTGGCGAAGACCACAAATGAAACTCTCTTCAGCCATGGAGCTCGTCTGGACCTGCTGGAGAACACTTTGGCCCAGGCTGAGTTGCAGAAGAAGAAGAAAGAGGAGTTCAAATCCCTTTCCATGGCTAAGCAGCTTGCTGCAGAAGAGGAGTCAGAAGCTGAGCAGGATCCAATCTCCATCTCTGGACCTGCAAAGAGAAAAGGAAAGTGAAGAAAAGCTTCCTAGAAGAAGTTGTGGAAGAAGCAGAAAAGAGATACAAGGAAGAGACTCCAGAGGAGAAGCAAGCCAGGATTAGAAAGAACATAGATGAAGAGCAGAGACTCAGATATGTTAGAAGGCAAAGCAAGAAGACCAGAGAAGCTGGCATATCTTCTGGTGCTAGTGGTTCAAGCCAGAAGAAGAAGGCTCCTGTTGAAGTGATGAACATCTTGCCTCTCAGGACAGAAGGGTCATTTGACTCTACTGTGCCTGTCCCTCTGATTGAGAAGTGGAGAGAAGCCAAGACCTTGTGGTTCATTCAACATTATATCCAAAGGCCTCCACCAGAGGATGATGCTCTCATCAACAGGACATTCCATTCTTGGATGCAGGCATATGATGCAAGTTTGTACAAGCAGCTGATGGATTCTACCATAGAGTTCAACCTGGAGGTCACTGCCCCTGAGTTTCATTATCTGAACACTCCCATGGTAGGGGACCAGGTTGATTGGGCTGAATTGAAGAAATTGTACAAGACCAAGGTGTTGGCAAACTTCACTCCAACATCTTCTGCAGAGTTGAAGGCCATTCAAGATAGATTCTTCGACTGGTTTCTGGTGCCCAAGGATAACAGAAGATATGCTTAGAATAGGACCAGAATTGCATTGTAATCTGTAACCATCTTTGTCCTTATTATCAATGAAAATCTCATATCTTCTCTGTTCAAAAGACAACCTCTTGTTGTCTTAATTGTTTGCCTGATAAGATCTATTCTAAGGTCTTATCATTTACTGTTTTCTTGCTTAAGTTTATTATTTTTTGATCAGTTCTGGTAGTGTTTTAACTCCATCAAAAAGGGGAAAATTGTTGGGATAAAAATTGTTAGTTTTGATGAGATAAAAACAAACCAGAAGATGTAATAGGACCATCTGGACCTGTTAGCCAGATGATGATCTAGATTAGGACTTAGTCTAGGGGGAACTGCCAGACCAGAAGACTTCACCAGAAGAGTCACCAGAAGACCCCACCAGAGGACTTCACCAGAGGACTCCACCAGAAGACTTCACCAGATGAGATATGACCAGAGGCAGAGGACCTTC
Organism: Ballota nigra; assembly: GCA_947034835.1. Lineage (NCBI taxonomy): Eukaryota > Viridiplantae > Streptophyta > Magnoliopsida > Lamiales > Lamiaceae > Ballota > Ballota nigra. The sequence goes on from OX344728.1 coordinate 6,902,016, forward strand.
CCCAGACCAGACGAGTCTGGTGGAACAAAAGATGCTCAGTTTGATCTCCTGTTTTTACTGAGTATTCTGGTTGTTCACCAGATTAGGACAAGAAGACACTGAGGTTGCCTGGTGTCTGGTCTTGCCTTCTCTGGAGAGAATCAGAGTTAGGCAGAGGAAGCTATTGACCGTTGGTGATTCAAATCAAGTTAACAAGATCAGGATTGGAAAGTTTTGAAGATAATCAATCCAAGGATCCCACCAACCCAATCAATCAATTAGGGAATTGATTGATTGAGGCTTCCTTATATAGAGGATCTGATTGGATTAGCTCTCCAACGGCTAGCCCTAATCCCCTCTATATAACCTAGAGTGCAGTTCAAGAAAAAGCCCTAGACATACTACACGCGCATAAGTGATCCAAGCTTTTGATATTCATACCAAGCACTCTTATTGTTCATAATATTTATCTACTCTTAAGGAGTTTATTGAAACCTCAACATGTTCATCTATCAGACAAGGTTGTTGGCTGTTTGATCTTTAGATTGAAGTTAAATCTAAAGAGGTGTAAGAAGGAACTGGTACTTCCCAAATTCCAGTAAGTAAGTAAGTGAGTTGGTTGATAGTGAAACCCCTTGGATATAAGGGAGAGTGGACGTAGGATATTCAATCCGAACCACTATATATCTTGTGTTTTTTATTGCTTTATTTTACTTATCGTCATTTTGATTATTGTTCTCTTGTAAAAGGACTTTGAAAGACATTTAACTTAAGCTTCCGCAATCAATCTAACTAGTGGGACCAACATAATCATTTATTAATCTAATCTTGTGTTCGTGAAGTCGCTGCCCGTTAATCGGCTAAAGCACTTCACTCATTAATCATGTGATTATTCTTTTGATCGATTGTTAATTTAATCTTGTGTTCGTGAAGTCGCTGCCCGTTAATCGTCTAAAGCACTTCACTCATTAGTCGTATGATCATTCTTTTAGTCGATTGTTAACTCAATCCCGTATTTGTTAATACGATTTCATAGTCGACTGTATTAAAAAAAGGCAAGCACGATACTTAAAAGGTCGAAAGGGAAAGTTTCATTAAGTAGGAAAAAGAACAAGTACATCATTAAAAGGCCGAAGGCCGGCAGGAAAAAGAAAACATACAAGTGTTCAAATTCAAGAAGGGAGGAGCCCGACGTTACCCTTACCACCAGCCACAGTCGGCTCATCGGCCGTCACATCATCGACAGAAGGATAGACGAAGGCCTCCGCATCGGCAAGGAATGGCAGATCGACCCTGCAATCGGTCAAATCCTTCAGGGTAAGCTCGTATTCTACTGGTGGCGGGTTCGAAGTGACATAGTCCTTCAGGTCTTCGAGGGGCCGGAGAGGTCGGCTTCAGGGTTCTTCTTGAGAAGGGAGCGGATGGAGTCGGCGTAAGCGTTAATGTAGATCATGGTCCCAGCCGACTCATGCTCGCCCCCAGCCGGGCCCGCTCGGCAGCCACCCGACTCTCGACCTCTTGGGTGAAGGCCTGCCGGGCCTTGTCGATTTCCTCCCTGGCCGCGGCAGCTTGAGCCTCAGCTTCTGCTCGAGATTTCTTCTCGGCTTTCAGAAGGTCGTCCACCTCGGAGACGAAAGAATGGGCGGCGGCCAGCTCCTCTTCCGCTTTCTTCAGCTTGTCCGCCAGGCAGGCGGCCTCGCCCTCTTGGATTGGTAGGTGACCTTGTAGGTGGCGAGGGTCTTCATCTCGTGCTCATAGTAGAGGAGCATGCTCTCCATCGAGATGGCGTCTTGGGCAGATAGGATGGCGGCCGACCTCATCTTATCGGCTAGGGCGACGGAGTCCAGAGTCTTATGGCAGTGAAGGGTCCAGGATTGGGCAGGTTCACCACTGCCCGACGGACGCTCTCCGGCCACTCCTTGGGGACGGCCTCGGCATAGTGTGAATCCCGCATCCGGATGAACTGGAGGACCTCGATCGGTGGCAAAGGGTCCAGCCTGCGAGTAAGAAAGACAAGTGTTAAGACAAGAGAATGTATAAAATCGACGGGCACTAGTGTTAAGACAATAGAGATTGATGCTTACGTGAGGTGGTTCCTCTAACCCAGGAACGATAAGTCGCTTCTGTCGTGGGAGGAAGAAGTCGGGCTCCCAACTACGGCCTCGGCAGGTAGGCCCACCAGACCCCCGGTAGTCGGGTTCACGGAGACGGTGACCATGGCTGGCTCGATGGGCGCAGGCTCGCTGACGCGAGCTTTCTTCGCTTGTGGCTGATCGCCGGCCGCCGTCATTTTGGTCGCAGGGGTCGGTGCCGATGGGTTGGCGCGGGTAGCATGGCCGCTCGGCCCTTTGACAATGCCTTTCTTCATCAGGGTAGCTACGGTAGTCTTCTTGGGAGCCATATCGACAGTTTCCTCGGATGAGTCACAGAGAACCACCGGGATCTGGCCGACGTCGGGCTGAGGTTGGGCGTCGGTGATGGGAGAATTGTGAGCAGGCGAGTCGGAGAGGTCGAGGTCGCTTTTGGTCGGGAAGCGTTGTTCTGAGGTTAGCAAAAAGAATAAACACGGGTTAGATGGCGGACAAAGCAAATCGAGAGGAGGATTAGACAGCTTCAGGCAGGAGAATTCTTACCACCAAAGTTGAGATGGTGGGGAAAAGTTTGGAGGCCGGAGAGGCATTTTTGCTCATTGTTGTTCAGCAGATCGACGGACCGATCGACGTCGAGCTCTTTCTTCACATGGGCAAGGGCGTAGTTGAAGTCGTCGGTGAGATCGCTGGGGTTTGGTGCCGAGTTGCATGCACGATAAAAAAGAAATTAGATCAGTACATAAGAAAAAGAAGGAAAATTAGATTATACCTCTCCGGTTTTGGCGATGATATTCTCGGGGAACCTCAATGACCGTCCCGCCGCTGGGCTCCATACTCTCCCAGGCGCCACCAACCCACCACCATTTCTGGTGCCAGCCGATCACCTTTGACGAGATGCCAAAAACAATGGTGTCCCCGCCCCGAGACTTCACAGAGTAGTAGTCCGCGTTCACGACGCCAATAGAGGCCACCATGTAGTATAGATGGTTCATTTCATCCGGGAATGGCATCCGGTGGAGTCCCCGTCGCCCGAGCGCAACCATGGCGCCCAGTAAATAGCTCCACCTATTGGGCGTGATCTGGGTGATTGACAGGTTCTAGGTGGCGAGGAGCCTGGAGATTGCCAGATGGAGCGGGAAGCGAATGCCCGCGTACAGAGTGTCAGCGTTGATGGCGATTAGCCCTTCGGGCGGCTGATCGGCACGTTCATTAGCCAGCGGAGTGTAGAAGTGGACATCGGCGGGGACCTCAAAATCCCAGTACAAGATCGAGAGATCCGCATTCACGAGCAAGCAACTAGGACGGTGAAAGGCACCAAATTCGCTCTCAACGGCTTCCCGATAAGCGCGGGCAGGATGCTCGCGTCTTTGCCCGTGGATATACTTGGCGTAATCGAGCTGCATCAGCCTGCTATCCGAATATTTGACGGGCTTGGGGACCTCGTCCTGGTCGTCGCTTGGCTCAGCCACCGGCGGGTAGACGGCGACTGGGGTCACACTGATAACTGGGGCATCCCGGGTAGGGCTCATACGATCGAGGGCGTCGGCGAAAGCGTCAATATCCGTTGAGGTGCCTTCGTCTTCCCGAGCGGTGGCTGCCCTGGAGGTCCCTTCCCCGACGTGGCGGAGTGGCCTCTCGGCGGCGGCAGCACGGCGGCAGAACTGGTAGACATGGGCGGCGTCCACGCTCTCCGCAGAATCGCCCATAGTTGGAAGAAAATGGAAAAAGAAGAAAGGGGGAAATCGACGGTGGAGTTTTACCTTGAAAAAGGAGCGGACGCCAGAATCTGGAAGGAAGGCGGAGGAACAGTCGCCGAAAAATTCAAATTTTGCTAGGAGGCGCGGAAGTGAAGAAGGTGAAAAGTGAAAATGAGGGTTGAAATTTCCTATTTATAGAAAAATGGGAGAGGGACTAAATTGTAAAAAATAGGGTCGAAATTGGAATTAATCCAAAGTATGGGGGGCGCGTGCTGGTCAATTGGGCGACAAGATCGGCAGACATGACGCATGGGATCCTGCGTATCAAGCACGCCAACTGATGACGTCAGTAGGAACGGAATACGAAGCGGCGCCTCGGGAGGCGAAATGATGCAATGTTTACGGAGTCACGAGAATAACCAGCGGGCAAGAGGGTTAAACGATCAAGATGGGGTAAGAGAATAGAGACGTCGGTGAGTGCAGCCGAACAGCCGAGTAGAGAGTTGGGGCAGTTGCGGCGACGACCTCCAGGAGGGCAGCGGGAAGACCCCTAGCCGGGCCGGCGAAGGCCCATCAACCAGCGGATAGGTTTCGGGCCATCCCGCCGGGTCTTTGCCCGCTACCCGCGGACATTCATCCATAGATGCCCGCTAGGAGATCCCTACCCACCTACCCGTCTACCCGGATACGCGTCTGCAGGCGTCGCCAGCTACTTGGCACGTCCAGTCCCATCGGATGTGCGGATGTAACAGGGTCATAGTAGGGCCAGTATGAAGGGTCTCATCAATAGAGGTCAACAGTGCCACGTGGCACGCCCCATTGGTCCATAGAGGGGGCTATAGCCAATCATAACTGAGCAGCTAGGATTTAGTGGGGCCCGTGGGCAGATCAGATCAAATGGGTAAACCCACCTTGTACACTATAAATAGGGTCTTAAATGCCCATTTGTAACACACATCTCATTTATTGCAAAGACTCCCTTGAGAGCTTATTTACTACAACATTTATTGCTTTCAAGTTATTATAGTTCATAATTACTACCCGCTAGGAACCAGACGGCGAGTTCCTCACGAAATCGCTGTCAACAATAGTAAACCATCTTAAAAAAAATAATAATATTAAACCAAAAACTGAATATTATCTTAGTATTATGTCCTCACAATGGATTGTATCTAAAACACTAACACTAACACTAACATGGGGTTGGGGGACGTGCGCAGGTGGGGAGAAAAAAGGGGGTGGGTATATTGGGGTCTTTTGCCCTTATTTGTGATAATATTGTAGGTTTGCCCCTATTTGTATTAAAATTATACTTTTTGCCCTTATATGTAACTAATCCTTAAAAAAAATTACGGTTGAATTTTCAAATTTATAACAATTGTGAATAGCCTTAAAATTGACAAAATTAAAAAAATATATATATAGCAATTTTTTAAATAAAATTATGTTAATTGAATAAATTGCTAAACTACATTTCTAATTAAAATGCATCTTATAATTTCATTTAAAAATAAAATTTACGGTGTTATATTAAAAATTAATTTTTACATTATAAAAAAAATTAAATAAGAAAAATGAATTTTCTTTGAATGATGCACAATTTACATGATTTTCTTTGCACAATATTGTTAATCAATAATTTTGCAATTAGAAACTATATATGCATCTTATGATCAATATAGAATTTGTGATTTGCCATAAATGTTACTCCCTCCATCCCTGAGTAAACTTCTCACTTTCCTTTTCGAGCCGCCCCTCACTAAACTTCTCATTCCATAAATGGCAAAAACAACACTCTACTACATATAAACTTTAACCTTCAAATTCATACAATATTTTCAAAGTGTCACTCATTCAATTCACTTTTCAACACTATTTGTTACTTTATCCTAAAAGTCAACATGTAACCCACCATATATTAATAAATAAATACACTTTCTTAAATCATTCAACAAAAAGAAGTGAGAAGTTTACTTGGGGACGGAGGGGGTACATAAATATCCACACAGATACTACCGAGTAAAATTATTTTTTAAAAATAAAAATAACTTCTTTAGAATATATTTTTAAGTTATAATCTAAAGTGAAAAAATGTAATTTAGGGACATTATTCTCAGTATAAAAATCATAATTTCGTTTGTTGACATCTACGTGGACTCTATATAGCATATCCAGCAACCATGTCATTTAATTGTTGCCGAAAAATTATCAAATCTTTTAGATTGAAAATTAAAAAAGGTGGTGCATTAATTTGCAAAGAAAAAAAATTATGTTGTAATTAATAAAAATCATGAAATTTGTGATTTTTTTGTAGTTAACCCTTTTCAAAACAATTCATTATGTGTAAATAATACATTAAATATATCAAAAAAATATATACTTCCTCCGTTTCAGAGAATTTAACCTGTAAGTATATATATAAATAAAATCCATTATACTTGATTGAATTAAGATGTGAGGGAAAATTTTACAGAAAAAGTTAAATTTTTTTGTTTAATTGAATTTTTATTCAATTTACACACAAGTCCATAGCTGTCATTTACTAAATGCAAAAGTCAAATATCACTCGTGTGTACAAATTTGGCGGGGTCCATCTCAATGCATATTAACCATTCTCAATTCTAACGTGTGTGTGTCTGGGGAAGTGCACACCTACATAGTGCTCCCTTCGTGTCAATTTTGTTTACCCAAAACCCAAAAAATATAAGTTTTTTTGTTTACTCATTTCCTTAAATGGCAAAAAGTAATACTACTTTTACAAACTTTAACCCTAAAAAATCTACTTTATACCTGGGATGTCAATATTAACCCGACCCGACCTAACCCGCCCTGGTCCGCGTCATTTAGGTCGCCCCGCCCCATGCCCCGTAGTGGAATGGGTCGGGTCTAGGTATCACTAAAAACCCATGCCCCGTTTTATATATTAATTTTGAATATATATTGTAAGCAAATTAATTTTTGCATCCAATTAAATGGTAACACGTGTACAAATCAAATATTAATATCAAATAAAATTTACTATTTTATTTGAGAATTTAATTAAATTAATTATTGTATTAAATAGTTAAAAATTGATATTAAATGTACACAGTACAAGTTGGTCGAATTTTGTGAATTTTGGGTAATAAATACAATTTATTTACCATAAGATCGAAAATTAAATGATATCTCGTTAAAAGGGGAAATGAACTAAATTGAATCAAATCAGATCGCAAATTAAGTCAATCAAATGGCACCGACCAATCAGACGGCGCCACGTGGCCTTGCGAGAAAGGCATGTCTTACACCCTCCACCCGATAAATAGGGGCCCTCACTTTGTTCATTTACACAATCGAACACCAACCGTTCAGACGATCAAGCATCCAAGCCTGCAACCGTTCTTGAAGATTCGAAGTGTTCTTCATCAATCTCAAGGCGTTCTTCGTGGAAAGCGATCAGAAACAGCGTTCGATCGGAGATAAAGGTCCAGCACCCCTCCGATCTGGCGTTTCCCCTTGAAGATTTGAAGAATCTTCAAAGGCGTTCTTCGCACAACTCCACCACAAACAGCCTCCGATCAGAGATCAAGGTCCAGCACCCCTCCGATCCGGCATTTCCCCTTGAAGATTTGAAGAATCTTCAAAGGCGTTCTTCGCACAAGTCTACCACTAGTTTGGCCTCCAATCCGAGACCAAGGTCCAGCGCCCCTCCGATCCGGCTTTTTTCCTTGAAGATTTGAAGGATCTTTAAGAACATTCTTCGCAACCGCTCGAAGATTCAAAGGACGTTCTTCACTAAATTCAAAAGCGTTCATCCCGCCTTCGAAGGCGTCCATCCACCAAATCTCGAAAATAATGTTTAATCCAAAATAAGGTGTTTCACCCTTGGATTAACTTTATAAATTCAAACTCAATCTCAGACGAAGATCAAGATGAGGACTTCGCCAAAAGATCATCCAAGTCAAGATCAATACTGTAGAGAAGAATCAGAGGAGCAAATCTAGAGTTAGTCAACCCACACTAGTTTTTTGGTTCGATCCGAAGAAAAATAAGTTGTAAACCTTTTTTTCGTGTTTATTATATTAATAATACGAAATTTGCAGTTATAAATTTGGCACGCCCGATGGGACATACTCTACCTCTCATCTCTTCTCTTCTCAAGCAAGCTTAACTACCATGACGACGGATGCCTCAACTATCGAGGAACGACTCGCCAGTCTGCTCAAAGTTGTTGAAGGGCTTACCCAACACATCAAGAATCAAGATATCCAAATCTCCAACCTGATGAATAAGATAGACAGTGCCGATGCAATCCACACTAAAGGGAAGCAAGTTGAGAGCCACGACGACGAGGAGACCTCAACCAAACGTCAAGCAGCAGAAGAGACTGAGGCAAGTGCTAAAGAGTTGCAGATCACATCTGATGGAGGCATCCAAGTTGATCAACTCAAAGAGCTTATACTAGAGACGGTAAAGGGAAAGTTCAACGATGGCTCCAAATCTTCATTCTCTTACACCAAGCCTTATACCAAGAGGATCGATGACTTGACGATGCCAGCTGGCTACAAACTCCCGAAATTCCAACAATATGATGGCAAAGGGAACCCGAAGTAGTACATAGCTCACTTCGTTGAAACTTGCAACAACGCCGGAACTTATGGAGATCATCTGGTCAAGCAATTCGTCCCCTCCTTGAAAGGAAATGTGTTTGACTAGTACATCAACTTGGAGGCCAACTCCATCGACAGTTGGAGTCAAATGGAGTATGAGTTCCTAAACCGCTTCTACAGTACAAAGAGCACAATTAGCTTGATTGAGCTAACCAACACTCGCCAGGGGATAAATGAGTCTGTGATTGATTATATCAATCGATGGAGGGATCTAAGTTTTAATTGCAAGAACTGGTTGTCTGAGATTTCTGCAGTCGAAATGTACATCCAAGGCATACAGTGGGGCTTCCGATACATTCTTCAAGGAATTCAACCAAAGACCTTCGAAGAATTTGCTACAATAGCTCACGACATGGAGCTAAGCATGGCCACAACTAGAGCTAACAGCCAACCAAATCATGAACCTCAAGATAAAACTTATATTAAGCCTTCAAATAAGGAATACATAACGGACCTTCCTCGCGATGGGGGCAAAGCGGGTTCACTCTAAAAGAGATACGTCAAAAACAATATCCATTCTTAGACGCTGACGTCTCGGGGATATTCAATGACTTGATGGATGCAGAGCTCATTGAATTGCCTAAGATGAAGCGGCCAGAGGAAGCTGGACGTACTGATGATCCAAAGTACTGCAAGTATCACCGACTAGTAGGCCACTCAATTGAAGACTGCTTTATCTTCAAGGAAAAAGTCATGCAATTGGTCGAGCAAGGAGATATAGTGCTCGAAGAGATTATCTAAAGTCCTCCAAATCAAATGCTCCTTGACAAGAGCATAAATTATTTGTGATGCTCCTTGATACGAGCGAAAATTATCTCAAAGACCATCAAATCCAATTTCCTCGACAATGGCAAAACCGTCTGAAGCTCTTAAGCCGGAGATCAAATTGAAGCCTCCCAAATCAAATGATGCTCCTTGATATGAACAAAAACTATCTCAAAGCCAAATCAAGTCTCCTTGACGAAAGAATAAACTGTCTGAAGCTTTCAAGCTTGAGATCAAAGTTAAACCTCTCCAGATCAAATGAAGATCCTCTGATATGAGCATAGACTGTCTGAAATTCTCCTTGATAAAAGATAAAACTATTTGGAGCTCTTAAGCCAGAGATCAAATTGAAGTCTCCATCAAATCTGTTCTCCTTGACAAGAGAATAAACTATCTAAAGTTTTCAAGCCGGAGATCAAATTGAAGTCTCCATCAAATCCATTCTCCTTGACAAGAGAATAAACTGTCTGAAGCTCTCAAGCCAGAGATCAAATTGAAGTCACCGTCAAATCCATTCTCCTTGACGAGAGAATAAACTGTCTAAAGTTTTCAAGCCGGAGATCAAATTGAAGCATCCCCGAATAAAGTGATACTCCTTGATACAAGTATAAACTATCAAATAAATTCAAAGTATACTCCTTGATAAGAGTATAAAGTATCTAACAAATCCAAATCAAATCTCCTTGATGCACAAGTTTAAACTGTATGTCACTCTGACTTGAAGTCGAAAATACTAACTTCCTATCAGTAGTTTCCCCTCAAGCGTACGGGTTCACTGTAGTATAAGTAAGTATAGCGACCAAGTATTATCGAACCCAAGGGAAGGTGAGTATGCGAACAGATCCCTGAAGATCTAATTGTCATAGATAATATGAGTGTATATTTTTGGGTTTTTAAAAAGAAAATAAATTATAATCTAAATTACTCTATGAATGCAAATAGGAAAAGTAAATTACGAACTTAAAAGTGTGTTTTCAAATATGAGATATTGATGCTCATGATAGGAATTCCTACGTATACTAACGGAGCAGGTACATAATCAATATAACCATGACGCGCAAGAAATAACCTAAGTAAAAGATTGTAAGATGAAAGCTCAAGAACTAAAACTCTAATACTTTATCCTAACAATCGACTTCACTAATCCACTAATAAGTTAATAGACTGTGCTTAATTAACGAGACCCTAATTTAAACTAAGGTGATGCGGTCGTCCTTCTTAGATAAACCGGTAGATTAATTAACTCTTTCTAAACCCTCTCATTAAGTCTACTAGTTGTTAAAGAGTGATAAGATCGTCCTCTCTCGAACACTTTTCGAACGAAATTCAAAGGTAAAGTTAAGATTGATTTTAAGAATTCATTAATTAAGAGAATTAAAACTAAACGTCACAAATTACCCTAATTACGTACCCACATCCTACTTCTACGAGTTCAACCTACCCCAAGCATGCAAGGGTTTTAGCTAGACATGGTTTTTACGGAAACAAAAACAATCGAAGAAGTAACGAACATGAACATAATGATTTTAACTAAGAAATTATCAAACATAAACTAGGGTTTAAAGAAATAAATGCTAAGAACTGAAATTAAATTAATAAAATGAAGTCTCAAGTATTCAAGAACAAAGAACTGAAGAAAAGATACTAAAAATCAAAACCGAACTATGAATTCGTAAGTAAAACCTCGAATACGTAAAACTAAAGCTTGCTCGTCTCTTCTTCTCTTCCTCTCTCCATAAAAACTAACTCTCCAAGTGATATGGTATCCAGTGGTGTATAAAAACGTGTTCGGAACGAGTATATATAAGCATCGGGCCGAATCGGGAATTCATGGGCCGAAAAATGAATCCGGAGGCAAAAACTTGGAAGTGCTCGAGCAGACCCGCTCGAGCGGATGCGCTCGAGCTGTGTAGTTTGAATGATTCAAGAGGTTGAGCGCTCCCGCTCGAGCTGCTCAAATAGCCGAATTTCTCTGTAAGTCTTGAGGCGCTCGAGCAACATGCTCGAGCGGAGGCGCTCGAGTAGCTCGAGTGCTGGAAATCCTCTGTAAGTTTTGAGCGCTCTAGCAACATGCTCGAGCGTTGGTGCTCGAGTGGCAAAACTTCTCTGGATAAATTGGGCGCTCGAGTGGCATGCTCGAGCGGTGGTGCTCGAGTGGATCCACTCGAATGACTCTCCCTCTTCTTCAACTGATACTTTTCTTCTTCCGCACTAATACCAATCGTATTTCTTCGATATCTTCTCATCCGGGCATCCGTTTGAGTCGATTCAAAGTCCTACGAACTCCATTTTTCACCCTCGATTCACCTATGAGCATCAAAGAGACAAATTCATCAATGTGTAGAAATAATACTCAATTGACTCTAAATACTCAATAAAATCGACCAAAACTGGGGCATTTCTAACGACGAATCATGACAATTTCACGCCTAATCAACCCCCCCAAACTTACCATATTGTTTGTCCTCAAGCAATGAAATAATAAGTCAAGTGAAATTGTTAGGAATGAGTCAAAGAATCAAATCATGCAAGTAAATGAACTCGAGCTTCTAGGATCAATCACACGTATACTCACTCACCTCCCTTCATCATACTCATGCAATAACAACAAGAAACACCATGATCAAACATGGATGTGCACTCAACGATGTGTTTCACTCCCTCACAAGTGTATATCAATAATAAGGGACTCACTCAATCAATCAATCACGCATATCGGCAGCCATAGGCTTGTAAGCACTCTCAACTCCGACCATACTCTAGAAATCAATGCCGAATCAAAAAGGACTTTTCTCAAGGTTGTAATGTAGGCTCTTTGGATAGGTGAGATAACAATATGGATAAGTGAATGGAGAATAGAAACTCAAACTTTAGTACTTCGAGATTAGGAACAAAATACTTCAAACATTTTCAATCAACACACTTTCAATTCCAATACTCTCAACACTTCAATTTTTTTATAACTAATTTCACCTTTTTTTTCACTTTTCTTTTTTTTTTTCGCACAAACACATGAGCTAATTTTTTTCTTTTGCTCATTCTCAATTTTTTTTGTCTTTCCCACAACTCATATTCCTCATCACACCTTCTTCTCATAATCACTCAAGCAATCACAATTCTCCTTTTTCAACTCAAATCAATCCCTTCACATTCACACTTTTCCTATTCTCCACTCAAATTGGGACAAAAAGGCTTAGGAATTTAGAATAGTGTTTAAATGTGCTAGCAAATGAAATAGGCTTAAGGCTCAAAGGGGCTAACAAGGGACAAATGGCAATGGTAAGGAAAATTTTTGGCTAAGTGACTCATTCAAATCAAAGATGGCCTAAGATCACATTCGACATATCAAACTAGACACAATCAAGAAGCAAGAGCACACACAAGTTCTAGCATCCTCTAAGGTGACGACTCACTCACAAACGAAGAGATCAATATAATGCATCTTAATCTCAAAAGGCTCAAAATCTCACGGCTTTGACATCCATGCTCAATACCATCTCAATTCACAAAAAAATCTTCTCAACAAGCAAAACCCATATCCTTTTCTCAAATTCCCTCTTTCTCACTCTAGAAATTCTCCCATTCTACTCATGCAATATCAAAATTGAAAGCAAAATAAGCAAACCCATAGCATATAATCAATATTCAACAACAAGGAATCGAGAATCAAAAAGCTATGCAAAAATCCCCCAAAAATTTTGAAATTCTTATGATCCCTAGTTCTCATACTCAATTCATCTCAAATCCAAGCCTAAACTACGAATTGAATGAAAAGAGTTAGAGATTACATACCTTGTTGGAGGATTGAAGAAGATTCGTGAAGAAATTTAATGAATTTGTGCACAAACAAGCAAAACCGTACAAAATCGCTGAGAATCGCCCCCAAAATTGCACCAATTTGTATGTGATAGTGTATGTAAAAGTGTGGGGGGTATTTATAGAGGGGCTCGAATTTGGGCTGAAACCCGCGATCCGCTCGAGCAGACCCACTCAAGCGGATGCGCTCGAGCATATAGCTCGAATGACACACGGGCTCGAGCTGCTCGAGCGAGCAAAAGTTTCTGGACATTTTAGGCGCTCGAGCAACACGCTCGAGCAGTTCCTCACTTCAACCTCAAACAATGACGTCCAAAACTCAAAATTTTCATACGAACCAAGCTCGAAACAATCATCAAACTCATCCACAACATGAACTAACCTGAGAACTCGATTTAAGCCAGGTCGCTCATTCGACCGAGGAGTCGGTGTCTCTTCCAAACGTGCAAATCACCAAGCCAATTCAAGTCGAACTTATGCACTCACACTTAATTCAATCCAACTACCCTCATGCATCGATATTTTCGAAAAATTTGACCAATTTTTCATTAGAATTTCATGTACAAACTCGAAGTACGAATACACACCCCCCCCCCCAAACTTTGTTCTTGCTACGCAATAATAAAGTTTGAAAAGAATGAGTACGTATGAGTAAGTACACTAAATTCTCATGAACTTAAATCACTATCACTGCAAAGTAATGAACGAATAAACACATCACCCCCCAAACTTCGACTTCGCAAAGAGGTCGATGTTTGGGGTTGTGGTTACCTCAAACTCCAACAATCGAATGCTCCACTACTCGACATCTCGACATCGTCATGAATTGCTTCACCTTTTAAGCTCACTTACTCGAATCAAGCGCCACGAAATAAGCCTACACCAAAAAAATTCTCAACAAAAAAGGTTAACACTTACGATTCACAAAATGATAAAATGAACAAAACACATAAAAGCAAGTAAAAATGGGTTGCCTCCCATTTAGCGCTAGTTTTAAGGTCCTAATGCCGGACCGAGCTCGAAGGAGCTCACGGGACTTGAGAATCTTGAATACCTCTCTTATTCTCATAAGAGAAGTTGAAGAATTTCTTTACTCGATGCCCGTTCACCATGAATCTATGTCCATCCTCCTTCTCGACTTCAAGGAATCCACTCTTATGCATTTCCCTCACAATATACAGCCCGTTCTTCTTGGACTTGAGCTTTCCACCAAACAGCTTCATCCTCGAATTGAATACGAGGACTCGATCACCCACTTTGAACTCCTTTTTCCTCAATCGAGCATCATGCCACTTCTTGGTCTTCTCCTTGAAAATTCGGGCATTCTCATAGGCACTATCTCGAAACTCCTCCAACTCATGCAATTGGAGTTATCTCTTCTCACCAACCAAGGCACTATCAAAATTCAGCTTCTTGATCGCCCAATATGTCTTATGCTCCAACTCCACGGGCAAGTGACATGTCTTTCCAAAATCTAATTGGTAAGGAGACATACCAAGAGGAGTTTTGAAGGTTGTCCTATACGCCCAAAGTGCATCATCAAGCTTCATTGCCCAATCCTTCCTACTAATGCTCACCGTCTTCTCAAGGATCTCCTTGATTTGACGATTCGATACCTCTGCAAGACCGTTAGATTGAGGATGATAAGCAGTAGAGACTCGATGACTTACCTCATATTTTGACAACAACTTCTCCATCCACTTGTTCACAAAGTGACTTCCCCCATCACTAATCAAAGTTCTTGGAACTCCATATCTCGCAAAAATGTTCTTCCTCAAGAACTCAATCACCACTCGGGAGTCATTCACTCTTATAGGGACAGCTTCAATCCACTTCGAGACGTAATCGACGCACACGAGAATGTACAAGAATCCATTGCTAGGAGGAAATGGACCCATGAAATCAATCCCCCATACGTCAAATACCTCAACTTCCATGAACACGTGCAGTGGCATCTCGTCCCTCTTAGTAATAGAGCCGAATCGTTGGCACTTATCACGCCTCTTAACCAATTCCATGCAATCCTTCAAGAGAGTTGGCCAATAAAAACCAGATTGAAGCACATTCCTCCCAGTCTTCTCTCCACCCAAATGTCCTCCACATGGCAAGGCGTGACAATGCCTTATGATATCACTCCACTCCTCCTCTGGCACACACCTTCTCAACACATGATCAATCCCTCTTTTGAACAAGTAGGGGTTGTCCCAAATAAATTCCCGAACTTTCTTCAGAAATGCCTTCCGGTGCACCGAGTCCATCTTCGCCGGTAACTCTCCACTTGCTAAATAATTAGCATAATCTACAAACCACGACGCTTTTCCTTCAACTCGATATACCGGAATATCTCCTAAACTAAACAGCTTCTCGTCCGGAAATTCATCGTTCACCTCTCGATCTTCCACTGTGTTTTCCTTTGTAAGCTCCAACCTCGAAAGGTGATCGGCTATCACATTCTCACATCTCTTCTTGTCTCGAATCTCGATATCGAACTTCTGGAGTAACAGATCTAACGAATGAGACGGGGCTTTGCATCCTTCTTACTCATAAGGTACCGAATCGTTGCGTGGTCTGTATAAACTATTGTTTTTGTCCCTACTAGGTAGGGTCGAAATTTATCAAAAGCATACACGACCGCTAATAGCTCCTTTTTGGTCGTAGTGTAATTCACTTGAGCAGAATTCAGCATCTTCGAGTCATAGTATATAGCGTGAAAACGCTTCTCACGAATCTGCCCCAAAGCAACCCCAATCGCAAAGTCACTAGCATCACACATCAGCACAAACGGGCTAGACCAATCTGGGGTCACAAGTATTGGGACATTCACCAATGCTTCTTTCAACCTGTTAAAAGCCACTAAACACTCATTAGTAAACTCAAAGGCGACTTCTTTTTCAAGAAGTCGCGAAAGGGGTTTAGCAATTTGTGAAAAGTCTTGTATGAAACGTCTATAGAATCCCGCATGTCCTAGAAATGACCGAATCCCCTTCTCGGTCGAAGGTGGTGGAAGCTTCTCAATAGCAATCACTTTCGCCTTGTCAACCTGGATACCTTTCGAGGACACATGATGTCCAAGAACAACACCCTCTCTCACCATGAAGCGACACTTCTCCCAATTAAGCACCAAGTCCGTCTCTTCACACCTGTTCAACACAACTTCAAGATTGATTAGACATTTATCAAACGACTCCCCGTAGACAGAGAAGTCGTCCATGAAAACCTCCATAATCTTCTCAATCAAACCATGAAAAATAGCCATCATACACCTTTGAAAGGTGGAGGGTGCGTTACACAACCCAAACGACATCCTCCTAAAAGCAAAAGTCCCATAATAGCAGGTGAATGTAGTTTTCTCTTGATCCTCGGGGGCTATTATGATATGATTATACCCCGAATACCCATCTAAGAAACAATAATACTCAAAACCACCTAATCTATCAATCATCTGATCAAGGAATGGTAGAGGAAAGTGATCCTTACACGTTGCCTTGTTCAACTCCCTATAATCAACACGCACACGCCATCCCGTCACTAATTTAGTGGCTACCAATTCATTAGACTCCATCTTAATCACCGTGGTACCCCCCTTCTTAGCAACTACGTGTAACGGACTTACCCATGGACTATCAGAAATTGCAAAGATCATGTTGCTATCTAACAGCTTCAAAACCTCCTTATGAATCACCTCTTGAATCACCGGATTAACTCTACGTTGATTTTGCACTACAGCTTTCCTTCCCTCTTCTAATCTAATCCTATGCATGCAAATGGAAGGACTAATTCCCTTAATATCCGCGATCGACCATCCTATAGCAGATTTGTGCTTACGAAGCACTACCAAAAGTCTCTCAAGCTGATCATCAGTTAAAAGGGCAGATACAATTACCGGATACTTATCGGTCTCATCCAAGTAGGCGTACTTGAGGTGGTCAGGGAGTGGTTTCAGCTCCTTTTTCGCCTCCAATGGTGGCGCCTTATCGAACATCTTCTCGAAAGTTGACTCCTCGGCTTCCAAGTCGTCCTCATCCTCTACTTTCTTCATCTCCAAGAACTTGACATCTTCATTGTCTTTCAAGCTGTCAAAATAATCAAGATCATAAGAATCATAAGATAGATCGTCAAGGATAGGATAATCAAACTGATGAACATAGAAAGAACAAGGGTCTAGAAGTGTGTCTTCAACACAAGTGTCCGTGATGTCAATGAAGTGGCAGCTCTCATCTCCCATGGGGTATTTCATAGCTTCATAAATAGCTATCTTCACTTCTTGATCATCAACTTTGACCGTAATCTTCCCATTCGCTACATCAAGTACCATCCCAGCTGTAGCTAGAAACTGCCTCCCTAGAATCAGCGGCACATGCTCATCCTCCTCCATATCGAGTACCACAAAATCGGCGGGAAAAACGTGATTCTCCACCCTCACTAGAACATCCTCCACTACTCCTTGAGGTCTAGTGATAGACCTATCAGCAAGCTGGAGCGTCATCATCGTGGGTTGAAGCTCACCCCCTTCCAACTTCTTGAACAACGAAAGAGGTATCAAATTAATGCTCGCCCCGAGATCACACAAAGCTCCTTTCTTGATCCCGTTCCCGATATCACATAGAATGGTAAAATTGTCGTGATCCTTCAACTTGGGCGGAAGCGCCTTGTGCACCATAGCACTCACCTCGTGGTTCAAGTGCACTAGCTCGGGTACATCCACTCTCCGTCTCTTCGCTATCAAGTCCTTCAGGAACTTGGCGTAGTTAGGCATCTGTTCCAAAGCATCATAAAAAGGAATGTAAATATGTAACTTTTTAAAAACATCAAGGAATTTTGCAAACTTTTCATCTAATTTCTTTTTCATGAACCGCTGTGGATATCGGACAAGTATCACAGATTTTGGTACCCCCCATTCATCTCTCTCAGTTTCTTTTACATTCTTCCTTGCTTCCTTTGCCTTCTTCCACTTTGGAACACTCTTAATCTCTTCAATGCCTTCCTCAAGGTCTTTTCCCTTCTGGGGCTCATCCATATCTTTACTCTTCTGAATACCTTCACCCTCAACCCCTTTCTCAACTCCCATCTCCTCAATCTCATCTCTAACTGCCTCAGACTCTTTTCTTCTATCTCAACCTCTCCTTGGGGCGTCTCAGAATCAGCAGCCATCTCAGGACCATCATATTTGGTCCCACTTCTCAACTCAATAGCCTTGCAATGTTCCTTTGGGTTTCCCTCGGGCATTGAGGGATACTTGCCCTGCTCTCTCGTCTGAGACTTTGCAATTTGACTAATTTGATACTCAATAGAAGTAAACCTGCGGTTGTTCTCTTGTTGAGCTCTATTCCAATCTATGTCTCTCTTTTGGAGTTCTTGATCACGCTGATCACCTTTCTTATGCAATTCCTTCACATCGTACTCCAATGAGGACAATCTCTTGCTTCCTTCCTCCACCTTCTGAAGGATAGCTCTCAACATCTCCTCAGTTGAGGCACCCCCTTCTCCACCCGGGGGTTTCGAACCTGGATCAATACCTGGAGGAACTGTAATTCTGGCCTTCGGATTAGCATATGAAAAATTCTCGTTCTTCCTCCATGTGTTATGCGGAGGCTGCTGGCCTCCTTGATACCCTTTTGTCTTCCTCCATTGATTTTGAGGAGGTTGTGGACCTGGAGGTAAAAATGGCTGGCCATAAGAAGGCCTTTCAAATTGATTGCCACCTTGTGGATACCCGCCTTGTGGATAGTTAGGTCTTCCCATATAGTTGGTCTCTTCTTGCTGACTCGTGGGTGGGTCCACTTTCTCCCTCACTGCTATATTCCCTCCAACCAGATTCTACCCCATCTCGAGGTTACTGATCTTCTCCATCATCGCCATCAACAACTTCCTCGTCCCCTCATTCTCCTCCAACTTACAAGCTCTCTGAAATTCTGGGTCCTCGTTCCATGCCCCGGCATTTGTGACAATATTGTCAACAATTTTTCTACACCTCGCTATACCTTGGTTCAGAAATGCTCCACTAGCACACGCATCAAGATGGGCTTGACCAGCCTTGCTGGCTCCACTATAGAAGAACGCCATGATATCCCCCTCATTGTACCTGTGTTGCGGGCACTCGATTAACATGTTAGAGTATCTCTCCCACGCCTAACGTAAGTCCTCACCTGGCTTCTGGCGGAAAGAAGAAATCTATATCCTTGCTTTAATGGTTCTAGATGGAGGGTAGAATCGCTCGAGGAACAGACGCTCGAGCTCGGCCCATGTGGTTATACCTCCCCGTGGGAGCGTGTTATCGTACCACTCCTTTGCTATTCCCGTTAAAGAGAATGTGAACAGCCTGAGCCTCTTGGCATCTTCAGACATGCCGTTATAATTGAACGTGGATGCGATCATCAAAAAACTCCTCAGATGAGTATGAGGATTCTCCTTCCCAACCTCCCCCTTGAATTGATTCTCGGTAAGCAGCTTTAGAATCCCAGGGGAAATCGAGAAGTTGTTTACCTCTACAGGGGGCAATGCCACTCCATCATAGTACCATTGTGGTTGTGCCGCGAATCTTCCTCGAATAGCCATGTTCTGATCGGCGTTCTGAGGAACGTGTTGAGGATTAGCAGGTGGTACGGGTACTTGTTGGGCTGGTGGTGGTTGATAGACTGGTGGTTGGTTGTAAACAGGAGGTGGAGGGTACGGGTATGGTGGATATGGATATGGTGGGTATGGATAAGGGTAAGGTAAGCTGTTTTGTGGGAAGTTGTTCTGTGGGTATGCAGGGTTGTTCTGAGGGTGTTGGACAAGGTTATGAGCTAGATTGTTTACGTTCTGTGTACCCGGGTTTTGGCTCTGGCTCTCCCCTAACGGAACTTGATTCTGACTTCCATTCCCTCCAGTGCCCTCAACCCGGTCCACTACCTGATTAAACTCATTTGCAGCATCATCCAACTCATTACTGATGTCCATGTTCTCATTCTCTCCTCCGGCAGCATTCATCCTTCTTAAAAAGGCTATGTTTCTTCTTGTTATTGTCATAGCCTACAAGCCTCTTCATTAGGTTTTCATAAAGTAGAATTCATATTTTCAGAGAGTATAAGATGAAACGAACATGAATTCTATTTTAAAGTAGAAGAAATATGAAGATTCTTTAGGATATATATTAAAACAAACATGATCAATTTATATCGTTAACTTCTTAGCATCCCTTCCAAATGTAACCTCACAGAGAATAAAATTATAGTATCTCGAATATAGATTGAGAAATGCTATTATTTTTTAGAAGCTTGAATAACCTCATTGTAGGTCCAAAAACAGTTAAGTGAGGATTAAAATTCTAGAGGGGAGGGGTTAATAGACTTTTAAACTTTCTAGTGAACTTAACAGAGTAAGATGACTTCAGAGTTAGCTTCAGATAATGTTAAGTGAGTGTGAGGTGATCAACTCAAAATGATAATCAAATTACTAATTGTTGAAATTAAATGATCATTTGGACGACTATCAAGGAGAGCTTAGTACAGAATAGTATAGGCTCTTACTCTGAAAATCTCTTAAATCATTTAACTGTAAATAAATCATGTCACTTGGTTTGAAGTAAAGGTTGGCTGAGTTTTAATGCAATGAAAACATATGCTATATGAAAATTAGAGTATAAAGCATAAACAACATGTAGGGACTACACGTCCATTTTTTACTGACAAAGCAGGGGTAATTTCAATACTC
Source organism: Ballota nigra (assembly GCA_947034835.1). NCBI lineage: Eukaryota > Viridiplantae > Streptophyta > Magnoliopsida > Lamiales > Lamiaceae > Ballota > Ballota nigra. The sequence continues at coordinate 6,922,704 of OX344728.1, forward strand.
TAAGAATCTTGTTTTAGAGATTCAAGAGACACTTTGGTAGATTTATCTTCCTTCGTGGGATTCATCTAACTGGGAATTTAGATGTGTTTCAATCCTCTTGCAACAATCTTTCAGCTAAGAATCTCTCAACTTTTTTAATCTGTCAAACTACTAACTCTAGAAGAGTAGGGTTTGAAAGGGGTTTCCAACTAGATAAGATCTTTCTTACATTGTTTAGCCAAAAGCTAAGGAGCTAATGTTGAAGAGATTGGTCTAAGCTTTTAAATATAACTTGTAAAATTGGAAAGAAATCTTAAGAAAACTAAAATTGAAACTTGGGAGATCTTAGTTTACTTTGGGTTTCCAATTTGAGGAACAGCGTTAGGTGCAATTTTTTTTTTTTTTTTTTTGAATGCTTATTTAACATGGTAGAATTTCTTTAACCTTACTATGAGGTTGAGATCTATATTTATAGGGAGATTTCAAAAGTAACCGTTGGAAAGAAAAATTGAATATTTTTTGGTGCAATCAGACGTTGAGAAGTGTGCTCAATCTCCTTTTACTATGTGTGGTAACACTTATCCACTTCTCATACTTTTATATTCGTTGCCACTATTGCATCAAAATTTTTGCCAGTTTCCGTACTGTGTGTTAACTTTTTATTGGTTCACATGTGAATGTGTCCAGTAGACACCTTTAAGTCAAAATGGTAGAAAGTCATTTGATAGGACTTTAATCCTAAAGCTCGTCTTTGCTTTCTAATTCTTGTCTTTGGGTGCTTCTGATACTTAATGTATATTCATTTTGTCTCTTGTAATTGCCTCCTTATTATCCAAGGGACACTTCACCTTATCAGCTAAATTTTAGGTCTGTTGATACCGGAGAGTCTTAGTCATCTTTTGCTTAGAAACATGATGTCTAATGCTCTACACTACAAAAAAAACACTGTTTTGCGACGGAATTAGCGACGGAAAATCCGTCGCAAACAGTGTTTTGCGACGGTATCTGCGACGGACACGTATCCGTCCCTAAAACAGCCGTAGCTAATTTTTGCGACGGATTTCGACTTCCGTCGCAAATTAACGACGGACAAATCCGTCGCAAAATCGGCGGGTCAGACCCGGCCGGGTCACACAGAATTTGCGACGGACAGTATTCCGTCGCAAATATTTCGGGTCAGACCCGTTCGGGTCAACAACATTTGCGACGGCCACATTCCGTCGCAAATGTTTATATATATTTTTTTTATTTTTTTCTGTTATAATTTGCGACGGGTTGTTTTCCGTCGCAAAATTCAATATTTGCGACGGAATTTGGCCGTCGCAAATTACCGAGCCTATACAAAAAAAAAAGTGGCTCGCGTGGTTCGAGCCCGGGCACCCGAGGCGGCCGGGGCGGGCGCGGACCACTGGGCCAACCGACCCATCTCTTTTTATATGCGGCCCACCTTCTATATTAGTCTTATTAGGCCTTGAACAATTAATCCATTTTTTGCGTCCAAGGGGAATCGAACACGGGACCTCTTGTGCAAGAGGAGGGGGCGCGCACCACTAGGGCACAAGCTACTTTCGTTTATTTTTATGCAATTAATTGTATATGTATTCAAATTAAGTCATTTTTTTTTATAATTCACCAAATTAATTTCTTTTCGTATCTAAGTTGTTTATTAAAATATTTTGCCCAACTATTTTTTTTATTTTGTAAAATTATTTATTTCGACTCCCGCTTAAATTTATAATTCGTTCATTTGTACGCAATTAATTGTATATGTATCCAAATTGACTCGTTTTTTTTTCTACAATTCACCAAATTAATTCATTTTCGTTTCTAACTTGTTTTTATAAATATTGGGGCCATTTAATTTTTATTATTTCTGTAAAACTATTTATTTCGACTCCCGCTTAAATTTATAATTCGTTCATTTGTACGCAATTAATTGTGTATGTATCCAAATTGACTCTTTTTTTTTTCTACAATTCACCAAATTAATTCATTTTTGTTTCTAACTTGTTTTTATAAATATTGGGGCCATTTAATTTTTATTATTTCTGTAAATTTATTTATTTCGACTCCCGCTTAAATTTATAATTCGTTCATTTGTACGCAATTAATTGTGTATGTATCTAAATTGACTCATTTTTTTTCTACAATTCACCAAATTAATTCATTTTCGTTTCTAACTTGTTTTTATAAATATTGGGGCCATTTAATTTTTATTATTTCTGTAAATTTATTTATTTCGACTCCCGCTTAAATTTATAATTCGTTCATTTGTACGCAATTAATTGTGTATGTATCCAAATTGACTCATTTTTTTTTTCTACAATTCACCAAATTAATTCATTTTTGTTTCTAACTTGTTTTTATAAATATTGGGGCCATTTAATTTTTATTATTTCTGTAAATTTATTTATTTCAACTCCCGCTTAGATTTATAATTCGTTCATTTGTACACAATTAATTGTGTATGTATCTAAATTGACTCATTTTTTTTCTACAATTCACCAAATTAATTCATTTTCGTTTCTAACTTGTTTTTATAAATATTGGGGTCATTTAATTTTTATTATTTCTGTAAATTTATTTATTTCGACTCCCGCTTAAATTTATAATTCGTTCATTTGTACGCAATTAATTGTGTATGTATCCAAATTGACTTGTTTTTTTTTTCATAATTCACCAAATTAATTCATTTTCGTTTTTCACTTGTTATATATACAATAATTTAGTAATTCTAATCGTCGTCTTCTTCCTCGTCATCCTCATCATCATCTTCATCCTCTTCCTCATCTTCATCCTCTTTCTCTTCCTCTTCCTCTTCTTCTTCCTCTTCCTCTTCCTCTTCCTCTTCCTCTTCTTCTTCCTCCCCACCGCGCTCTTGTCCATCACCCTCATGATCACTTTCAATCATTATCATTTCTGGATTTGCAGCAAGTAAGTCGACAAAAATATTCACACCTGCTTGATCAACCTCTGTTTGAGCCTCTTGTATCTCTGTTTGAAATGGATATGTTGGTTCTACACCGTCTTTGTTTGACGGATTAGAAACTTCAACCAGTGATCTTGCCTTTACTTTGCAAACTGTCCTCAAGTTGGGCCTACTTGATCCGGGGTATTTGCAATAATATACCTGAGATGCTTGCGTTGCAAAAATATAAGGATCGTATGCCGCCGGAAACTTCTTTCCGGTGTTGATATCAACAATCTTGTAGTTTTTGTCGACTCTTGTTCCTTGGTTCCCTGGATCATACCATTCACACAAGAACAACACTTGTATCCATTTGCGTAATATCCGTGGTATGATACCACACTACGTAGTGGTCTTTTGCTCAGAGCTTCAAGATGTGGGTTGTTATTAAGTAGGCCATTTTGTCCCTGTAAATATTAAATTATCATGTATAAAAATAATAACATATTTGTTATAAGGTAAAAATCATATAATTATGTGGTACTCACGTAACGTTGGAACCAAAACATAAAATCATTGCGGATGGATTGAAAAACTGTTGCATCTGTGATGTCTGGTTCTACTTGACGCTTATACTCACAGAACATGCTTATATATCAGAAAAAATAAATTAATTACTTTTCAGATATCAACAGTATACATATTGTAAAAAACTCAACTATAAAATTAAATTACTTACTCTATATACGGTTGGACTTCAGGACAATTCATCAAAACATATGAATGTATTGTTTCCTCTTCAATACTGCCCCTGAACGGTCGTTTGGTGCCCTTACCCATTGGTCGACCCGGATGCAAAAATACAGATAACATACCTTCAACATCACGAAGGGGATGGTCTACTCCACGACCATCGTAGTTGCGAGGCACATTTCTGATTCTGGTTTGAACTTGATCGCCGAAGTAGTAAGAACAAAATGCTCCAACCTCTTCAGTAAGGTATGCATTAACAATTGATGCTTCGATGTGGGCCGCATTTCCAATATTGAGCTTTAAATTGTGCAAATACCTAAAACATTCTTGTGTTAGAAAATTTATTCAGTATTGATCTTAAAAGTCGATTTAAAAAATGGTATAGAATTACCTCTCAAAAGGGTACATCCATCGATACTGTACGGGACCAGCAATTGAGGCTTCATACGCTAAGTGTACGGGTAAGTGCTCCATCGAGTCGAAGAAGCTGGGTGGAAAAATCCGCTCAAGTTTGCATAGAATAACAGGGATCTCCTCATCCAAACGCCTCATGTCCTCAACTGTAATCGTTGATGTCGTTAAGTGTCTGAAAAAGAGACTTAATTCCGTGATGACACTCCATACATTCTTGGGAAGTGAGTACCGAAATGCAATAGGTAAGAGTCGTTGCATGAACACGTGACAATCATGACTCTTCATTCCAGACACCTTTTCGGTTTCCGTGTCAACTCTGTCTCCCAAATTCGACACATAATTGTCAGGGAAGCTCAACTCTTTCACCCACTTACACAAATTCTTCCTTTCTGCTTTACTAATTGTGTAAGAGGCCTGGGGATATGTTCTTGTCTGCTCATCCTTGTGTAGGGAAGCACGAGAACAGAAGAGCCTCAACTCATCTCTGGATTTTGAAGTGTCTTTGGTCTTCCCTTCAGTACCCACGACCGTATGAAACAAGTTGTCGAAAACATTCTTCTCTATATGCATCACATCCAAATTGTGTCGAATAAACAACTTGCTCCAATAAGGTAAGTCCCAAAAGATACTTCTCTTCTTCCAACCACCCTGGATACGTTTATTGTGCTCCATTGCACCCGCCTCAGTTGTCTTCATCAAATCAGTGACTGTAACCTCATACAACAACGAATCACCTGAAATAATTAATTTATATACGGTTAACTTATATATATGAGACACATAGACATCAGTAGTGATTCAGTACCCAGACACATACCTGATCGAATCTGTGGTCTTGGGCGGCCTACTGCATTTTTACCCTTTAGAAAGTCTGTTTTGTTCCTCCGAAAGGGATTATCAGGAGGAAGAAACTTGCGATGGTTGTCGAACCATGACACTTTTCTACTCAACGGAAGATAGAATGCATCAGAACCGTCCATGCAATACGGGCATGCTAGTTTTCCTGCTGTTGACCACCCAGACAACATAGAAAATGCTGGAAAGTCACTAATGGTCCACAAAAGTGCAGCTCGCATCGTGAAGTTCTGCTTCCTATGAACGCCGTAGGCCTCCACCCCCGTAGACCACAAAGATTTCAACTCTTTAATCAATGGCTGGAGATATACATCCAATTTATACTTGGGGTTGTGTGGTCCAGGCACCAAGATACTAAGAAATATATGTTGAGGCTTCATGCACAACCAAGGAGGTAGATTGTACGGGGTCAACAGCACAGGCCCTAATGAATACTTTTTTCCGTGCATTCCAAATGGGGCAAAACCATCCGTACACAAGCCTAACCTCACATTTCTCGTCTCCCTTGCAAAATTTGGGAGCTCCCTATCAAGATGTTTCCATGCCTCCGAGTCTGCAGGATGCCGCATCTCTCCAGAATTCTCACCAGAACACTCCTCAGCATGCCATGTCATGTCTTTAGCCGTGGCACTGGACTGATACAACCTCTCTAGACGAGGAGTGATGGGAAGGTAATACATTGCCTTATAAGCCTTCAACTGCACTTTCTTCTTACTTTTTGTACGACCAGATGGTTTGTACCGTGGGTGACCACACATCTTGCAATGATCCTCATCCTCATCCTCATCCTCATCCCAAAACAACATGCAACCGTTTGTACAACAATCAATCTTCTCAAAGGGTAGACCCATATCCTTCAAGAGCCTCTTGCTTTGATAGAAATTATCAGGCGCCGTGTTGTCTTCAGGTAGAGCTCGTTTGAACAATTTAGCAAATTGATTGAACACTTTTTGACTGACCTTGCCTTCAGTTTTGATGTTCAACATTTGAGCATTGAATGGCAATTGCGTCTCAGTCTCACAACCAGGAAACAACTTTTGATCAACGGTTTTAAGCATATCAAAAAACTTCTTTGACCGATGATTTGGTTCCTCCTCCATAGGTGTTTCATTGAATTGTGGTTGACCACCCAAAACAGATTCTGCAATCATCATCCGATATCTATCAGGTTCATCCTCTATTTGTGGTTCAAATTGAGTATACGGAACATAACTTGAACCACCAACATCAAAATTTCCACCACCGCTCCACCCAGTATACCAGTATTCTACGGTTTCGATGTCAACATTCCACCGTTGTTCACCGTGACTGGTCCAGTTGTAATAACGGGGAACAAAACCGGAAATCACAAGATGAGTTCTAACCTCATCAACACTCAAGAATCTCATATTTCTGCATCTTCTGTCTTTACACGGACACCTAATATTACCCATACAATCCATACTGCATGGATGTTGTAGTGCAAACTCAATAAACTCATCAATTTTATTGCAAAAGGCAGAGTTAATGCCTCCTCCTATCATTCTAGGTATTGAGTACATCCAACCACGATCTGGAAATTGCATCTGTTACAGATTAAAAGTAAATATCACGTGAGTTATAAAAAATTGGGCAGAGTTTGCCTAAAAATAAGGATATACAAAATTTTCCTTCACAAAAATCAATCCAACACAACCATATATATCAATCATAGTAAACCAATCAAATAAACAAATATCACACAATTTATCTAATAGTGTACATAAAAATTGAGCAGAGTTTCGACTAAAAATAGGTATAAATATCACACAAACTAAAATTAACGTACCCATCAAATAAACATATATCATCAATAATACCTAAACCCATCAAATAAACATATATCATGCTCATTACCTAATAGTGTACTAAAAATTTGAAACAATAAAAATATGACATTTAAACGGTTAAAAATGTGAAAACGTACGGTGAAGTAGAAGGCAATGACAAATACGTACGGTGAGGTTGAAGACAATGACAAATACACCAATTATACGTGAAGAACATATGAAAACCGCATCATTTCTTATTTTTTTCTTGAGTGAAAGTGAAAGGGAAAGAAGAGTGAAAGTGAAAGGGAAGGAAAAGGAAGGGGATTGTTATAAATCTGCACAAATTTGCGATGGACTGATTTTCCGTCGCAAATTCTATATTTTGCGACGGCAATTCCGTCGCAAATACGCTTTGCGACGACCCAGGTCAATTATTGGTCACCAACCCCTCTGACGAGCTTCAACTACTCAATTTTGCGACGGAAAAGTGGCCGTCGCAAATATGAATTTAAAATTTGCGACGGCCACTTTTCCATCGCAAAACAGGCAAATGGGTCATTTTCCGGGTGGCTACTTTTAAACGGGTCGTTTTGCGACGGAAAATTCCGTCGCAAATTTCAATTTTGACTTTGCGACGACATATCCGTCGCAAATGAGCAGGAGTACAACGAAGGTGGTGGGCCCTAGGATTTGCGACGGACATTTCCGTCGCAAAACACTAACTGTTGCGACGGAATTTCATATCCGTCGCAAACCGACATTTTTTACGACGGCTTGCCCAAATCCGTCGCTAATACACGAAATTTGCGACGGATACGGATATTTGGCCGTCGCAAATTTTCCGTCGTTAAACCGCGTCTTTTTTGTAGTGCTAGGTGGTCTTCTCTTCTGACTCTGGGTCTTTAACTGCACTCTTGATTTCTACATTTCTTCTTCACAATTAATAAATTGAGTTTCCCCTTAACTTATGACCTATTCTAACTTGGGTCTAGTCCTTAGCTTACGAATTTTTTTGACTATTCTCTTATACACTTAGCTGGCCTAGTATTCTCAGTTGCTTCGAATTACATGTGTTTTGGCTTAATGATCAACAATAACTATAAATTTCCCAACACTCTCTCATTCTTTCACCAGCTCTACTTTCAATATTTGCATAAATCAAAGTTAATACAAGTACTAGCATGTTAAATCCCTCTACTATCTAGCTATTTCACAATTTGCTTTATTTAGCTCAATACAAAACCTCGTATTCAAATTTCTAATTCTCATAATTTTTTATTTTTTGAAAAATATTTCAATCATGATAACCGCTGTCAGTTACATTTTATATTTTTATTGCATTTATTTTTATGTTCTTTTTTTTATCAATATTGTTCATTTTCATCTTGTGGTGGTTTACTTATCATGTCAATTACATTTTTACAGCTTTGTTTTTCTTCTTGAAGTTTTTCGCCCTTCTCAATTACTTGTGTCGCCTATGTCCCCATCTTCAGCTGATATCAAGGTATGATATATGAAATTATCTTCATCTTCTTTCATTGTGTTTTTTCTTTCATCGTGATTTGGGTATTTATGTTTTTCAAATTAATTTTCAATGATTTCGAGATGAATTTGGTATAATTATTCATTTTTTTGCCGACATCAAGGCATGCTATAATAATATATTAAATTTGCGTTCATTCCATTTTTTTCATCATCCCTAAAATTAAGTCAGTATTTGTTACCCTCGGATAGGTAATGAACTAAAGATTGAGTTTTGGTTTACTGATGGGCAGGATTGAACTATCATTTTGGTGAGTGATTAGTTGAGCTGCAACTGTCAAAACCTCTTGTAAACCTCGTGAGCATTTGTCATCTGGTCAAAACTCAGGTATTAATCTTGATTAAATGGTGATTTATTTTAAGAAAATTGTTGTGTGAATAGTATGTGGAGTCATACCAAAGGCATGTTTGTTTATGGATTTGATTGGATTTGAAATTCAGTAGGTGGGTTTGATGAATAAGTAAATGTGTATTGAATTGTGGATTTTGTAGGATTTGATAGGGTATAAATTAGAATATATAGGTGATCGATGATTAAACGTGTATTGGAGATTGTGTGTAAATTAAGAGATAAGAGTGTTTATTTGGGTAAATAATAATAATTAAACACAAAGTCTTGTATGCATCTGATGCACCGCACAACTCAAGTGTTTTTTTAACACTATCAGTTGTTTTCGCTGAAAGTACAGTTGCACTTGAGTTGCACAGCGCAATTAGTACACAAGAGACCTACACATAGTTAAAAAGTGGAACATAGATGATTGATTGTGCACTGAAAAATCGAGTTTGAAAATAAAAAGAAGAATAAATGTATCAAAAGTAATAATGTATAATTTTATACGATTTAAAAATTCCTATAGTAAATTCCGGTTTGGTTTGAAATAAAAACTAGGTTGGGGGCCATAAAGAAACACCCACAAAGTTTGATATGATCCTAATAAATTAGATTAATATTTAGAAGAAAATATAATGAAAATAAGATTTAGGAAGCGTTTGGTTAGCAAGTCTTCATTGGTAATGGGAATGAAAATTATTTTCCATCTATGCCCCATAATAAAAATGATATGTTGGTGGAAGACTTGTTACAATTGTGACTTCATTGCTAGTGTCATGCCCCAATTTTGAAATAGTAGTGGACAACAAATGGTTGTTGGTAGAGGAATGAGGGAGTGATTGAGGAGGAAGATTGTAGGAAGAGAATAGGGTAAATCAAAATGGAGTAGTGATTACCTTATTTAGGGGAGGAGGTGGTGATTTTGTTCTCATTAATCATCATAAATACACTAATTTTCAATCGCATTCTCATTATCATTGAAGAGTTGTTAACCAAGCGTCCCCTTAGTAAAACAAATGGAAAAAAAAAATGGTCGAAACAAAATCGGGTGTAAAAGGAAATATAGGGCAAAGTATACAATGAACCAATTTTATCGTAGATTTTGTTTGCATTTCATGTGTATTTTTAAATAGTATTAGTTATTTCATTAAAAAGTATTAATTTAACAGTAGTATTATATAATAAAAATAACTAATACTATTTCGAATTATACGGCTCAATATCTTGGGTGCAAATTATCAGGTTCCTTTGGTAATAGTTGGGTTATGTAAGATATATAATATGAAAATGATGGGTCATCCGAGATGACCCGTTTATGTTGGATTCGGAAAGGTTTGTCATCAGGTAATTCATATAAAGAACCGGGTAGGGCTTTGCTGGAAGGCGTAGATAATTCGACTTTATTAGCCACATGTCATTAAAGATCAATTAGTAAATTGATTGGTGGTATAATATCTGTGGATGTTTGTTTGGATGAAAAATAAAATGTGTACAAATTCAAGAAATAAAAAATACTTAAAATGGAGAAAATTTATCCTCCATCCAAATGCACACCGCCAAAGTCAAACATGGCCAAAAAACAAACTCAAGAGTAGATTCAAGACGACCAAAATTATCAATTAAATAACCGATTAAAAAAAAGAACAAATAAAAAAAAACAAAAATAGAACTAATCTCACACAAAAATGTCTAAAAAGAAAAAAGTTGGTCCTCTTCTCTCCTATTCAAGGGTTTAGTACAGGATGAAGAATTAGTTTAGGTCTAAAAGACAAGCTTGAACAGTTCTTCCTTCTATCAACGGCCTAGGGAGAAAAACCTGAGTAAGCAGTTAACAAAAACAAAGAGTAGCAAATTACAGGGGATTGACAAAGGAAAACAATACAACAGATGATGCCATAAAAGATGACTATTGTACACCAGTCTCCAGGTTGCTTGTTAGGCCTTTACACTTGCATTTTTGTCGTCCTTTTCCGCATCGCCTTCATCCTCCTCATCAGCATTAGCTATCCTCGTCAGCTCCTCTTGAATCATGGTCTTTATCGTCATTTTTTTCTGATTCAGGTCCATGTTGTACTGCTTACCTGGAATGATTAACAAAGTTTATCATGCACCAAAATTACAGTGGAGTTGAATCTCACAGTAGACGTGTGGATCCAGTTAATGAAGTCATGTTCAATGAACAAACATATTATTTAAATAAGATGGGGAGTTAAAATCCATTTTGGCCCCACAACTTTTGACTTTTCCACAATAGGTCCCATAAAAACTCCTTAATTGGTCTGACTTTGGTCCCAAAGTCCAGAATTTGAAATAAGACGTCGTTTTAGGACACATTTTTGGCATGTGGGGTGAAAAATTGGTCCCATAACTTGTCCTTTCCACCAAAGGTCCAAAAAACATGCCCAAATACGACTTCGTATTTCAGATTTCGGGACCAATTAAGTAGTTCTGATTAAATTAAAAAACACAACTAGTTTTCGATCTTTTGCGGAAAATGCAAAAGTATTGGGACAAAATTTGGCTAAAACTTCAATAAGATGTATTCTTTGGTGGCATCCTTCCTGCCTTGAACTCATAGGGCAGGGAGAACAGGAGATGTTTACTAACAGAAGAGAGGAAACAGGGGAAAGAGACAGAGGTGAGGAGGTGAGGTGAGCTTACTGAGTAACTTCAGAATGTCGGTGAAGGTAGCCTGTGAAATAGATGAATATTAGATAATAAACTAAGAACCAAAAATAAACTGCAAGAAACATGTTAATACTATTTTCACCAATCTTAATTCTAATGGTAAGTGAAGTACATAATCTACCCCAAATCTCGTTAATGATACTGAAACGAACAACACGTTTATTCAAAGAGGAGAATTCACAAACTCACTGTATTGAAATCGACCTCCTTGAGGATCTTACAAACTGAATTTTTAAGTTCATTGTCAGTTGGATGTGGTGTCTCCTCTTTAACGTCATCTTTCACTTTCAGAACCTTAGTCGCTGCATTTGAACAAAATAAAATTGAAAATTAGAAAGACAACCAATAACCAAAGATTCTGGCCACTGTTTGTTATAAAGGCCGGAACAAACTATGACTCACCAGGGCTCTCCTTCAATGATTTCGGAGTTGCCGACTTCTTCACTGCTTCCTCTTTTTTCTTATCTAAAGACTTCTTTGCACTTGACTCATCATTGCTTTTAGCGTTTTTTGGTGATTTTGCTGGTACTTTCTTGGGTGGTGGGCTGGTCTTTTTAGAGATTGTTACATTATTAGTTTTAGCTTTCTCAGATGACCCCTTCTTTGCAGAAGGCTTTGCTGATCCTCGCTTTTCCTTTTCTTTGCCCTCACCTGTTTCCTCTCCCTTCTCCTTACTTCCTTTAGATTTTGCTGGTACTTTCTTCGGTGGTGGGCTGGCCTTTTTGGTTACTTTCTCGGTTTCAACTTTTGCAGAAGATCCCTTCTTTAAGGAAGACTTTGTAGATCCTTGCTTCTGCTTTGTTTTGTCCTCAACTGCCTCCTTTTCAGATTCACTTCCTTTCTCCTCACTTGCTGCTTGTTCAGACATCTCATCATCTGAGCTTTCCGGAACACCATTCATGTCCTCTTCTCCTGATTCATCCTCTGATTCAGGAGGGGTGCTCTTTGTCTCCTCGTTCTTTTTAGATGTACTCTCAGCTTTCTTTCGACTCTGGAAATAGCATGCACCAAAAAAAAATAAAAAATTGTTGAAAAATATGTTTATCCAGGAATTCACTGGTGTGCCTCCACAACGTTTGTCACTTAATTACAATCTTCAAGCAATTTATTCTTAACAATTCTTATATTTTAGTTTTGGACTAGGTCTATTGGAAATCTACAGACGAATAAGGATAGAGGTTTAAATTTCAAGGAGGCAATTAAACATCTTGGTAAATAATACAAGAATGAGTACCACAGCTTTATTATCTACTTATTCAATACCACTCTTCCACTCCTTCAATTTGAGAGTGGATGCACAAATCGGTACAACAAGTTAGCATCTCAACCCATGGAGAGATTCCTATATTTTATATAGTAACTTCCACAGAAGTGCAAGAGAAAAGTCAAACCTTTGGCCAAACAAAACATTACAAATTACAAAAGTAACATCAATTGCAATAATAAAATCAAAAAGCATTTAGCTTACAATTTTGGTTCCCCACCAGCCAAAATACACAAACTAACAAACAAAACAAATCCAGAGTTCCTACTAATATCTTTAATTAAAAATACTCAACCTTTGAATGGAAAAACAAAAAACAAAAATACCTTAACTGAGCCTTTTGATGGTGCACTACTCCCAGATTCGGTTTTGCTTGATCTCTTTCTCTTTTTCCCCTTAGTTGATAGGGCAATATGCACAAGATGGATTCGTATATTTTTAGGCCAAATGGGGAAAGAGGTTGACATTTACTGATAAATTATGAAAGTTAACGAAGTTTCCAACCTGCTCTTTTTCAGAAAGCAACTCGGAGGTTGTAGCATGAGGTTCCACCAAAAATTCTATCAACTTTGCAACAATATCTTCCTGAAAATCAATTGATTATGTAAACCTAAGAAGAGTGATAATCTTCCTCTGCAAAGTATCTCAAGGAGGTAAAAATATATTAATTAAGCAAAAGCAATTCATATATTTCAACAACCAGAATATTTATAAGCCAAGTGTTAAAGTTCATATTTTAGCACACTGATGTATCAATTTAAACGTATTCAATAAAATTTGCATCCTCAAAACTAACAGACCTTCCTTGTATTACTAGCATTTGAAATTTGCACGTCGAGGACATCGCAGAACTCCACAAGTTTCTCCTTGTTGTACTTGTCAAATTTTTCTTTGATCTTGTTCATTTGCTTTTCCTAGAAAGTTTAATTTAAAAATCTTAGGTTATACTTATAACATATCTCAGGAACAAAGGGAAGGATCATGTCAATTTCAAAAGTAAGTCACTCATGATTTTTGCTTACCTCATTATCATGCCAAACAAATCCCGAGAATCTTGAAATATTGTTTTTCACTTGAGCTGCCTGCACAAGTCAAATAAGTAAGAAACCAAATAAACATTTCAAAGTAATGACGAACACAAGACATTTAGCCAGCAAAGATAACCACGATACTAAAAAGGAATGATAGATCCAACATCAACTTAGAAACATTGGTGAAAACACTATATAGATGTAAGCTATAATTGTGAATTAGTGGTGATCTAGAAGCATTAAGAATGAATCCTCACGAATAAAATTTCAAAAGGAACAGGCTACAATTAAGTTTTTAGATATACTTTGATACCTCCAAAGTTTTCAATGGATCGTATTAGTTGAATTTGCTAAAAGAATATGTAATAATTAATACATATATAAACAAAATATTATTAGGATACGAATTATATGCAAGCACCCAATGCATGAAGTAATATGAATATGAATTCTAATAGATAAGTAGTCTAAAGCTTTACCTTTCCTCTCTTCCCAAAGAGGATAGAATGAAGCAATCTGAAGGTTTCTTCAGTCTTCTTTCTTGACAATTTATATGCCACTGGAAAGAAAATATGGTTCAGAAATAAATAAATTCATGACTTCATTCACAAGGCTACACCATATTAAAACATTTAATAATAAAAAGAAACTTTTTAACAGAGACTGCAAAAGCCTTCTAATAAAAATATATGAGAGCAAAGATACAGCATGGAGAACTAAAAGCATTTAGAAGTAAAAAAGAAACAAAACGAACAAAACTTGTACACCCACACAGAAGCCAAAAGAAACTAACATTTCCCCATGAGATGTATGCATAAACAGATTAGGTTGAGTTATGCACAAGAATAAGTGCTGTTGTGCATCAAAGAGGTTATAAGAAACTACGAGATTCAGTTTCGAAAAATGTCTTCACTTAGTAATTGAGAAGATCAGGCAGTAGTAAGAAAACACCAGCCCTATCGGGTTCCTGCAACAATAGAATTTATATAAAGTGAACACGTAATACATAAGGAAACCGAATTGGTAGAAGACAATACCATTTGGAATATCCTTCAGTGCAGTTCCACGACCCTGAGACACAAAAGCATGTGCCGAGTAAATACTTCAACATCAAATCATTAAATTAATTACTACATCTAGGACTATACTAAGAAAAGAGTTATGGGGTTAAACTGGAAGTTTAGAGGTTGTACCTTTTCAATAATGAACTCCTTAGCAGAGTCCTCATCAAAAGACGCAACCAACCTATTCACAGATTTACGTTCACGTACAGGGCGTTCAATTGTCGAAGCAGAGGGGGTCTTCGGCTCCTCTTTTTTAACGGGGGTTGTCTTTTTCACAGGTGGGGATTTATGTTCCTTCTCCTCCTCTGCAGGTTCATTTTCCTTAACTTCGTCCTTTTTCCCAGCACTACTCTTTGATCTTGGGCGTTTCTTCGAGCCTTTCTCACTTATTTTATCCTCTTCCATTTTTGTCACTCCATCAGGCTGCTCCCCTTTCGTTTCCATTGCAGCCTCAGCCTTTTTCTTTACCTCTGTGTTTCCATTTGCCTTAGGTTTGGGCTTTTTGGACACCACATCTTGCTTACCCATAGCAGCTACAAATTACATAATAAAGTGAACTTTCATATACATCACAAGAATAAAATTTAGCCTAAATATACCAGGGAAACAGTAACCTGTGTCATGAAAACGAGGATAACATACCGGGGCACAATTGAACTGGGAAAATTAACAATTATTTTTACCAGAGATGATTGGGAAAAAAAAAACGCATGCTAACACAGCAACACTAATGGCGCACAATTAAACCGGGAAAAAATTAACAAATTTTTGCACCAGAGACGGTTCATAAAATTGAAGAATCACAAAGCACAAGGAGAAATGCCCACTCGAGGGGGAAAAGAAGCACAAAAGCATGAAATAACTGAAACTTAACAAACAACACAAAAACCCTAACTTCAAATGCAGAAATTCAACTAAAAAAGGATGACAGAGAAGGTAACAAACTCAATTCCACATCCAGAAGTTGAGAATTGAAAGAAGAAAAAGAAAGGAGAAGATTAGGACTTACAAGAAACTAGAACGATAGATTTGAAAATCGAAGCACTGCCTCCAAAGCTCACTTCTCCCACTGAACTTTCTAGAGTTGCTTTTCTTCTCTCATTTATGTGCTGTGTTGTACTTGTTCACACTTCGAATACAGTTTTAATGCCATGTAGGATATGAGGACACTGGGCGGGATTCTAAAACCGGACGCCGCTGGACGGACACGATTTGATTCAGATTAAATGGACGGTAGCGATTTCATTAGCAAAAATAGGCTGAAACGGTTGCCGGTTCCTTCAAGATTTGCCTGGGCCTAGTAAGTCATGTTCTCATCACTATCACCCAACTCAAAAGGCCCACGGTTTTTGCACTAGAAGATTTAATTAGCATACCAACACATCATTTGATTAGTTTCTCTTTTTCAGCGGTAAAATAAATAGTATTAAATCATGGTATTGGGCATAAGATATATCTAAGGATTATGGCAGAGTGTTTATACTGTGGGCAAATATTTCCTCACCCCAACCTCGCCTATTTATTTTACATGACCTCGCATCAGTGAGGTACCGGGGTGACCTCGCGCGGACGAGACTCCAGGATCTTGTTCACGGGTTTCAGACCAGAATCGAGACGAGACAGCGTTAGCAGGCTGTAGGTCCCCAATGTGGGCGAATCTCCAAAGACCCAGGAAGACTATCAGCCGCCAAGAGACGTGAAAAGGAAAGCAGATATATGTACATACAGAAGATCTCCTGCCAGCGTACAGCTGGCGAGAGCTGATAAGTGCAGAACTCTGAGAGTAATTCCAAAAAGGGAAGCAGGCCCTGCCAAAGAGGAAGGGGCCGTTGCAATAGAGACAAGAACTCATGCAATTAATGCATGGATCTCCTAAAGATATTAGGGCAACACTTTGTAACAAGTCTTGTACTATAAATAGAGTTTTATAACTGATCAATAAACACAACATACAATTAAGACCTAGCCTAAACCACTCGGCAACTCTCTCTAGCATTTACTTTCTTGCAATCATTTAACATTCAAAGCTCTTATTTCAAGTCTAAAGGAGGAGAGCATTCATTATTCTTCGTCTTTAGCACACTTGTATGCTTTTATCCGTAAAGCCACATTAATTGCTCTCCAATCCAAAATCGGGTAACAATAGTTTACAAACCAAGCATATAGAAGTTTTAGGATGAGTTGCCCAGTCAAAATTTACAATAATTTTAATCACAAACAAACTTTATAATCTTTTCTTGAGGTCATCCATGAAATTTGGCACAGAGAGTATCTCATTTTTTTTATGACAATAACACTAGCCCACTTCCATTTGAGTTATACAGTTCCCATCCAAATGCAAACAACATTTTTTTCCTCATTTTCCCTCTCAAAGTGTTGCTAAAAACCAAAAAAAATATTCAAAAATACTTATGTGAAGCGTCATCGATGATCGCATCCAATCAAGATAATTGATGGGGATGAAACTGCATGAAGGATTAATCTTTTCATATTATCTAGTCGGTTAATTTCTTGGTCAAAGTTTAAGCATTTATATTAGTCTATGCTATTTAATTTCATGTATAGTCAGACTTGACCCATGATGTAAACCTTTAAATATGATCTCTCTTGTCCTTGAAAAGGCATTACAAATATACCAGAAAATTTCATGGGTAATCCCTGACTTTATGTGCACGACATTTCTCTAGAAATCAACGGAGTTCACCATTCGTTGTGTGTATCTACATCATTGGTATCCAGAGACCAGACTACGCTCCCACCAATGTCACCTCATCATCCACCAAATCATTTTATTGCACCCGATGTTGCCGCACTTTGTTGTTTGCAAGACTAAATACGCCCTGTATAGTGCTTACAGGATCGTGCGTATAAGTCCCCAAAGGTAAAACGGTTTACCGTCTCTGAATCAGTAGCACCACTTAATTCAGAGGAACAACGAACGAAAGTGGAGTTATGAACTGAACTACTCTAAAAATGGATGCAAAGAAAAATCTATGCGGTTTTGTATGCAGAGAAAGTTCATGTCACTATTTCTAATAAATGCAGATGAGGCCTAATTTATAGATACGTTCAACACTCTGGGTTGTTGAGATAATTGAGGGATCACTAATAATAGTGGCCCTTGATTTTAGGAACTCCCCAACGTGGGGATTAAGAAAATATTCGGATAAGAACAAATCAAATCCCATGAAATATTTATCAAATTCCTGAAAAATATTGATCACTTATTTTTGCGTATTAATTTCTCACTCACCAATATTTGGTTTTGAGATTTTAAATACACCTCGATAAACTAGAACACTCAATACCAAAAATCTCCAACAATCCCCCACATGAGTGAAAATTGTACCTATAGTTATGCAGACACATCGTTCAGCTCATTTGAGACTTTATTGCTTCCGGATAAGTAGCTTGTGGCTTTGAACTTTCCGTAGCCAAACACCATCGGGTACACCGGCGGCTTAGTGGACATAGTGCCTTGAACTAATCCTCCTTCATGTATACCTAGTCAACAGTGTCAGCACAATTCAGTCTCGACTCCGTTTCGTTCTCACGTTTTTGTCCGTTTTGGCCATGGACGCCCTTTGATTTCATAAATGTTTGGTCGAAGCGGCCCCCACTTCTCATTTATATAGGTGATCTCCTTTTTAGTATCCCGTCATACTCAGTATCTTCAAGACCTAAGGAATCATTAAAAGTTGTTAAGCTTAACCTTACCACACGTCAACGGGTTTTGCTACACCTTAAAGTATAGAGTTCACTTGAAGGGATTCGAGAATAGGTTTCCAAGAGTATTTCAAGTGCACAATTGAGTGATTCATAACTTAGTTGTCTCATTGAACCATGTTCTTGAGATCCTCCAATCATCATGGTTGAGTTACCGCTATGAACACACTTTTATGTGTGGATTTTAACCTCATTCCCCTTACCTGAAATCCTCTTAATCATCTCATCTTTAACCGGCCGGGTTTTTGTCAAATTGCAATTACCATTGCATATTTGTATAGAGGATTTTCATGACACAACTCCCCCCACATTTCTTGATGGGCTTGGAGTCTATGCCAAAATATCTAATTCACTTTTGTGAATATTTTTATTTCCACGTTAGGAATTTTCGATTTGTTCAACTAACACCGATATGGTGCCTTTTATAGGTCACCCCCCACACTTCGAGATTATCATAGGATTATTATATCCCATTTTCACATTTCAAAAGGTTTTATCTCCTTGTGTGGTGACTTTACACGAATAAAATTGAACAAATTCGTTTAACTTTTGGAAATAATTCCACTAGGCACCACTGCCTTTTGGTTTTCCATTTAGCATCAAGGCTACGCCTTTGCTAAATTCCTCAAATTCAAATGTATCCATGGAGAAAATCTTTTACCCTCCACATTTGAATGTATCATGGCAAGAGTTCCTCCCCCATGTTCGAATTGTTTGTTCATTTCATTTAATATTTCATCTATATTAAAATTTTGAACACAATCTCGAAATACATTGGAAAACCAAATGTTTTGAAATTATACTTCAAGTCTGAATTATAATTTAATCATGGTCAAAATACCAAAATTAAATTAATTTTCAGTGTGGTCATATTTGCCACCATTGACTCCTAAATAATTCGTCACTGAATTATACGAGTCAAATCTTGTGAATTAAATTCACACTGCTTGTGCTCTCTCGCACAATTTCAAATGAGGTCCAAAAATGCCACCATTTATTCGCGAGCAATTCTTAAGCAAATTTTACGAATCTTTTGGACTAAATCCAAATCACAATTTGCGCTCTCAAGCACATTTTTAAATGAGGCCTTAATTGCGCTGACTCAAGAATAATTCTCAATGAATTAAAAGAGTCAAACCCCTTTTGGACTAGATCCAAATTTACAAATTGCGCTTTCTAAGCACAATTTGTACTTTTACCCCAAATCAAAATTTAATTTGATATCAAGGGGATCCAAATTTATGGAACAACATCCATAAAATGGCCAAATATTATTTGGCCCACAAAAATTAATTTGAACATTAGAATTCATAATAATTCAATAAGTTCCAAATTAAATTTTATCAAGAGCCCAAAAATTTAATTTTGGCACAATTAACATGCAACCTAGAGATATGGTAATTCAATTAACCATCAATTTACGCATGAACTCATCATCATGCCGAAATCAAATTCTTATTTTGGTTTGAACACTCCAAATAGCCTTATTCTACCAGGGAACCATTAATGAAAATGATTTAATTCACAAGGCCCAACAATAAAAATGATTTAAATCACAAGGCCCAACAATTTAATTATTAGCCCATTAATTTAATCAATTCAATTTCTCTATTTTCCAATCAGGCATCCTACTGATCAAATAGATGGACAAGAGAGAACAGGTTTGTTTCTCTAACCCTTTCTCGAACGGTTACCTCCCCCCCCTTTTTTTTTTGTTGACCAAGTCAGACAACATCTTTCGAAACACTCAACTCCTGTCGACGAAGCGAGATGATGCAGCCGGTGGTTTGAAACTACCGCTGGCGTATTTCGATGCCAAGTATGAGGGTGGCCTGAGCAAGCCAACACAGTCGTCGACCTGCATACTTCCCGACGCACCGTCGCTTCAGCAACACCGGCGCGAGACCTCCTCGCCGGATATGGCAAGGCTTCCGATCATCGCATTCAACAGTGTCGTCGTGCAGTGTCAAAGACCAGCGCATCCGCGCTCGAAATCTCTCGATCACTCCCTGAACCAGCCACGCACGATTCCGCGGTTTGACGTTGCGTGTATCGGTCTGATTAAACGTCGCCGCCATCATGGGATGTGGTTACAGCACACCACGGGGAGCCTCGATTACACCCTTGTGAATCGCTGGCTAGCCGGCAACATTCTCTTGCCGACAATCCTTATTTCGGCGCCACCAAAACTGGTGGTGGGGATTCCTCCACCGATCTGGTCTACGAATGATGGGGACAACGTCGCCCATTGATCGCTAATCGACCGCCACCATGAGAGGCACGGTTACATAGCAATGCCGTTGATCAGTTGTGCAACCGCACTGCCACCATGGTCAGGCGTCACCCACTC
Organism: Ballota nigra; assembly: GCA_947034835.1. NCBI lineage: Eukaryota > Viridiplantae > Streptophyta > Magnoliopsida > Lamiales > Lamiaceae > Ballota > Ballota nigra. The sequence continues at coordinate 6,943,402 of OX344728.1, forward strand.
TGGCCGGATCTGGAACCACATGGTTTCGCAGTCAATCGCGGGCTCCTGAAATTATTATACCAAAATTTTCTAATGAATATCAATTCATTCGCGATAAATATCTGGTCATTGGACATCATTAGCCAAGTGAATCTTTATAAAAAATATGTTTCTTAAAATTCAATTAACAATTTCACCAAGTTAAAATTTAAAAGCATGGACTTCCCTGACGGATTTTGTTGCATCTCCGCATGAACTGCTATTGGACTTTGGATGCTTGCGTCCAACACGACGAGTCCTTCAATTTGGATGAACAGTAGAGTAGTATCGCCATATTAGAAGGCATTATCGAAAACACACATATTTAGTCTTGCGATTGTTGTTTATTGGTGTGTATCCGACAATGTGAAATGAAATTTAACAACCAAAACCGAGTCAAGGAAAAATCCTTTTCCCGCAAGACTAAATACGCCCTGTATAGTGCTTACAGGATCGTGCGTATAAGTCCCCAAAGGTAAAACGGTTTACCGTCTCTGAATCAGTAGCACCACTTAATTCAGAGGAACAACGAACGAAAGTGGAGTTATGAACTGAACTACTCTAAAAATGGATGCAAAGAAAAATCTATGCGGTTTTGTATGCAGAGAAAGTTCATGTCACTATTTCTAATAAATGCAGATGAGGCCTAATTTATAGATACGTTCAACACTCTGGGTTGTTGAGATAATTGAGGGATCACTAATAATAGTGGCCCTTGAGTTTAGGAACTCCCCAACGTGGGGATTAAGAAAATATTCGGATAAGAACAAATCAAATCACATGAAATATTTATCAAATTCCTGAAAAATATTGATCCCTTATCTTTGCGTATTAATTTCTCACTCACCAATATTTGGTTTTGAGATTTTAAATACACCTCGATAAACTAGAACACTCAATACCAAAAATCTCCAACACACTTAACCGAAGGATGGATACTTTCCAAACTCATATGGCGGGGATACAAAACACTCTTACATAACTTCTTGCAGCCCAGGGTAATCAGCGACGCACGATCACACTGCCCCACCAATTTTTTATGACTCCACACAGAAGACGAAGATGTTACCCTCAACAACCCCTTCGGTATTTTGGATCAACGTCATGCCCCTCGCCCAGCCCCAGAATGTGGAACAAAAACTCCCTGAATTACATGGCACTGTGGATGCCAATGCCTTTCTCGATTGACTATACGCCGAGATACCCCCTGATCAGCGAGTACAATTGGTTGTCACGTGACTCCATAGAAGGGTTGTGGCATGGTGGCAACAACATAAGATTTTCCGCCTTCGACGTCGTAAGTCTCCTATCATGTCTTGGGGATAATTTATCAAAAAATCTAAAATCTTAGACAAGGGGCTCGACATATTGCTACTTGTGCAGAGGAATTCTACCAGTTATTGGCATGAATTGATCTCTCTGAATCACCTGATCAACTAGTTTATCGCTTCATTGGAGGTATGTGTCTTCAATTTCAACAATCTTACTTCTGTCTCTGATGCTTATCAAATAGCCCTCATTTAGGAACAACAATTTAATCGGCGTCTTAATGTGTCATTCCCTTTGAAGAGTTCCCGTGGGGATTGATCAATTCCATCGTCTAACTCACAGCCCCCTGCATCTACCCCAGCGAAATAAAATACTCATTCGACTCGCTTACCCTCTCTCTCATCGAGAAACTTATTATAAATATGGAGAACGGGGTCATCACATGTCCGCCTGTCCATGATGCAATCAAGGTCTTTTCATTGAACTGGGAGGAAATAACTTTGAATATTGGATGATATGTACTCATCACCCCCTATTTTTTACGAGGAACTACCTTTGGGAGTTCACACGAGCTATTATAAAGGGATTCAAGTCCTTCACTAGTCCTTCGCTGTTCTTTCCTTCAACCCAAACAACCAAATTTAATGGTATGACACACCATCTTTGAATCTTCTTGTGCAATCAATGGGAAGAAATATCGTTTCATGATCGACACGGGTTCGTGTGAGGATGTCTTTGCTCCAAACGACATTGCCAAATTGGCCATTACACCTGAAACTCACCCCTCGACCATATAATTTGGCATGGCTACTACATGGTACACATGTTGTTGTTAATCAATTTGTCGTCATCAAATTTTAAATCGACACTTCCTATTCTGATGAGGTTTGGTGTAATGTTGTCCCAATGGATGATTGTCGTCTATTATTTGGATGCCCTTGATAGTTCGATCAAAATATGATTTATGAAGGTAGACGCAATTCATACACTTTTACAATTGGAAGCAGAAAATTCACACTCCTTATAGTTCCTTCACCTTCTACCTACCTATTGAGAAGTAAGTGATGTTGTTGTCCCTTTCAAATTTCATAAGAGAATTAGAAACAACCCATGCTCTATTCTTGATCATTCCAAAAACAACCATGATGTTGTCCACCAAGTCTTCCACACTTACTTCCCTCTTGCCCAAATTTGCAGGTATCTTTTCGGACAAATTACCATAAGGCTTACCACCATTAAGAGGTATCCAACACCAAATTGATCTCATACGAGGTGCCCTTTTACCGAATTATCCTCATTACTGTATGAGACCAAATGAACACGAGGAACTTCGTCGACAGGTGGAGAATTGACATCAGAAAGGCCACATGTTGATGATTGAATCTAATTGGGAGGGTTAGTGGGTGTTTTTTATTAATTCAAGTGGTCATCAATCAATTACGTGTGGTTGATTACTATCGTAAATAGTAAATACGGATCTTCAGAGTTAAATGAGGTAAATACGTGTATTGATTTTGTATTTATTTCATATGTGTATGTGGATCGAGGTGTATGAGTGTGTGTAAAAAGAGTATATGTGTATTTGTGATTTTTTACTTAGTTTTATTCAATAAAATTCATGATTTTTATACAATCCTCCAAGTAGGAGGTGGAATGATCTTTGCTCTCGCATGAGTGCATGCATGACATATAGAGAGTTGACTTTTTGACCTTATCTATGCTAATTTCTATCCTCTAAGCTGGCTTAGCTCATGTTTATGAGTTGTTCGTCACTTTTAGACTCTTCCGTGAGAAGTTTTAGCTTAATTCTTGGTCGGTTTGTCATATGTCTTGGCTTTTGTGTTTAAGTAGATCGTCTGGACCTTATTGGTCTTCGGAGGTTGTCCCTGCTGGAGTTGTTCGTCTGGAGGAGCTGGTCACCTAGTTGCTTCTGGTCCTCCTGACGTAGTTGTTCGTCACTTCTGGATTAGTCCTTCATTAACCCTTTACCTTGTGGTTAGTAGCTTTAATGCAGCTCGTCCTAATCGTAAAGTTGCTCGCGTATCAACACTACATATGGAAAAGTATCAGCTTGTGTGCAGTACCAGGTTTATTAATCAGGTAAATTGCACCAAACCCCCTTGTGGTTTTGAAAATCGACGTCATACTCCCCTGTGCTCTAAAAATTATGTGAATCCCCTTGTGGTTCTATAAATTGCGTGAAACCCCCTTTTTATTAAAATAATTAATATTATTAATTTTTAACTCGTATGACCCGTTATATACTTCTGACCTGTTGATGTTCTTTTGTAAAACACCATAACACAAACTTAGGTTTATCTCCAAGTAAAATTTTAAAATTTACACACAATTTTTTTAAAAAATCTGTGAATTTTTAGATGAGAAGTGCGCAGGGTAGGTTCCAATTTTTTTATTTTATTTGTAATTTTCTTAATATTTCTAACTACAAATTAATAAATAAATTATTTACTAGATGATATATTAATATATAATTAGATATAAAGAGGACTTTTAAAAAATATTATTTATCACTTCTCGTCTATTTATAATATTTTATAAACAATAATTAGTAAATAAATTAACTATATAAAAGCATAAGAATAAGATTATAAATTAAAAAAAATATATCACAATAGAAAGAGCATTTAATATAGTTAATGGAGGGATAATTGTGTTATTATATTAAAAAAATGAAAAAAGCCACTAAAATTTGCATGAAACGTGCGTGAATTGCACTACTGTTAATCTTAACAGAATTGGGAGTTTCATGTTATATTTATAAAACCAAAATAGGATTTTATGCTATATTTATAAAATCATAAGGGAATTTCATGCAATTTTTAAAGCACAGGGATTTCATGGTTATATTTCAAACTACAAGGGGTTTGATGCAATTTCCTTATGAAGATTGGGGTTTGGACACGGCGTGCCGGGCGGAGAATCGAGTTGACTCAATCCCATCAGAGCGGTTTCGAACGATTAAGGCCCATGGATTGTGCAGAGAGACCAACTGAGTGCGTGTAATTTGATGTAATTGAGATGGAGGAATTACAGATCATTATTCTTCATGATGAGTGGTTTAATATTAATTGAGATTGCCATTCAAATCAAACTAAAGAAATAATTGGCGTGATGTAGGGAGAGAGTGAAAGGAATAACAGTAAAATGTGTGTTAATGTTTAGGGAAAATGTATGTTACTAGTAAAAGAAATATGTGTTACTATTTGAACAAATGTGTGTTACTATTGGAGGAAATGTGTGTTAATAAAAATATATGTTACTAAAGGAGCAAATGTATTTTACAATTGGAGCAAATGTATGTTACTATTAGAGTAAATATGTGTATTACAAATGTGTGTTAATGTTAGAGTAAATATGTGTTACTATTGAAGCAAATGTATGTTACCCTTACAGGAGTTATGTGTTACTATTGGAGCAAAGTGTGTTAATGTTAGAGTAAATATGTGTTATTGCAAATGGGTGTTAAAGTTAGAGTAAATGTGTGTTACTAAAAATATGTGTTACTATTGAAGCAAATGTGTGTTACTGTTAGAGGAAATATGTGTTACTATTGAAGCAAAGTGTGTTACTGCAAATGTGTGTTAATGTTAAAGTAAATGTATGTTACTAAAAATATGTGTTACTATTGAAGCAAATGGTGTGTCACTGTTAGAGGAAATATGTGTTACTATTGAAGCAAAGTGTGTTCATATTAGAGTAAATATATATTACTGCAAATGGGGATTAAAGTTAGAGTAAATGTGTGTTACTAAAAATATGTATTACTATTGGAGCAAATGATGTGTTACTATTAGAGGAAATATGTGTTACTATTGAAGCAAATTGTGTTCATATTAGAGTAAATGTGTATTACTGCAAATGGGAATTAAAGTTAGAGTAAATGTGTGTTACTAAAAATATATGTTACTATTGGAGCAAATGGTGTGTTACTGTTAGAGGAAATATGTGTTACTATTGAAGCAAAGTGTTTTAATGTTATAGCAAATGTGTATTATTACAAATATGTGTTAATGTTTGAGAAAAAAAATGTATTTGATGTTAGAGCAAATGTAAGTTATTGTTGGAACAAATATATTTTAATATATAAAACCATAAATTTAAATTTAAAGGGATGAGAAATAAATTAAAAACACATATTTAATCTTGTAAAAATATATATTTGTCATTATTATTATTTTAATGTAGAAAAAGCCTGTTTTTTAATGACTTGTAACACACATTTGCCCATATTGTAACATACATTTTGTCTATACTGTAACATACATTTTGCTTATATTGTAACACAATCTGGGAGCGAAAATGTGTATTATTGAAAATGTATGTTAATGTTGGAGTAAAAATGTATTTGAAGTTAGAGCAAGTGTATGTTATTGTATGAGCAAATATATTTTAATGTATAAAACCACAAATTTAAATTTAGAGGGATGAGAAATAAATTAAAAACACATATTTGATCTTGTAAAAATATATATTTGTCACTATTATTATTTTAAAGTAGAAAAAAACTGTTTTTAATGACATGTAACACACATTTGCCCATATTGTAACACACATTTTGCCTATCCTGTAACACAAACTGGGAGCGAAAATCCTGGAGCATGGCTTGCGCGAGATTTTGGAAAAAAACCTTCCAAATTCGACCCGACTCGGCCAAGATCCGCAAATCTTTTCCTGGAGCGGCCCATTTTCAATATTTGCCTATTTTATGTATATTTCACATATGAAATATTTCACATGAGTGTTGCCCTTAATTATATTATTTAGTCAACTCCTTCCTTAAATCTCATTTAAAAAATCTGATTTGCCTATCTTCCTCCTACCATATATATTTATCTCTCTCCTAAATAATTATGCTAATAATTTGTGATTTAAAAAAAACTTGTAATATATACGTACTAATATATATAATTATTAATATACTAGTTGTAGACCCGCGATTCTCGCGGGTTTGGAGAAATTTTGTTAGATTTATATGTTGAATTATATGATAGAAATGTGTTCATGAAAAATGTTGTAGCTTTAATTTTAATTATTCAGTCAAGTCAAATGCAAAAATATCTCTGAAAAGAATATGTTTATTCATCCAAATCAAAAAGCTAAAAATCAGTTTGATTCATCAAAGATTTCTAAAAAATTCTCTAAAAACAACATTCGTAGTATACTTTGATGGCTTCCCCTCGGAATCAAGGCACAGGATTTTCAAACCATCCTTGTTTTTAACTTTCGAAACCGCAACATAAAGATGTTCGTGTGTGAAAACTGACTTTGGCAAATAAAGTCCGACGGTCGACAGTGATTGGCCCTGACTTTTATTAATAGTCATTGCAAAACACAACAATATAGGAAACTGCCTCCTAGTAAATTTCACAGGCATAGTTGCGTCCGAGTTGCTCAAATTCATTCTTGGGACGAAAACTTATTTCCAATATTTCTCCTAGAAATAATTTCAGCTTCAATAACATGGTTTCCCAGCCTAGTAACAATCAACCTCGTCTCATTGCATAACCCAGATTTTTTATCGATGTTTCTCAAAAGAACAATAGGAACTCCTTTCTTCAATACCAATCGATGGCTAGGCATCCCACAACACTTAACAAAGTTAAGAAAATCCACAGAAACCAGCTCTCCTTTGCCTCCAGGATGGAACTCCGACTTACATACATTATCATAGCTCAAATAAACCCTCGTTTCCCCAGGAATAATCGATAAGATCTTCTCATTGATACAATCCACATCCCGATGTGTGTGAGAAAGTATGACTCTATCTTTGAAATATTTATGCGTACATAGATTGTTCTCGACGGATGGATAGATACTACGAATAATTGACATAATTGGATCAACCTTATCAGTGATGAGGTTTTCCGGTGGAATCTCATTATCCGCAAAACCACCCACAACGCGACCTATTTTACCATCCCCAACCTTCAGTATCCAATTTGAAAATTCAACAATCTCACAGTTACAAGAATTAGAGGATGAATTTCCAGCCTCCAACCTCATATTTCTCGTCAACACGAGTACCTAGATACAGGGAGAAGGAATAAAAAAGAACAATTAACAAATTAATGGCGAAATATTTAAAAAAAACGATGAATGTCTAAATCATAATCTAAAGAAATAAAAATTACCTTACAGTAATCCCACAGGTACGATGAATTTATTGCAGAGTAAACAACATCCTCTCTACTGCCTTTCGGTATAACTGAAAGTATTTGACGAAAGTCTCCACCAAGAACAACGGTTTTTCCGCCAAACGGTAATTCACTGACGGATCCATCAGGATTCCTAACAATATCCCGCAAAGTACGATCAAGTGCTTCTAAACTAAACTTGTTTACCATAAGAGTCTCATCCCATATTATTAATTTGGCTACCTTCAGAAGTTCTGACAACTCCGATCCTGGAAGTATGTGGCACGTGGACGACTTATCGATATCTATGGGAATTGCAAATCTAGAATGAACAGTACGTCCACCAGGAAGAAGAAGCACAACGATTCCACTCGATGCAGCGTTCAAAACTACATGGCCATCGGACCGTATAGCAGCTGATAGTGTCCTCCAAATATAAGTCTTTCCAGTCCCACCATACCCATACAGGAAAAAAACTAATAGAGATACAATCCATTATTATTCCAAACCAATAACCCAATACAATAACAACTTCAATAAAAGTTGTAGTTCTAGATCCAAATCTGCTACAAGTCCCTCAAATACCTAATTGAACGAAATGCAGCAACATTGCAAGATTCCTCGGAAGTCGCACATAAATCACCGTGCACAACATGAACATCGCCAACACTATGAAGATAGCAAATAGTCTCGAAGATAGGAAAAACATCAGTATCAGATTCCTTGGTCTCATACGAAACTGATGAGAAGCCAATTAGAAACAGCAAATCAGAGAGTACAACTCTAAAATTGACTGTAAATACAATCGGAGACATGACAACAAAAATTGAAAAAAAAATCATTACTCATAACATTTGGTAGAAAAAATGAGAAAAATTAAAAAAATTATAAGAAGGGTTTTTTTTCCCTCTTAATCACAAGGAAGAATAATTTTTCTTTTAACAATCTTACGGGATAAATAACTTTCCAAAACATTGCACATCGAAATAAAACGATCATTGATTAGTAGACTGAATTTTTTTTCAATTCAACTGGCATAAATATCGGGTTAATTATATATTAATAAATTAAAAAAAACTATATCTTAGGTAATTTCGTAATATGGAATCAGAACATATCTAAGGAAAGTATATTGAATAGGGCACGATAATTAATTTTCGGCAAGTCAACAGGGACCAAAATAGGAAATCTACTACCTTTCGACTAATACTAAAAAAACACTGGAAAACTAATGATATATTTAATTTTCAAAGATGAAAAGGGGAAAACAACAAACATTAACATAAGAATTTTTTTTGGGTTAATCTTTTAAAAATTGAGCGGCCAAAAAATTCAAACATATTATGCTAAATCCGATTTTAAGGAAAGACTGCAAATCTAATTTTATCAGCAAGTAATCTTATGGATCATATTTTAGGAATATTAACACTGATCAGTAGATATAATTTGACAGAATAAAAAATTCTTCCAAAATTAAATTAAGGCAACAACAACCATACTCAAGAATAAAAAATAAAATATTAATTATAAATATACAATCTAAAGTAATTAGCAACAGATCACATATACTGATATGAGAGGATAAGGATTTTTAATTAAATCGAGAGTTTCTTTAATTTGAATGGCGGGTGATTTTTTTTTTTAACATGATCAAAATTAGTGAACATCTAAAAATATTAATTCCCAATGATAGACGAATATTCAACACGAACACAAGTCAATATCTAGGACCTATTATTAACAAACTATAAACGCATCAAAATAGGTGCACAGTTAAAAACTCTCGAAAAAAGGCCACGATAATCAATCGAAGTCTAGGACCTATCATTAACAAACCATAAACGCATCAAAATAGGGGCACGTTTAAAAACTCATGAAAAACATAGCATAGTGGACCGAAATTTTTTCAACTTAATTGACATAAAAGTCGGGATTAATTATAATGTAATAAATATCTAAGAAATAATATTTTAGATAATTCTGTAATATGGAATCGGAGCATATTTAAGGAAAGTATATTTCGATCAATTAATTTAATAAAAACGGTTAGTATATTGAATAAGGCACAACCATAAAACTAAAGACAATTAGGAAATATTTTACAATTATCTTTTTGCCAGAAATCAGCTCCTAATATGACATCATGTCAAAAGGGACTAAAATAGTAAACTACTTCTTTTCGGTTCATACTAAAAAAATACCGAAAAATATTTTACACTTATTTTTTTACCGTAGATCAACTCCTAATCCGACGACAAGTCAAAAGGGACTAAAATAGGAAACTACTTCTTTTCGGTTCATACTAAAAAAATACTGGAAAAGATTAGATACATCTAATCTATAACAATGAAAAAGGTAAAGTAACAAACATTTAAAATATATTATGAGGAATTCAATTAATTATGTCCAGTAAATTTGATTCCAAACAAATTAAATTCGGAATGGTTTTTAATTTAATTGAGCACTCCTTCTAATTTAGACGGAGAGTGATTTTTTTTATATCTTATCAATATCGGCGAACATCATATAATAATAATAATAAAAAAGAATACTGGAAGAATATTCATTATGAACATAAGGCAATTAATACTTAGCACACGATTCATCCAAGATTCTATCGACCAATAATTAACAAACTAAAATTACATTAGATTAGTGGACAAAAAAGATACTTGTGGAAAACCTAGTGTTGATAGGCGAACATAAATTAATAAATGGCGAACAAAAATTAAAGCCTTATCAAGGATTATGAAGAGCCAACCTCAAATCAAGGATGATCAATAAAGAAAATCAAGTCGGGGTGCATATACCAATCTGGGGAGTACATAAACTGACGAACAACTATCCGGCGAACAAGATATTGGCGAACAGGTTTAAAGACCCAAGACCAAATATGGACCCACCACCAAGTCAATAATGACGAACAACACTGGTAAAAGTGTTACAGTTATCAGCCTAAGAGGTGTATATTGACGAACAAAGGACCATGATCCCAAAGCCAATCTGTGTAAAACACAAAGGCGAACAACTTCTGAGTCATACACCCAAAAGGCGAACAACTTTTATGAGAGAACCATCCTGGATCAACTAAGCCGACCTGGATGAACAACAATGAAGTCCGAGATAAGACCAAAGAAGACTTTATAACTAAGATTTAGCTTAGATAAGGTCAAACTAGAGTCAAAGGACACATGTCAAGCATGCAGGCTAGGGAGACCAAGAGTCAGGAACACCTCATGCTTGCTAATCTCTATAAATAGTTGTTCTCCAGCTTAAGAAATACAAGTTAAAATTCATAAACACTCTCAAAACACACACTAACACACCTAAACGGGCACGCATACAAAATTATTTCGATTTCGACTTTCGTATATCCGATTTCATAACCCGAACCTCGATTTACCATTTACGGTGGTAACCAATCACACGTAATTGATTGATGATCTTTAAACCGAACTTAAAACAGTCACTAATCCATCCGATAAAAATTGATCACCAACAATTTTGGCGCTAGAAGGAGGGTTCGAACCTCCGGTTTAGTGTGATTACTCAAGAACTTCAAGCTGAAAACTTGAAGATTCAAAGAAAACCTCAAGAAATACTTGAAGATTCAAACAAAGGTGTTCTTGGTGTTCTTCAATATAAAAATTAAAGAACAATCTAATTGAAATGCCTCAATCAAAGGAAACCCAAGCATCACGCTTGTCAAGGAGACAATCTCCTACCCGAGCTTCGTCGGCCGACCACCAAGATCGTAATCCTAGACATATGAATAGATCACAGCACACGGCCATAACCCATAATCTCCCACCTGAAATGGAGGCCCTGGCGAACAACCCTAATGAGCTAGCCAAAACCATTGCTGCTCTCCAGGCTCTACAGAGACAGCAAGATCAGAATAGGCCTTCGCTAGTGAGGCCTAAAGACAAACCCGTGGAAGTTGTTAGGGCAAGGTCTACCAGGGGCGAACAACTCGAGGTAAACAGTGCCCAAGTCAGGCGGGATAAAGGCAAAGCAAAGATGGTCGAACCAAGAGAGGGCCAGGCTGAATCTGCTCGCGGGCGAACAACAATGTCGAGCCACGGGACAACCCGTTCCAGTGCACAGGACAGACTTGGCCAACCCCAGCAACATGAGAAAGTTGCTCGCCAGGAAGCTGAGCACAGGCGAGCAACATTTGAGCAACCACGCCCGTCAGTTCATGAGAGACTTTCTCAATCTGCCTTCAGGCGTCTAGGGCCAAATGCGGTGAACAACCCTAGAAAATAGCTCCAGGAGTTGCCCACTCCAAGTGAGGGACTGCGACGAGCAGAAAGGTTGGTACCTTTGCTCGCCGAACAGCCTCCAAGTCAGGGGGCATCTTTGGATGAGCTATCAAGTTTGAGGAGGGCAGTGGAGAACATGCAAGGACAGTTGGACCAATAAAGAGGGGTGGGGACGACCAGCTTGTCATCCTCACCACTATCATCTGTCATTCTGAAAGCCCCGGTTCAGAAGAAGGTCCAGTTCCCGGCAAGCATACAGTATGACGGTGTTGCTGATCCCAGAGTACATCTTACGAAGTATTCAGATTATATGGTCTCGATGGGAGCCAGCGACGCTACTCAATGCCGAAATTTCCCCTTAACCTTGGGGGATCGGGTGCACAAGTGGTTTTCGGCAATGCCGCCAACCTCAATCCACTCTTTCACTCAACTGAGTCGAGAATTCCTTTCTCATTTCTCAACGGCGGGGTCATACTTGTCCCAGAAACACCGATTGTCTGACCTAAAACAGAATGACGACGAGTCAGATCGGGCATTCATAGAAAGGTTCGACAAGGTGCTGTTGGAGGGTGAACCCGTCAGCGAGGACACGAAAATCGTTGCCGTTATGACCGGGTTAAAGAAAGGATCAAAGCTATGGAAAGAGGTACGACTGAAGTGCCCGAGAAGTTATGCCGAATTTAGGAATCAAGCCGGCATATTCGTTTCCATGCATGAGGCTTTGCAATCAAACTTGGGGGAGAACAAAACTGATCCTAAGGAGAACAACAAGAAACTTGGTGCAACAAGCTATCGAGTCCCTAAAAACATGAAGGCGTTCACTGAAGGGACAGAACTCAAAGAAAAGTTGAACCAAGTGTTAACAGTGTTAGTCGATGCTGTTTATGAAAATGTGAAAGATAAGGAGTTGCTCTCCCCTCCACGGAAGATTCGTCAGGATACTGGCAAACTCAACCCTAACAAATACTGTGCCTACCATCAAAGCGTGGGGCACTTTACGAGTGAGTGTAGAGATTTGCTCAGACAGCTCTGGCGTTTCTACGAGGACGGAAAGCTCTCCGATTTTGTCAAAAGACAACCCGGGAAGAGAGTCCGGGAGAACAACTCTGAGGACGAAGATGATCAACCTCAGAAGAACAATAAACCGGCGCGACCAGTTCCTGCCATTCCTACTCGTCCATTGGAAGATTTGTATATGATGGAACCTGCAGGTCCTTCAGGAGGATGTTCCGATGGACGACCATCAATCTCTAACCGGAAAAGAAAAGCTGAATTGCGAGCGATCGATCAAGTCCAGGAAATGGGGGTCAAACCATCTATCATGCAAACGACAGAACTGACCTTCACCGAAAATGATTTAGAAGGAATATTGACTCTCCACAACGATTCGCTCGTAATCTGCGCAAAGATTATGGGAACACGAGTCCACAGATTGTTGGTGGACACCGGAGCCTACACCAACATCCTATTCAAAAAGACGCTCGATCATCTTGGAGATTATTCGGGCTATATCCGGGATACGACTCATAGAATAATAGGTTTCGGGAACGCTGTAACGGACCCATTGGGAATAGTTACTTTAGCAGTACAACTTGTAACGGCCAACGAACCCGAGAAAAATATTACGAGAATGGTTGACTTCTTGGTTGTAGACCAGGATTCGACTTATAACGGGTTTCTTGGTCGACCCTTTTTAAATGAATTCAAAGCTGCATGTTCCACTTATCATTATTGTTTGAAATTCCCAACAGCAAGTGGAACAGGTACTATCAAAAGAGATCAAAGAAAGGCCAGAGAATGTCTCCTACAGTTGCAGGCCAAACACGTATCAGTATCCATGATGGAAGCCACAACGAGCAATCCTGCTGATGAACCATCAATACTGGAGAACATGATAGACATAGAAGAAGACCACATGGATACTGACGAACAACATCTTGACGAGCAGGTGTTGAGCGAACAACTCCCCACCACCCATGAGGAACATCATTCTGACGAACAACAAAGAGGTGGTGATGAGCAACATTCATCTGAAGGCATGGAGGGCCAGGTGTTGACTAACAACAACGAATCGGGGCCAACAGATGATCTAGATCCCCGCATGGGGGCAGAGCCAATGAACATCGAAAATGATTTCAACTCTGAGGGACCAATACTTGATCCTCGGTGGAAAGGACAAAAACGACGAGCAACTCCAGTTGAAGAGCTGGAGGCGTTCAAAGTTAATCCTGAAAACCCGGATCTTGAATTATACATAGGATCTGAGCTCCCTGAACCTTACAGATCCCGAATGAAAGAGTTCCTCAGCAAAAATCTAGATGTTTTTGCTTGGTCTCATGCAGACATGGTGGGAATAGATCCAAAACATGCTTGCCACAAGCTAAACATCAACCATACAAAGAGGCCCATCCATAAAAAACGACGGAAATACGGCCCAGACAAGTATCAGGCCTTAAATGAAGAAGTAAAGAAGTTGTTAGACAATGACCTAATCCGACAAGCTCTCTGTCCACAATGGGTAGCAAACCTAGTCCTTGTAAGGAAGCCAAACGGGTCCTGGAGGCTATGCATAGATTTTACGGATCTGAATGCAGCATGCCCGAAGGATAACTTTCCTCTTCCTCACATTGACCAATTGGTGGACAGCACTGCAGGTCATGAAATGCTAACATTTATGGATGCCTTTGCCGGGTACCATCAAATTCCGATGCATCCAGATGATCAGGAGAACACAGCATTTTATACGAACAAAAACTTGTTGTGTTGGAAGAGAATGCCCTTTGGCCTCATTAACGCTGGAGCAACTTATCAAAGACTGGTGAACAAAATGTTCGACCAGCAAATTGGAGATACAGTAGAAGTCTACGTTGATGACATCGTAATCAAAAGTCCCCATAAAGAAGACCATCTCCAACATTTGACCCAAGTGTTCGAAATTCTTCGACACTACAACATGAAGCTGAATCCAAAGAAGAGCAGCTTTGGAGTTCATTCAGGCAAATTCTTGGGTCATCTTGTTAGTCAACGGGGAATTGAGGCTAACCCAACAAAAGTTAAAGCTATTGTGGATATGCAACCACCACGTTCAATAAAAGAAGTGCAAAGGCTCACGGGATGTCTAGCAGCATTGAATCGGTTCATATCCAGATCAGGGGACAAATGCCGTCCATTCTTTGAAGTCATCAAGAAAGGACAGTTCACATGGACTAACAACTGTCAAAAGGCGTTCGACCAACTCAAAGACTACCTGGGAGATGTAAAAATACTATCAAAACCCATCCCAGGAGAAAAGCTATACTTATACTTGGCAGCGTCAGAAGTGGCCATCAGCTCCGTTCTGGTACGGGAAGACGACAAATTCCATCAACCTATCTACTACGTCAGCCAAGCTTTGCATGAGGCGGAGATCAAATACTCCCCAACCGAGAAGCTGGCGTACGCGCTTGTCATGAGTGTGAGGAAGTTACGGCCATACTTTTTTTATCATCAAGTTGAAGTGCTAACAACTTTCCCACTCAAACAAATTCTCCATCGCCCCGATACTGCTGGTCGTCTATTAAGGTGGTCACTAGAGATTAGCCAATTCGGGGTGACCTATGCTCCTCAAACAGCGATCAAAGGGCAAGTGTTAGCCGACTTTATAGTCGAACTGACCTTCCCACCAGATCCGACGAGAGGACTTGATCACCCCTGGCATCTTTATGTTGACGGATCTTCGACTAACATAGCCTCGGGGGCAGGAGTGGTTCTAATCAGTCCAGACCGACAAGTATTCACTTCGACAATCAGATTTGGCTTTATGGCAACCAACAACGAAGCCGAGTATGAAGCTCTCATTGCTGGTCTCCATCTATCCCTTTTAGTAGGTGTCAGGCGGTTGCAAATATTCGGCGATTCACAATTGATTGTGAACCAAGTCCGAGGTGAATACGAGGCGAAGGACGGTCATATGATCGAATATCAACGGATTGTTGCTCACCTGATGTCCTTGTTAGATCAAGTATTCATTGAACAAATCCCAAGGACGAGCAACACTCAAGCGGATGCGTTGGCCCGACTAGCAACAAGCGAAGGGCCTGCAGAGTTGGCAGACATTATAATTATGAAGATAAATGACCCATCAACAACGAGTTATAATGTCAGCCAACTTGATGATCAAGCCAGTGAAGAAGAAGACTGGAGAACAAGTATAGTCAAATACTTGAAAAGTGGGGAAAAACCAAACAACTCTTTTGAAGCTGCCAAGCTAATTAAGCAAGCCGCCAGATATACTCTGATAAGCGAGCAACTTTACAAAAGAAGAATATCACTCCCACTTCTCAAATGTTTGCCTAGGGGGCAAGGACGAGCAGTACTCGAAGAAATACATGCCGAAGTATGTGGAAATCACACTGGGGGGCAAGCCTTGGCGTACAAAACTATCAGACAAGGCTATTATTGGCCGACTTTACGCCAGGATGCAATCAAGAAAGCAAAGACTTGCCACCAGTGCCAGATTTTTGCACCAAATATTCATACCCCGGCCCAATAGCTCGTATCAGTTTATAGCCCGTGGCCATTTGCAAGATGGGGGTTAGACATTATTGGTCCCTTCCCGGCAGGAGTTGGAGGAGTTCGATTTGCCGTTGTGGCAGTCGACTATTATACAAAGTGGGCAGAAGCAGAGGCCATGTTGAAAATCACGCAACAGAAAATGATCAACTTCATTTGGAAGAACATTGTCTGTCGTTTTGGAATTCCGCAAACCATCGTGATAGACAATGGTCCGCAGTTTGATGGGAAAGAGTTGAGAGATTTCTGTACAAAGTGGGGGATCAAGAAACATTACTCTACGCCCTATCATCCCCAATCAAATGGACAAGTCGAAGCCGTAAACAAAATCATCAAGCATACGTTAAAAGTACGGCTAGCGGAAAGCAAAAGCAGTTGGTCAACAGAGCTTCCGGAAGTCTTATGGGCATACAGCGTTTCTCCCAGGTCAAGCACCGGAGAAACACCTTTTGCAATGGCTTTCGGAACAGAAGCTGTAATACCAATTGAGTTAAAGACCAATACGTTCTGGACGACCAACTTTGATGAGCAGACGAACAACTCTGCTTTGGCTGCGGAATTGGATTTGCTCGAAGAAAAAAGATTAAATGCCGAGCTAAAAAATGCTACATATAAGCAGCGGGCATAACGCTATTATAATTCCCATGTTAAAGTTAGGGAATTCAGAGTTGGAGATATGGTTCTAAGAAAGTTGCTCGCCCAACCTCCAGGTGTATTGGGACCAACTTGGGAGGGCCCGTATCGTATAACGGAAAAATTCGTTAATGGCGTATATGATATCGAAGATATGGAAGGCAAGCCGACCCAATACTCCTGGAATGTTGTACATCTGAAGAAGTACTATCAATGAGACGAACAAGTTCCTAATTGGGCGAACAAATGTCTTGGGGGGCTAGTGAACCAAGTAAGGCAAAGGCAAACAAAAAAACTTGCCTAATTTTTTGAAATTTTGCTAAGTATAGAATTTAAATTTGTTCGACACATTGTATAGTTTAGTGTTGTTTCATCTTTTTTAAAATTTTAGATAAAGTTGCTCGGCAAAAATCTTATAAGCGAGCATGTTTGTTTGTGTTCAAAGTTGTTCGTCAGTTTGTATATGTTAGTGACGAGCAGTCTTACAACACTTGTAAATTTTTTATAATGTAAATATAGTAGTTGTTCGTCAAAAAGGAAAAAGTCCAAAAGCTCGAGGTACAAGTCCATTCAAAGGTTGTTCGTTTTCTAAATGAACAGAACCTAAGGACCAAAGCCATTTAAAGGTTGTTCATTTTTTAAAATGAACAGAACCTAAGGCTGAACCCTGATTCCACTAAAGGCAAAGTTCAATTCGAACAAAAGCCCAACACTATATGTTATAATTGCAAAGGCATTGACAAAAATGTAAAGGCAATTAACATATAAAGAAAATGAGCGAACATGAGAAAGACATTCCATTAATCAAAAGGCATTAAGCCTCAAAAATAGTACAATGATCCTAGAAGTCAAGTACTACAAAAGGAGCGAACAACTATTACAAAAAAGATGAAAAGAAAAAAAGCTAAGTCCTAAAACTATTGTTGCTCGGCAGGAGGAGGATCTTGAGTTTGCTCGGCCGGAGGTTCAACGATCAGATCACGAGCCAAGTCTTCAGCTGCCTTATCCTCCACCTCTTTAGCATTTTGCTCGTCAGCCACGGCTACCTCTTCCTCTTATTCGCCTTCATCAACTGGAGGAGGAGGATGAGTGATGACAATACTGGGGTCAAGTTTGTCAAGTTTAACCCCTATTACAGCCATATCCGCCAGCTGAATTTCAATATTGCTCGGCGGTGGATAGTTCTCCATGAACTCATTCAAGTCCTTGCTCATTTCCTCCACCAAGTCCTTGTAATCATAGGCATCGGCCGTGTGGATGCTATCAGCGTAGGCGCAAATATATCCAAGGTTGGAGATGGGGCCGGTTCGAGCCTGAACTTCAGTTTCAAGTTGCTCGCTTGTGTAGAGGTTGACTTCTGCCTCCCTAAGACGAGCAACTTCCGCTTTAAGCTCGGCATTCTCTTGTTCGGCTGCGGACAACCTTTTCTCCTTCTCGCCGAGCATGGCCTCTTTGCCTCCCAATTCACTAGATAAACCTTGAATTTCTTCAAGGTATTTCTTCTCTTTGTCAATGTAGATGGTGACTTGGTTGTTGAGACGGGCAACTTTGGCCTCATACTGGCCGACTAGGCCATCTTTTTCCTCTGTAAGCTGCCGAGCAGTACCAGCATAGCGACGAACAGCGTCTTCGAGCTCGGCGAGCTGGGCCATTCCTTTTTGGGCAATGGCAAGGCCATTGGCATGATGCATCATGGAGTAGTGGAAGTTATCCGCAATACTCTGAGTAGAGACGGTCTTCTCCAGGGGCCGAGTCCAGGATCGGGCGATCAACTCAGTCGCCCGACGGACATGCTCGGTCGGGATCTCCCGGATGTTCACCGGAGTCTTTGAGCAGGCATACTGGTGAACGGGTGCTGCTCGTCCAGGATGATCTTCGGCCCGGTACCTGCGAACAAGAATGTTATTCACAAGGTATTTGCGGAGTCTATAAAAGTTGTTCGGCAAAGAAAGAGAAACACTTACTCCTGGAACTTCCGCTCGTCTCAACCCAAAAGGGTTATATCCTTGGGACCACGAACAGGAGTGGAATCCCTCCCCGCTTTGCCCGTCTTCTCCACATGCTCGACGGAAGAGCGGCGATCAACATCTCCCTCGTGGCGAGCATGACTCTGGCCCACCTTCTCCTTCCCCTTGCCACCACCGGGGATATCTTGGGCCAACGGAGTCCCATCGGCTTTTTTCAAACGCTTCCCCCCGCGAGGAGGAGAAATGGGAGAAGATGGCTGAACAGGACCAGGAGGAGCAGCTTGTCGCGGGACTTTGGCTCCCTCAGCCTTGTTAGTCATCGCCAGAACCTTGGTGGGCGGGTCACCTCTCATTTTCCGTCCTTTCGGAGGCGTCATCTCAAAAACTCTATGTTCAAGGAGAGCAAAGCTAGGGGGCACTGCAATGGTGACTTGCTCAGCTAAAAAAAAAAGTTAGACGAGCAAGTTATAGAAGTCAAATGACGAGCAAAGTTGGTTTTTGGAGTTAGAAATTTTCCATACCTGGGGGCACCTCAGTTTGTGCTTCCAAGTGATGAGGATAAGGGAACAAGCGAGCAGCTCTCAAGCGCTTTCCATCAAGCAAATACTCAGTGGTCCTTTCCGCTCTATTGCGAAGGCCGACCAAGCAGGAGGTAAATAAGAACTCTGAGCCGATCTCTTCTTCCTCTGAGTTCCACTTGGGCAAACGAGGGCCTGCGAACAAACAAGAAAAGTTAAATTAGAACAGTACAGTTCGAGGGCGAGCAAGAAAATAATCTTACGTTTAAATTTCCCATAAGAGGCTGGGGAATTTATTCGTCCATCACCACCGTGTGGACCAGAAGATGCTCGCCAATCACCCCCAATGAAAAAAAGTGCTGCTTCCAGTCACGGATTTTGTTCGGCACTTCTTCCACCATCTTCAATCCTGTCCTGGCCTTGAGGTAGTAGTAACCTTCCTCTCCAGGGGGACATCTTGTGATCGTCATAAGGTAGTTGATCTCTTCTGCAGTTATGCGATCAACGTACCCCTCTAGTGCGAACAAACACATTGTCCCCAATAGGTTCATCCACCCAATCGGGGTAATTTGGGTGATAGCAAGGTTGGTCGCCTCAAGGAAGCGACCAATAATGGGTGGGAGAGGCAGTTTCAATCCGGCGATCAATGTATGAATGTTGATCGCCGTGCATCCGGGAGGGGGGCGATCAGCTCTTTCTTTCCTCCGGGGAGCCCACATGTGAATGTCATAAGGGATCTTATAGGTCTCCCGGATCGAGTCCAACTCATCCTCACGAACAACACTTTTAATCCTGCTCGCCTGATACTCGTTCTTCACCAGATCCATTATTTGTCTTTCGGGGCGGCGAAAGTTGTTCGCGTGCTCCTCGGCATATGTTCTCCATTCAAATGGCCGAGCAATTCCCGCCGGGATTTCATTCTCCAACATCTTGGGGGACGGGAAGTCAGTGCTCTCTAGAAACTCACGGGTGAGTTCGTCAAAAAAAGGATCCTCCGATTCAGCACTAGATGAAGAGTCCCCCTCGGGATCCCTATTCGCAGCAACCACCACCTCCCTCCCAGATGGGCGAGCACCAGTATCTTCCACCGATCGAACTACGGAATCCACGTGGGGGTCCGATGCCGACGAGATTTCGAAGGGGGGTTGATTTTCACGGGCCACAATGGGGAAGAGGGGGTCAAGGGTTTCCTCTGATCCTTTGTTGCTCGAGTGGGAGGACATCAGTTCAGGTGAAAGAATTTTTTAAGGGTAGTAGTGAGGTTCTTTGATCTCCGGTGGCGGTCCTGGGTGGATGACGGCGGCGCAACTTTCCCCACACGGCGGCGAAGGTGCAGATATGGAAGAAAAAGAGAGAAAGAAGAAGAGATAAGAAAATAACTACCTGGGGAATGAAATTTGAGGCCAAATGCAAGAGAAACGGACGCCGGAAAGCTTGGAGTCGCCGGAGAAGGAAGGAGTCGCCGGAGCACTGTAGCAAAGAGTGAAAAAGTGGGAAAATATTTGTTTCCCCTTCAATTTATACCCCAAGCAAAAAACGGGGTACAATGTGCAATTTTCAACAAAATACGGGCCAAATTGAAAGAAAACGGGGTAATTTCCGAGCAAGTACAAAAATTGGAGGAGCTATATGCAAACGTAGGGGCGCGTGGCCTCGGGATTGCTCGCGCGTGGGCGGCGCACAGCCATGCCGCCCACGTCATCTTCGTACAACCCCCAGACCTTGGGGAGACAAAACGACAGACCATATGTTGCTCGCCCAGACCAATGATGTTCGTCCCGACCCTCATCATTTTGATATCCTAACTATAGTTGCTCGTCACAAAGTTGCTCGTCTGGAGCAACATATAGCCAGGATAGGGGGCAATTATTGATAGGCGAACATAAATTAATAAATGACGAACAAGAATTAAAGCCTAATCAAGGATTATGAAGAGCCAACCTCAAATCAAGGATGATCAATAAAGAAAATCAAGTCGGGGTGCATAAACCAATCTGGGGAGTACATAAACTGACGAACAACTATCCGGCGAACAAGATATTGACGAACAGGTTTAAAGACCCAAGACCAAATATGGACCCACCACCAAGTCAATAATGACGAACAACACTGGTAAAAGTGTTACAGTTATCAGCCTAAGAGGTGTATGTTGACGAACAAAGGACCATGATCCCAAAGCCAATCTGTGTAAAACACAAAGGCGAACAACTTCTGAGCCATACACCCAAAAGGCGAACAACTTTTATGAGAGAACCATCCTGGATCAACTAAGCCGACCTGGACGAACAACAATGAAGTCCGAGATAAGAGCAAAGAAGACTTTATAACTAAGATTTAGCTTAGATAAAGTCAAACTAGAGTCAAAGGACACATGTCAAGCATGCAGGCTAGGGAGACCAAGAGTCAGGAACACCTCATGCTTGCTAATCTCTATAAATAGTTGTTCTCCAGCTTAAGAAATACAAGTTAAAATTCATAAACACTCTCAAAACACACACTAACACACCTAAACGGGCACGCATACGAAATTATTTCGATTTCGACTTTCGCATATCCGATTTCATAACTCGAACCTCGATTTACCATTTACGGTGGTAACCAATCACACGTAATTGATTGATGATCTTTAAACCGAACTTAAAACAGTCACTAATCCATCCGATAAAAATTGATCACCAACACCTAGCATACTTGACCGAAATATTAACTTATTTGGAATTAATTTTGATTAAACGTCGGATTAAATTAAATTATAATTCAACAAATTAAAAATATTGAAATTATATAAGAACATTGAGTAATATGGGGCAAAAAAATGCAACATATATTGAACTTAATTTCTGAACAAACACCCATTCCTAATCCGATGGCAACTCAAAAAGGACTAAAATAGGAAATCTAATTCCTTTCACTCCATACACAAAAAAAAAAGTTTAATATATTTAATCTATATTAATGAAAAAGAAAAAGTATCAAACATTAAAAAGGAAAAGTAACATAACTTATGAACACATTTATTTTTCAAAAATCGAAACATACTTAAGAAAATATCATAATTAGCACAATTCAAGCCCAAAACCGCAGCTAAGAATCCAAACTTAGAAATAATCAAATTACCTGGGATATATATAACAATTTAACAAATCTACTGAGTAAAAGATGGATTATTAGAATTCAGTACATTGATGAAAATTTAACATTAGATGACAAGTTTTGCATTTTTTTTATTAAGTCAATATAAAGAAAAGAATCCACGTAGCACAACAATGATCCTAAATGATAAATGAAACCATCAATGGGAAATAAGCCCTGCGTACGATGGATAAACAGATAACACGGCAACGTGCAAGTACTTCGACATATCTTTGGGAGAACAGATAACTCAAGGAAACTAAAATTTATTTTTACTATTATAATAATGAATCAAAAAGGAGTACAAATTGTGGACGATATTCCACCATTTAACAGCGCGTGGAATGAGAATTTATTAAGCAAATGTAGCAAAAAAATAAAAATTACAAAGAATGATCTACCTACACAAAAACAACTACAACAATAATATATGAATTCTTCGAAGACGACGAACTCAATGGATCAAAAAATGGCAGAGCCGACCATCACACACAAATTCAGGGCAGCAACGGCAAGGATAAAAATCACCAAACATGAGAGAAAGAAAAAATGTGAATGAAAAGATGAGAGGTGGAGATCATATTTATAGATATAATTGAGCGAAATTTGACGAACACGATCAATAGAGTTTCAAACAATGGTCAAGATCATTTTACAATAAATGATCGAATGAGAGGGGGCCATTCTTCAAATAGAGGCTTCATAGCCATGCCACATAGGCATTGAGAGGTTTGACTATATAGAGTTTATGATTTTTAAATTTAAATATGGATTTATCCCATGAGTAAAAAATGTGATGACTAATCTTTTCACAAAATTATTTGGACGTCAAATTAATTTTAAATTCAATATTCATAAATAAATAAGCACGGTCAATTTAATTGTTTTATTTATCCTTTCCTTTCTTTCCAAATCCAAAAATTATTAGAATAATAATAAAAAAACAAGTAATTAGTATTATAGTATTTGCACATTAAATTAAAAGTGCTACTAACTATAATATAAAACCAGGTGGCTTAGTCCACCTGGCCACCGGGTTCCTCACTCTAGTGAGTGACCCGGGTTCGATTCCCTCTGGGAACGAATTATGGGAGTTATAAGGTGGGCTTGGAGATTTCTTGGAGTATATGGAGACTTGGTGAACTAATCTAACTACTAACAACTAACATTTACCGATAAAAAAAACTATAATATAACAACATTTACCTATGTGCTAATTGCCACAATTTTTATAAAATAAAAAATTACAAATTTTAATATGTACATGAATCAGAAATTCATACTTTAATGTACAAAATTACTAACTTTAGAATTTTCAATAAAAATAAAGAAATGACGAATTATAAAGTGAAAATGGTTCATACATAAATTATGGAAGGGTATTAGTTGAATTCACTAAAGAATATTAATTGTTTTCACTGAAGAGTATTCGTTGTCTTCACTAAGACTCTTTAGTGAAGATAACGAATATTCTTCAATAAAAATAACTAATACTTTTAGTGAAAACAACTAATACTCTGAATATTTTTTGCTCGTTCAACGTCTTTGGAAATTGAATAATTTTTTTTTAATTAATCATTATAAAGAATTAATGTTATAATGATATATAGTTGTAATTAAAATATCTAAATTTTAGAATAATGGTAGGTTCAAAATTTAATTTATACATGCATTGAAAATCCATACATCTTAAATTTGTATTTCACACGACACAATCAACCGATTTTTTAAAAAAAATATCTGGTTTTCAGAAACAAAATCTAAATTTTATTGGGAGGGAGAGAGATTTGGTTGGCGGAATTGGTTTAAATATAAATATATGAATTAGTTAGATTGATTAGAGAAATTTGGAGGATCTTAATTTATTTTATATAATTCAGCATAAATACATTAATTATTAAAATTGATGATGTGGATAACCAACTAAGCAATTAGGCTCCGTAAGGAACCCAATTGTGGTATCCATATCAAAACAATATATATATATATATATATATATATATATATATATATATATATATATATATATTATTGAATGATAAATGAAAATAAAAAAAATTAAATGAAACTTATAGTTTCAATTAGTTATTAACTTTATATATATATATATATATATATGCACATATATAAATATAGGAGTTTTTTTTACAATTGATATGAAAGTATAATTTTTTTTACTATTTTGACATAGTTGTTGGAGTTATACGTGAAAGTATGCTTTTACTTCCTATAACTCGTGTATTAAACACTTTATTTTATGAGAATAATTTTTTTTATCACATTTGCTTTAAATATGAATGAATGTTAAATGTATATTGCAACTCGTTCTATTTATAGTACGAGTTACATTGCAGTTAATATGGTGATACCAGATCACAGAAGATCACATTAACGAGTTCCTTGTAACTAAATGTACAAATTCACGGCCCAGGTGGAATTGAACAATCTGCCGCGAAAGGTCGATATGTAATTCTCATATTGGTCTGTCTTGACCAAGGAATTGCACTAGCATATTTAGTATGTGTTGAAGAGGACCTACAACGAGGATAAATTCTTATATTCTGAAATATGAAGAATTAGACCTCAGTGGTTATTGATTTCTTAATCTCTGTCACTTAAATAGGACCGTGTGTGGTTAATAGTTATTGATTTGATTCATGTTGTGTGAGGATCATCGTGACTTCGAACCTTGTGTTTTGGGCAGTAATATTAATCATACGACGGTTGCTAAGGTTTAATACGGAGAAATGTGTGCGAGTACGGCTCGTGTGATTTGTTCCCTTGGTGAGCTCAGAAGTTTTATCGTACCAAATCTTGCAAGTGAAGAATTAGTTTCTTCGGTACGGATAATAATGTTGAGCTGTCTTTACTCCAAGGTAAAAGGTATTAATTAATTTAGAGCTATTCAGAAGCTCAATTAATTAATGGACTAGATAATCTTAAACACGAGAAATAATAATCAGGAGCTCATATTATCATAATATGGATTAAGATGGATAGTGCAATATTAATTTAGTAGTTGTACTAATTAATATTAATGGGTTGAATAATATTGGGACTCAATATTGTAATTCAGTAGCCCATTGGAGGTCCAATCTTAATTCTCCTAAAGGCCTCTCAAGTAGTCCGATAATAATAAGGTGATTAAAATAAAAAAAAATTATTATTGCTGATTTTTTCTTGTAATTTTCGAAAATATGATATATGGAGAGAGAAAAGATTTTGTTGATTTTCTTGGTAAGATATTAGAGAAGATATGTATTCTAGGAATACAAGATTATCTCATAAATTCAAGAAGATCCAAATCCTCTAGCCATAATTTTCGAAAATACCTATTAGATAGGAGGCTGAGATTTTTGTGGAATATTTTAGTATGGAGAAAAGAATATATGAGATATATTCAAGATTTCTTGGTGGCTAAGAAAAAGATTTCCTCCTAGTACTACTAGGCCACAAATTTTCGACCATCACCACTTATAAATAGGGGGTGATTATTTCATCCCCTAGTACACAATTCCATGAGTTGGAAAAATCGAGAGCAATAAATATTTTATTTCTTCCTTATTAATTTTAAATGTTCGTGAGCGCTTCCCACCGGCGAACAAATAAGGCGAAGAGAGAATACTTGAGAAGGTTTTACGGTTGATAGGATCGTTACGCTTATCCCATTTATCTCGGTCGAACGTCGCTTCAAGAAGTACATTTTATGTGAAATTCTTAGTTTTTCCGCCGTAGAATTTTATGTGTTTATATTCATATGCATGTTATTTGCTGTTGGCATAATTATTATTTGAATTAATTTAGGATTAATTCATGCTAGTAATAATTAGATTTAAATTCGTATTTAAATTTCATCCTGAATAGATCCGGGCACCCCGATTTCCCCAACAACGGGTAACAGAGCCAAGTTTCGGGCTCTGATCTTTAAATTGGAATTTAAATTGATAAACATTAAATTGAAATTGGATAGTAGAATTGCTAGATTTATTTGCAGGTATCCAATTGTCATGGGTTTTACTGTTTTTATTTTTCCATACGTATGAATGTTTATTATTTTTAATTCGATTCATTCGAATTCATTTTTCTCGTGAGAAAATCCACGAGTAGATTAGTTTTTTTATTTGTTTGATTCGATCAATGTAATATACTAGTCTATATCTAGGTTTATTTATTTTTATAAATAAATTGGAACCAGATCGGAACGAAGACGATGAATTAAGAATGGCGTACCCGGGCAACATGTATGTGCGTGGCGCATACATGGACGGATCATACATGGGGAAGAAAAACGAGCACAGATGGCAAGGCACGAGCGCATGGCGTGTGCGAGGTACACGTAGCCTGTGCGCTACGGGCGTGACGTGAGGCGTCGGGCGTGGCTGCCCTTAGGGCGTCGCACGCCCACTCGGGCGTTGCTCGCCCGCGTGGGCACTGAGAGGCACGCGGCCCACCTCCGTGGGCCAATGCGTGCCGGATCTCGTCCCTTGTAATCATATTTTTTTGTGCTTATTTTTTTTTGTACAATGTCGAATGTTATTCCGACCCCAAACGAAAGACGTTTTTGACGAATTGTTGTTGTTCGAGTGAGAGCTTTGCGAGACGAATGGTGAAAGAAACGAAGACGATTTCTCGCATCAAGACGTGAAGAAATTTAAACAGTGACAATTGGATTTGAGTGCTCCAATAGGTTTTAATTTTTGTTTTGGTGGATGTTTTTTTTTTCGTGCATTTATTATTTGATAATATGTGTTTGCATGAATTTTAATTGTCCAAGAAAAACCTTACTTTCGAAAATTACTATGTATGAATTTTATAGTTAATCACGATTTTATTCCGGATAATAAAATTGGATTAAATTTTGACCTTCATAATTTATTTATTTGTGAAGTCTTTTTGGAATACATTTTCCCCTCGGATCGGCCAAAAAGATGGATTTCACATGAATAAATTCCGAAAGAATGAATGTGGATTATTACCAGTGGCGGTATTGACCCTCACCACGAGTGACTTGTTTAAAGCGAAATAATAATCCCATATTGAATTATGGTTATTACTTAGGCATGAGAAATTGATATTAACTTACTCCCCGCGGAGTCCCTGTCAATTTTTATGTGGTCAAAGTGGGCGTCGACTATCAATTTTAAATTAAAGGTTTGTAACTATTAATGTTTGTGACTTGCTTGAATGTGCTTAAATGTATAGACCACCCCTAGTGGCGCATTAAAATGGTTTCGAGATGTCGGCTGATGCATGATTATATATTTTAAGGTTTCAATATAATTGATGTGATCGAATTGTGTGATAATTTCATATTTTTGTAGATATTGATATGAATGTATGTTTTATTCTCAGTTCATCATGTCGTAACCCTTTAATCCACTGTTTAGTATACTTAAAGATAACAAGTTTGTAGGTGAGAACTACGTTGATTGGAAACGTAACCTTGATATTGTCCTAGCCGCACAACACCACAAATGGGTGCTTACTACTCCTAAGCCCGATGAGTCTGCCGAAGATGCGAGCAAGGAGATCAAGAAAGAGCATAAGCATTGGAAGGACTCTGATGAGATGGCTAGGTGTACCATCTTGGCTTCAATGTCGGATGTGTTGCAACACCAACACATGGAGACCGCCTCTGATATTATGCGCAATCTTGAAGCGATGTTTTAACATCAGAACTATACCGCTAGGCAAGTCACCATGCAAAAGATGCTTTCGTAGAAAATGGTGGAGGAAACACCAGTGAAGGATCACGTTCTCGAGATGATGGCTCACTTAAACAAGTTGGAGATACTTGGTGCCAATTTTGATCTCCCTACTAAGGTCGATTTTATACTCCATTCTCTATCGAAAAACTTTGAGCAGTTTCAATTGAACTATCAAATGAATGAACGGGCAAATAAGTTGCCCGAGCTCTTGCAAGCTTTAGTGTCGGTGGATGCAATAATGGGGCACCAGTCTGTTGCTATGGTGACTAATGACCCGTCTACCTCTTTCGGTCCCAAGGGAGGGAGTAAGAGAAAGTGAACCAAGAGTCAGACCCAAGCAAACCCAACTGTTGCGAAAGGAATAACCAAGGCTAAGGGCGAAGAAGGTGGAAATAAGTCTGCTAAGGATAAGTGCTTCAATTGCGGTGAGAAAGGACATTGGAGGTCTGCCTGTTCTAAGCCTAAGAAGGCGGGAAAGAAAGGTAACTCTCATGCTTTAGTCGTTGAAACTTATGTTGCGGCGTATGCTGCCCACATTTGGGTAGTGGATACCGGGGCAACTGATCATATTTGTTTCACTCTTCAGGGGTTCCAACCAACCCGGCGACTTAGCGAGAATAAGATCCTCATCACTTTGGGCGATGTTACGAGAGTAGCAGCCAAAGCAGTGAGAGACGTTCACCTGTCTTTTGAAGATAGAGTTTTAGTTTTAAGAGATATTTTATACGTTCCAAACTTTAGAAAGAATTTAATTTCGGTTTCTATAATAAAGTTGTTACTATTTCTTTTAAGAATGATCTTATCTGTCGTGGAATGATGCTAAACAATCTCTAGATGATTAAATGTGCACATCACTCGCAAATTGAATCTAATAATGCGTCGACTATTTCGAGTAATAAAAGGAAGCATTCTTCGGACATAAACAAAATACTTCTATGGCATCTTAGACTAGGTCATATTAATATAAAACAGATACAAAGGATGGTGAAAGACGGATCCTTGGAATCTCTCCAAGTTGAGCAGTTTCCAACTTGCGAATCCTGTTAGAGGGTAAAATGACTAAGAGGGCATTTGGAGCCAAGGGGGAATAGAGTCACGAAAGTGTTAGAACTCGTTCATACCGATATGTGTGGTTCAATGACGATCAAAGCAAGAATGGGGTATGAGTACTTTGTCACTTTTATTGACGATTACTCGAGATATGGGTACATATACCTTATGAGGCATAAGTCTGTAACTTTTGACAAGTTCAAGGCTGAAGCCGAGAAGCATAGGGAAAATAGTATCAATTTTCTACGATCGAATTGTGGAGGCGAATACCTCAGCGATGAATTCTTGAACTACCTATCGGACGAAGGGATCATATCCCAATTGACCGCACCGGGAACCCCTCAACAAAATGGTGTGGCAGAACGAAGGAACCAGACTCTTTTAGAAATTGTCAGATCCATGATGAGTTATTCAGATCTACCCAAATCGTTTTGGGGTAACGCCTTGGAAACATCGGCTTACATTCTAAACTTGGCGCCATCCAAGGTTCCTAAAACTCTGGTAGAATTGTGGACCGGGCGCAAGCCTAGTTTGAAACACTTGAGGATATAGGGGTGTCCGACATACGTGCTAGACAAGGAAGCCGGCAAATTGGATCCACATTCGGAATTAAGGACGTTTATAGGATATCCCGCGGGAACGAAAGGGTGTATGTTCTATAGTCCCAAGAATCAAAAGACCGTGATAAACACACACTTTAAATTCTTAGAAGAGGACTATATGAACAATAGAAAGCCTAAAAGTGAAATTATCTTAGAAGAATTGAGAGGGCAAACCCCGATACCAAATATACAAGATGATATACCAATCGTTACACCTACACAACCGGAACCCCGTCGTAGTGGGAGATTTGTTAGACAACCCGAGAGATTCATGGGAATAGGAGAATCGTCGGATTTGATTCTCGGAGATGAATCAAACCCATGGACATACAACGAGGCAATCCAAGACAAAGATGCAGAATCTTGGCAAATGGCAATGGAAACCTAGATGGGTTCAACGGATCATTGTTGGGACAATGTCAGTTTTGATTAGATCTTAAAGTCCCTGAAAAGATGATTTGCCTTAGTGGTCAGGCTAGTCTTGGTTAGATTTGTACTTAGTTATTTTACACTTCACAGGAACTCAATGAGAGGAGTACTCATTGGTGACAATCAAGACTGAAGCCTGAAGACACAAGAGCACCATCCTGAACTTATGGCAGTCTCTCTAAGCTGGCTGAGTAAGTATCAGTGATGAAGAGTATGACCCTGAAGTCATTATTAACCCAGTCCTGTAGGGAACAGGATGATACTGAGTAATGGAAAAAGACTTGGAGTAGGGCCAAACAATGCAAAAGGAATATTAGCGTCAGGACACGACCGTTGTGCTTGAGACAAAAAAACTTAATAAGACAAGCCTGAGGCGTAGGAATAAGTGCTGACATTCTCACCAACCTGATAACGTGGACCAATCCAGGAAGGACACGCACGTACGGACCTGACATGAAGACTGAGTTCAGACTGCACTTTTCAACGGGCAAGCATTAAATGGAGCATTAAATGCATTACCAAATCCATGCAAGGACGGCTGCTGCATGGGAGAAATGTCCGTTGAACAAACCCTACGTAGATGACTAGAAGGATATCTCTTCCAACGGATAGTTTTCAAAGTCACTTATAAATACAGAAAGCCTTGAACCCATTCAAGGTTACGGGAATTTTCCAAGCAGGAAATTACTCAAACTCTCAAGTGTTCAAAAGCATTCAGCGTTCAAAGAAGCACTCGAAAACCATAAATTTCCCAAGTATTTCTTAGCAAGAGAGTTATTATGTATTCCACTGAGCGTTCATTGTAATATCCTAAGCTTAGAAGTGATTATCCATCCTTAGCATAGTTTAGCCTTGTAAGGATAATCACAACTCTAGTTGGAAACAAAACTGAAACCAAAACCCTCTAGTCAGGTTTGTTGGTTGAGGTTGTTAGTGAGTTAGAAGGAGGAAGTAAGGGTCAGTGAGTATAGCTGATTCTGGTGCACCTTGGCATGTTAAAAACAAGCCAATCCTTAGTGGATTCCCCTGTTAAATCAGGACCGTGGACGTAGGAGCTTGAGTCTCTGAACCACATTACTTCCTTGTATTTTTTATTGCTTTGATATTGTTCTTAATTGTTTATTCATTAAGTCATTCATAGCATCAGTTTTATCAGGCTTGAATCAATCAGCCTGATCATTAACTTGAACACTGCCATACTAATCACTCTTCAGAAAAGAGTAATCAAGTTTTCAGAAAGCAAACATTAACAAGACTATAAACTTTCAGGGCTCAAGCATTTCCGCACTGAACTCAAGTTGATAGTTTACCAACTGACCAGCACTCAGTGCAGTTAGTAGGTTTGTTCTCAACCCTGAGTTCTACATCACTCTGAGTTGAGGGGACTCAGTCAGTTTAAAAGAAAGAAAATTTGCATACGTGTATCCCCCCCATACACGTATCCCTTAGTCTTGTACCGGGACCAACAAGTGGTATCAGAGCAGTGGTTCAAAAGACCACTGACTTTGAATACTAATAGTTTCAAAGGTGAAACTGTTGGTGGTCACTGAACAGATCTGAGTTTGCTTTTTATAAAACTTGCATCATCATGACTTCGAGGAGACTTGAAGCTTCATTGCCTGAATTTTCTGTTGCTAACTTTGTCTATTGGAAGTTTAGACTTAAGTCACATCTAGATCTCATCCATGACCAAATGCCGCGAGTTATCTGGGAAGGACCTATCAAGATCACTATCCCGAATGTCAGAGTTCTGGGATACGAGCACCTTGATATTGGCGTACAGGTTCCTAAGGAGAGGAAGGATATGACCAATGATGAGATCAAAATGGTGGGACTAGACAATGTGGCCAGAAACATCTTTCTTCATACGGTGCCTTTCAAGGAGTCAGCAAGGCTGATGAACTTAAAGATGGCTAAGGAGGTCTGGGATAAGCTGACCAGTATGTGCGAGGGCTTAGAAAAGATAAAGGAGAACAAGAGGAATATTACCATTCAGAAATTTGAAGCGTTCGAGATGCTGCCTGATGAATCTATTGATCAGATGGAGTCAAGATTCATCAAGATGATGAATGAGTTGGTGATGTTGGGAAAAGAGGTTCCCAAGAGAGAAGTTGCTTCTAAAATTCTAAATGCTCTTCCTGAGAGATGGGATAATAGTGTCATTATGTTGAAAAACACTCAGGATATAAGTAATGTAACTTCGGCTTTACTTTTTTCAGAGCTTAAAGCTTTGGAATATGATCTGAACAAGAGAAAGAAGAAAGTTCAGCCTGAAGAGGAAGAGAAAGCACCTGAGAAAAGTGTGGCGTTCAAAGCCAAGTCAGAACCTGTCGAATCTTCATCAAAGTCACTGATGGAGATTAGTAAAGAAGAGCTCGCTGAGGAGTATAGCCTGATGGCGCTTTGAAAAGTTTAATTCCAGGTTTGGTCATTAAAAGAAATATTATCAGGATACTCGTGACAGGAAACCTGAAGGAAGCCACCAAAGTTCTCGGAGATATGAGGAGAGAAGAAATACTGAACTAAGACGTGATGGTGGCAATGAAAGGAGGCAGTCAGATCCAAAGCCCGATCATAGAGATGAACAGAGATGTACTCATGATGATAGGCACTCAGGAAAGGTTGAAAGCTCATCAAGACAAAGGGAACCTGACTCAAGAAGGAACCCTGAGCCAAGAAAGGAGAGAGGAGATGGACAGGCTACATGTTACAAATGTAACAAAGGTGGGCACTATCAGTACGACTGCCCAGAACTGAGTGCACGGGAAAGAGAAGACAGGAGGGCCAAGAGAGACCAGAGGTACGCTGACCGGAGAGCTATGCTCGCTGAGGAAGCTACAGACTTGGATGGTCCTGAGGAGAGATCGCCTGAACTCTTTTCTGACGATGAGCACGATGATCTTTGCCTTATGGCTAGGGATGAGACTGAGGTAACTTCAAATTGTGTGTGTGGTTCACATAGTGGTAGAAATCTTGAGCCAAGCTCAGAGTCAATTAGAGAAATGAACCTTCAGATCTATTTAGATCAATTGATGGTTGATTTCTCCAGGCTGCAGGAAACTAATGTCTTCTTGGTAGAGGAGAACCAGAAACTGAGTACTGAGGTTCAAGACCTGAATGATCAACTCACTCAGTCAGATCTGAAAGAGTCAGCTCAGACTGTGAGACTAACTCAGGAAATTGACATGATCAATGTTGAGCGTCTTCCAAGAGAGAAGATTTTGAAAGAACTGACTGATGAAGAGTTGTTCAGGAAGAAAGAACTGAAAGTACTCAAGAGTAAGTTTGATGACCTCTTTGCCAGACATGAAATCCTGAAAAAGAGTGAGGACTCTCTTAAGCAGAAGGTTGCAACAATGAATAAATCCTCAGTGGCTAGAGAGGAAATAAATAGCAGCCAGATGCTCGGGAATGAGAAAAAGGGGCTTGGATACGTCCCTAAGAAATCCTCACAAGGTCAGTCTCATGTTGCTTCAGGGAGCAACACTGAGAGAGTGTTTGTCTAGGCAGGTAAGAGTACAAAGAAAGTTGTATTCGAAGCCCGCAAAACTGATAAGGGCAAGGAAACTGCTGAGACAGTCAGGGTTGCCCCAAAGGTTGTCAAGCCAAAACCCAAGGGAAAGACAAAGCAACCAAAGGAGGCCCTTGAGAGCTCAGGCCAGAAGAAACCTCAGCGCAAGCAGAGGAAGACTCAGGCCAAGAGCACTCAGACTGCTCAACAGGGGTATTATCATACATGGCAATACCCTCAGGGAAGGCCAGGTATGATAACACCTCCATGGTTTTGGCATCCTGAAGCCTATAACTGCTTTCAGTTCCCTCACTTGCCTAGGGGGAACCAAAAGCAAGGCCCTCATCAGGGACATACCTCAAGACCAGCTGCACCAAGGCCTAGGAAGAACAGGAAACCAACCCAAAAGGCACCCACTCAGGCTCCTGTGAAGCCTAAGCCTGACACTCGTACACCATCTTCTTCTCAGGCTAAGAAGAAGAAAGTAATGTATGTGGATGTTTCAGGGAAACAGATCTACCACTCTGAGGCAATCAGGGTAGTAAAGCAGGTCTGGATCCCTAAAGGTACTACTGACACCATAGGACCCAACACCCAATGGCTACCTAAAGCCTGATCTGTTTGCAGGCGGCTGTGGACCACAACAAGAGAATATGAGACTCAACCAAGGTTGTTTGGTACCTAGACAGTGGTTGCTCAAGGCACATAACTGGAATGAAGAGTCTTCTCCAAGAGTTTCAAGCTAAAGATGATCCACAGGTAACCTTTGGTGACAACTCATAAGGTTTTACTAAAGGTTTTAGTGTTTTGAAAATAGGTACAGTCAGAGTGGAGAATGTGTCCTTTGTGGAAGGACTGAAGCATAACCTGTTGTCAGTGAGTCAATTCTGTGACAAGGGTTTTCAGCGATGAGTTCTCATCGAATATATGTTCAGTCAAGGACAAATCAACACAAGTGCTTCTATCAGGTATTAGGAAAGGTAACGTCTACTTAGCTGATTGGAGCAACACTATTCCTAATACTTGCTTTGTTGCTAAAAGCTCTTCAGAGCTCAGCTGGTTATGGCATAAACGATTAAACCACCTGAACTTCAAGATTCTTAACAAAATTTCTAGATTTTCCCTTGTAGAAGGTTTACCTAATGAAGTTTTTAGCAAGGACCATGTGTGCAAAGCTTGTCAGGAAGGGAAGCAGGTCAGAGCATCATTCAAAGAGAAAGCTTCCTTCTCCACTGACAGAGTTCTTCAGTTATTGCACATGGATTTGTTTGGCCCTGTAACACCTGTGAGTATGAAGGGTAGGAAGTATACCCTTGTGGTTATTGATGATTATTCTAGATATACATGGGTTATTTTCTTGTTAAATAAAAAGGAAACACAGGTGAAGCTTCCAGAGTTGCTCAGAAGACTCAGCAATGAGAAGAATCAGTCTATTACTAAGATCAGATCTGACAAGGGCACTGAGTTTATAAATTCATATATTTCTGATTTCTGTAATGAACTTGGTATTGCTCATGAGACTTCTGTAGCTAGAACCCCACAACAAAACGGCGTTGCTGAAAAGAGGAACATGAAACTGAAGGAAGCTGTCATGACCATGCTGGCTAAGTCAGAATTGCCCAAGAAGTTCTGGGCTGAGGCAATCAACACTGCATGTTACACTCTGAACAGATCCATGCTGAACAAGAAACATGCACAGAACCCTTATGAGACATGGAACAAGAGGAAGCCACGTATATCTTATTTCCATATTTTTGGTTGCAAGTGCTTCATCCTCAACAATGGAAAGACTCTGTTGAAAGCTTTTGATAGCAAATCTGATGAAGGAATATTCTTAGGATATTCTGAAGTCAGTAAAGCCTTCAGGGTTTACAACTGTAGGACCCTTGTTGTGGAGGAATCACCACATGTTGTGTTTGATGAATCTGTCACTAAGTCTAGAATAAGAGTGTTGGATCCACACTGAGGAGGTCACAAGGAGAGTGACAAGACTGAGCTTAAAGAATCAACCTGATCCAAAGGTCAAAACTGTGCCAATTCCAAAATGGGATAATGACGACGATCAGGATTGATACCAAGTTGTAATGACCCAAAAATTAAAATTAAAATAACAATGATTTTTTTTAAAATATGAATCAATGTAAGGGAATGTTATTACTCATTAAATTAGTAGCAGCGGAAATAATAATATAATATGCTCTTAAAGAAAATTTACAATAGTAAACAAAATAATTTGAATAGACAAAAAAAAATTCAAGTTCAAAGCATAACTAAAGAGTGTTGCACTTTCGAGATCAAGGGCTCACGTCATCTTCAATCCTCCCGCTCATTCCCACCTGAAAAGGAAAGGAGTGAGCGTTCGAAAACACTCAGTGGGTTCACTCGATTGCCCACTCAAAAATCATACAAAGTATTGAAATAAAAGTCACGTACATGAATCATCTTATACCATAATTAAAGACAATTAGAAACATGTTTAATAACAAATTATACCACCAAGTCCACATAAAGTTAACTCAAATTGTGTCATTCAAATCTCAACAATCATAGAGCATGTTCAACATCATGTGTTAATATATATAGTGTATACTTAGTATGCAATACACATAAGAGCACATCAATCTTGTTGGGGCACGCTTTACCCCGCTCGAGCATCTTATTCGGGAGCGGCCCGAAAGTGATCTTTCGATCATATCTTGTACAGTTTTACCCGTGATCTTATCATAGCTATTACGGTATTATCCGCATATCATACATATTGTACGGTCTCCACCGTATATCATACACATTGTACGGACTCAACCGTATATCATACATCTTGTCCTTAGAGCATGCATATATATAGATAATCATGTATCTATAAAGCATACATCTTCACATTTGATCATACATACATGTAATCATTTGCATATCCATAAAGCATAAATTTTACATTTCAACACATCATATACGAAACTTCACATATGACATTTAAAACAATAAATTATATGATAGAAAAGTAGACAATGAAAGATCCACTAAGAGTTACCCCACCTAGTTGTTTGCACGGGTTAAGTCGTATCGTCTCCTCCTAGTACCAAAACTCTTTCTACTTCTTGATCCCCAATTCCTACCATAAAAGTTATATGTCTTAGTATTCACTATATGAGTGATAATAATAATGTAGTTGGTGAGTGTGAATGAGACGATGAACTAGAAATTGTGAAAGTATGAGTCAAAATATTAAAAGAATAAATTTGTACTAAAATAATATACATTTTGTTCAAGTTTTGGGGCTTCCCTCAATCTCATATGAACTGATAAATAATAATTTTTATGGAAAAACAGTAGCTTACGAAATTTGTGATAAAACGCCACTGATTTCGTCTAAAACGGATGAAAAACGAACTTTTTAGGTACATTAGAAGTTCTAAGGAATTTAAAATAAAATAAAATATAACTATTACTTCCACGTCTCCTCTTCTACCACCACCACCACCAAAAACTTAGATAATACCAACAGCTATCGTAGGTAGCGGCCGTGTGGTGGATGTGAACAGAAAACGGGAGAGAGAAAAAAATTGAAGTGACGTGAGAGAAGATAAATCTAAGAACTAATTTTTGAAACTTTGACCATACATAACTGGAGTTATACAACTCTAATTTGAAAAAGGGAAGATGTTCTAGAAAGATTTCGATTCCAGCTTTCCAACAAGACTAAAATCAAAAGATTTGGATAAACGAGCAAAGAGTTATGAGTTGTAGAAGATGGTCCGCCTAAATAGCATTCCTCCAACTTCGATCTATCATAACTTGAATTCTACAACTTCAAATTGAAAAAGAAAAGATGTTTTGGAAAGCTTATAATAGCAGCTTTCCAGTGAATCTAAAATCAAAAAATTTGAACCAACGAAAATAGAGTTATGGTATATAGAAGTTGGTCCGCCTACAATAGCATCCCCCCAACTTTGACTGGCGATAACCGGAGATCCAGAACTCTGATTGAGAAACGGGAAGATGTTCCGAAAAGCTCTCAATGTCAGTTTTCATATGGTACTAGCCGATCTTTAATCGGACACCAGAAAAATCACCGGAAAGTAACTGGAAATTCGAACGTTTTTTATGTGTGTGTGAGTTTGTGTGTGCAAGATGTGTGTGTGTGAGAGGAGACTTACCCTATAAGTGAAAAACTGAAAGTGTGCAAAAGTGGCTGCTAACCCTTATTTATAGTGTCCCTCAAGGCTAGAGTTCCTTCCTTATTGGGCCCTAAAAGGCCCTTAACTTATCTTTAATGTGGGCTTCTTCCCTAATCAAGTTTTAAGGGAAAATGTCATCTAGTTCTAAGCCCACAATAATTTTATTATCTCCAAACATTAGTCATATAATAAAATAAATTGATTAGTGATACAATAAAGTCTAACATTTTATATCATGTAATTTATTTTTCTTATTCTTCAATAATTATACCAATATTTTTATATAAAATAATAATAATAATAATAATAATAATAATTATTATTATTATTATTATTATAATATGACTCTACTTATGGAGCTTTTGGGTTGTTACACCTTTCCCCCCTAAACAAAATTTCGTCTTCAAAATTCAGAAATTTACCTTGTTGCAATAATTGAGTGTACTTTGTAGTGATTTCGCCCTCGAGTTCCCAAGTGGCCTCATCCTTGTTATGATGATTCCACTGAATTTTGACTAGACGAACTTCACGATTACGAAGTTTTTTTTTTAATTTTATCTTGTGCTCTAGTATGACAATTGGTGATTCCTCGTAAGACAAATCTTTTTTGACTTCGAGTTCTTCATGGTGAATTACGTGGCTCGAATCAAAGACATACTTCCTCAACATGGAAACGTGAAAAATATTGTGCACTCCAGATAGGTATGGTGGTAAATGCAAGACGATAAGCAACTTCCCTGACTCGTTCTAAGATCTCATATGATCCAATGAATCTTGGTCGCAATTTTCCCTTTTTCCCAAAACGGATAACACCTCTAATGGGTGACACTTTTAGAAAAACTTTTTCTCCGACTGCGAACTCTAAATCCTTCCGTCTTTGGTCAGCATAGCATTTTTGTCTATCCTGAGCTGTCTTGATCCTTGCCCTAATTTTTGTTAATGTTAGTGTCCTAGAGACAATCCATCGAAAGGACATAATACTAAGATAATAGTCAGATTTAGTTTAATATTATTATTTGTTTAATATTAAATGTATGGCGTTACACTTATCTGAATATGATGTTTGATTGTTTGCATATATTCTTATTTGTGTTCCCATGAATCACTATTGTCATTGAGTGAGTGAGAACTCATATGACTTAAGTATGATTCTCAAATAGCCCCGATCAAAGATCATCAAGAATGGGATATTGATGATGCAATTGAGATTGGTGTGCGATCTGCATCATACTCTTAGAGAGTGTAGTAAGATCTCACTTACTACGAGATACCGGGTATCTCATGATGGATGCACAGATACCTTAGAGGGTATTGGTATACCCATCTGAGAAACGGTTTGATGTAATTCCACATAATGTGTCTACGGGTGTCTCGGTTAGTGGGATCGATGTGATACTTCTCTGACTTGAGGTCGATATGCACGACATGTGTGGAGTGGTGAACTTTGACCATGACCGACGCTTGCACCCTTCCACGGGTAGATATGGCATGGATTGAGTTCATCACGAAATACATGTGCGTGGTAGTTGAGCCAAGAATAGGATTCATTCCTCAATGTGGATTTAGAGAGAATACTCGTCTTCTCATCATAATTGGATCTAAGTCGTCGGCTGACGCACATCAACTTAGACTTTGTGACTAAGTGTGATATACTTGACCAATTAGTGATTGGAGATAATATGATTAAGTTATTTGAATAGAAACTTCATCATGTTCAAGACTTAATCGGGTATTCGTGAATGAAAGGAAGATATCACAATAGCTTACAATATTATAGGTAGTTGCAGATTTCCTCGCAACGTACCTCATATATTGAGAATGTCTGATTTATTGTCCATGGTTCAATTAAGACCGTTAGTTTGACTAATCGCTCAATATACGAGGGTCTATGAGTCACACAACAAGTAATGACAATTTACCAATTATAGTTGGTTAATTAAATATTGTATTGGATATAATATTTAATTTATGGAGAATATAATAATAATTATATTTGGAATTAATTATTATTATTATTTAATTAAATTAGATTTAATTAAATATGATATCCCAATAATAATATTTGGAATATTAGTATACAAGAATAATAGATATGGTAAAGATATTATTCGTAGGAACATATCTAGGGAAATATAATCCGTAGAGATTATATTACGGGCTAGGCCGATATCTTGCTTAGGAATTAAGCCAAGTTAATCCCTATAAATATGAGTCTTATGGGAATTCCGGAAATACACAAGAAATATAATTTCTCCATAAAATTTTCAGTCGGAATTTTCCTAGCAAATTCGTCTCGAGATTCAACGCTGACATATCGGTGCGGGTTGGTAGAAAAGCCGTTACGTACGTGGATACCATAGTTGAGGATTCGGCGTACAAATCGCTGTAAGGATTTATATACGTGTTATTTATCCTTTATGTTTATGTTATACAACCATATTTCAGATTCGTTGTTGGTGAATCGTATACTTCCGCTGCGCCGAATATGGTGTTCGTGCCTCTAAAATCCAACAGTGGTATCAGAGCTTAGAGCTCGATTAATGGTTGTACAGTACATAAATATATATGTGTTAATTCGTACATAATATGTTGTTCGAATTTTCAATTATTATTTTGCCCATAAGAATTTTCAC
This sequence comes from Ballota nigra, assembly GCA_947034835.1. Taxonomy (NCBI): domain Eukaryota; kingdom Viridiplantae; phylum Streptophyta; class Magnoliopsida; order Lamiales; family Lamiaceae; genus Ballota; species Ballota nigra. Next base: position 6,984,018 of record OX344728.1, read on the forward strand.
CTTTATATTATAACATGGAAACCATTTTTTTAATCAAATTGCGTACAAGGTACGTGATGTGGGTTTCAAGGAAAACTTGTCATGTTATTTACCCAGCCGCAATGTTTAACCAAAACATAACTAAAGGTTGTTTTCTGGAAAGCATATGCCTTTGCCGTTTTTTTTTACTAAGGGTCAAACAAAATTTGGTTTATAATTTAAAAAAAAAAAATGGAAAAGGAACTGGGTTCTTTTCGCCGGCAATCTCAAAATCCGTTTTCACCGGCCTATCGCAGAATTCCTTTCTCCGGTGGATTTATTGCTGCAATAATCAATACCGTCACCGGTAGCTCGCTGGGCGAGCGGCCACTGTCGGGGATTCAACACGCCAGGATTGACGTCGCTGATAGAAGAGAGATGGGTCGTGGGACGAACGTCGTCTCTCCGATGATCAGACAGTCGGGCACTCAGCGAGATCCCTATAGTGTGGGAGTATGGCGGAGGCGCCGCTTGTGCGTGTGTGCTCCGGCTGAAGGCAGCTCATCGTGGCGGCCGTAATCTGCCATGTTTGACGTGATTTAGCTGGGGGCTGGGTTTGAGAATTTGATTCTTCCCAGGCTCTTCTAAGCAAATACAAAGTTAATTGCATACAAGTCCCTGTATTTATTTTATATTGTAAAAGATATTAAAGCCTTGTTTGACTTCCTTGAATTTCAGAAATTAAAAAAAAAATTGGAAATGTTTCAAGGCAATGTTTGGCATAACATGATTTACTAAAATCTGAAAATTTGCTAAGGCATGTTTGTTTTTTTTATTGGAATTTCTGAATTTATGGAAATTGTTAATTAATCTTTGGATCATATTTTAAATTCTAAAAAATATTTTAAGGCCTTGTTTGGATTTATTGAATTTTGGAAATTATGAAAAATTAAATAAAGACCTATTTGGTTAGACCAAAATAATAATTTTTGGAAATTAAAATAGAGAATTATTTGGTTAGACCAAATTCTCTAATTCGGGAAAACGGGATTAAATCATGTTTGATTGGACCAAATTTTGATAGTTTGAAATTTTGGGCAAAATAATTTTTGAAAATGACTTTAGAAATTGACCGAGAGCTTGGAGCTTGTTGATATTTCTAATTTTAGCAATATTTTACCTACGGATAATTAATTGTTAAGCACGTTTATTTGATTTATGTGTTATTAAATATTTTGCATGTTTATTTGATCTATGTGCCAAATATTTATTAGATGCTTTATTTATGCAATTTAATTTTGAAATAAAGCATGAGAACTTGATAAGTTGCTCCCCACATGTATAACTGCTTATGTGAATCGATATTTACATTATTAGTTATAGCCCGTATTAAATTGTTTGGGTAGGTGGCACCCAATAATTGTCGGACCGTTATATATGTTTTGGGTAGACGGCACCCAAATAAATGTTAGTCCGCATAAAATCATGTTTGGGTAGGCGGCGCCCTATAATTGCTCAAATGTGATATAGATTAACATGTCGGATCTCGATTAAGCAATAAATACCCCGCCTTTAAAATGATCCTCACTAAAATATGGGTTTTCATTAGATTGAAAGATGTCTTCCATTAAAATTAAAAGTAAACCGGAGATTTCGTTCTAATGAGTATTTAAGGCCCAAGTCTTTTGCTCAGATCTACATCTAACAGGACTTTTATAGGGACATGTTTGTCGTCGCTTAATGGTTGTAAACCAACTTAATTCTGTTTTTCCAGCCCATGCAGAGAAATGAGAATTAGGTGACATCCGATTGAACTAGGTTCAATCAACTAGGAATTGCGTGAGGCAATTGGTTTAGAGACCTACCAGTTCTGCTGTTGCATTGTTCAGCCCAAGCAGTCATTATAATAGTAGGAATGTGGATCCTAGTCCATTACAATTTATATTAGATATAAATTCGTACTCTTCCGATGAGGTCGTTGAGTATGTAGAAATAATGGAGACAAAATAAATTAAAAGGCCATGTTTATTTTGATTGCTGAATATTGATCATAGGAATTATGTGTTTAATTTCCATTTTAGTTTATTTCTCTAAAATTGTTGAAATGAATAACTTTTCATTGAAAAATATTCTGGAAACGAACAAATTGGCTGGGCCAAATTTTCTGGACTGGCACTGAAACGTGTGTTTGGTGCTAAGGCAAGAAGAGATGGAGTACGTGTTAGACGCGACAATCCCTTTACCCCTGAGGCTGGTTCAGTTGAGGCTGCAGTGTTTGACGTTACAGCTCAAAAGAAGCATTCAGATGATGCTTCCCAGACTCTATGTTATGATTGCTCGGCATGACTACCGAATTGCAAGACAACATGAGAAAATGGATCCCTTCGAGATGCTTAAGCGTCTGAAAGGATCTCTTTGATTCTAGATCTCGTTTGAGATTTATAAAGTGATGAGAGATCTGTTCAGATATCGATTAGCGAAAGGAGGGAAGATTTCACCTCATGTGCTATCCTCAAGTCGCTCCCCGATTCATATTCTAGTTTTGTAGTAAATTTGATATGAAGAAGACGGAAGTGATAATGCTGGAGCCTCATAACATGCTTAAGACTTTTGAGTCTTCCACTGCTAAGGAAAAGCCCGTGCTCATGGTGAGTGCTTCTACTTCTTCTGACCCGAAAGACGAGAAGAAGCGAAGGAGTAAGGCTAAGAGGGATCCAAGCCCAACTTCCTGAAGGCAAAAGGTGGAGTTCCAAAGTAAGAGCGGGTTGATAAGGATGTATGCCCCACTGCAATAGAAAGGGGCATTGGAAGAAGGACTGTAAGGTTCTAGCAAGCGAGAAGAAAAACACAAGGTGTTTTAGTTGCTAGAACAAGTATAGTTGTTATTAAGATAAACATGTTCACTAATAGTTCAAACTGCTAGGCATTTGTTGAGTTATGGACATGATGTTCTTAATATACAAAGTAGGATGACTCAAGTTTAGTAATCACGAAACCCAACTTGCTTGTGGCATTGTAGATTTGATCATGCAAACGAAAAAAGAATCGCATGGTTGAGAAAGTTGGACTACTTAACCTCATTTGACTTAGAGTCTTATGGTAATTGTGAATCTTGTCTCATGGGCAAGATGATCAATAAACCCTTTTCCGGGAAAGGGGTGCGTGCCAAAGAAGTTCTAGAGTTGATTCGCATCGTTGTTTGTGGATCATTGCCCACTCTAGCTAGGGGTCAATTTGACTACTTCATCACCTTTATCGACGATTACTCAAGGTAGGGATACGTGTATCTCATGAAACATAAATCCGAATCATATGAGAAGTTCAAGGGGTACAAGGCAGAAGTAGAGAAACAACTTGGTAAGAGTATAAAGACTCTTCGATTGGATCGAGGAGGTGAATACCTTAGCCATGAATTCATGGACTACTTGAAGTTTCATGGGATCCAGTCACAATGTACTCCTTCCGGAACACCTCAGATGAACGGTGTGTCCGAAAAGAGAAACCGAACCTTGCTTGACATGGTAAGGTCCATGATGAGTTTTTCCTCTCTTCCAACATTCTTATGGGGATACGCATTACAAAGCTCAATCTACATTCTGAATAGGATTCTGTCCAAAGGTGAAAATGGTTATTTTGTGGGATATCCTAAGGAGACAAGAGGATATCACTTCTATCTACCGGAGAAACAAATAGTGATTGTTTCTAGGCAAGCTAAGTTCCTAGAAGACGAGTACGTCTTTAAGGAACAAAGCCGTAAGAAGATAGAACTTGAAGAGATTCAAGAACCACGAATTAATATAGAGACTGATGATTTGTCAAAGCAACATGACAAAGAATCAGTGGGAGCATTCAGCGACTCTCATGGTGGAAGTTTATCACTAGGTGATCCTCTTTCAGCCAGTGGGAGCGTAATTGGAGTTGCATTGCCTTCGCAACAACCTCCAAGTGGGCTGAATGAGAATAACATAGTTCAAACTCCCGCCCAAGAGACATATGAAAATATCGCTCTTGAGGACTCTCCGGTCAACGATGAATTCGCTGCACCATAAAATTTTCACGATCAGAATGTACAACCTGCACAACCACAACTCCGTAAGTCAATTAGGATTCGTAATCCAACCACTAGGTATTATGGTTTCCTCGTGGAGGAACATGATGACATGGAGATTCTGGATAAAGACGAACCTAGAACTTATACTGAAGCAACATTAGATGTTGACTCAGAGAAGTGGCATGAAGCCATGAAATCCGAGATGGACTCGATGTACACCAATCAAGTCTAGGACTTAATTGAGTTGCCGAAAAGGGTTAGACACATAGGTTACAACTGAGTCTTCAGGGGTAAGACCGATGCAAATGGCAAAGTACAAACCTATAAAGATAGGTTGGTGGCGAAAGGGTATAGTCAATGCGAACAATGACGAGACCTTCTTACCAGTTGCGAAGATCAAGTCCATTCGAATTTTACTTGCGATAGCAGCACACTGCTATTATGAGTTTTGGTAGATGGACGTCAAAACAGCTCTCCTCAATGGTAATATTGATAAGGAAGTATTTGTGACTCAACCATAGGGTTTTATATCTAAGCCAAAATATAATCTTGTGTGCAAGCTTAAACGATCCATCTATGGATTGAAGCAAACTTCTAGGAGTTGGAATATCCAATTTAATGAAGCTGTCAAATTCTTTGACTTCATCTGAAATTTGGAAGATCCTTGCATTTATTGTAAACGCAGCGGGAAGAGTATTGTCTTTATAGTTGTATATGTCAATGACATATTGATTATAGGAAATAACATCCCGCTAATACAGTCCGTGAAAGATTGGTTATCAAAGACCTTCATGATGAAGGATCTTGGTGAAGCATGCTACATCTTAGGGATCAAGATCCATAGGGATAGATCCAAGAAGATGGTAGGGCTGTCACAATCCACCTACGTAGATAAGGTGTTGAAGCGTTTTGCAATAGAGAACTCTAAGAGAGGATCTCTACCGGCAAATTATGGGATAAAGCTATCGAAGAAGGATTGTCCTTCTAGTGAAGCTGATATCGAGCACATGAAGGACGCTCCATATGCATCTGCAATTGGGTTCCATCATGTACGCCATGACTTGTACGAGGCCAGATGTGGTATATGCTGTCAACATCACTGGTACATACCGGTGGAATCCAGGTGAGCCTCACCGGATTGCTGTCAAGAATGTTATGAAGTACCTTAGGCGTACTAAAAAACATTTTCTTATCTATGGTAGCCAGTCAGAGCTAGTCGTTGCAGACTATGCTATTGAGAATTTCCAGTCCGATTGTGAAGATTACAAATCACAGTCAAATTATATTTACAATTTCAATGATGAGGCGGTAAGTTGGAATAGTTCCAAGCAAGACCTGACCGCAGATTCAACAACCGAAGCTAAGTACATTGCTGTATCAGAAGCCTTTGAGGTTTTCTGGATTTTAAGGTTCTTGAGAGAACTAGGGGTAGTTCCGAGTGCCAGTTGTCAAATAGAGTAATATTATGACAACATTGGTGCGATTGCATGAGCAAATGAACCGAGATCTGATAACAGAAATAAGCATGTACGGAGGCGTTATCATTTGATCCGAGAGATCATATCGATAGGAGAAATGGAATTAAAACATTTCTCATAAAGGATAATCTTGCAAATCCTTTTCACTGTTCATGTACACACTAGACATTTGATGGTCTATGGGTTAGACATGTAGGTGATTGGCTCTGGTCCAAGTGGGAGATTATTAGTGTTAGTGTCCTAGAGACAATCCATCGAAAGGACATAATACTAAGATAATATTCAGATTTAGTTTAATATTATTATTGGTTTAATATTAAATATATGGCGTTACACTTATCTGAATATGATGTTTGATTATTTGCGTATATTCTTATTTATGTTCCCATGAATCACTACTGTCATTGAGTGAGAACTCATATGACTTAAGTATGATTCTCAAATAGCCCCGATCAAGGATCATCAAGAATGGGATATTGATGATGCAATTGAGATTGGTGTGCGATCTGCATCATACTCTTAGAGAGTGTAGTAAGATCTCACTTACTACGAGATACCGGGTATCTCATGATGGATGCACAGATACCTTAGAGGGTATTGGTATACCCATTCGAGAAACCGTTTAATGTAATTCTACATAATGTGTCTACGGGTGTCTCGGTTAGTGGGAGTGATGTGATACTCCTCTGACTTGAGGTCAATACGCACGACATGTGTGGAGTGGTGAACTTTGACCATGACCGACGCTTGCACCCTTCCACGGGTAGATATGGCATGGATTGGGTTCATCACGAAATGCATGTGCGTGGTAGTTGAGCCAAGAATATGATTCATTCCTCAATGTGGATTTAGAGAGAATACTCGTCTTCTCATCATAATTGGATCTAAGTCGTCGGCCGATGCGTATCCACTTAGACTTTGTGGCTAAGTGTGATATACTTGATCAATTAGTGATTGGAGATAATATGATTAAGTTATTTGAATAGACACTTCATCATGTTCAAGACTTAATCGAGTATTCGTGAATGAAAGGAAGATATCACAATAGCCTACAGTATTACGGGTAGTTGCAGATTTCCTCGCAATGTACCTCGTATATTGAGAATGTCTGATTTATTGTCTAGGGTTCAATTAAGACCGTTAGTTTGACTAATCGCTAGATATACGAGGGCCTATGGGTCACACAACAAGTAATGACAATTTACCAATTATAGTTGGTTGATTAAATATTGTAATGGATATAATATTTAATTTATGGAGAATATAATAATAATTATATTTAGAATTAATTATTATTATTATTATATAATTAAATTAGATTTAATTAAATATGAAATCCCAATAATAATATTTGGAATATTATTATACATTAATAATAGATATGGTAAAGATATTATTCGTAGGAACATATCTAGGGAAATATAATCCGTAGAGATTATATTACGGGCTAGACCCGATATCTTGCTTAGGAATTAAACCAAGTTAATCCCTATAAATATGAGTCTTATGGGAATTCCAGAAATACACAAGAAATATAATTTCTCCATAAAATCTCCAGTCGGAATTTTTCTAGCAAATTAGTCTCGAGATTCAACGCTGGCATATCGGTGCGGGTTGGTAGAAAAGCCGTTACGTGGATACCATAGTTGAAGATTTCGCGTACAAATCGCTGTAAGGATTTATATACGTGTTATTTATCCTTTATGTTTATGTTATACAACCGTATTTCAGATTCATTGTTGGCGAATCGTATACTTCCGCTGTGCCGAACATGATGTCCGTGCCTCTAAAATCCAACAATTTTATCTATAGCCTCAACAGTTCGTTCGACAAGTTCAGGTCCTAGGATTCTCTTTTCTCCAACCTCATCCCTATACAAAGGTGATCTACACTTTCTCCCATAGACTGCTTCATAAGGTGTCATCCCTATAGTTGCTTGGAAGCTGTTGTTGTATGCAAATTCCACTAGGGGCAAGTAATCCTCCCACTTTCCTTCAAAATCTAAAACACATGCCCTTAACATATCTTCTAATGTTTGTATAGTCCTTTATGACTGGCCATCTGATTGTGGATGGAAAGCGGTGCTGAAGTTGAGCTTTGTTCCCATAGCCCTATGCAAACTTTGCCAGAATTGTGATGTGAACCTCCGGTCACAATAAAAAAACTATCGACACAGGGACTCCATGAAGTTTCAACACCTCTTCAAGATATCTATGAGCTAGCTTATCCATATTATAAGTCATCTTGATCGGTAGGAAGTGAGCCGACTTAGTCAAACGATCGATAATAACCCAAATTGCATGGTTGTCCCGGGTGGACTGTGTATGGAGTGTTGTGTGCTCTTTTTTAGGATCTCTCTACGAATATCCTCATCCTTCGGAACACAAATTCTCCTTCCATACAATAGTGCCCCATCAATGTCTATGTTAAAAATCTTCGTGGCACCACCGATGACCTTATTCCTCATTTTCTCTAAAAATGCATCTCTACTTTGAGCCTCAATGATCCTTTCTTGTAATGTAGGCTTTAGTAAGGCTGCTATGATGGTGTTGGTGTTTGCAGGTGGTATTATGACTTCCAACTTCATCTAGCTAAATTTTGTTATCAACTGCTCTTGGATGGTCAATAAGCAAACTACATTTCCCCTATCCTCACGACTAAGAGCATTAGCTACTACATTAGCTTTTCCCAGGGTGATACAAGATAGGCCAGTCGTCATCTTTAACAAATTCTAGCAACCTTCTCTTTCTCATGTTCAACTCTTTTTGCTCGAATAAGCATTTGAGACTCTTATGAGTGGTGTATATTACTCATCTCCCACCGTAAAGGTAATGTCGCCATATTTTCAAGACTTGAACAACTGCAGTAAATTCCAAATCACGTGTAGGGTAATTTTTCTCATGAGTCTTTAATTGTCTCAAGGCATATGCCATCACCCTTCTATGTTGCATAAAAAAAACAATCGAGCCTAAGTTTATAAGCATCACTATAAATAACGAATCCTTTAATACCATCAGGTAAAGCTAGGACGACAACCATAACTAACCTTTCTTTAAGCTCTTGTAAACTATTCTCACACTTTTTCGTCTACTAAAACAAACTCCCGTTTGGGTAAGACAAGTCAGGGATACTAGAATCCTTGCAAACCTCCTAATGAACCCTCCTTAATATATGGTTAAACCAACGAAACTATGAACTTTGCGTATGTTAGTTAACGTCCTCCAAGCAGTAACTACATTTACCTTGGTTGGATCTACTTCCATATCTTTATAGTATGACCAAAAAAAGGAAATATTTTATCTAACCAAATTTCATACTTCCTAAATAAGGCTAAACAAATATCTTCTCATGAAGAGTATCCAATGTGATCCTTAGGCATTCCTTGAGATCCATAAATACCACAGGTGCATTACTAAGCCCGTAGGGCATGACCACAAACTCATAGTGCCCATGACGCATCCTAAAAGTAATTTAGGTATACCTTCCTTCTTAATAATCAATTGGTGGCAACCCAAATATTTTATTTTTTTACACACTTGATCCTTTAAGCTGGTCAAAAAGGTCTTTAATCCAAGGGGGCAGATACTTATTCTATATTGTGAGTTTGTTCAACTAACGGTATTCAAATCACATTCTAAATGTTTCATCTTCTTCTTGACGAACAATATTGGAGTTTCCCATAGATATACACTTTATCGCATGAATCCTTTATCAAGAAGCTCTTGTAGTTGAACCTTTAACTCTTGAAATTCCTTGGGCGCAATGCGGTAGGGTGCCTTTAATATAGGTGCAGTTTCAGGGAGAAGGTCGATTGTAAACTCCACTTATCGGTTCGGGGGTAAACCTGACATGTCTTCAGGGAAAATGTCCTTGTACTCTCTCTCTAATGACGTCCAAGGACATCACGGCGGCTTGGTGTTTGACATATACACCAAGTAAGCTTCTATGCCTTACCTTCTTATCAATTTGACTGCCTTCATTGCTGACATAGTTAGCATAAGCACAACGTTTACCCCAAAGAATATAAACTCTTCTTTCCCCGGTATCAGAAATAATATTTTTTTTCTTCTCATGACACTTGATTGTAACGTGGGTGGTTTGGAGCCAATCCACGTCCAAAATCTTTCATTTCAATGACGTGTTGGTCAACCCATAAGACTCTATTCCAAAGTCAATTTCGACGTTCTTACACAATTTATCAATTATGATAACCCTATTAGAAGGTCTACTAACTTCTAAACTAGCATTGATAACATTGGGGTCTTTGCTCCTTAAAAGTTCATACAACTTAGTAGATATAAAAAAATGTGTTGCTCCTATATCAAAAAGTATCAGAGCAGGTCTACTTTTCTGGAGACTTGCTCACTAGTACTTTTGTTAAAATATCTTTTGAAAGTTGAAAGTTCTTACGAAATTGCACTTTGAGACGAGACTCACATCCAACTCCAGTCCACCGCTTAAAAATTGGTACGTTTAAACTCATATATATTGTATATGGTGATTGGTCTGACATGAATATGTTCTTATGTTATATTGTGAGTGAATATGTAGTTGAAGTTTGAACAATTTTGAGATAAAGTAGTACTCATGCTCTACTTTAGAGATTTTAAGAACAATAGATGCTAGAGGCCATGCAAGTCTTACTGCCCATGTGATGTCACTATAAACTGATATACCATTGCTTGATCACTGTCACTGAGCCGCTGACTGCGGCAGCGTGTGCTCGTGAAATTGAGGTTGCATACGTGTATTGGTAGTAGTGCATCTATGGAAGGTTCAGATTAACGAACTTTAATTATCAGGTTATAGAATATTATTTAAGTTTATTAACTTTATTATATTATAAAACTCATGAGACATTAATGAGTCTAACCTAGAGCACGGATTTTGATAATTTATTTCGAATAAATTAGGTAAGAACGATACACTTCATATCACATCTTCTTCGGCTTTTAGAGAATAAAACTCTTTGATGTTATACAAATTTGTACGAGAAACAAATTACAATATGTCTTCCTCTATGGTTCACCACCTTTCAATGGTTTCAACCACCAAACTTTAGTAGATAAAAAAAAAAAAGCGTAACACTTCACCCACTTGGAGCGTACGATAAGTCTCAGCTGTTGTTTTCCAACTAACTGAGGGCCCGAATTTCAGCTAAGGTAGGAGTCATGTGACTTGGAATGACTTCAAGGAGGTGGTCATACGAACTAATTGTCAGGCTCTTATTGCAAGGAGGTAAAAAAATCTATGTATCTCGAGTAAGGGACAAAAAAAAGTGATGGAGTACAAGCATAAATTTACCTAACTATTGTGTTATGTCACCCCCATGGTAGACTTTAAGGAAATGAAAGGTCATCGTTTTGAAAGGAGGTTAATACCAGAATTTGGTTGTGTCCTCGTCGGACAAGGAGCTATGACAAATGGTGAAGTGGTTGAGCAGGCTCATGGAATTGCTTCTAGAACTGAAGTTGGACAACACTAATAAGAAACATACTGAAGCTTCTAGTAGGAAGAGGTAGGAAAACCCACCATAGACTAACAACAAACTAGCTAGGGTTGAAGGAAAATATTTGCCCAATACTACTAAGGACACCCCCAATTGTCCTAAGTGTGGGAGACATCACAAGGGTGAGTATCTGTTAGGTACTAAAATATGTTACCGATTTAGAATGCCAGGTCATATTGCTCACGATTGTCCTCAAACAAAAGGTCCTGATGCTGGTGAAGGAAAATAAATTCCAAGGAAGCCCAATGTTGGAAAGACCAGGAAAAATGACAATGACTAGAGGAGAAGCAGTTAAGAAACCTGGAACCAGATGACTCAAGAGCTACTCCTAAGCCTAGCACATCAGGGATAGCTGAGCCTCAGACTGAGGAACGGGCTCAACCTGAGGTAAGTATCATCTATGAAGATGCGGTCGCAGCTGAGACGGTTCCTGAGTCACCTCATCAAGGGGGAATCGATGTTCCTGACATTGAGTTGGTAAATCCCTTTGGTATAGACTCAGGATCATCCTCTTCTGTTCAATATCCTGAATTCTATAAACCTATAGACACTAACATTGTAGGTACTTCAGGAACAACTCCAGGCAAGAGAACATGGTTAGAAAGTCATCCTATTGACCAGGTCATTGGTAATCCAAGTGAGGGAGTCAGGACCAGACGGTTCCATGGTGAGAGCGCACTGTGTTGGAGTTATACGTGAAAATATGCTTTTACTTTGTATAACTCGTGTATCAAACACTTGTTTTATGAGAATAATTCTTTTATCGCATTTGCTTTAGTTATGATTGAATGTTGAATTTCTATTGCAAACCGTTCAATATATAGTACGTGTTACATAGTAGTTAATGTGGTGATACCCGATCACGGAAGACAACATTAACAGTTTACTTGTAACTAAATGTACATTTCACGACCTAGGTGGAATTGAACAATCCGCCGTGAAAGGTCGATGTGTAAGGCTCAGATTGGTCTGTCTTGACTAAGAGATTGCACTAGCACATTTAGTATGTGTTGAAGAGGTCCTACAGCGAGGATAAATTCTTCTGTTCTGAAAGGTGAAGAATTAGACCTCAGTGGTTGTTGATTTCTTAATCTTCGTCACTTAAATAGGACCGTGTGTGCTTAATGGTTACTGCTTTGATTCATGTTGGGTGAGAATCATTATGACTTCGAACTTTGTGTCTTGGGCAGTAATATTAATCATACGACGGTTGCTAAGATTTAATATGGAGAAACGCGTGCGAGTACGGCTCGTATGATTAGTCCCCTTGATGGGCTCAGAAGTTTTATTGTACCAAATCTTGCAAGTGAAGAATTAGTTTCTTCGGTACGAATAATAATGTTGAGCTGTCTTTACTCCAAGGTGAAAGACGTTAATTAATTTAGAGCTATTCAGAAGTTTAATTAATTAATGGACTTGATAATCTTAAACGCGGGAAATAATAACCGGGAGCCCATATTATCGTAATATGGACTAAGATGGATAGTGCAATATTAATTTATTAGTGGTAATAATTAATATTAATGGGCTGAATTATATTGGGGCTCAATATTGAAATTCAGAAGTCCATTAGGAGGTCCAATCTTAATTCTCCTTAAGGCCCCTCAAGTAGCCCATTAAGTAGCCCAATAATGATAAGGTGATTAAAATAAAAAGAAAATATATTGCTGATTTTTTCATGTTTTTTTTCGAAAATAGTAAATCAAGAAAAGAGAAGATTTTGTTGATTTTCTTGAAAAGATATTATGGAAGATATGTATTCTTGGAATACAAGAATATCTCATATATTCAAGAAGATCCAAATCTAAGGATCTCATATTGAAATTTTCGAAAATAATTAAGTTTAATAGGAGAGTGAGATTTTTGTGGAATATTTTATTATGGAGAAAAGAATATATGAGATATATTCAAGATTTCTTAGAGATTAAGAAAAGATTTTCTCTTGGCCATAAAATATACAATTTTCGTTCCTCTCACTATTATAAATAGGGGATGATTATTTCATCTCCAAGTACATAATTCCATGTGTTGGAAAAATCAAGAAACATATATATTTTTCTTTTTCCTTAGTTTATTAAATTGCTTGAAAGCGTCTCCCACCGGCGATCAAGTGAGGTGAAAAGGGAAATACTTGAGAAGGCTTTGGGTTGATAGAACGAGATTACAAGTGTCCCGTATATCCAAAGGCCAATACTACGAGAGGTACGTTAATCACATATTTACTTGTTTAATTCCGCCTAGTTAAATATGTGAAATTAATTTAACATGCATGATGATAATTAGTTGTTGGAATTATTATTTGAATTAATTAGGATTAATTCATGCTAGTAATAATTGTATTTAAATTTGTATTTAAAGTTCATCCCGAATAGATTCCGGGCACCCCTATTTTCCCAACAACTGGTATCAGAGCCACGGTTTCGGGCTCTGAATTTTAAATTGGAATTTAAATTGTTGAACATTAAATTGAAATTGGATAGTAGAATTGTTAGATCTTTTTTGTAGGTATCCAATTGTCATGGTTTTTAATGTTGTTAATTTCATGCGTGTAAATTAATTGTTTTTTAATTCGATTCGTTCGAATTTGTTTTTCTCGTGAGAAAATCCACGAGTAGATTAGTTGTTTTTATTTTGATTCGATCATTGTAATAGACTAGTCTAGATCTAGTATTTATTTTTTTTGTAAAAATAAATTGTAACCGGATCGTGACGAAGAACGAAGAATTAAAAACGGCGTACCCGGACGATGCATACAAGCGTGGCGCGTGTATGGAGGTAAAATCATGCAAGGGGTGAAGAAAACGAGGTCGAATGGCGAAAAAAACGGCACACGGGGGTGCATGGCGCCGCGCGCACGCGTGCGCGCGCCTCGGGCGCGGGCTGCAGCGCCTCGGGGCGCCTCGGGTGCGCCTCGGCGCGCCTCCGTGCAGCGCCTCGGGTGCGCCTCGGCGCGCCTCCGTGCAGCGCCTCGGGTGCGCCTCGGGGCTGCACTTCGGCGCGCCTCGGGCAGTTTTCCAGCGCTTCTCGGGCCGTGGAATTTTTTCAGTTCGTGTTTTTTTTTTCGTGTGATTTTAAACGTCGTCCCGAACCCCAAACGATGTTGTTTTTGAAGAAGTGTTGCTGTTCGAGTGGGAGCACGTCGAGACGAACGTCGGAAAGCAACAAGGACGATTTTTCGCATCAAGACGTGAAGAAATTAAACCGTGACAATTGGATTCGAGTGCTCCAATGTGTTTAATTTTTGTTTTGATGGATGTTTTATTTCGTGCACTTATTATTATTTGTTAATATGTGTTTGCATGAATTTAATTGTCCAAGAAAAACCTTACTTTCGAAAATTACTAAGTATGTTTTTATAATCGCAATTTTATTCCGGATATTAAAATTGGATTATTTTGGCCTCCATAATTTATTTATTTGTGAAGTTCTTTTGGAATACATTTCCCCCTCGGATCGGCCAAAAGAACGGATTTCACATGAATAAATTCCGAAAGGATGATTGTGGATTATTACTAGTGGCGGTATTGACCCTCACCACGAGTGGCTTGCTCAAAGCGAAATAATAATCCTGTATTTAATTATGGTTATTACTTAGGCATAGGAAATTGATATTAACTTACTCCCCTCGGAGTCCCTGTCAATTTCTATGTGGTCAAAGTGGGAGCCAACTATTAATTTTGAATTAAAGATTTGTAACTTTTAAGTTTGTGATCCGCTTGAATGTATTTAAATGTATAGACCACCCCTCGTGGCGCATTTAAATGGTTTCGAGATGTTGGCTGATGCATGATTATATTGTTTTAAGGTTTCAATATAATTGATGTGATCGAATTATGTGATAATTTCATATTTTTCTAGATATTGATATGAATGTATGTTTTATTCTCATTTCATCATGTCGCAACCTTTTAATCCACTGTTTAATATACTTAAAGTTAATAAACTTTTTGGAGAGAATTATATCGATTGGAAATGTTTTTTTAAATTTGTCCTTACTGCACAAAAACACAATTGGGTTATTTATGTTAATATACCCGGCAAGCCTAATGATAAGTCAAGCAATGGGAAGAGGCAGTTTATGATCGGAAGCGTGACAATGAATGAAGTGCATCATCTTGACATTTCTGTCTGAGGATTTGAGGCGCATTCATGAAGATATTGTATCCGCTGTTGAAATCATGGAACACCTTGAAGAGATGTTTTCACATCAGAATCCCATGACTAATCAGTTCACCAAACATGACTCGGTCAAGTTGGAAATGGTGGAAGGAACGCCCGTGAGGGAGCACGTTCTCGAGATAATGGCATACCTTAACAAGTTGGAAGTACTTGGTGCGGATTTTGATTGATTTTATATACCATTCCCTACCGAGAAGCTTTGAGTAGTTTCATCTGAACTGTCAGATGAATGAACGGACAAGTCGTTTACCCGAGCTCTTGCAAGCTTTAGTTTCGGTGGAGGTGATAATGGAGCACCAGTCTAGTGCTATGGTGGCTAATGGTTCGTCTACCTCTTTTGGTCCCAAGGGAGGGAAAAAGAGGAAGAGAACCAAAGGCCGGATCCAAGCAAATCCAATTGTTGCGAAAGGCAAATGCAAAGGCAAGCATCGAAGGGGAAGTGTTTTAGTTGCGGTGAGAGAGGACAATGGAGGTCTGCCTGTTCCAAGCCTAAGAGGCTAGGAAAGTTAGGTAATTCACACACCTTAGTCGTCGAAACTTGTGAAGTGGCGTATGCTGTCTATTCGTGGATAGTGGATACGAGAGCTACTGATCACATTTGTTTCATGGGTTTAAGCTAACCCGACGACTTAACGGAAGTGAGATCCCCATCACATCGGGCAATGCTACGAGAGTGGCAGCTGATGCAGTGGGAGAAGTGCGCCTATCTTGTGAAGATAGAGTTATGGTCTTGAGAGACGTTCCTCATGTTCCTAGTTTAGAAAGAACTCAACCTTCAGTTTCTAAACTGTTTGAATAGATACTCAGTTTCTTTTAATAAGGATGTTATTATTGCTTGAAACGATGAGTTTATCCGTTACAGAACTTTAATGGATGATCTTTATACCATTATTTGGGCACACCACTCACAAAATTGAATCTAATAACACATCGATTATTTCGAGTAATAAAAGAAAGCGTTCTTCGGAGATGAACGAAACACTTCTATGGCATCTTAGACTAGGTCATATTAATCTAAAGTGGATAGAGAGATTGGTGAAAGACGGATCCTTGGAATCATTCCAAGTCGAACCGTTTCCAACTTGTGAATCCTGTTTAGAGGGTAAAATGACCAAGAGGGCATTTGGAGCCAAGGGGAATAGAACTACGGAAGTGTTAGAACTCGTTCATACCGATATGTGTGGTTCAATGACGATCATAGCAAGAAGAGGTATGAGTAATTTGATGATTACTCAAGATACAGATACATCTACCTTATGATGCATAGGGAAAGAAGTATCAAGTCTCTACGATTTGTTCGTGGAGGCGAATACCTTAGCAATGAATTCTTGAACTACCTATCGGAAGAAGGGATTGTATCCCTGTTGACCACATCGGGAACCCCTCAATAGAACGGTGTGGCGGAACGAAGGAGCCAGACTCTTTTAGAAATAGTCAGATCCATGATGAGTTATTCGGATTTACCCAAGTCGTTTTGGGGTAACGCCTTGGAAACAATGACTTACATTCTAAACTTGGTGCCATCCAAATCGGTTCCTAAAACCCCAATGGAATTGTGGACCGGAGTGCAAGCCCAGTCTAAGACACTTGCAGATTTGGGGTTGTCCGGCATACGTGCTAGACAAGGAAGCCGGTAAATTGGATCCATGTTCGGAATTAAGGTTGTTTATAGGATATCCCATGGGAACGAAAGGGTGTATGTTCTATAGTCTCAAGGATTAAAAGACCGTGATTAGTTCGCACTTTAAATTCTTGGAGGAAGACTATATGAACAAAAGAAAGCCCAGAAGTGAGATTACCTTAGACGAGTTAAGAGGGCAAACTCATATACCAAGTATACAAGATGATATACCACACGTCATACCTTCACAACCGGAACCCCGTCGTAGTGGGAGGATTACAAGGCAACCCGAGAGATTCATGGGAATTGGAGAATCTTCGGATTTGATTCCCGGCGATGAATCAGACCCATGAACGTACGACGAGGCAATCCAAGACAAAGACGCGGAAGTGTGGCAAACCGCAATGGAAACCGAGGTGGGTTCGATGGATTATAATCAAGTGTGGGAGTTGGTTGATCCACCTAATGGGGTAGAGCCCATTGGATGCAAGTGGGTGTACAAGAGGAAAAGAGGACCGGACGGAAGGGTAGAGACCTTCAAAGCAAGGCTTGTGGCCTGTGGCCTGTAGCTATGCTTAAGTCCATCCGTATTCTCTTGTCGATCGCTGCGCACTTAGATTACGAGATCTGGCAAATGGATGTCAAGACAGCTTTCCTTAACGGAAGTCTTGATGGGATCTATATGCAACAACCCAAAGGTTTCGTTGAAAAAGGCCAAGAGCACCTCGTATGCAAGCTTAAGAGATCCATTTATGGACTTAAGCAAGCATCGCGTACTTGGAACCAGTGTTTTGATCAATTAATTAAGTCTTATGGGTTCGTGATCAAAATAAGTTCGAAAGTTGTGTGTACAAAAGATGTGACGGAATTGCGGTGGCATTCTTAGTATTATACGTAGACGATATTCTGCTCATTGGAAACAATGTAAAGGTATTGTCAGACGTAAGGGTATGGCTGTCAAATCAGTTTGATATGAAGGACTTAGGGAAAAGCCGGTCACATCCTTGGGATCAAGTTCACTCGAGATCGCAAGAGGAAGATGTTGGGCTTATCGCAAGTTTCATACAAAGCCACTGTTTTGAAGCATATCAGCGTGCAAGATTCCAAGAAAGGTTTTGTACCTTGTAGGCACGGAATCCATCTATCCAAAGAAATATGCCCTAAGACGCAAGTGAAGATAGATGACATGAAAGACGTTCCGTACGTTTCGGACGTAGGAAGTCTTATGTATGCAACGTTCTGCTTTGCCATGGGCATGATGGCAAGATATCAAAGTAACCCCGGGAAAGCACATTAGATTGCAATTAAATGCGTTCTTTAGTTTCTGAAAAGAACTTGGTATGGAATGCTGATTTAACAATCAGACAATCTAATTCCCATGGGATACACAGACTCAAATTTCCAATCAGACATAGACTCCAAAATATCTACCTCGGGTAGTGTGTTTTGCATGGGAGAAGGAGCCATGATATGGAGAACGATTTGCAGAAATGCATCGCCGATTCGACCATGAAAGCCGAATAAGTAACTGCTTGTGAAGCAGTGAAAGAAGCGGTTTGGCTCAAGTACTTCTTAGTGGACTTGGACGTTGTTCCGAATTTGCCCGACAAGATAACTGTCTTTTGTGACAATGCCGGAGCAGTTGCAAATTCAAGGGAACCGAGAGCCCACAAGGCCAGCAAACACATTGAAAGAAAACACCATCTTATACGAGAAATCGTTAAGAGAGGAGATAAAGAGGTGGCAAAGGTAAATGTCGGAGGACAACCTAGTATATCCATTCACAAAGGGTCTGCCTCTGAGTACATTCGAGAGACGTGTGGATGGAATGGGAGTCAAGACTATTGCCAATCTACTTTAAGTATAAGTGGGAGGAATTATTAGGTTAGTGTAGGTTGACATGAGATGTCACGAAGAGCTACTACACTAAGACATGCGTGATGTATACTAAAAGCAGACTTTAACTATAAGTGGGAGATTGTTGGAGTTATACGTGAAAGTATGCTTTTACTTTGTATAACTCGTGTATCAAACACTTGTTTTATGAGAATAATTCTTTTATCGCATTTGCTTTAGTTATGATTGAATGTTGAATTTCTATTGCAAACCGTTCAATATATAGTACGTGTTACATAGTAGTTAATGTGGTGATACCCGATCACGGAAGACAACATTAACAGTTTACTTGTAACTAAACGTACATTTCACGACCTAGGTGGAATTGAACAATCCGCCGTGAAAGGTCGATGTGTAAGGCTCAGATTGGTCTGTCTTGACTAAGAGATTGCACTAGCACATTTAGTATGTGTTGAAGAGGTCCTACAGCGAGGATAAATTCTTCTGTTCTGAAAGGTGAAGAATTAGACCTCAGTGGTTGTTGATTTCTTAATCTTCGTCACTTAAATAGGACCGTGTGTGCTTAATGGTTACTGCTTTGATTCATGTTGGGTGAGAATTATTGTGACTTCGAACTTTGTGTCTTGGGCAGTAATATTAATCATACGACGGTTGCTAAGATTTAATACGGAGAAACGCGTGCGAGTACGGCTCGTATGATTAGTCCCCTTGGTGGGCTCAGAAGTTTTATTGTACCAAATCTTGCAAGTGAAGAATTAGTTTCTTCGGTACGAATAATAATGTTGAGCTGTGTTTACTCCAAGGTGAAAGACGTTAATTAATTTAGAGCTATTCAGAAGCTTAATTAATTAATGGACTTGATAATCTTAAACGCGGGAAATAATAATCGGGAGCCCATATTATCGTAATATGGATTAAGATGGATAGTGCAATATTAATTTATTAGTGGTAATAATTAATATTAATGGGCTGAATTATATTGGGGCTCAATATTGAAATTCAGAAGTCCATTAGGAGGTCCAATCTTAATTCTCCTTAAGGCCCCTCAAGTAGCCCATTAAGTAGCCCAATAATGATAAGGTGATTAAAATAAAAAGAAAATATATTGCTGATTTTTTCATGTTTTTTTTCGAAAATAGTAAATCAAGAAAAGAGAAGATTTTGTTGATTTTCTTGAAAAGATATTATGGAAGATATGTATTCTTGGAATACAAGAATATCTCATATATTCAAGAAGACCCAAATCTAAGGATCTCATATTGAAATTTTCGAAAATAATTAAGTTTAATAGGAGAGTGAGATTTTTGTGGAATATTTTATTATGGAGAAAAGAATATATGAGATATATTCAAGATTTCTTAGAGATTAAGAAAAGATTTTCTCTTGGCCATAAAATATACAATTTTCGTTCCTCTCACTATTATAAATAGGGGATGATTATTTCATCTCCAAGTACATAATTCCATGTGTTGGAAAAATCAAGAAGCATAGATATTTTTCTTTTTCATTAGTTTATTAAATTGCTTGAAAGCGTCTCCCACCGGCGATCAAGTGAGGTGAAAAGGGAAATACTTGAGAAGGCTTTGGGTTGATAGAACGAGATTACAAGTGTCCCGTATATCCAAAGGCCAATACTACGAGAGGTATGTTAATCACATATTTACTTGTTTAATTCCGCCTAGTTAAATATGTGAAATTAATTTAACATGCATGATGATAATTAGTTGTTGGAATTATTATTTGAATTAATTAGGATTAATTCATGCTAGTAATAATTGTATTTAAATTTGTATTTAAAGTTCATCCCGAATAGATTCCGGGCACCCCTATTTTCCCAACACACTGTTCTGTTGCTTTCTCTCCGAGCAAGAGCCTCAGAACATTGAAGAAGCTCTCACTGACTCGAATTGGATTATAGCCATGCAAGAGGAGTTGAATCAGTTCACAAAGAATCAGGTTTGGGAACTGGTAGATAGACTTAAGCATCAAGGTGTTATTGGTACCAAGTGGGTTTTCAAGAACAAGAAGGATGAGAATGGTGTTGTAGTAAGGAACAAGACAAAATTGGTTGCAAAGGGGTATTATCAGTCTGAAGGAATAGACTATGATGAGACATTTGCTCCAGTGGCTAGGTTGGAAGCTATCAGGTTGTTCCTTGTATATGCAATATACAAGAAGTTTAAGGTGTATCAAATGGATGTCAAGAGTGCCTTCCTGAATGGTGTACTCAATGAAGAGGTATATGTTGAACAACCTCCCGGGTTTGAGGTTGGAGATAGAGTATACCATTTGAAGAAAACACTCTATGGACTTAAGCAAGCTCCTAGAGCTTGGTATGATACCCTCTCTCAATTCCTGACTGACCACGGGTTCAGGAAGGGAACCGTGGATAGGACTTTGTTCAGGATCACTGAAGGTGATGACATTCTCTTGGTCCAGATTTATGTGGATGACATAATATTTGGATCACCAAATCATCAGCTCTGTGAGAAATTCTCTAAGTTGATAACTGGTAAATTTACGATGTCTATGATGGGAGAGATGAACTTCTTTTTAGGATTGCAGGTCAAGCAGACTGATCAAGGGACTTTCATTAATCAGGCTAAGTATACAAGAGACTTGATTCAGAAGTTTGGAGTTCAGAATTGCAATCCGACGAGGCTCCCAATGAACACCAATTGAAAGATGGATCCTGACACTGAAGGAGCTTCAGTGAATCAGACTGAGTACCGAGGGCTGATTGGATCATTGTTGTACCTGACTGCAAGTAGGCCTGACATTACTTTTGTAGTTGGTGTGTGTGCTAGGTATCCGTCTAACCCCAAGAGAAGTCATTTAGAGGCTGCTAAGAGGATACTTAAGTATTTGAAAAGGACAGTCAATATGGGACTATGGTATCCTTCAGATGACAACTTAGAGCTGACAGGGTATTCGGATGCTGATTATGGAGGTTGTAGGATTGATAGGAAATCCACCTCAGGGACATGTCAGTTTTTGGGGAGCAAGTTGATCTCGTGGTTTAGTAAGAAGCAGAATTCGGTGGCGACTTCCACAACTGAGGTTGAGTATATGGCTGCAGGTAGTTGTTGTGCTCAGATTTTATGGTTGAGGCAACAGTTGAGAGACTACTAAGTGTTTGCAAATGAGGTCCCAATCTATTGTGACAACAATAGTGCTATAGCAATCACTCAGAACCTAGTGCTTTACACAAGGTGCAAGCATGTGGATATTAGGCATCACTTCATTCGAGATCATGTAGAAAAGAAGGACGTTAGGATGGAGAAAATTCACACTGACAGGCAGAGAGCTGACATCTTGACTAAGTCATTGGCTGAAGCAAGGTTTATGGAACTGTCAATGGAGTTAGCTCTCTTAGATCCGGGAGAACAGTCAGTGTAGGATCTAGGGGGAACTCAGGCCAGACTCAACTCAGCGAGGTATCAGGGTGCTACAATGTCTCTCTGACAGGTATGAGTTCAATCCCGACTCTTGTGAATTTGAAGCATCTCACTGAGTCCTTTCGTCCTGAAAATCTTCATTAAATGTTGATCGTTTTCATTAAAGTGCGCCTTTTGATATTTAAACCCATGCGTGTCGGAGCATTTAATGTGCGCAATTACTTTTTTTATATACGTGTCCGTTTTGTACGGAATATGACTGACTTGGGTAAATAATTAAAATGCTGAGATTAATCTTGACACTTCATTTCAAAACTTTTCAAATTCAGGATTAATCTCAACCCCACGTCTGAGTGACTAACTCATTCATATCAATCGAGAATGCCATTTGAGAAATTTACGCAAACATAAACGCACCTTGCACACTGAACTTCCTCTCGTTCAAACACACATTTGCAAATTTCTCAAAAACCCTAAATTCTATCAATGGCATTTCTTGACACTACTTGGACTACGGATAACATCGAGGATGTTATCAAGAGCAAGTTGGTGAACATGGAACACATTCTGTCCATGGATGGACCCAGTCAATTCGTCACAGAGATACTCTCAGTCTTTGAGTGGATCGCGAACGCCAAGATGGAGAAGTTCCTCATGAAGAAACCCACCTCTGTGCTTCCGAAGGCAGTGGTGGAGGCATACTTGAATCTTTTCACTCGCAAGGGTGAATTATTCACTAGAGTTACAGTCTTGGTGCATACTGGGGAAAATGACCAAGATGGGGAGGAGTTTTACAATGTTGTGACACGTGACATCGACCTCAGGAAGACCATGAAGGAGGTGTACGGGCTCCCGTGCTCAGGCATTATCCCAAAAAATTATAAGGAAAATAAAGAGGGTGAGCTCCTTAAGAAATGGACAAAAACTGGGTCGCCGGAGTTCAGGGCAAGACAACACAAAGAGACGCTCAAGCCAGAGTACCGTGACATGGTTGACATTGTCTCTAAGATGATCATGGGCACCACTGGGTCGCACGAGCAACTGAGTTTGCCAAAGTTGAGGATAATGGGGGCTTTGGTGAATGGCATTGAGGCCAACTGGGAGCAGCTTTTCCTTGACCAACTGAGTCAGGATGCTCGGGACAAGCTTAAGAAGGATGTGGACCGGAAGCTCATCTCAGTGGGAGCCATCCTTCCATTCGGCACAAGGATGTCGATCCTGATAGCTCACGCATGTCAGGGTTGCACCTTTGACTTGGAGGAAGATCTCTCCTCCAAGAAGGTAATGTTCACCACCGCTGCTGACACATATGCCATCCTTGGCATCACTGACCCCAATGCTCCCCCAAAGGGTCAGAAGAAGAAACCAGCATCCAAGGGCAAGAAGGTGGTGCCTGACCTGCTGGAGAAGGTTGAGAGTCTCCTGGAGAAAGGTAAGGAGACTGAGAAGGAGGTTGCTGCGGAAAAGGAGGCGGATAAGGAGAGAGAGGAGAAGACTTTAGAGGAGAAGAGAGCCAACCTGAAGGTAGTTCTTAAGGCGAAAGCCACTGCCAAGGGTGCAAAGAAAGTGACTGAGAAAGTCTCCAAGAGTGCCGTTTTAGAGGCTGAGGAGACTGACAATGACGTCAGATCGGGAGGAGAAGAGAAGGTGGACAGGCCTTTGAAGAGGCTGAGGAAGGGGCCTAAGAAATCTCCAGCTAAGAAGCTGAGGGAGATAAGTCCAGTTCGGGAAGAGTCAAGCTCTCCAAGAGCCTCTGACTTGGAGCATGCCAGGGAGACGATCAACACTGCAGAGATGCTGCAACCTGAATCCAACCCAACTGAACCACAACTCTCAATCTCACCTATCACTGAGCCTACCCCATCCCACCCAGATCAACCCATTCACCCTACTAAACCCAACCAACCCTCTCACCCAATTGAACCCTCTCCACCATCATCAAACCCTGACCTCACTCCAACCCAAAATGAGTCAGAGCCTACAAAATCACCCACCACTGAGCCTGACCATAACCCAGGACCAAACACTTCCCTACCCAACCCTGAAGACTTCCCGTCCTATCCCAACCCAAAAGACTGCCCAAAACCACTACTCAAGAAGAATCAGCTGATGAATTTCTTGATCTAGCGGAGGAAGAAGAGCTAGATGCTGGGCTGATGGGAGGTATGTACGAGAACACACTCAGGGGGAATGCCTGCGAATGGGCCTCCAAGTATTGGCCCAAATTGCACAGATATAGGGAGTTGTGCTCAAATGTCATCGAGCTTAAAGTCTGGCTCGACTTCAAGCAATCTAATATGCAAGAGCAGCATATGCTTGTGGATTCCAGGGGTTGGGAGCACTGGGAGAAGGAGGAAGCAAGATTGTGCTCGTATTTCAATATCACTAGCTGGCTGCAATTACTTAATTTTGAAAATCTAAAGCAGCTGGTGGATAACATGAGAATTGCCAGGAAAGAGGACTATGAGGATGAGCCAAGGGAGGACGGTGATAATGATGAGGATGGCCCTAACAGTCAGGGAGGAGGAATAGATGAGAAGGAAGTAGAAGAAACTGCAAAGGAGATTGATGCAGTGATCTCTGAGCCTAGTGCTCAGGGGGAATGTGATACTGGGGCTGCGTCCATGGGTGGAGCAGTCGATGAGATCAACAAGGTTGGTTCATCTGCCGATGACACATCTGCCTGTGAAGGGATTCCCTGCCCTGAGGCAAAAGAGGATGATGTGGAGGCACCAAAGGAGACTCCTAGTTCTGAGGGTTTCATACCCATAGTTCGAGCTGACGGGTCTGAGCCTGAGCGGGCAGACTTGATCACTCAACAACTGTCTTCAGTACACCCTGAAGAGGGGACTGATGCTGCAGGGGCTGGAAAGGGAAACAGCCAATCACTGACGAGGAAGAGGCTGACGATGATGAAGTGTAGATCACTGACATCCGGCAAGACAACTTTACCAACATCATTGAGGTAAAGCAAGAAAAGACAACTGAGAACTTGGCTGATCTTAGGGAAGAGATCTAGAGGATCAGGGAAGAAGAGGAGGAAGCAGTCAAGGCTCTCCATAAGCATATTTGCTGGACCAAATCGGCCTACAATACGCTTGCCAACAAAGAGCTCATCATGCTAAAGAAAACGATGGTTGGTACTGCGAATTCAGTGAGGCAGGAGAGGAGGAAGATGAAGAAGCAGTTCAAGCAGACCCTGAACCTGCTCGAAGAGAAACATGAGTAGAGAATGACTAAGGCAGTGGAGCATCTGGCGAGTCAGGCTGGAGAGCTCTTCACTCAGGCCCTAAATGACTCAGTGGCCAAGCTGGCACTGGAGTTAGGAAAGATCGCTCAGATCTCTGAGAGTGTCACTCAGGGATTAGCCAAAGCAGCTCAGGAGTCTGCTCGAATCACTTCAGAGGCCAATCGGGTCAGCGAGGAAACTGGGAAGGTGGAGGCCAGGATTACTCAGGCTGAGGAGAAACTTCATACCAATATGGAAATTTTTGGAAAGAAGTTGGAGTCCAGCTTCGCCAGTCTGTCTTTTGCAGGAATTGGGATTGCGAATGGAGTGGACATGTTGAAGGAGGGAGTGTTGGAGGTTCAGTCCTTAACTTCCTTCATCGTCAATAATGGGTAGGCGGTCCTCAGGGAGGCTCTGCCTCAGGCCAAGGATAATGCCAAAAAAGGGGAAGAGAAGAAGAAAAGATCCTTCTATGAGGCATCAGAGGCTCAGTCTACTTCAAGGAAGTCAGTAAGATTGGCGGCTGTGGCAAAGGCTAGTGACCCTTCAGAAAAACAAGTTCAAGCTCAACTCCCATCCATCCCTGAAGGAAGCTCAGAGCGCTCACCACTTAGCAGAAAGAAAAACCCGATTTCCTTAGATACCAATGAAGTGGCATCCTTGTGCGAAGAGGCTTGGGGTATGCCCCATGAGAAGAGTGAGGCTCAGCGCAGAACAGAAATTGCTGAAAAGGAGAAGATGCGCATCCTTGAGAGGAAAGTTGAAAAGCTTTCAGAGCTGACTGAACTTCAACAGAGGGAGCTGGATGATGGGATCCTGAGTATGTTGAGAAGGAAGAAGGCGAAGCCGGAGCTAAGGAAGTACAGGAAGAGGCCGACAGTGAGGAAGTCTACAATACTTCAAGTCAGGAAGCCTGAGGTGACACTGAGGGAAGCTCTTGTCGATGAGTTCATCTCTGAGACTTTAAAAGAGTTTTGGGTTGATGTAAGGGATGAGTTCGTCAGACTTTGGTACGTAGTGAAGAAATGGGGCGACATTGAAGACATCAATGCCCACTTCACTGACTACATGATTGACAATTATCCTGAACTGATTCAGAAGATCTTGGAGGAAGCTGACGCAACCAATGTCCAAGTGAAGGCACCTAAGTTCATTGCACGACCACCACCTCTAATCCCTGGTTCGAACAAGCATGATACAAAGGCTATTATGACTGAAGTCTTGAAGATTGCTAAAGCTGAAGGATTTGTGAACCAGCCTAAAAGAGTTGAAGAGCTGAAGATCAGAGTCTATGCCGGTTATGGACTCGAGTCTGAAATGAGATTAGTTTAGATGTTCACAACCTGGTGTAATAGATTAAGATCATTGTACTCACTGAAACATATTATCAATGAAATCTATTATATTTGCCCATAGACAAAAACTCATTGTCTTTTTGGTTGTTATTTAAATTCTGTACTTTATCTAGAATTGCTCTAACACTGACTTATCTTATAGATAGGATTTTATTTTCCTCTAAGTGTTTTGAGGATATTTCAGTGTTTTGGCATCATCAAAAAGGGGGAAATTGTTGGGACAATGTCAGTTTTTATTAGATCCCAAAGCCCCTGAAAAGATGGTTTGCCTTAGTGGTCAAGCTAGTCTTGGTTAGATTTGTACTTAGTTATTTTACACTTCACAAGAACTCAATGAGAGGAGTACTCATTGATGACAATCAAGACTGAAGCCTGAAGACACAAGAGCACCATCCTGAACTTACGGCAG
Organism: Ballota nigra; assembly: GCA_947034835.1. Taxonomy (NCBI): domain Eukaryota; kingdom Viridiplantae; phylum Streptophyta; class Magnoliopsida; order Lamiales; family Lamiaceae; genus Ballota; species Ballota nigra. Next base: position 7,011,062 of record OX344728.1, read on the forward strand.
TCTCTCTAAGCTGGCTGAGTAAGTGTCAGTGATGAAGAGTATGACCCTGAAGTCATTACTAACTCAGTCCTGTAGGGAACAGGATGACACTGAGTAATGGGGAAAGACTTGGAGTAGGACCAAACAATGCAAAAGGAATATTAGCGTCAGGACACGACCGTTGTGCTCGAGACAAAAAGAACTTAATAAGACAAGCCTGAGGCGTAGGAATAAATGCTGACATTCTCACCAACCTGATAACATGGACCAATCCAGGAAGGACACGCACGTACGGACCTGACATGAAGACTGAGTTCAGACTGCACTTTTCAACGGGCAAGCATTAAATGGAGCATTAAATACATTACCAAATCCATGCAAGGACGGCTGCTGCATGAGAGAAATGTCCATTGAACAAACCCTACGTAGATGACTAGAAGGATATCTCTTCCAACGGATAGTTTTCAAAGTCACCTATAAATACAGAAGGCCTTGAACCCATTCAAGGTTATGGGAATTTTCCAAGCAAGAAATTACTCAAACTCTCAAGTGTTCAAAGAAGCACTCGAAAACCATAAATTTCCCAAGTATTTCTTAGCAAGAGAATTATTTTGTATTCCACTGAGCGTTCATTGTAATATCCTAAGCTTAGAAGTGATTATCCATCCTTAGCATAGTTTAGCCTTGTAAGGATAATCACAACTCTAGTTGGAAACAAAACTGAAACCAAAACCCTCTAGTCAGGTTTGTTGGTTGAGGTTGTTAGTGAGTTAGAAGGAGGAAGTAAGGGTCAGTGAGTATAGCTGATTCTGGTGCACCTTGGCATGTTAAAAACAAGCCAATCCTTAGTGGATTCCCCTGTTAAATCAGGACCGTGGACGTAGGAGCTTGAGTCTCTGAACCACATTACTTCCTTGTGTTCTTTATTGCTTTGATATTGTTCTTAATTGTTTATTCATTAAGTCATTCATAGCATCAATTTTATCAGGCTTGAATCAATCAGCCTGATCATTAACTTGAACACTGCCCTACTAATCACTCTTCAGAAAAGAGTAATAAAGTTTTTAGAAAGCAAACATTAACAAGACTATAAACTTTCAGGGCTCATGCATTTCCGCCCTAAACTCAAGTTGTGGTTTACCAACTGACCAGCACTCAGTGTAGTTAGTAGGTTTGTTCTCAACCCTAAGTTCTACATCACTCTGAGTTGAGGGGACTCAGTCAGTTTAAAAGAAAGAAAATTTGCATACGTGTATTCCCCCCAATACACGTATCCCTCAGTCTTGTACCGGGACCAACAATAATCAAGTATGGGAGCAGGTCGAACCACCCAGTAGGGTAGAACTCATTGGATGCAAGTGGGTATACAAGAGGAAAAGAGGACCGGACGGAAGGGTTGAGACCTTCAAGGTTAGGCTAGTGGCAAAAGGATATACTAAAAAAGAAGGGATCGATTATGAGGAAGCCTTTTCACCTGTACCTATGCTTAAGTCCATCCATATTCTCTTGTCGATCACTGCGTATCTAGATTATGAGATCTGACAAATGGATATCTAGACAGCTTTGCTTAACGAAAGTTTTGACGGTTTAGATATCTATACGCGACAACCCAAAGGTTTTATTACGAAAGGCCAAGAGCATCTTATATGCAAACTCAAGCGGTCCATCTATGGACTTAACAAAGCACCACCTACTTGGAACTAGTGTTTTGATCAAGTTATTAAGTCTTATGGGTTTGATCAAAACGAGTTCGAAAGTTGTGTGTATAAAAAGTGTGACGGAACTGCGGTGGTATTCTTAGTATTATACGTAGACGATATTCTGCTCATTGGAAAAATGTAAAGATATTGTTAGACGTAAAGGTATGACTTTCAAAACAATTTAATATGAAGGACTTAGGGGAACCCGGTCACATCCTTGGGATCAAAATCACTCGTGATCGCAAAAAAATGATGTTGGGCTTATCGCAAGCTTCATACATTAACACTATTTTGAAGCATTTCAGCATGCAAGATTTCAAGAAAGGTTTTGTACCTTTCAGACATGGAATCCATCTATTAAAAGAAATGTGCCCTAAGACGCCAGTGGAGATATATGACATGAAAGGTGTTCCGTACGCTTCGGCCGTAGGAAGCCTTATGTATGCAATACTATGTACGAGACCAGATATTTGTTATGTCGTGGGCATGGTGGCGAGATATCAAAGTAATCCCGGGAAAGACCATTGGACTGCGGTTAAATGCATTCTGAGGTATCTGAAAAAAACTCGCGATAGAATGCTGATTTACCATTTAGATAGTCTAATTCCCGTGGGCTGCACGAACTCAGATTTCCAATCAGACATAGACTCTAGAAAGTCTACCTCGGGTAGAGTATTTTACATGGGAGGAGGAGCCGTTTCATGGAGAAGCGTTAAGCAGAAATGTATCGCCGATTCGACCATGGAAACCGAATATGCAACTACTTGTGAAGCAGCGAAAGAGGTAGTTTGGCTTAAGAACTTCTTAGTGGACTTGGACGTTGTTCTGAATTTGCCTAGCACAATCACTGTCTATTGTGATAATGCTGGAGTAGTTGCAAATTCAAAGAAACCGAGAGCCCACAAGGCCAGCAAACACATAGAAAGAAAGTACCATCTTATACGAGAAATTGTTAAGAGAGAAGATATAGAGGTGGCAAAGATCGCATCAGAGGACAACCTAGCGGATCCATTCACAAAGGGTCTGCCTCAGAGTACATTCGAAAGACATGTGGATGGAATGAGGTGCAAGACTATTGTCAATCTGCTTTAAGTATATGTGGGAGGAATTATTAGGTTAGTGTAGACTGACATTAGATGTCACGTAGAGCTACACTAGACATGCATAATGTATACTAAAAAACAGCTTTAAGTATAAGTGAGAGATTGTTGGAGTTGTACGTGAAAATATGCTTTTACTTCATATAATTCATGTATTAAACACTTTATTTTATGATAATAATTCTTTTATCACATTTACTTTAAATATGAATGAATGTTAAATATTTATTGTAACCTGTTCTATTTATAGTACGAGTTACATTGTAGTTAATATGGTGATACCAGATCACGGAAGATCACATTAACGAGTTCCTTGTAACTAAACGTACAAATTCACGGCCCCGTTGGAATTGAACAATCCGCCACGAAAGGTCGATATGTAATTCATATTGGGCTGTCTTGACCAAGAAATTGCACTAGCATATTTAGTATGTGTTGAAGAGGACCTACAGCGAGGATAAATTCTTCTATTCTGAAATGTGAAGAATTAGACCTCAGTGGTTATTGATTTCGTAATCTCCGTCACTTAAATAGGACCGTGTGTGGTTAATAGTTATTGCTTTGATTCATGTTGGGTTAGAATCATCGTGACTTCGAACCTTGTGTTTTGGGCAGTAATATTAATCATACGACAGTTGCTAAGGTTTAATACGGAGAAACGTGTGCGAGTACGGCTCGTGTAATTTGTCTCCTTGGTGAGCTCAGAAGTTTTATCGTACCAAATCTTGCAAGTGAAGAATTTGTTTCTTCGGTAAGGATAATAATGTTGAGTTGTCTTTACTCCAAGGTAAAAGATATTAATTAATTTAGAGCTATTCAGAAGCTCAATTAATTAATGGACTGGATAATCTTAAACACGGAAAATAATAATCGGGAGCCCATATTATCGTAATATGGATTAAGATGGATAGTGCAATATTAATTTAGTAGTGGTACTAATTAATATTAATGGGCTGGATAATATTGGGGCTCAATATTGTAATTCAGTAGCCCATTGGAGGTCCAATCTTAATTCTCCTAAATGCCCCTCAAGTAGCCAAATAAGTAGCCCGATAATAATAATAAGGTGATTAAAATAAAAGAAAATTATTATTGCTGATTTTTTCTTGTAATTTTCGAAAATATGATATATGGAGAGAGAAAGGATTTTGTTGATTTTCATGGAAAGATATTATGGAAGATATGTATTCTTGGAATACAAGATTATCTCATAAATTCAAGAAGATCCAAATCTTTTATTCTCTAGCCATAATTTTCAAAAATACGTATTAGATAGGAGGGTGAGATTTTTATGGAATATTTTATTATGGAGAAAAGAATATATGAGATATATTCAAGATTTCTTAGTGGCTAAGAAAAAAAATTCTCCTAGTACTACTAGGCCACAAATTTTCGGCCATCACCACTTATAAACAGGGGGTGGTTATTTTCATCCCCTAGTACACAATTTCATGAGTTGGAAAAATCGGGAGCAATAAATATTTTCTTTCTTCCTTATTAATTTTAATTGTTCGTGAACGCTTCCCACCGGCGAACGAATAAAACGAAGAGGTAATACTTGAGAAGGTTTTTACGGTTGATAGGATCGTTACGCTTGTTCTGTTTATCTCAGTCGGACGTCACTTCAAGAAGTACGTTTTACGTGAAATTCTTAGTTTTTCCACCTTATAATTTTACGTGTTTATATTCATATGCATGTTATTTGTTGTTGATATAATTATTATTTGAATTAATTTAGGATTAATTCATGCTAGTAATAATTAGATTTAAATTCGTATTTAAATTTCATCCTGAATAGACCCGGACACTCTGATTTCCCCAACAATAGTTGAGTTCCAATAAAAGACCATTTTTATTGTTTTTTTAATTAGTGATAGAACTTATGATTGAAAATAAAATTTAAACTTTATTTTGAGAAATATATATATATATATATATACACACACACATATATATATATATATATATTATTTGTATTAATAATAGTAGGCCCCTGAAAATCTAGGGGCCCAGGGCGCTTGCCCCTCTTGCCCCACCTCAGGGCCACCCTAGTCTGGCACATTAAATCGTGTTTGCAGATGCTTTAAGCCATTCTCTCCTACTTGATCTCAAAACTTCATGCAAAGGTGATTGGTCTGGATGATTTTTTAGATTTGTGTGCTAGTGACCCCTTCTTTGGCCCCATTTTGAAAAATATTGGTTTTGGTCGTAAACAAAAACTTCATCTACATAAAGGTTTCATCTTTAAGGGTCTTGCACTTTGTGTTCTAGATTGTAGTATACATTACAAATTCATCTCAGAACTCACTATGTTGGGCACGTGGGCAGGGGTAGAACAACTGAGTTGGTGCTCCATCAATCTTTTTAGCCAACCACTCGCCGTGAAATTGCTAAATTTGTCAACTAAGTTGGTGCTCCATCATTACAGAACAAATGAGTCGTATTTGCCTACTTTCCAAAGGTACAACTTCTAATGCGGGTCTCTGTAGACCTTTACCAACCCCTTCGTTTACATTGGTTGCATTAAGCATGGATTTTGTATTGGGTTGTCCTCATACTCAGTGAGGCTTCGACTCAATATTTGTTATTATCGACTGTTTCTCGAAAATTACTTATTTCATTCCTTACGGAAGGACTTCGGTCGAACATACTCCACGTAGCTCAACTCTTCTTTAGAGTGGTGTATCACATTCATACTCCCTCTATCCATTATTTGAGATAGGGATACACATTTCGTGAGTTACTTTGGCATTTTTTAAGGCGTATGATAGAATTCTTTTTAGTAGTGCTTATCATCCGCAAACGGACAGTCAAACTGAAGTGGTAAACCACTCGCTTAGGAATATTCTTCGTTGTCTCATTTTTTACAACCTAAAATCATGGGATATGCACCTTCCTCAAGTTAAATTCGCCATGATTTAACCATCGATCGTTGTAAGCACCTTTCTCCATTTCAAGTTGTGTATGGTGTTGTTCCGAGAGGACCTGCAGACTTATTGCCTCTCCCATCTTCCATTGTTGTAGACCGCATGGGTTGAAGACTTACTTCAGGAGCTTAAGTGCATTCATGGGAAAACCAAGATTAAATTTGAATCCACTACTTTAGAGTACAAAATTCATGTAGACACTCGACGTTGAGACGTTGCATTTCAAGTAGTTGACCTTGTTTGAGCCGTCTAAACTAAAAATATATTTCCTCTCCATTACAACAACCTTGTGCCGCAAAAAATTAGGCCAGTTGAAGTTTTGAAGGTCATTAATCCTAATGCGTATAACATTCATTTACCCGCTAGTATTCGTACTTCAGATGTTTTCAATGTGAAGTATCTTATTCCTTACGCCGAATAAAATACAGTTGGGGATGAAGCTACTAGCGATTCGAGGTCTAATCATTTTCATCCGGGTGAGAATGATGAGGATGAGGATGAAGAATTGACCTTTTCATATTATCTAGTCTGTTCATTTCTTGTTCAAAGTTAAGGTATTTATATTAGTCTAAGTTATTTGATTCATTTATAGTCGAACTTGACCCATGATGTAAACCTTAAAATATAATTTCTCTTGTACTTGAAAAGGCATTACATATATATTAGAAAATTTCATGGGTTATCCCTGACTTTGTGTACACTAGCATACCACTATTGAAATTAATGGAAATTCACTACTAGTTGTGTGTATCTGCATTAACAATTCATCCAAATAGTGTAGAAATCAAACATTCCAAAAATAAGTGTCTCTCTGTCTCTTTGGTTTCTCCAAAGAAGAGTATCATTGAGGGCATGTTTACTTTGAGAGGTGGGTTATGGAGAGATAGTGAACTAGGTAGGTTATAAGGGGAATAAAAGTAAGTGACCTATATAGTTAAGTCATGTTTACTTTGTGTGAAAAAAATTAAAATTGTTATATATATGATAAAAATAGAAAATTACTTAAATAACCCTTTTTCAATTCTTGTGGTAAAAATTATTTACCCATTCTCTTCTTCCACGCATCACTCAAATCTTCCACATTCCTCCCACCATTTTTCTCTAGATTTATCTCCTCAACTTCTCAGATACTCGTCTCTCTCTATCCTTAATTTTCTCCTTCTCCGATTTAAAATTCATCTCCGAAGGCAGAGATATTCTCTAAATTTTGCACCTCAATTTTTGCAGTGATAGTTTTATTTCCCTTTAAGGCATTTTTAAAATATCCCAATGTCTTCTCCATTGCATCACACTGGTCCTTCACCGAAACCATCAAGATGATGGAGGTAGGTCGTACCAAATTGATAGAGTGAAGACATCAATCTATAAATCACAATAGTATAGGTTAAAAATTGATGGTCCCGTTTCTAAATTTTCAAAAGAAAACAGAATGGGAATTTAGGATTTTTTTTTTGGAAGCAACACTCAAGTCAATGCATTGCTTAGAGACTGGGCTCTCAAGTCAGTGTAGTGCCTTGAAGACTCATTCTCTAAACAAGGCAGTGAGTCGAGAGACTGAACTCTCGAGTGCTTGCTTAAGCTTGTCAGTGAGATTGGTTCTCCCTGACTAAAATACTTAGCTAATTTTCTTTTTTTTTTCTTTCGAAATACTCTCAGTGGGCATACACTTAAATCGTTTAGCAAGTACTTAAGCAATACTGAACACAGTAAATAACACTCAATGTAACGTGGTTCAGAAACTCAAGCTCCTACGTCCACATCCCTGATTTAACAGGAGAATCCACTAAGGATTGACTTGTTTTTAACGTGCCAAGGTGCACCCAGATCAATACAATCAATGATCTTGCTTACTTTCTTCCTAACTCACTAACTTCAACCAACAAACATTACAAGAAGGTTTTGGTTTCAGTTTGGGTTTCTCCAACTAGGTGAGGTTTTTCCTTACAATGTTTTAGCCTCAAGCTAAGGTTGGGAAAACCTCTCTAAGCTAAGAGTTACAAGCTGGACACTCAAGGGATATATGTGAAGACCCTAGTGGTCAGTGTCCTAGGTGTAAGATGTGCTTCCTTATACCTCCCTTTGAACTGCACTAAATTTCGCATACCCTCATAGCTCGTAAGTGTAGATTTTCTCTTCTCACACACTTGAAACAGCAGCTGGAAGCTTATATTTATAGTGTGGATTCAAATGTTACTTTTGGAGACAATAACATTCGAATCCAGACTGTCAGTAGGGAAACCAACTTTTCATTAAATGCAGTCTTGTCAGTGTCGGATGAGCTATCTTGACTTGATTGGTCCACGTGGACTGAATCCAATGGCTCTTTGGTTCAGTAGGCTTGATCAGGGCACACTGACTTCAGATGTCTTATCCTCCACTGACTCTGATGATCTTCAGTAGACATGAATGTCTTCAGTGTAGTTGTCTTTCAGTAGACGCTTGAAGATCTTTCCAAGAAGATTGTCATAAGGCTGAATGACAATCTTCCCTAACCTCAGTAGCCTGACTCCTTCAGGGTCTACTAGGTACAACACTGATCCTCCTGATCATGCTCTTCACTGAGTAGTCCACCGACTTAGCTTAGAATAGTCAGTTTTATACTCAGTGGGACTTCCTTCAGGCTTCTCTTCAGGTTCAGGTCTTTTGGCATGACTTCAGTTTGTTCTCCTGGTGATGTCATCTTGACTACCTCAGGCTCTGTTAGTGAGTTCCCCCTCACTAAGTTCCCCCTCAGTAGAGTTTCCCCCTCAACTGAATTCTCCTCTACTGAGTGCTTCCTCAACTGAGTTCTTCTCCACTGATAACCTGTTCAACTGAAGAACATGAAGACTTGACCTGAAACTAAAAAGTCTAATCCTGATTGCTTCAAACCTATTACACGTGGTTTTTGGAAAATCATCAAAACTAATATATCCCAACAATTTCCCCCTTTTTGATGATTCCAAAACCTCTAACACTGAAGATTTTTCTATTACTATAGTGATGTCAGAGCCACAAGTGATAGTTGAAAGATGCAGAAATTCCAATAATTTAAAACATTTAAGATCTGTTTGGTTGACCATTTTTCTTAACAAAACTGGATCAGTGGTCATGTAAACAACCTGCTCTGATACCAATTGATGGTCCCGTTTCTAAATTTAAAAAAATGGGAATTTAGGAAATTTTTTTTTTGGAAGCAACACTCAAGTCACTGCATTGCTTAGAGACTGAGCTCTCAAGTCAGTGTAGTGACTTGAAGACTCATTCTCTAAACAAGGCAGTGACTCAAGAGACTGAACTCTTGAGTGCTTGCTTAAGCTTGTCAGTGAGATTGGTTCTCCCTGACTAAAATACTTAGCTAATTTTCTTTTCTTTCTTTCGAAATACTCTCAGTGAGCATACACTTAAATCGTTTAGCAAGTACTTAAGCAATACTGAACACAGTAAATAACACTCAATGTAACGTGGTTCAGAGACTAAAGCTCCTACGTCCATGACCCTGATTTAACAGGAGAATCCACTAAGGATTGACTTGTTTTTAACGTGCCAAGGTGCACCCAGATCAATACAATTAATGATCTTGCTTACTTTCTTCCTAACTCACTAACTTCAACCAACAAACCTGACAAGAGGGTTTTGGTTTCAGTTTGGGTTTCTCCAACTAGGTGAGGTTTTCCCTTACAATGTGTTAGCTTCAAGCTAAGGTTGGAAAAACCTCTCTAAGCTAAGAGTTACAAGCTGGACACTCAAGGGATATATGTGAAGACCCTAGTGGTCAGTGTCCTAGGTGTAAGATGTGCTTCCTTATACCTCCCTTTGAACTGCACTAAATTTCTCACACCCTCACAGCTCGTAGGTGTAGATTTTCTCTTCTTACACACTTGAAACAACAGCTGGAAGCTTGTATTTATAGTGTGGATTCAAATGTTACTGTTGGAGAGAATAACATTCGAATCCAAACTGTCAGTAGGGAAACCTACTTTTCATTAAATGCAGTCTTGTCAGTGTCGGATGAGCTATCTTGACTTGATTGGTTCACGTGGACTGAATCCAACGGCTCTTTGGTTCAGTGGGCTTAATCAGGGCACACTGACTTCAGATGGCTTATCCTCCACTGACTCTGATGATCTTCAGTAGATATGAATGTCTTCAATGTAGTTGTCCTTCAGTAGACGCTTGAAAATCTTTCCAAGAAGATTGTCATAAGGCTAAATGACAATCTTCCCTAACCTCAGTAGCCTGACTCCTTCAGGGTCTACTAGGTACAACACTGATCCTCCTGATCATGCTCTTCACTGAGTAGTCCACCGACTTAGCTTAGAATAGTCAGTTTTATACTCAGTGGGACTTCCTTCAGGCTTCTCTTCAGGTTCAGGTCTTTTGGCATGACTTCAGTCTGTTCTCCTGGTGATGTCATCTTGACTACCTCAGGCTCTGTCAGTGAGTTCCCTCTCACTAAGTTCCCCCTCAGCAGAGTTTCCCCCTCAGCTGAATTCTCCTCTACTGAGTGCTTCCTCAACTTAGTTCTTCTCCACTGACAACCTGTTCAACTGAAGAACACGAAGACTTGACCTGAAACTAAAAAGTCTAATCCTGATTGCTTCAAACCTATTACACGTGGTTTTCGGAAAATCATCAAAACTAATATATCCTAACAAAAATCCTCCAAAGAGGCCTGAGAATTATTCTCCCCACAACCATAAGGTTGGAAAATGTATAATCTGCAAATCCACTAATTATATAATTGCAATATTTAATACACTTGGCTTATAACTATTATTTAAATAAAGCAGAAAGTAGATGCAATTAAACTAATAAATAATTATAATAATCCAACTTTAGTAGAGACCCGACGCTTGTAAACCTTAATAATCGGTGGTTCTCTATCATATTAGTTTATAAGTGTAATTATATTAGTGAATGAGAATAATATTGTATTGAATGAAATAATATTCTTGAATCAATATAAAGATATTAGCTTCACAAATAAAAGAAGTAATGTCATTTGCAACTTTTCCTACGGTTGGATAAAAAAAAAAAAACCAAAAAAAAAAAAAAAACCACTCTCTATTAAGGGTGTAAATTAGTATAAAAAAGAAGCGATTTTGATCTTATGTCTACCGGTGAGCATCAATTTATATGTTCACCGCTTATGTTGCAATGCCACATCATCATATATACATTTATTAGAACTTTAATTCTTATATATCTATTTCATTCCAATATTTGTTATTTAGCTACTTTTTAAATCAAAAATTCAAAATTTTCTTTTACGATTTATGTTATACATAATTATGAAAACATAATTTTATGATATATATTGTTTTCACAATTCTAGAATAACATTAAAATGATGCATATAATTTTTTTAATGTAAAATTACAAATACTAGTCAACAATATTATGTATTGTATATCAAGTATTTGTTTTTAAAAAATTGTTAAATAATTTTGGTTTATTCAAAATTCTTATTAATTTTGCTCTTCAATTCTCCATTATTTATTTAAATTGTGAATCACCTAAAATTTCGTAAAACTAAAAGTTGTTTATCACCAAAAAATTACAATTTGTTTGATTAGATATAATGAATTTAATTTTTTCAAAATGTTAGAGTGATTTCTTAATTAACAAGAAGGTTTAATTTTCTTTTTACATGAAGTTATAATGAATAATGAGGCAAATCAAATCCTACTAATTTTTTTGATTAAGTATTGGAATTTCCTTGATATCAAAACTGGTGAAATTCAAATAAATTTTATTTTAAATATTTCTAGAAAATTATTTAATCAAATTTGCTATAATTATTAAATTATGTAAAAAAAAAATATTGGTGATAGAATGTTGGAGAATTGAAGAGTAAATAAAAAATTTAAATCAACTAAAATTATTTAATAAAAAGTAAAGATTTTTTTTTACGTGATGTACAATGCATAATTGTTAATTTTACATAAAAAATTATATGGATTATTATAATATTATTCTAGAATTGTGAAATAAATATCATAAATTATTTTTTTCATATTTATGTGGAACATAAATCGTGAAAAAAATCTTGAATTCGTGATTTGAAAAGTAGTTAAATAACAAATATTGTAATGAAAAAGATAAATAAGGATTATATATCTCATAATTATATTACAAACGACGATGTGGCATGTGAACATATAAATTGATGTCCATCGGCGAGTATATGATAAAAATCGAAAGACGAAGTAGTATCTTTGCAAGTTGTAAATAAATATTCATTCAATCAAAATATTTTTTTAAAAAAATTCATTAAATTTTTTAATTTTAATGTTTTAGATTAATTTTGATTATATTAGTTGAATTTATTTTCTTTTATTTTCTTTTAATTTTTATTAAATTTAATATTATTTTATAAATTTTAGTATTTATGGTGACTTTAATGCTTAGTCAAAAATTATATCATTAATTTAATAATTGCGAAATAAATCAATAACAATTAGAAAATAAATTTAAATTTTATAATAATGTATCCCACATTAAAATCTATTGCTATTTAACTGTAGATAGAATACAATCTAGAAGGCATTTGATGAGGATTCTTTGTAACACAATAGTGTGGAATCTTCTATTACACCAAGAAATGATTGACACGAGTTCCATTCTCTTAACTAATGATGGGTCAAAAACATCCTTATCAAAACTCTTAAGCGTATCTATAGATACACTAAAAACTTTTTCAGAATTCAACCTCATACAAAATAGGTACTCCTTCCGTCCCGTGATTACTTTCACACTTACTTTATTTGGACGTCCCACAATTACTTTCACACCCAAAAAATAAAAATAATTCCCGCTCACTAAGTGAATAAAACATAAAATTATCATTATTTTATTCAACCTCACACTCACGTACTTATTTTTTCCTTAAAAAAATGTGTCACTTACTACTATGAAAGAAATCAAGGGATGAAGGTAAAACTATTTTAGGCTGACACCCAATGGTACTTTACACTGTTCACTGACAGTGACTTGACAACTATTGCAAGTTTATCGATCTGCTTATACTATACCATATTTACGTGTACTATACTATAATTGAGTATATTATAGTTGGTTGTAATATACTATAATGGTGTTGTTACTCGATTTTGGTATATAGAGCTTTAGATGTGGCTTTATCGGATAAAACACAAATATGTGCTAAGGGAGAAGAACAATGAATGTTTCCTCCTTTAGTCTTAGAAGTAGATCAATGAATGTAAATGATTGCAGGAAAAGTAAATGCGAAGAGAATTACCGAGGAGTTTATGCTTGATCTTAAATGTGTGTTGTGTTTATTTATGAGCCTAAAGAATCTATTTATAGTACAAAGGAAGTTACATTATGTTGCCCTAGTATCTTTGAGGGTTCATGCATTAATTGCATGGATCTTTGTCTCTTGTTACAACCGCTGGCAGCATTGGTTCAGGCCCCAACGACCCTCTTTAGCCAATTGTGGGATGTTCAGCCCCAATGGGATGCCTACAACTGTCCCTTGGGTGAAGATCTTCTGTGCACCCTGTGATTTCTTTCCTTTTCCATGTTGTCTGGCGACCGTGGTCTTTCCTAGGCCTTTGGAGATTCGCCCTCTTTGGGGGCCTGCAACCCGATAGCTTGACTTTGTCTCGATCTTCGTCTTGATCCCGTGATGCCGATCTGGACTAACTTGTACGATCGTATGGAAAATATATCGCCTTCCCTGTAAGGTCCAGGCGAGGTCTTTAGGTCGAATCACGAAGATTATTTCATGGTTAAGACTTTTGGTGTTTGGCGGCGAGCTTCAAGTAGCTCGCTCCATGGACTGGTGGGCGTGGTCGATATCAATTGTCCTCAACCTCGCCTAATCTTAACCGACCTCGCCGTCCTGGCAAGGTCAAGGTGGGGGTAAATATTTGCCCACAACAAATGGTTATACTTAGGTCGTGTTTGGTAGAGCTGAAAAGCCCAGAAAAGAAATTATTTCTGTCCATTTTCGGTGTTTGGTAGGACTGAAATGGTTTCTCAGATGACCGGCCCTTTTCACGGTCAGTGCTTCCCACCCTGCTATTCCTACAATTTGAACATAGCACCTCATAAACTATATCAGGCCATATAGATCGTATTGCTTTACACGATTTCATCGGCCCTTCAGAAAAGAGTGAAAATGACACATTAGCCCTCCAAACTTCTTCTCTTTCTTGCAAATACGTTCTCCTCCGCACCACCTCTTCTTCTACCCCTTCTTAATTTCACAATCAAAAGAAAAATAAAATAAAATTTATGTCCCACCTTCACAAAATTCACCTCTTCTTCCCCTTCATAATTTTTGCTAGTATCAGAAATTGAAAAATTCCAAACAAATAAATCAAATACCATTCAACAATCAAAATCAAAATTATACACATGCATCCACAAGAAATAAAGAAATAGGGAAGGAGGAGGTGAGGCGGCGTCGTTGCATCCGCTGTCGCGAGAAACAGGGGCCGCGTAGTCGCGTCCATCATCGAGAGAAACAGGGGCAGCACAAAGAATCCAAAGAACACTGGTTTGAGAGGACATTCAACGCCGTTGGTTGAGTAATTTTAGAGAGAAGAACCGATAATTTTTTGTAGAGAAGAAGATATAATTTTTTGTAGAGAAGAAAAGAGAATTATGACTAGGCCAAAAATTAGGGATTAGGTATTAAGAAAATATAAAAAATAAAAAAAGTTAGTGATTTGGTACATATAATATATATTTGTTGATAAATTAACGTTTTTAAGGTATTAATAAGAGATTTTTAATATATAATAATTAGATTTTTGGTATTGATTATTAAAAGAAGAATGAAATATAATTTTATTAAAGGGCATAATAGTATTTTTAGGTTTTCATATGAATTATATTCCCTACCAAACATCGATTTTTATTTCCGGGTCGCGGTTTCTTGTCTACCAAACACCGTTATACATTTCATATCGTATCTACCAAACATAAGGAATGGTTTTTTCCAGGGCCGCATCAAGAATTCGTTACATTCGACCTATCTCAGTGTGTTTTCATATCTAGGCTACCAAACATGGCCTTATATTATACTATATTCAAATCCATACAAAAATAGGGATAGACTAGTCTTTCACTCTACCATGCCTTTTTCAGCTCGCACACATTTCCTAAGGTCTGAGATTATGTTCATTTCATTTTGGCTTTGTTCAGTTATTAAAATGTCTTTTTTTTTTAAACAAAAGTACAACACATTGACTTTTTTTAAATCTTGACGGCTTTAAAATCTTGACACAAAAAAACGTCACCACATTTTACCATAATTATATTCATTGTACAATATTTTTATTATGTATACTATACCATAGTTATATTTGGTTATCATAGTTATATTCATTATGGCAAAAACTTGTATGAGACCGTCTCATGGCATGAGACCACACAAATTACACATACCCCTACCAAAGTGTTAATGAGTCAATGCCCTAGTTACACTCATTCTAATTGTCTCATACCATGAGACGGTCTCATACAAGACCTACTCATTCATTATACTTGTTTATTATGTATATTATACTTGTTATTTCTTATACCACAATTATATTTGTTGTATTATAGTAGTATTTGTTGCACTATAGTAATATTCATTGTCATAATCGAAGTGTACCATGAAGTACTTTGGTTGTACCAATGAGACTACAGGTATACCACGAAAAGTACAAAAGCCTAATATTTTCCATTTGATCGGGCAAAGCAATAATTTTATTGATACTATACTTCAAATTTCATATTTTTTCTAATTAATTCCAACAGACCCCAAGTACACCAGATAAATTCCATGACTAAATCAATTAATCAATCAATAATGCTGTTTGGCCAGATTCTGGCCGTCCAGATTGGGGTAACTAGTCCTTTTACACGCTGAATTGACAACAAAACCCTTAACAAGGGCGGAGCTAAGCTTGGGCTGGGCTGGGCTGTAGCCCAGCCAGCTTTTAATTTTTTTTTTTTTTTTTATACATATTCTTTATACATATTAATCTTGAAATTTAGTAGTCAGTATTTATATTTTTTTTATGCTTGAATTAGATTGAAAAACAGTGCAAATTCTTCTTATGGTTCAATGTAAAGTTTCCAGACCATATAAACAAGATGGTCCTAAGTTTTAAAAAGTAAGACCAAAACCCAGACTCCCACCAAGTAAAAATGAGAAATGATTTGAAAGTCTGGCAATTGATAGAGAGCTGAAGAAGACGAAGAAGTTGAACAAGTTTTTACAGAATCTCTTGATGGTTGTAGTGGCTACTGTGTTGTTTTTGTCGTTTAAGTGTATGATTTAGTTGTATTAAAGTTGAAAACTACTGTATTGTACCTTAAATATGTACTTTCATTTGTAAAATAAAATAGTTTGTCTTAGTTATCTAATTAAGGCTATAAAACTACTACTATTTACGGTTCTAATTGTACCAAGGTTCAATCGGCCTAAATATTTATTACAAGATTGGGCTTATTTTGTTTGTTTTAATTTTTCTAAAGATTGGGCTTGTTGGGCCAGTTTTCTTCCCAAGAGAAAATCCACTTCTGTTTAGGGTTAAAAAGTATTTGTCCTATATTGTTTAAAAAAGAAATTGTTGGCCTGAATTGCTTTAAAAAAATGTATTGGGCCTATATTGTTTAAAAAAAAATTTGTTAGGCCTGAATTGTTTTAAAAAATATATTGGACCTATACTGTTAAAAAGAAATTGGTCTTATTTTCTTCAAACAAATGGACTTGGCTTTGTTTATTTATAGGGAAGATTTTAAAAAAAAAAAAAAAAAAAAAAAAAACAAAAATATAATGAGTATTACTATACCAATCAATGAGTTAACCGTTGCGGCTAAAGTATCGTGTTTGTGATGATTAATCGTAGGGATAATATGTTCTTAAAGGATATTTTAGGTATGTAAATTAGTTCATTTTGGAAATAAAAAATTGTCACTCTTTCATTGGGAAAATAATAAATCATTTTGAATTTACTGTAGCATGAGTTGATTTTGAAGAAAAACAGTATATAACTACACACCTTTAGGCCTGTAAATCAAACCGAATTGCTCGGTGCTCAACTCGGACTCGACTCGCTAGTGGCTCGTTTGAGCTCGTTCACGATCATCTACAACCGAGCTAGAACACAGTTTCAGGTTCGTCAAGAATTTCGAGCCGAGCTCAAACAACCCATTGTTCGATTCGTGAAGCTCGCGAATCTATTCATATTCCTATAATCATTTTTATTTTTCCATTGTATTTATGGTAGGATTAATGAATCTTCGACGCATTTAAAGGTTTGGAGATTCAAAGCATCTCCAATTAGTTCATTCTAAGACTGGAATTTGAAAGTTCATATGGAAACCAGAGACCCATAATTGCTATTATAATAAGGTTCTTTACAGAATTCACTACACACAATCTCTCTAATTCTCATCGCTTTCATCTCATCTTGTCTTTTGGATGAATTATTGAACTATGCTCATCAATACTATTCAAGAATTCTTCAGTCAGGTAATGCACACCATGTGTTAGATAATATTCCTAGGAGAAGTTCTTCATCTATTTTATGAATTTTAATTTTTATTATCAGTTTGCAATAAAAAAATGTAACTTTTTTATCATATGAGAAATCTGTTTTCAAGTTAATTTGTTATTATTTGTCTAAAGATTTAGAGTTTTGTCATTCCCTATTTTTGAACTAGAATATTGCTCCTAGAGGTTTACTGGGCGATTTGAAGTTTTAAAAATGTCATCTGTGTAACTTGTTTTGCTTTGCTGTTGGGGACATTTCCGACGCCACAAGTTTTTTAATGAAAGTTTATTTCCTATCCTGAAGGAAAATAAAAAAATAGTATCATGTTTAACTGTATTATCAATTTGTAATGGAAACTCCTATGAAATTAACTATTTTATTAGTATTAGTTTGCAACGAAGAAGTGAAGGATCTGTTACATTTCATGTCATTATTTATTAGTATTTTAGTTGTTACATTCACTAACATAAATTATAATTTTTGAATTTTCTACAGTGTGGTGAAATGGATGGTCAAATTTACTAGTATTTACTTAAATTAATTTGTCGGAGTTATGTATGAACTTTTTACAATAGTGAAACAATAGTCCAACTTTTTGGAGTTATTTTATTCCCATTTTTTTCTTTTTTTGATTGTCTAATTTACTTTCATTTCCTTGACTAAATTTTCTTAGTTATCAGATTATCTTAAAGTCATTAAAGGAGGAGTGTGGAATTTGTTTTTAGCTTTTTGTTGGCTGTTAGAATAGGTATACAGAAAGTTATTAAATTTATTAGTGTGTATTGTTATATTATACTTGTATGAAAAAATGGGTTTGAGAAAAATATTGTTGGTTCCGGTACAAGACTGAGGAATACGTGTATGGGGAGGGGGGAATACACGTATACCAATTTTTCAAACTTAAAACCTTACTGAGTCCCCTTTACTCAAAGTGATAAAGAACTAGGAGCTGATAATACACCTACTGACTACACTTGGTGCTGGACAGTTGGCTAACTATCAGTTTAAGTTCAGTGCGGAAATGCGTGAGCCCTGATAGTTTAAAGTCTTGATTAGTTTGCTTCTGAAAACTGATTACTTCACTAAAAGTGTTTAGTAAGGGCGGTGCTCTTTTTAATAGATCAGACTGATTGATTCAAACCTGATAAATCTTATGCAATGAATGAACAGTTAATATGGCAGGTATGCAATATATTTGAGTGCTTGAGAGTTTGAGTAATTTATGGCTTGGAAATTTCCCGTAACCTTGAATGGGTTCAAGACCTTCTGTATTTATAAGTGATTTGAAAAACTATCCGTTGGAGAGATAACCTTTCTTGTCAACTATGTAGAGTGATTCAAACGGACATATCTTCATGCAGCAGCCATCCTTTGCAT
Organism: Ballota nigra; assembly: GCA_947034835.1. Lineage (NCBI taxonomy): Eukaryota > Viridiplantae > Streptophyta > Magnoliopsida > Lamiales > Lamiaceae > Ballota > Ballota nigra. The sequence continues at coordinate 7,029,649 of OX344728.1, forward strand.
GGAATTAGGTAGTCGCATTAAATGCACATTAAATGCTTGCCCGTTGAAAATGCAGTCTGAAGTCAGTTTTCTGTCAGGTTCCGTACGTGCGTGTCCTTCCCGGATTGGTCCACGTCATCAGGTTGGTGAGAATGTCAGAACTTATTCCTGGGCTTCAGGCTTGTCTTATTAAGTTCTTTTTATCTTGAGCTCACCGGTCTTGTCCTAACGCTGACATTCCTTTTGCATTGCTTGGCTCTACTCCAAGTCTTCCCATAAACTCAGTATCATCTTGTTCCCTTCAGGACTGAGTAGTAATGACCTCAGGGTCATACTCTCCTTCACTGAGACTTACTCAGCTAGCTTAGAAGATTGCCATAAGTTCAGGATGGCAAACTGCGTCTTCAGGCTCTTGTCTTGATTGTCATCAGTAAGTGCTCCTCTTACTGAGTACCTGTGAAGTGTAAAATGACTAAGTACAAATTCTAACCAAGACTAGCCTGACAAACAGATGCAAACATCTTTTCAGGGGCTTTGGGATCTAATCAAAACTAACATTGTCCCAACAATTTCCCCCTTTTTGATGATGCCAAAACACTGAAAAGATCCTCAAAACACTTAGAGGAAATAAGAATCTATCTATAAGATAAGACAGTGTTAGAGCAATTCTTGATAAAGTACAGAATTTAAATAACAGCCAAAAAGACAATGAGTTTTTGTCTGTGGGAAAAAGTAATAGATTTCATTGAATGATCTGAAAGTGGTTACAATGAATCTAATCTATTACAAGAAAGTAGTGAACACCTAGACTAATCTCATTTCAGGTTTAAGTCCATAGCCTGCATAGACTCTTGCCTTCAGCTCGTCAAGTCTTCTAGGTTGGTTCACGAACCCTTCAGCCTTCGCAATCTTCAACACCTCAGTCATAATGGCCTTAGTATCATGCTTTCCAGTTCCAGGGACTAAGGGAGGCGATTTGACAATGAATTCAGGGGCCTTCACTTGGACTTGAGCTGCTTCAGCCTCCTCCAAGATCTTTTGGATCAGCTCAGGATGATTGTCCATCATGTAGTCAGTGAAGTGGGTATTGATGTCTTCAGAGTCGCCCCACTTCTTCACCACGTACCATAATTTCACAAACTCATCCCTTGCATCAGCCCAGAACTCCTTCAATGCTTCTGAGATAAACTCATCAACATATGCTTCCCTCTGACCTGATTTTGGCCTTCTGACCTGAAGAATTGTTGACTTCCTTGCAGTTGGCTTCTTTCTGTACTTCCTAGGCCCAGGCTTCTCCTTCTTCCTCCTAAGCAGACTGATCACTGCATCATCGAGTTCTCTTTGTTGAAGCTTAGTGATATCAGTCAGCTTTTCAACCTTCTTCTCCAAGATGCCCATTTTTTCTTTTTGTGCGATGCCAGCTCTGCGCCCAGCCTCAGTTTTCTCAGAAGGTGTCCCCCACGCCTCAGCGCATAACTCCGCCACCGCCTCCGCAGAGTAAGTGATTGGGTTCTTCCTTGTGTTCGTGGGGGGAGACTTCTGAACTGGCTCAGGTTGCTTTGAAGGTTCATCAGCCCTTGCCTTCTTTGCTGCCTCAGCCCTCAGCCTTGCAGCGACCTCCTTATCTTCCTTCTCAGCTGCTGCCAATCTCGCTGATTTCCTCACCCTCAGCACGTTCCCTTCAGGATTGGCTTCAGGATCAGCTTGAATGGTTTCGCCTTGGTTGACTACCTCCGATACCTCAGGGCGGGATCTTTTCTTCTTCTTTTCCCCCTTTTTGGCATCATCATCGGCCTGCGACGGGAACGCGTCAAATCCGCTGTTGATTACGAAGGAGGTTAGGGATTGAACTTCAGTGATTCCCTCCTTCAGCATTTCAACTCTCGTCGAGATACCAGTCCCTGCAAATGATACAGAACTGATTGCAGCATTAACCTTTTTCTCAAAGACCTCCATAGAAAGCTGGAGTCTTTGTTCAGCCTTCTCAATCCTCTCCTCCATCTTGGTGGATTGATCATTTACTTGGGTCAGCCTCTCAGCAATGGACTTTGAAGTCTGAGCAATACGATCTGACTCCAGCTCCAATTTGGACGCTGAGTCTTTAATGGCCTGAGTGAATAAGGCTCCAGCCTGAGCTGCAAGCTTCTCCACCGCCTGATTGAGTTCCTCCTTCCTTTGCTCATCCTTCTCCGTCAGCTTCTTCAAGGTTTGCCTTAGCATCTTCTTTGTGCGCTTCCTCTCGTTCCTCTCTGACTTGGCCGTGTTAGTCATCGTCCTCTTAAGCAAAACCAGCTCCCTGTTTGCAAAGGTGTTGTATGCTGACTTTGTCCATCTGATGTGTTTCGCCAGGGCCTTGACATCTTCATCTTTCTCAGCTCGTAGCCTCATTACTTCCTCCTGAAGTTCAGCTAGATTTTCAGTGATTTTCTCCTTCTTCACCTCCACAATAGAGGTGAACTCAGTGCGTCCGACCCCGGTGATAATAACACCTTCTTCCTTATTGACGGCCTCCTCAGTGATCGGCTGCTTTCCCTTGTCAGCCCCTGTGGCATCAGTCCCCTCTTCAGGGTGCACTGAAGGCAATTGTTAAGTGGTCGTGGCCGCCAGCTCAGGCTCAGTCATGCCATCTCGAACCTTAGGAACTTGTCCTTCGGAACTGGGAGTCTCCTCTGACGCATCAACATCTTTCTCCCTTGTCTTAGGGCAGGGAATCCCGTCATCAACATATGTCTCATCGGCGGCTGAGATGTTCACAACATCCTCAACCACTGGTCCACCCTTGGCACCAGTGTCTTTCACACCTTCCCCCTGAGCCTGAGACTCAGGGATCATATTGTCAACCTCCCTAGCTGTCTCCTCCACAGCTTTCTCCAATGCTCCACCTTGAGCCTCATCATCATCCTCATCCTTATCCTTCTCATCATCAGAAAGGATGTCAGCCTTCGCCTTGGACATCATCTCAACTACCAGCTGCTTTAGGTTCTCGAGATTTAGCAGTTGCAGCCAGCTAGTCAGTCCAAAGAAGGTGCACAACCTTGCTTCCTCAGTCTCCCAATGCTCCCAGCCACGAGCATCCACCAGCATATCTTGCTCTTGCATATTGGATTGTTTAAATTCCAGCCACACCTTCAGCTCGACAACATTAGCTAGCAGCTCCTTGTACCTATTCAGCCCGGGCCAGCACTTAGCTGCCCACTCCGTGGCATTCCCCCTTAGGGTGTTCTCCAACATACCACCCATCATGTGTTCATCTAGCTCCTCCTCCTCCTGCATCTCGAGGAAGTCATCCTCTTCATTGGGCAAGGATTTGGGACAATCTTTGGGGTTGGGGTATGAGGGAAAATCATCAGGGTTAGGGGTAGGATCTGAGGATTGGTCAGGCCTCTGAGGGGAGGGCACTGACTCTGGAATATTTGAATCTGATGTTTGGGGTGATTGGGTGGGTTGAGGTGAGGGATCAGGGTTGGTTTGGGGTTGGGGGTCAGGGTGAGTAGGGGATGTATGGGCTGCTATCTCAGGCTGCAACAACTCAGCCGTCTCGATAGACTTTCTCACTTCCTCCAAGTCAGAGGCTCTAGGAGAGCTTGACTTCTCCCTCTCTGTGATCTCAGGAAGGCTCTTAGCTGGGGACTTTTTGGGTCCCTTCCTAAGTCTTTTGTAGGGCCTCTTCCCTTGATCCTTACTGACGTCATCGTCAGTTCCCTCAGCCTCAGAAACAGCCATCTTGGGATTTGACTCAGTCCCTGAACTCGTGCTCTTCCCTGACTGCACGATCTTTACCCTCTTCTTCTCTACCTTCTCCACCACAGGCTGCGCCTCCTCAACCTCAGGCTCCACAGTCTCATCCCTCCTCTCGAAGAGCTCATCTACCTGCTCGATGAGACTGGTAGCCACCTTCTTGGCCTTACCAGCTGGCTTTTTGGCCTGACCCTTTGCCTTGGCATTGGGATCAGTCAGCCCTAGCATCGTGTAGATATCACTCAGCGATGTGAACATCACCCTCTTGGAAGATAGGCGCGTGCCAAAGGGCAAGATAGCTTTGACAGAGATGTGTTTCTTATCTTCGTCCTTCTTAAGCTTGTCCAGCAACGCCTGACTGATCTGGTCAAGGAAGAACTGCTCCTAGTTGGCTTCCACTCCATCCACGATTGCCCCCATGATCCTCAGTTTGGGCAGGCTCAATTGTTCATGTGAGCCAGTGGACCCAATGACCACCTTGGATACAAGATCCACAAGAGCCCTATACTCCGGCTTCAGGGTGCTCTTGTTCTGACGGGCCTTAAACTCGCCTGACCCCGTCTTAGTCCATTTTGCAAGGAGTTCTCCTTCACCATTCTCTTTGTATACCCTGGGGTTGACGCCAGATGACGGCAGAATGAACAACTCCCTTATTGCTCTCCTAAGGTCGATCTCCACCTCCGTCTGTTCGTAGAAAGGCTCGCCATCAACGTCCTTCTCTCCGGTGGGCTTTAGAGCGGTCACCCGTGTGAATATATCTCCCCTTCTAACAAAAAGGTTGAAGTAGGCTTCAACCACTGCTTTGGGTATCACGGAGACGGGTCGTTTGGTGAAATATGTCTCAAGACCTGCTCCGGAAATCCAGTTGAAGACTGGACGGATTTCCTCCACATTCAAGTAAATGCCTCCATGGAGATGACTTGCTCCATGTGCACAAGCTTGTTGTTGATGACATCATCGATGTTGTCTATGGACCAGGTTGATTTGAGGAACGCCATTGATTGAGAGTAAGAGGTTTTTTTTTTTTGAAAAACTGAAATTGAGTGCTTGAGCAAGAGAATACTCAGTGTGCAAGTGCTTTAGTGTTTACGTAAAAACCTCAATGGCATTCTTTGATTGATAAGATTGAATTAGTTACTCGGACGTAGGGTTGAGATTAATTCCTGAATTTGAAAAGTTTTTGAAATGAAGGGCCAGGATTAATCTCAGCATCAATCATTTACCCATGTCAGTCATATTCCGTATAAAACGGACACATATGTGAAAAAGTAACTGAAGCATTAAATGCTCCGTTGCGCGTGGGTTTAAATATGAAAATGCGCGCTTTTAATGAAAACGGAATGCATTTAATAAAGATTTTCAGGACGAAGGACTCAGGGAGACGCTTGAAATTCACAGAGTCAGGATAGAACTCATACCTGTCAGGGAGACATTGTAGCACCCTGATACCTCGCTGAGTCGAGTCTGGTCTGAGTTTCCCTTAAAACCCTATACTGACTGCTCTCCCGGATCTAAAAGTCCTAATTCCACTGACAGTTCCATAAACCTTGCTTCAACCAAAGGCTTAGTCAAGATGTCAGCTCTTTGCCTGTCAGTGTGAATTTTCTCCATCCAAATATCCTTCTTCTCCACATGATCTCGAATAAAATGATGCCTAATATCCACATGCTTGCACCTTGTGTGAAGCACTGGGTTCTGAGTAATTGCTATAGCACTATTGTTGTCACAATAGATTGGAACCTCATTAGCAAATACTTGGTAGTCCCTCAACTGTTGCCTCAACCATAAAATCTGAGCACAACAACTACCAGCAGCAATATACTCAGCCTCAGTTGTGGATGTTGCAACTGAATTCTGCTTCTTGCTAAACCACGAGATCAACTTGCTCCCCAAAAACTGACATGTCCCTGATGTTGATTTCCTATCAATCCTACAACCTCCATAATCTGCATCTGAATAACCTGTCAGTTCCAAGTTGTCATCTGAAGGATACCATAGCCCCATATTGACTGTCCTTTTCAAATACTTAAGTATCCTCTTAGCAGCCTCCAAATGACTTCTCTTGGGATAACACTGATACCTAGCACACACACCAACTGCAAACGTAATGTCAGGCCTACTTGCAGTTAGGTACAACAAAGAACCTATTAGCCCTCGATACTCAGTCTGATTTACTGAAGTCCCTTCAGTGTCACGATCCATCTTCCAATTTGTGTTCATAGGGATCCTGGCTGGATTGCTGTTCTGAACACCAAACTTATGAATCAAGTCCCTTGTATACTTGGCCTGATTAATGAAGATACCTTGATCAGTCTGCTTGACCTGCAATCCTAAAAAGAAGTTCATCTCTCCCATCATAGACATCTCAAATTTACCAGTCATCAGCTTAGAGAATTTCTCACAGAGCTGATGATTTGGTGATCCAAATATTATGTCATCCACATAAATCTGGACCAAGAGAATGTCATCACCTTCAGTGATCCTGAACAATGTCCTATCCACGGTTCCCTTTTTGAAACCATGGTCTGTCAGGAATTGAGAGAGGGTATCATACCAAGCTCTTGGTGCTTGCTTAAGTCAATAGAGTGCTTTCTTTAAATGGTATACTCTATCTCCAACCTCAAACCCGGGAGGTTGTTCAACATATACCTCTTTATTGAGTACACCATTCAGGAAGGAACTCTTGACATCCATTTGATACACCTTAAACTTCTTGTATGTTGCATATGCAAGGAACAACCTGATAGCTTCCAATCTAGCCACTGGAGCAAAAGTCTCATCATAGTCTATTCCTTCAGACTGACAATACCCCTTTGCAACCAGTCTAGCCTTGTTCCTTACTACAACACCATTCTCATCCTTCTTGTTCTTAAAGACCCACTTGGTACCAATAACACCTTGATGCCTGGGTCTATCAACCAGTTCCCAAACCTGATTCCTTGTGAACTGATTCAACTTCTCTTGCATGGCAATGATCCAGTTCGAGTCAGTGAGAGCTTCTTCAATGTTCTGAGGCTCTTGCTCAGAGAGAAAGCAACAGAACAATGCACTCTCACCATGAAACCGTCTGGTCCTGACTCCCTCAGTTGGATCACCAATGACTTGATCAATAGGATGATCCTCTATCCATGTTCTCTTACCAGGAGTTGTTCCTGAAGTACCTGCAATATTAGTGTCTACAGGCTCATAAAATTCAGGCAATTGAATAGAAGTGGATGATCCTGAGTCTATACCAAAGGGATTAACAAGCTCAATGTCAGGGACATTGATTCCCCTTTGATGAGGTGACTCAGGAACCGCCTCAGCTGCAACAACATCTTCATAGACGGTGCTACCTCAGGTTGAGCCTGTTTCTCAGTCTGAGGCTCAACTATCCCTGATGTGCTGGGCTTAGGAGTGGCACTTGATTCATCATCCTGATCATCGTCATCATCCCATCTTGGAATTGGCACAGTTTTGACCTTTGGATCAGGTTGATTCCTTAAGCTCAGCCTTGTCACTCTTCTTGTGACCTCCCCAGTGTCAGGATTCAACACTTTTACCCTAGACTCATTAGTAGATTCATCAAACACAACATGTGGTGATTCTTCCACAACAAGGGTCCTACAATTGTAAACTCTGGAGGCTTTACTAACTTCAGAATATCCTAAGAATATTCCTTCATCAAATTTTCTATCAAAAGCTTTCAATTGGGTCTTTCCATTGTTGAGGATGAAGCACTTACAACCAAATATATGAAAGTAAGAGATACGAGGTTTCCTCTTATTCCATGTCTCATATGGGGTCTGTGCATGTTGTTTGTTCAGCATGGATCTGTACAGAGTGTAGCATGCAGTGTTGATTGCCTCAGCCCAGAATTTCTTGGGCAATCCCGACTCAGCCAGCATGGTCCTGGCAGCTTCCTTCAGTGTCCTGTTCCTTTGTTCAGCGACACCATTCTGTTGTGGGGTTCTAGCTGCAGAAGTCTCGTGAGTTATACCAAGTTCATTACAAAAGTCAGAAATATATGAATTTATAAATTCAGTGCCCTTGTCAGATCTGATTTTAGTAATGGGCTGATTCTTCTCATTGCTGAGCCTTCTGAGCAACTCTGGAAGCTTCACCTGTGTTTCCTTCTTATTCAATAAGAAAATAACCCAAGTATATCTAGAATAATCATCAATAACCACAAGACTATATTTCCTACCATTCATACTCACAGGTGTTATGTGACCAAATAAGTTCATGTGCAAGAGCTGAAGTATCCTTTCAGTGGAAAGGGAAGCTTTCTCTTTGAATGAAGCTCTAACCTGCTTCCCTTCCTGACAAGCTTTGCACACATGATCTTTGCTAAAAACTTCATTAGGTAGACCTTCAACAAGTGACTGTCTAGAGATTTTGTTAAGAATCTTGAAGTTCAGGTGGCTTAATCTTTTATGCCATAGCCAACTGAGCTCTAGTGAGCTTTTAGCAACAAAACAAGTATTAGGAATAGTGCTGCTCCAATCAGCGAGATAAACGTTACCTTTCCTGATACCTGATAGAAGCACTTGTGTTGATTTGTCCTTTACTGACAATAGGTTATGCTTCAGTCCTTCCACAAAGGACACCTTTTCCACTCTGACTGTACCTATTATCAAGACACCAAAACCTTTAGTAACACCTTTTGAGTTACCACCAAAGGTTACCTGTGGACCATCTTTAGCTTGATATTCTTGGAGAAGACTCTTCATTCCGGTCATATGCCTTGAGCATCCACTGTCTATGTACCAAACAGCTTTGTTTGAGTCTCCTCTCCTCTTGTTGTGATCCACAGCCGCCTGCAAACAAATCAGGCTTTAGGTACCCATTGGGTGTTGGGTCCTATCGTGTCAGTTGTACCTTTCGGGATCCAGACTTGCTTAACAACCCTGATTGCCTCAGAGTGGTAAATCTGTCTCCCTGAAACATCAACATACACAACTTTCTTCTTCTTTGCCTGAGAGGAAGATGGTGTATGAGTGCTAGACTTAGGCTTCTCAGGAGCCTGAGTGGGTGCCTTTTGGGCTGGCTTCCTGTTCTTCCTAGGTCTGGATGCAGCAGGTCTTGGGCCTTGTTCTTGATAAGGGCCCTGTGTTCTATTCCCCCTAGGCAAGTGAGGGAATGGAAAACAGTTAAAGGCCTCAGGATGCCAAAACCATGGGGGTGTCATCATATTTGGCCTTCCCTGTTAGTATTGCCAAGCATGATGGTACCCTCGCTGACCAGTCTGAGGGCTCTTGGCCTGAGTCTTCCTCTGCTTTCGCTAAGGCTTTCTCTGGCCTGAGCTCTCAGGGACCTCCCTTGGTTGCTTCGCCTTTCCCTTGGATTTTGGCTTAACAACCTTGGGGGCAACCCTGACTGTGTCAACAGTTTTCTTGCCCTTATCAGTTTGACGAGCCTGAAGTACAACCTTGGGTGCACTCTGGCCTGCCTGAACAAATACCCTCTCAGTGTTGCTCCCTGAAGCAACATGAGATTGACCCTGTGAGGATTTCTTAGGAACATATCCAAGTCCCTTTTTCTTGTTCCCAAGCATCTAACTGCTATTTATTTCCTCTCTAGCCACTGAGGATTTATTCATTGCTGCAACCTTTTGCTTGAGTGAGTCCTCACTCTTTTTCAGGATTTCATGTCTGGCAAATAGGTCATCAAACTTACTCTTGAGTACCTTCAGCTCCTCCTTCCTGACCAGCTCTTCGCCAGCCAATTCCTTCAGGATCTTCTCTCTTGGGAGACGCTCAACATTGATTAGATCAATCTCCTGAGTTAGTCTCACAATTTGAGCTGATTCTTTAAGATCGGACTGAGTGAGCTGATCATTCAGGTTCTGAACCTCAGTACTCAATTTCTTGTTCTCCTCTACCAAGAAGACATTCGTTTCCTGCAATCTGGAGAAATCAACCATCAATTGATCCCGGCAGATCTGAAGGTTCATTTCTCTGATTGACTCTGAGCTTAGCTCAGGATTTTGACCAGTGTAGGAACCACATACAGAGTTAGATGTTACATCAGGTTCCTCCCATGCCATTAGGCAAACATCATCGTACTCATCATCAGAAAAGAGTTCAGGCGACCTCTCCTCAGGACCATCAGAGTCAGTTGCATCCTCAGCGAGCATCGCTCTCCGGTCAGCAAGTCTCTGGTCTCTCTTGGCCCTCCTGTCCTCTCTTTCCCTTGCACTCAGCTTCGGGCAATCATACTGATAGTGCCCGCTTTTGTTACAGTTGTAACATGTTGGTTGCTCATCTCCTCTTTCCCTCCTTGGTTCAGGGATCCTCCTTGAGTCAGGTTCCCTCTGTCTTGATGAGCTTTCAGTCTTCCCTGAGTGCTTGTCATCATGAGTACGTCTCTGTTCATCTCTGCGATCGGGCTTTGGATCTGAATATCTTCTTTCTTCACCACGATCTCTCCTCTGGTCAGTGTTTCTCCTTTCCTCATATCTCCTCGAGCTTTGGTGGGTTCCTTCAGGTTTCCTGTCACGTGAGTCCTGATAAAATTTCTTATAACGACCAAACCTGGAATTAAGCTTATCAAAGCATCTGGCCATCAGGCTGTACTCCTCAGCAAGCTCTTCCTTGCTCATCTCCATCAGTGACTTAGATGAAGATTCAACAGGTTCAGACCTGGCTTTGAACGTCACACTTTTCTCAGGAGTTTTCTCCTTTTCTTCCTCTTCTGGCTGAACTTTCTTCTTTCTTTTGTTAAGATCAAATTCCAGTGCCTTTAGCTCTGAAAAAAGTAAAGCAGGAGTTATGTTACTCATATCCTAAGTGTTCTTAAGCATAATTACACTGTTATCCCATCTCTCAGGAAGGGCATTCAGGATCTTGGAAGCAACATCTCTCTTTGGAACATCTTTGTCCTACATCACCAACTCATTCATCAACTTGATGAATCTTGACTCCATCTGATCGATTGTCTCATCAGGCAACATCTCAAATGCTTCGAATTTCTGAATGATAATGTTTCTCTTGTTCTCCTTTATCTTTTCTGACCCCTCGCACATCCTGGTCAGCTCATCCCAAACCTCCTTTGCCATTTTTAAGTTCATCAGCCTGACTGACTCCTCGAAGGGCACCGTATGCAAAATGATGTTTCTGGCAACGTTGTCCAGTCCCACCATTTTGATTTCATCGTTGGTCATGTCTTTCCTTTCTTTCGGAACCTGCACGCCAATCTCAAGATGTTCATATCCCAATCCTCTGACATTAGGAATAGTGATCTTGATCGGTCCCTCACTGAGAACACGCGGCATCTGGTCATGGATGGCATCAAGATGCGCTTCTAATCTGAGCTTCCAATAGACAAAGTTAGATACAGAGAATTCAGGTAACGAAGCTTCAAGTCTCCTTGAAGTCATGATGATGCGAGTTTTATGAAAAGCAAACTCAGATATGTTCAATGACCACCAACAGTTTCTCCTCTGAAACTATTAGTATTCAAAGTCAGTGGTCTTTTGAACCACTGCTCTGATACCACTTGTTGGTCCCGGTACAAGACTGAGGAATACGTGTATGGGGGGGGAATACATGTATACCAATTTTTCAAACTTAAAACCTTACTGAATCCCCTTTACTCAGGTGATAAAGAACTAGGAGCTGATAATACACCTACTGACTACACTTGGTGCGGGTCAGTTGGCTAACTATTAGTTTAAGTTCAGTGCGGAAATGCGTGAGCCCTGATAGTTTAAAGTCTTGATTAGTTTGCTTCTGAAAACTGATTACTTCACTGAAAGTGTTTAGTAAGGGCAGTGCTCTTTTTAATAGATCAGGCTGATTGATTCAAACCTGATAAATCTTATGCAATGAATGAATAGTTAATATGGCAGGTATGCAATATATCAAAGCAATAAGAACACGACAAGTTTAACGTGGTTCAGAGACTCAAGCTCCTACGTCCACGGCCTGATTTAACAGGAAATCCACTCAAGGGATTCTTGTTTTTAACGTGCCAAGGTGCACCAAGATCAGCTACCTCACTGACCTATACAAACTTCCTTACTAACTTAACTTACTTCCAACAAACCTAACTTTAGGGTTTTGGTTTCAGTTTGGATTCCAACTAGGTTGAGATTATCCTTACAAGACAAAGATATGCTAAGGGTTGGATATATCTTCATGCAGCATCCATCCTTTGCATGGAATTAGGTAGTCGCATTAAATGCACATTAAATGCTTGCCCGTTGAAAATGTAGTCTGAAGTCAGTCTTCTGTCAGGTTCCGTACGTGCGTGTCCTTCCCGGATTGGTCCACGTCATCAGGTTGGTGAGAATGTCAGAACTTATTCCTGGGCTTCAGACTTGTCTTATTAAGTTCTTTTTGTCTTGAGCTCACCGGTCTTGTCCTAACGCTGACATTCCTTTTGCATTGCTTGACTCTACTCCAAGTCTTCCCATAAACTCAGTATCATCCTGTTCCCTTCAGGACTGAGTAGTAATGACCTCAGGGTCATACTCTCCATCACTGAGACTTACTCAGCCAGCTTAGAAGACTGCCATAAGTTCAGAATGACAAACTGCGTCTTCAGGCTCTTGTCTTGATTGTCATCAGTAAGTGCTCCTCTTACTGAGTACATGTGAAGTGTAAAAATGACTAAGTACAAATCCAAACCAAGACTATCCTGACAAACAGATGCAAACATCTTTTCAGGGGCTTTGGGATCTAATCAAAACTGACACTGTCCCAACAAATATTACTCCCTCCGTCCCAAACTCGTTTGCTATATTACCAAAAAGATTCGTCCCATATTCGTTTGCTACATCTACTTTTGGCAAAAAAAGTAACAATACCTTTTAATATTATATTCTCCATACACTAATAACCAAAAATATCTACTTTATCACTTTAAATACTATAAACAACTCTTTTCTTAAAACCCGTGCAAACAGTAAATGGAAACAGTAAATGGAAAAATGAGTTTGGAATGGAGGGAGTATTATATTTATTTGAAAATATGGCATGTGAAAAGTGTTTACTTGCAGCATTTGTTGTTTCACATGCGTATGATAGTAAAAGCATGAACAATTATATTTTGATATTTTCACTCTACATTGATCACCGAGCCGAGCCGAGTATAGGTATCTTCTCTCGAGCCGAGCTCAAATATTGAATTTGTGGCTCGCTCAAACTCGAGCCGAGTCGAGTGTCAGCCCATTAATTTTTGAGCCGAGCTTGAACATATGAGTGTTTGGTTTGTTTGAGCTCGTTTTCAGCCCTACACACCTTAGTATGCAATTTTGTTTGTTATTTTTTTCAATCTTATGTTTTGAAAAATACAAACCATGTTTAATGTTTTTGTAGCATTATATGGTGAATAATAGTGTCTCAATAGTATGTTGTTTTGATTTAGATATTCCAATTTGAAGGGATTTTTACCCCTTTATATTATCATAAGTCAAGTAAACGGAAAACAAATAACATAAAAGTCATATATAATAACAGTCATAATAATAATCGACTGATAATACTTTTTTTGGAGGACCTCTCATTACATTCTAAAAAAATGTTATAGAAAGCATCATAATACTTAATAATGATGATGAAACCCTAGATCTAGCCTGGATAGAGGAAAACCACCTTTTATCATCACAAAATGATAGAGAGAAATGACCATATACAAAAAGATAGAGAGAAATGACCTTATATCATAATACTTCATCACAAATTCCACAATTAAATTTTGGCCGAGCTGTCCGAGGAGATGGTAATCACTGAGACGTTCTAGTTAACACGAACCGTAGAATCCTTTGATCCAAAAGCGATTTTCACTACAGGGACATGTTCCTCAGTTCTTGGGCAGCCTCGAACATGAACTTATAGATCTGTAAAAGTGGATCTTCATCAAGAATGACACCCCTAAGCGTCTCTTCAGAGGAGACACTCAACAATCTCTTGTGGAATCTACAATTCCCCCTTCAAGTTGGCAAGCTCTCGGCTGACTTTCCCATAGAGTCTCTCCACTATTTTTGAAGAGGGTGGTGAAGTTCACTCTCGAGTTGGGATGGATGATTAATGGGAGTACGAGGAATGTTTGGCTCGAAGAGAGATATGTAAATGAAATGACTTATATTAGAGAAGTTTGTTAGGCTTATGACCAATGTATAGAAAGTTCATTGTATTTATAGACAAAATTGGAGAATGTGAAACCCTAATTGTTGAAAACTCTAATTGGTGAGTAATAGGAATGGTTTCCACCCTTCTCATCTACAAAATATCTGATGTACTTGAGTTACTTAATTTTAGTCTAACATGTCACTTCCTTGGTGATCTTTTTTATAGTTGTATAGTTATCATGTCAATTATTTCACTTATTGAATTATTTAATTAAGTCATTGTTATATCTCAGTATCGATCATATATTGGTATTACTTATAACCATATTTTGTTGATGAAATAAATATATCATATTTATTTTTTTGTAACATTTGTAACAATAATTGGACCATCAAGAATACTATATCATTGGACTCAATTTTTATGTTTCTCATGTAAACAAAACATATTGCTCTGCCAGTCCTTCCTTTAAGCACCCGTTCATTATCTATGCACCATGTAAGGCACTTGGTATCTCTTTTTCCTTCTCGATAAATGAAGAATGTATTCTGATTGCATTTCCCAACCTCTAAAATCTACTGAGAGTGGTATATAAATATGTCACCCAGATCATATCCTCCACTTACAAGGAATGTGAATAACGTCTGTAACTTAATCTTAAACTTTCGAACTATGTTTTACATTATCCTAAATCCCGACCAATCCTGATTTGTTGGCATCCATGCCTAAAAAATGCCCCACCAACAATCTAAAACAACATCATCAACACGTAATGACTTTAGATTTTGAATTTCCCCTTCAATACCATCCAATCCCACCAACTGGCAAACATTGTTGATCAAATCATGAACAAGCTTTGCATAAACAAGAGGGTATGAGGTTAGAGAAAGACAATGTCCATGTTTCTCATAGTGATCTTGCAAGAGGTGTCTTACTTCCAAGCATTCATGGGAGTAAAAAGAATATATGAATGTTTTAGTAGGGGTTTTGAATTTTTTGGTTTTGGCCTTTAGCTTATGAAGTAGGTTTTTCCCTAAATTTACAATTTGCTTCAAGGTACTTGGAGTAAACATGTTTATAAAAAATTGTAATTCCTCACTCAACCCACCGATGAACTTGTCTATGAAGTATTCCTTAGAGTATTCTCCCATAGGATTTAATATAAGCAAACGAGCTTTGAGCCCCTCACAAGTTTCTACATAACCTGAGTAAGAACCATTAAACTTTAATTTATCAAATTCTCCATTAATTTTAGCTTCCTTCCAATCCTCAAATCTAGCAGACACCACTTCCAAAAATTGTTGTCATGTAATATTTACTTGCTTTAGTATAGAATTTTGATACAAACGAGTTGTCTTACTCTCCAAATGCATACATGCTATTCTATTTTTTTGTGAATCCATTACATTAGGAATAAGTTTAAAATACTCATTGCATTTGAGAATCCAAAGCCTAAGGCAAGTTCCATCAAAACATGAAAAATCAATTTTTAGCAGGGGATTTATCGTAGGAATACCTTTCATGTTTATGAAATTGTAGCAGTTTTTAACCAATCCTTTAATGTACATTAACTGACTTTGCATTTTCACGAATACCAATTCCAAAAATTTGCTCTTCTAGCTTCAACTTTGTTGTTTCAAACAACTCTTTGAATCATGTTCTTCCGCCATGGCCAAGGATCGATTGCTCTGAGATACCATTTGTTATGAACACACTAAATTGATAGAAAATGGAGGAAAAATTGATTGAGAAAGGAGGAAATTTGAGGAGAAATTTACGGAGATTAGAGATTTAAGAGAGAGAGACCGATAGAGAGAGATTAGGGATAACAGAAGAATCTGGAAATATATTTGCTTCCATTATCTCTCGTCGTATACCCTATTTAAACAAATAACATAACTAAGATACTAATGGGATTAACATTATAACATACCAAAATCCCAACTTGAATAACACAATTAAATGGGTTAATCCCTTGATAGTAAAATATATAAATGCCCCAACTCCAAGGCTCATTATATTCATGACATATGATTGTGAGGGAAAGGAAGAGGGATTCAGAAGAGGCGGGATTTTTAGGTGGGAAGGCTGAGCGAGATTTCTGAGCGAGAGAGTAAGAAGCGTATGGAGTCAAGTGTTACTAAGGATAGAGTTGTACTTTGACTAAGATTTTAGAGAATCTGAGTGGCCAGAATCTGGACGAATATATCAATTACATCAAAAAACCCATCACTCAAGTCAAAATCTCGTCTCCCCCTGTACTTCCCCTATTTCATTTTACCATTATTAATATGAACCCTTTCTTTCAACTCATCAAAAATCAACGCCTTTAAGACCATCTCCCGCAGCTGCACTACTCTTCCGTCAATTTTGCACTACTCTATTATAGTGTCAGCAAAAAATCTCCAGCAGTTTACACTACTTTTTACACTAAAATAGAATATTCCATCAAGATTCCTTACTTTAATTATTATTTTTATTTATTCCATAATAATTTATATTATAATTCATTTGAATGTTAATAATATAATAAATTTAATTAAAAATAATCTTCACTCATCATAATATTACAATAAAAATTCAAATTACAAAGAAAATAAATAATGCATACAAAATTAAAATTACAATAAAAATTAGAATTGCAAACTAGTCCACACACATTATTCCATATTGGAATATTCTTCCCACAAATGATCAATTAGTGCATTCCGAAGTGCGAAATGAGCCTTCTTGTCTTTAATTTTTCTAAATCTGCCAAGGAAATTTTGAAATCGAGTAGGTTCATTTTCAACAAATTCGACGTCCGGAGATGGCACTTCCTCTACTTCTTCGATTGGAGCATCAAGATCACGTTCATCCTCGATTATCATATTATGCATTATTATGCATGCAATCATTATATCATGCAAATCACTTCTACTCCAAAGACGTGCTGGATTTGCCACAATTGCAAATCGACTTTGTAGGACTCCAAATGCTCGTTCCACATACTTTCTGCATGATTCTTATTTCATTGCAAAATATTATTTTTTTGGACCAATTGGTTCACGTATTGTCTGCACAAGTGTTGCCCATTTGGGATATATACCATCACCCAAGTAATAACCCATGTTGTATTCCTTTCCCTGAATGATATAATGTGTGGGAGGAGCAATACCTCTAGCAAGCTTAGAGAAGAGATGAGATATCTCCAACATATTAATATCATTGTTGGATCCTGGTATGCCGAAATATGCATGCCATATCCACAAATCATAATCAGCAACAACTTCCAAGATAATAGTTGGAGATCCACTTCGACCGGAATATTGTCCTGCCCATGCTGTAGGATAATTTTTCCACCTCCAGTGCATACAATCCAAACTACCTAACATTCCAGGAAAACCTCGTTGCTTACCTATATGAAGAAGTCTAGCAACATCAGAAGAGGTCGGCGTTCGCAGATATTGCTCGCCAAATATCTCCACAACAGCACGATAAAATTTCTTAACACATTCAATTGCTGTAGACTGTCCAATTTTTATGTACTCATCTGTTGCATCTGCTGGAACACCATATGCTAGTATTCGAAATGCAGCTGTTACTTTTTGGAGTGTAGACAAACCAATTGTTCCAGCTGCATTCCTTCGTTGCAAAAAGTACCAATCGTGCTCTTTTACAGCTTCGGCAATGTGGAGGAACAAAGTATGAGACATCCGACATCGCCGATGAAAATGCTCATCGTTAAACGTCGAATTTTCAGAAAAGTAGTCGTTGTAGAGGTTAGCAGCTGCAGCTTCTCGATCACGAAAAATTGTCCGTCGACCAACAACTGAACCTCCATGGGTAGGATTGACATTTGTGTAAAATTGAATCATCTCAGTATTTTGTAGCATTTTTTGTGAAATCATTCGTTGATCCGAATCTAAATTCGCTAAAATTTGTTGTAACTCATCGTCGGATGAGCTTGAGCTTGAGCTTGAAAAGATAATATGGTTGAAATTCATTTTTTTTAGTGAGGCTAGAAAATTGAGTAATGAGATTGTTGGTTGAAGTGAGAAAATAAATGTAATGTATGCTCATTTTATAATTGTTTAGAAAAGCACAATCCATGTGCATTCCATTGTATCCATTGATAAGAGATGCATTATATTAATCTCATCCGTTCATCTAAAATCTGAAAAGTGGTTGGAGTGTAGAAAAGCACAATCCACGTGTTTTCAATTGTATCCATTGATAAGATATGCTTTAGATTAATCTCATTCGTTCATCTAAAATCTGAAAAGTGGTTGGAGTGCAGAAAAGCACAATCCACGTGCTTTCAATTGTATCCATTGATAAGATATGCTTTAGATTAATCTCATCCGTTCATCTAAAACCTGAAAAGTGGTTGGAGTGTAGAAAAGCACAATCCACGTGCTTTCAATTGTATCCATTGATAAGATATGCTTTAGATTAATCTCATCCGTTCATATAAAATCTGAAAAGTGGTTGGAGTGCAGAAAAGCACAATCCACGTGCTTTCAATTGTATCCATTGATAAGATATGCTTTAAATTAATCTCATCCGTTCATCTAAAATCTGAAAAGTGGTTGGAGTGCAGAAAAGCACAATCCACGTGCTTTCAATTGTATCCATTGATAAGATATGCTTTAGATTAATCTCATCCGTTCATCTAAAATCTGAAAAGTGGTTGGAGTGTAGAAAAGCACAATTCACGTGCTTTCAATTGTATCCATTGATAAGATATGATTTAGGTTAATCTCATCCGTTCATCTAAAATCTGAAAAGTGGTTGGAGTGTAGAAAAGCTCAATCTTTGTCTACAAATGTCTATATATAGAATGACACTCCACAATCTCAATATTCCATACACATCTCAATAATATTAATCCTTTTCCAATATATATCCTCTCAAAATGTCTACTAAGCCACGCAGTAGTAATTACTCTCCTGCCGAAGATCTTATCCTTGCTACGGCTTGGCTTGATATTCATCAGGATCCAATAGTGGGTAGAAGTCAGCCCCTTGCTCGATTTTGGCAATGTGTTTGTGATAAATACAATGTCGATAAGTCAAGCTCAAAGCCCTCTCGTAACCTCAGATCGGTGCAGACTCGTGCATCACTCATGCTTAAAGATTGTAGAAAATTCAACGGATGTATACGACAAGTTGAGCTTATGCATATAAGTGGAGCAAATGATCAAATTCTCGTAAGTAGTTTTTCTTTGCCATTATTATTTTTTATTTGAGATGACTTGTCTTTAAATTCAACTTTGTATATAATGTTTGCAGCTTCAACGTGCACATCAGGCGTACATTAACGACACAGGCTCCGAAGATGGGTTCAAATTTGTCCATGTTTGGAAGA
Organism: Ballota nigra; assembly: GCA_947034835.1. Lineage (NCBI taxonomy): Eukaryota > Viridiplantae > Streptophyta > Magnoliopsida > Lamiales > Lamiaceae > Ballota > Ballota nigra. The sequence goes on from OX344728.1 coordinate 7,048,770, forward strand.
CGATTAAAGAATATTTGTGTATCCTGGAAGAGACTCAAACATCTGCCAATGAAAACTCTTCAAACGTTGAGGAAAATTTCACGGATTCCCCATCTTCCAACCCTTCACTCTCTTCATTCACAATTAATTTAAGTGATGAAAATAATAGCAGTAGTAGTTCTCCACCACGGCGCCCTGAGGGGTTGAAAAAGTCCAAATTAAAGAGGAAACAAGGTGAAGATATGTCTACTATTTTACAAACAATTAAAGAGGGGAATGAAAAATTTCGGGAAATGATGGAAAATTCGTATGAAAATAGAGATCGCGCAATTGAAATACAAAGTAAAAAGGTAGAAGTCCTAGAAGTAAAAAATCAATTAAAGAAAGAATCACTTCAGTTTCAGCAACAAATGCGAGACGATAATGTTTTGAATATGAATCCAAACTCCATTGAGGATCCCGAACGTCGTATGACATTGAAGTTGGAGCAACAACATATTATTCGAAAAAGGAGAGAAGCATACATGACAACCTCTAGTAATACCGAGTTTGGTATGTTTGGAGAATTTCCAGATATTGGGGGATCTGGAACCGGCCTTTCCGATTACTAGAAAATATATTAGTTATTATGTATTTTTTTATTGCACGTTTTGATCTTTGTTTTCAATTGTGTGCTTTTTTTTTATGATGTTTTATCCATTTCTAGTACTTTAATGTAATTGTACCCGTATTGTAATATTTGTATCATTTTATTAATATGTATTTTTATTTGACATTATTTTTTAATTCATTGCATGTTGTTTTTAATTGCTCTAATTTTTCTTAATTAATTATACAATACAAATTTATTTTAATTGACATAAAATTGAATTAATTAAATAAATAGTGAATTACCTAGATACAAAACTATAAATATATAGTATATTATTAATATATATATATAAACTAAACTAAACTTAAAAAAAAAAAGATAAATTGTGGCGTCCACAAACAGTGGAACGCCACAAATAGAGTGAATTGGGAGCAAATGACGTCAACGCCAAAATAGTGAGGCCTTTGGCGTCACTGCTGGAGCAAGAATTGGGCCTCCTACACTAAACTAGTGTACTGCTGGAGCCTTTTGGGACGCTTACACTATTCCAATACAAGTACTTCTTCAGAACCTGATGGTTCTTCTCCATTTTACTGCAAAACCTTCCCCGATATATGAGTAGTTACTTTTTTCATGAAACTCTCTCTTATTTCTCTAAAGGCCTGAATTGAAAGAAATACAACATTGATTAATCAGTAATCACTGGAGAATAATGTATTTAAAAAATGAAAAGAATGCAATCAAGTAAATAGAAGCAGAACAAACCTCACGATGTTTGAAATTTTCCTCACCTTCTTCTTTGTCTATAATACTAGAAAGTTCCATTGCATCCCTTTTGTATTGCAACTCCAGAAAGTGACTTAAACGTCACTGAAATCCCAAAATCACACAAATTTCAACACTAATAGCATTCCAATAAATCCCAAGAACATGATATACTACAAAATAAGGGTAAATTGGGGATTGTTGATTACTACCCTAGATGCAAATAAGGGATTTTAGAAGAAAAGCCTAGTGAATGATATGAGGATAGGTCAGGAAACACACACATATATGCGGGTAAACAATTACACTATACAACATCCAATTGATCGAAATCAATTTGGATTAAAAAACCTCTAATATGAACCCTAATTTCTCAATTGATTGTATCTGCAACTAACTCAAAAGGAAAAACTCTATCAATCCACTCGTTGAGAACTAAATACCTGAACGCGAAGCAGAGGCTCGTTCGAAGCTCTAGTCTCCGGAAAAGAGTCATCACCAGCTGGAGATTCATGAGTGGCCATAGATCTAAACCCGCCTGAGCTCTTCAATTTTGCTGCATCGCCAACAGTCGGCGCCGTCTCTAGTGGCCTCGTCTTAGCCAGATTGGAATAGAGAGAAGAAAGAGAGATTTTGAGAGAGGGAGAGAGATTTGAATTTTGAATATTGTGGTGGAGTGAGAGTCTGGTAAAAAGAGGGCTCATTCGGTAGGTCTCATAAGAAAAGGGGCCAAAGTAGAGATTGAGATATGTTTTAAGGATGAAATGCATTTGTTAGTGTGTGATAAATTGTAATTAAAAACATCTTATAATAATTTGGTTGTTTGGTAGAAGAATACCCATAAGAAAACAATAGAAATTTGTGGAAAATTCTATTTTTCCCTTCTCACTATCATTTTCTTTCAACCTATGCAAATTTCATTTTTTTTTCAAGATTTCTCCTGGATTGAAGCAATTTGTAAACCTAGAATTAAGTATACCCAAAAACAAGGGAGGCACAATCCAAAAAATATGAGAATTATATAAGCAGTGTTAACAAAAATAAATAGGAGGAGACACCAAATTCATGATAAACACAAAAAATAATAACCATTTGAGTTAAATCAAATTAAAACTTTGTAGAAATTGAAGAACATAATTTCCACCAAACCACATAAATTATATTTTTCACCCTCTACAGTAATTGAAATTGACGAACTAAATCACATAAAGCACACTCAAAATTAGCTAAAAAAACTTCTCTTACCTACAACCCATCCTTCCAGCCAAGCAAGTACCTTCGTGCTCCAAAATACAAAATTGCAGATCTAATTTTGCAACATGAAATTCAGATTATTGAGCAAACGTCTGCAAATTTCGCGAACCAAATCTACAAATTCCGCAAAGAATTTCAATTTTTCACCAACAAAATGAAGACGGGGACGACGGTGAAACAACGAAGCCGAGCTCGGATTTATCGAAGAAGACGATAACCGTCGAGAGGGAATCGGAAGAGAAGGGAAATGTGTAGTTTTATTGATCAAGTCAAAGTTCGTACAAAATTGGTTGGTTCTGGGCGAATCTCGGGTATTTATAACCCGGCCCAGCCGAAAGGATAAGTCGCGTTAACGACTTTAGTACAATTATGAAATAGCAACTATCATCTAACACCTAAATGCACTCTCCATATTCACTAATACACTCGCCTTCATTACGCAGGTTACGCACTACCTCCAATCGTAACATTTGCCGCCCCTAAAGAATTTGCTTGTCCTCAAGCAAATAAATGTGGAAATCTTTGGGAAGTCGAGTGATAATCCTCCCAGGTTGCTTCTTCATTCGGTAGGTGAGACCAACGAACGAGAACCTCGGTAGCTGCCGCATTACCCCGCTTCACCATTCGCCTAGCAAGAATCTTCAATGGAACCAGTAAAACACGACCTTCACTATCAAAATCAGGTAACGATTGGCTAACCTCTCGAACACTCCCAACTTTCTTCTTGAGCAAAGAAACATGAAATGTAGAATGAATTTTAGCTGATGGTGGTAGAGCTAGCGTGTAGGCCACTGCACCCACTTTTCTCACAATCTGGAATGGTCCAGCATATTTCGGGCTAAGTTTCCAAACATGGCTTTTATGCAATGTCAATTGTCTGTAGGGTTTAAGCTTTAGGTAGACCCAATCACCCACTTCAAACTCACGCTCACTTCGATTTTTATTAGCAAAAGTAGTCATCCTCTCTCTGGCCCTTTGTAGTAGAATCTTCAACTGTTGAGTGACATGTTGTTTCTCAGCTATAGTTTCAGAAACACCCTGAACAGTACACTGTAGATGAGGTCCAAAGGCTAGCATAGTTGGCTTATATCCATATAAGGCTTCAAATGGGGAGATTTGAAGTGTTGTATGGAAATTGGTATTGTACCAGAATTCAGCTAAAGGCAACCATCCTGCCCATTTATTTGGACTTTGCCCACACATACACCGTAGGTAAGATTCTAGACACTGATTAACTCTCTCTGTTTGTCCATCCGTTTGTGGATGATAGGCTGTACTTAGGAGCTGCTGCACCCCAATTAGTTTGAAAAGTTGTTGCCAGAAAGTGCTTGTGAAGATTTTGTCTCTGTCTGACACAATGGTAGAAGGTAATCCATGAAGCTTGTAGATAGAATCTAAGAATAGTTGAGCTAAATGAGAAGCTGTATAGGGGTGTGCAATGGGTATAAAATGACTGTATTTGGTGAACCTATCCACAATCACCCAAATAGTGTCATACCCTTGAGACTTTGGTAGCTGCTCTATGAAGTCCATAGTGATATCAGTCCAGGCTTGTTCAGGAACAGGGAGAGGTTGTAACAAACCTGGAGATTTGAGCAGTTCATGCTTGCATAATTGGCATATGTGACATTGTGACACATATCCATGCACATCCTCCTTAAGTGTAGGCCACCAAAATAGTAACTTGATCCTATTTAGTGTAGCTGCCTCTCCGGAATGACCCCCCATAGTAGAAGTATAGATGTAGGATATGATCTTGTGCCTTAGATCAGAACTTGGACCTACATATAATTTTCCTTTATATCTTACCACCCCAGCAGAATAATGATAAGCAGATACATTGTAGGGATAAGCCAGGCTTTCTGTGATGACTTGAGAAACCAGTGTATCCCCTTCATAACTTTCTTGAATCTCCTCCAACCAGATAGGTTTATGGATAGTAATTGCTGACACATTGGCTTGCTCTAACTCTCTCCTGGATAAAGCATCTGCCACAATGTTCTCTTTCCCACTTCTATATTCAATAGAATAGTCATACCCCAATAATTTTGTTAAGTACTTATGCTGAAGAGGAGTAGAAATCTTTTGTTCCAGTAGGTACTTAAGACTTTGTTGATCAGTTCTGATGGTAAAAGTAGCATGAAGTAAATAACTCCTCCATTTCTCCACTGCTTGGATGATAGCTAGAAATTCTTTCTCATATATAGAGAGACCAAGGTTCTTAGGTCCCAAAGCTTTACTGATAAAAGCCAAAGGATGTCCATCCTGAATGAGGACAGCACCCAACCCAGAATAGCAAGCATCTGTCTCTACTATAAACCTCTTTGAAAAATCAGGTAAACTGAGCACTGGTGAAGCAACCATTACCTCTTTAAGTTTCAGGAAGGCTTCATTAGCCACAGTACTCCAAACAAACTGACCCTTCTTAGTTAGGGAAGTTAATGGCTTGGCAATAATCCCATAATGCCTGATAAACTTCCTGTAATAACCAGTCAGTCCTAGAAATCCTCTTAGGGCCTTAACTGATGTTGGTGTAGGCCACCCTTGCATCACTTTAATTTTCTCTGGGTCTGCACTAACACCATGAACAGATATAATATGTCCCAAATACTCCACTTGAGTCTTACCAAATGTACACTTAGAAGCTTTAGCCTTAAGTTCATGATTCACCAGTGTTTGAAAAACTGTTCTCAAATGACATATGTGTTCTTCCATGCTAGTGCTGTATACCAATATGTCATCAAAAAAGACTAGCACAAATTCCCTTAAGAATGGAGCAAACACCCTGTTCATGATAGATTGAAAAGTAGCTGGAGCATTTGTAAGTCCAAACGGCATGACTACAAACTCATATAGTCCAGATATAGTAACAAAAGCTGTCTTAGGAATATCCTCTGGATGGACTCTTATCTGATGATATCCTGCTCTAAGATCTATCTTAGAAAACACCTTTGCTTTACCCAACTCATCTAGGAGATCATCAATCAAGGGTATAGGATAGCTGTCCTTAACTGTTATAGCATTTAGTTTCCTGTAATCCACACAGAACCTCCAAGTCCCATCCTTCTTTTTCACTAATAACACTGGAGAAGAGTATGGACTGTTACTGGGCTGGATTACTCCACTGGCTAGCATTTCTTGCACTAATTTCTCAATCTCTTGCCTCTGGACAAATGGATATCTGTAAGGAGGCTGCTTTACTGGTTTGGCTCCCTCTTTAATGGGAATCCTGTGATCTAGAGCCCTAGAAGGAGGCAATTCAGTTGGTACTTGGAATATTGAATCAAATTCAATAAGTAAAGGTTTTAGTTCTGGCACTGCATCACATTTACCTAGCTCAGAACTTCCCTTTAGGATACACACATACCCCTGTCCCTCACACTGCCCTTTCCTGATCATTTTTTTTAATTTTTGTCCTGAGATCATACTGACCTTCCCATCAAATCCAGTCCCTTGTAGGACCACTGTTTTCCCTTTCCTTTGAAATGAAGCAGTATGTTTCCTGAAATCCAAAGATATAGGCCCCAACTGACTCAGTAAATCCACCCCTAAAACCATATCACACCCTCCTAACTGTAAGATTCTCATGGGAGCACCAAACTTATGTTTCCCCATCTCCCATTCCAGGTATGGGCATCTTGAATTACACTCCTCTTTACTTCCATTTGCCACCGTGACTAATAAAGGATTGGCCTCCTCAATAGTACAACCCAATCTCTTAGCAGTATTTGAGTCCAAAAAACTATGTGTGCTGCCTGAATCAATAAGGATAGAGATCAACTGTGCCTTGACCTTTCCAGTTACTTTGATAGTATCGGGATTCTGCAGTCCAGAAAGAGAGTTTAACTTCATCACTTCTTCTTGTTCTTCTCCCACTACTAGCTCATTTTCTTCTTCAGAATCATCCTCTACCCAAATGACAAAAGATCTCTTGCATTTATGTCCAGAGTGGTAAGTCTCATCACAATTGAAGCATAGATTCTTACTCTTCCTTACTTCCATCTCTGCTGGTGTCAATCTCTTTGGTGGAGGTAGTTTACTAATAGATTTATCTTTGTCTTTAGTGTCATTATTCCAGGAGTTCTTCTCAGAATTCCATTTACCTTTGAAACCTGTCTTCTTCTCTTTTTCTCTGCCTTGTATTAAGTGTTCTTGCCTAATGGCCAGTTGTATAGCTTTAGATAGCTTATCCGGTGCCATGATCTGTAGAGTGTCACTGATTTCGTCCTTCAATCCACTTATAAAACTTTTGATAAAATACCGCTCAGTAAGATGCGGATTCTCTGTGAGCATGAATGTCTTCAATTCATCAAATTCCTTTACATACTCCTTCACTGAGTTAACTTGTTTGAGCTTGTTAAATTTCCCAATCAGATTGTCATCATCAGCATTAGTGAACCTTTCCAACACCATCTCAGCAAATTCTTCCCATGTTAGTTCCTCTAAACCATCTATGTAGTCTAGATACCAATTGTCAGCCTTATCTTCCATATTCATAGCTGCTAGATTGATTTTATCCTCATCAGGCAGAGGATTAAACTTGAAATATTTATAACACTTTTTTAGCCAAGCTCTTGGTCTCTCACCACGGAATATAGGAAAATTCACTTTAGGTTTTTTATATGCTTGATATTTAGCACCGTACCTTCCATTGTTTGGGTAATCATAGCCTCTCTGAGTCGGATACATGTCCATCTCATCGTCTATATACGGATCTGAGTATAGATCTGGTTCGACTCTTCCATTTGAGTGATACCTCGAACCTTTAGGAGGATGAGAACCTCCTCTGGACATGTGTGGATGCTGGTATTTCTTTGGTATTACTCCAGTGACGGTTTTGCTAAATTTAGAATCATCCGTCCCTGTATATCGAGTACCAAATGGTGGTTTAAGAGGCATTCCAGGAGCTCGCATAGGCGTAGGTAGGAGTCCAGCTTCATTACGGCCACTAGAATTGCACACAGCTCCTCTAGTTATATCACCATCTCCATTATTATCCGTCGTTCGAAGGTATTCCTCTTCGTCACCTTGAGCTGGAGCCTTTCCTTTGTCTAATCGATTCGCTCCTAATTGCCTCACCATCTCCAGCATCTGTTGTCGAAAAGCTTCCGCCTCTTTCGATTGTTGCTCGAATTGTTGTAGTAATTCATCCTTCATCAGCTTCTGGTCGCTTTTCATTTCATCAACTCGCGTCTCTAACGCGGAATAGTGATTCTCAAGTGAATTAATCCTATCCGTATTGCTCACCATGATAACGTGTTGTAATGCGCAGGGATCGAATAGCTCTGAGGCCACTAAAACAGCGAAGCCGAGCTCGGATTTATCGAAGAAGACGATAACCGTCGAGAGGGAATCGGAAGAGAAGGGAAATGGGTAGTTTTATTGATCAAGTCAAAGTTCGTACAAAATTGGTTGGTTCTGGGCGAATCTCGGGTATTTATAACCCGGCCCAGCCGAAAGGATAAGTCGCGTTAACGACTTTAGTACAATTATGAAATAGCAACTATCATCTAACACCTAAATGCACTCTCCATATTCACTAATACACTCGCCTTCATTACGCAGGTTACGCACTACCTCCAATCGCTCCAATCGTAACAGACGGAACCCTAAGCGGCAGAGAATGGCGGCCTTGCAAAAAAGACAACGAGATGTTCTTGAACAAATTGGCGGGCGGGCGATGATGGAAAAATAAGACTTAGGTTGTGACGACAAAAGAGGAACCACGATGACCTTGCTTTCGATGGAATAAACAGAGATGAAAATGACGAAGGGGGTTTGTGAAATTTTCACTCTGAGGGAGACTTGAGGAGAAGAAGGGGATGGGGTTATTTATGAAATTTCCCAACTTATCCTACACATCGGTGACCCATGAAAAACAATCGGAGGGGGGAGTGCCCGTTGGGGAAGCTTAAGAGTTACAGTGAACTCTTAGAAACCTTTAACTGACGGTCTCTTTTCTCGGGCACAATTGAAAACATTTAAGTCCTACCAAACATATGAAAAGGGCAGAATTTTTTTTTCAAGGCCTTAGCTTACCTACCAAACGAGTACGAAAGAGATTGAGCGGTCATATGGAGAGAGAAAAAAATGTCCTTTTTTTGCAGAAGAAACATGAGGTACTCTCTGACCAAAATGATTCAATTTGCCTTCCTTCTGTATTTGAATGATATAGGAAAAAGTTTTTCTTTGTTTTAAATGATAGTGGAAAAAGTTTTTAGTGTAACTTTAAATATGGAGTAAACTTTTGTGTATAAATGTAGTTTTCTCGCTAATGATCAACCAAATCCTTATACAAAAGTTTGCTTCATATTTAAAGCTACCACATAAACTTTTTTGGAATTCAACCCCATTCAAAATAGGTACTAGTATAGGTTGACACCCTATGATACTTTATACAGTCTACTGACATTGATTTAACAGCTACTGCAATTTTATTGATCTGTCTATACTATATCATAGTTACGTGTACTATATTGTAATTGTCTATACCATAGTTGGTTGTAATATACTATAATGATTATGTGTACATTATAGTATATTCGATATACTATACCATTTTCTTTATCCTGTAGTTATGTTAGATATACTATAACTGTTATTTCTTATTGTATAGTATACTCAATATACTATAATATTTTTTAATTAAACTATAGTTATATTCGGTATACTATAAATATTATCCCTTGTACTACAATATATCAAAATACTATACTATTTTCCTTGTACTATAGTTATAATCTATGTATTTATACATATTGAGTGTCATTCTATCATGACCTCATTATTCAATAATTCATCAAAAAACTTAGTAAAAGAAATACAAATTTTAGAACAAGTCTCGATAACTTTACAACTGTAATTCAAAACAAGATTATTAGTTACAACAAACAATTAAACTCTAAATAACATAAGAATTAACTCCAAGAAGTAAACTTTATCTCTCTCTTGTTGTTTATATATCCCCAACCAAAGACTTTTAGCTTCATTATTCTTCCTTTTGCCCCTGTTTTCACTGAAGATGAAGCATATCCTTTAGAAATGTGCATCCAAGCATGCCCCAATACTCCAAAAACACCATGGAACAATAAACCAAGAAAAGATGAACAAAAAAGAACCTTTTTTTTATATATCCACAACAAATTTCAGATTAAAACATCAATTGCAGTAGAAGTAACATATGATTTTAGTTGTGTGAGTACAAATTACTTCAAAATTCACATACAATTCCCCTAAATATAATTACTTCAATTACATAAAAAAATATATAGATTAACCGGGGATGACAATATTTGCCCGCCCCATGGGTACCCGCCCTACCCCGAGGCATTTGGACCAGGTCGGACCCACCCCGTTTTGAGAATGGATCTAGTCTGGGTCTTAGGTTGGCCCCGTGGGTACCCACCCCGTCCTGACCCGCCCCACACGTATATACATATTAATGTATATATATTAATATATAATTAAATAGATATATTAACATGTTATATGTGTATACTTTAGTATAACAAAAATATATTAACGGAACTGAACTTGATATTTCATCTTTTATTTTCTAATTATTTATTAAATTTATTTTTGCATTTGATTGTGTCAATATTCATTCCTAGTTTTGTATAGTAAATCAAATTATTATCACTGACATGTCTTCAATCTATGATTTAATTATATGACAGATGTTGATGATCGATTCTAATCTCGTGGATTAGTAGCTGTTTTTAGTCGTTAATTAGATCACCAAACAATAACGTATGATTGATTACTACCGAAAATAGTAAATACGATAGCTCGGGGTTAAGAAAATATAAATATGAGTATTGATTTCACATTTATTTTGTGTGTGTGTGTAGATTTAGGTGTATGAATGTGTGTAGGCAAAGTTTTGATGTATTTATGAATTTGTACTTAGTTTTATTATTGAAAATTTATGGTTTTTATACAAGTCCTCCAAGTAGGAGGTGGAATGACTCTTGCTCACCCTGTGTGCATGCTTGACACATGGAGAGTTGACTATTTGACCTTATCTAAGCTAATTTATATCCTCTAAACTGGATTAGCTCGTATTAGTGAGCTGTTCGTCTCTTTCGGACTTGTCCATGAGAAGTTCTTAGCTTGATTTAGTTGGTCGATTAACTTTTTGCCTTGGCTCTTTGGCTAAAGTAGTTCACCATGGTCTTATTTATATTGGGAAGGTCTTCATTTTGTTGTAGTTCGTCTTGACAAAGTAGGCCGCTCGACAGTAGTAGCTCATTTGGCTAAATCATGTCGGATGGGTCCGGTTTAACTTGCTTAATCTTGCTTTTTGTGGGATTAATTAACTTAATCATGTTCGCCTTGAGGGTGATGTAGCTAGCCTATCAACAATCGCCCCCTAGCATGCCTTTATGCTGTGAGGCAAGAGGCGAACTGCAAAAGGACGGGCAATGACCTTGAGCTTCTTGGGCGAACTGCATCACCTTGGACGGACTGCATCGTAAGGGCGACGGTTAGAATTTCGAGGCACTTGGCGTGTCTCAAGGCGTGACGTGGGTGACATGATTGCCACCGCCCACACACGCACGAACTCGAGGCGATGCGCCCCCAATTTTTCTGAGGAGGGCTTGCACGCGTCTGTGTTTTGTAAGTTGGTTCTCCAATTATTTTCCTTTTTTCGATTTGACCCCATTTTTTGCTTCCTATAAAAGGAAAAATTCCTTCATTTTCTTCATTTTCTCGACACTTGCAGCGCCAAAATCCTTACTCTCTCACTTTAAATTTTATGGCAACCATTTCCGGTGACGATTTCTTCTATTACAAGCTTTTAAGGTAAACTTTTCTTGTATTCTTCTTTTCCTTTGCTTCAATTTCATCTTTCTTTGGTTAACAATCCCAAACTTCATCGAACGTCCACCTAATCGCTGCCGCCGTCTTCTGGTATTCTCACCGGAAAACTCCATTAGAGTCGCTTCAAGCTTTTCACACTTTTATTTTTCAAAAAAATTCAATCAAATGTCCTCCACTTCACGAACTGAATCAAATCCTCCTCGAAACCCTAGAAAATGCCCGATCGAAGAGGCTTCAAGTCCCGTTCCAGTTGTGAATATAGATTCAGATCCGGAGGCGGCCTCCGTAGTTTGATTTGTTGATTTAGGAGCTCGCTAATCCAGGGAAGAGGTCGTCGAGGTCAATCCGGCTCGCGAAGTTGTGGAGGAGACCAGCTCGGACCTCCACTTCGAGGAGGAAGGCAAGGCCGAGGTGCAATAGGCCGCCCCGATAGACGAGCTGACCTAGGAGTATTTAGAGAGCATCAACTATTCGATGCCGAATCCAATCGAGCACCAGATCCCAACCGCAATAGCTCGCCAAGTCAACTGGGATACCTACGAGAGAAAGTACTCCATTCGCTTCCAGAAACCAATTCACGGGAAGCGAAAAATCAAAATAACTGACTTTATGGCGAGCTACATCGTCTCGTTGATTACGGAGGATGAGCTACCAAAGATCAGAAGAGACTATAAGATCCCTTATGATATTTACATGTATGCGCCATTGGAGGATGACCGAGCAGACCGACCTCCAAGGGGATGCACGGCCATCAATCTTGAGATTCTTAAAATTGGGGTGATGCTTCCTCTTCACCCCTTGATTGGACAATTTCTGGAGCAAACCAACTTGGCAGTTAGCTAAATTACTCCAGTTGGGTGGATGAACCTGATGTCGATCATGGTTCTGTTCGCCCTCGAAGGATACCCCAATAGGCTGACCGTGGACGAAGTAAATTACATCATGGCTCCCACAACCTGTACTGGGGATGAAGCGGGCTAGTTCTACCTTAAGGCTCGCCCAGACCTTATGGTGGTTGAGGGCGTTCCCAACAAAGTGAAGAACTGGAAGCATGACTGGTTCTTCATTGGCGGGGACTGGCGAGCTTCAGCTCGCCCCTATGGTGGTGTTGAGCGAATCAATTCACCGGCGAAGTTTGGGATTTTAAAGCTTGAGTTTTACTTCTTCAATGTGTTTTGAGGAGGTAAAGCTAATTTTAATCTTTTCCTCTTTATTTCAGGTCCCAAAACTCTCAAGTGGCGGAGCACCAAAGACGAGGCTGACGACCTCTTTCTGTTCGCCCTCAGCCAAGTTACCCTCAGAAACAGAGATGATCGTACTGTGAGCCATCTTTGCTCAGAGTCTACACGACGAGTAGCTTGCCTTACAACTTATCCGCACTATCTCGAGGCACAACCAAGATCCCTGAGGGTAAGAGTCTTTTACACATTTGGCGAACCACTTTTGTTATTTTCCCTTTTTTTATAAAAACTTCTAATACTTGTAGTTTGCCTATTTGCAAATCAGCTCATCACCGTTGCGATCCCCAATGCTTTCACACTGCTCGACCAGCACATCTGGGAGATGCCGCACAAAAAGGGAAGGAAGAAGGGTGATCCCCTCATGAAAATGGTAGCGCTCATGGAGAATCCAAAGGGGGGGTCCACGCCAGGGTACTAGCTCTACCCCCTCCAAGCAGCCCGTCCCTCCAAGTAGTCTGCCGGTGGCTGATGCCCAAAAGAAGAAACAACTTCTCCATGGAGATGGTACTCCCATCTCTGAGGCCGAGCGAGCTCCGAAGAAGAGCAAAGGCTCTCAAGGGGGCGAGGTGCATGTAGCTTGCCCGACTGAACAAGAAGCAGCTCGCGCTTCCTCGGTGGAGGTCCTAAATGAGCAACAGGATATCTCTACCGCTCAACACAGGAGACTAGGGTCTCCGAATGACCAAACTTTCTTAGGTTGGGATGATGGTCGCTTTTCTGAGTAAGTACATTTATACATAGCTCTATTTATCATCATTTTTTTAACACTTTTGTTTTCACTTTTTGTAGATATTAGTCTTCCTGCTACCTTGGACATTCACATGCTGTACACCAGTTCGCCTGGTCAAAGGTGTCGACCTCCCTCAGAGAAATCATGAGCTTGCACGTTCGGTGAGCTACTAAGTCGATCGCATGGGCTTAGACGAAGCCACTGTAGGATGCCGTGAACGAGAAATCTCCTCGTGATAATGATCGTCTCGCCCTCATCCAAGCAAGCAACTCTGTGGTCACAATCCAAAAACTGGTCGACCAGGTGGACGACCTGGAAAGGGATGCGCGCCAACACATCAACACAGTTCACCGCATCTCCTAAGAGATAGATGATGCCAAAGCTAAGGTAAACTTGGCCGTTTCCAATCTCCAAGAAAAGGTGAAAGCTCACCAGGCCGCTGAGCAAAGTGCTCTTGACATTCACCAGAAGGTCTTTGAAGAGCTTAAGGAAAAAGAGGATGAGCTGGAACAAATCCATACCCAGCTCGCCCGTGAGAAAAAGAAGAGAGAGAGACGGTCGAGAAATGAGCCACTGAAGTTGAGGCAAAAGTAGCTCGCCTTGAGAAGGAGTCTGAAGGTCTGATCACTCGGAACGAGCTGGTGGCTAAGTTGGGGGCAAGCTCGATTTTAGGCTATGTAAGTGCCTACGTTGAATGCCTTCGAGCTATAAACGAGTTCAACATCCCATAAGTCTTGGCTGGGATAGCAAAGAAGTTCACCAAATTCCTCTAGGCCAACTCTCCTCCCCCGGGCACAACACTCCAGATAGGCGACCTGCCTGAATATGGGGTCAAGATCGACTTCCTTGGCCCCAGCATTTAAATTACTCATCCTCCAGAAGGCGAGGACGAGCAAGAGGAGGAGGCCGAGGTTGAGGTAGATACTGAAACTAACCACAAAGAGAAAGCCTCGGCCGAGCAAGTTGAAGTCGCAGCAGGGTTAATCGCTGAGCTGACTATGGATGTGCCCGTCGATCCAGAGACTAGGGGAGCTCCCCTGATCGACCCTCGAGATGACAACCTTCCCCCTCCACCCGGGTAGGGGTCTTAGGAAATTAGGACTTGTAACTTTTTTCTTTCTTTTGGTTATAGTTGTTCGCTCCAATAGGGAGTTGATTTTGTAATCTTTTGGGCGATCTGCCTTGGATTAATGTAAACTTTTATTTTGCTCATATCTTCATTATGTATTAATTGCTTTGCATTTATTTTCATGCTTCACAATCTTAATACATATGTTTGGGCTTTGTTCAAAAAGAACTTTGCCTTAGAAATGGAATAAGTGCCTTGGCCTTAGGCTATATTCATTTTAGAAACGAACAACCTTTACTGGGCTTGATCAAATAACCTGAATTGTGCCTTGCGCTTGAATCTTCTCCTTGAATGAACAACTATTATTGAACTTGGTGAAAATTTACAAGTATGAAAATGGTTAACTTTACAAGTCTTTACAAACTAAGTCAAAGTAGTTCGACTACTATACACTTTGTCAAACAACGTTACACTTCTCAAAATACTAAAAATGTACAAACACAAACAAGTTGCTAGGCTAAAGTAGTTCGACCAGCAATTCTTGTTCGTCTTCTAACACTTAGTGAAAATTTCAAAAAATTAGGCAAGTTTTTGGGCCTTACTTGCACATATGCAGCTCTTGCTCGCCCCATAGTTAAAGTAGCTCGTCCTATTGATAATACTTCTTCAAATGAACTGCATTTCAGGAGTATTGGGCTAAGTTGTCTTCCATGTCTTCAATATCATATGCACCATTGGGTAACCTGTCCGTTACCCTATATGGGTCCCTCCCAAGTCGGTCCAAATACACCTGGTGGTGGGGCGAGCTTCTTCCTTAGGACTAGGTCGCCAACTTTGAATTCCCTCAGCTTGATATGGGAATTATAATAACGCTCTGCTCGTTGTTTGTATGTTACATTTTTTAGCTCATCCGTTATTCTTTTTTCCTCGAGCAAATTGAGTTCGACTGATAAGTTAGAGTTGTTCGGCTCTTCATCAATGTTGGTTGTTCTAATTATTTTAGTCTCTAACTCAACTGGGATGACTGCTTCTGTTCCGAATACCAATGTGAATGGTGTTTCTCCCGTACTGGATATAGGAGAAACTCTGTATTCCCACAAAACATTCGGGAGCTCCAAAGACCAATTTTCTTTACTTTCCGTCAACCATATCTTTAGAACATGTTTGATTATTTTATTGAAGGCTTCAACTTGGCCATTTGATTGTGGACGATAAGGGGTTAAAAAAATATTTATTGATCCCCTACTTGGTGCAGAAGTCCCTTAGCCCTTCCCATCAAACTAAGGACCATTATCTGTAACAATTGTTTGGGGAACTCCAAATCGACAGATAATATTCTTCCAGATAAAGCTGATCATCTTTTCTTGGGTAACTTTGACTAAAGGCTCTGCTTCTGCCCATTTGGTATAATAATCAACTGCCACAACAGCGAATCGTACATTTCCTTTTCCAGGTGGAAAAGTTCCAATGATGTTCATTCCCCATCTTGCAAATGGCCAAGGACTGAAAACATAATGAGCTCTTGTGCTGGAGTGTGGATACTTGGGCAAAGATTTGACATTGATGACATGCTCTTGCCATTTGAATAGCATCTTGATGTAGAGTTGGCCAATAGTATCCTTGTCTTATTGTTTTGTAGGCTAGAGCTTGCCCCCCAGCATGGTTTCCACAAACTCCTGAATGTATCTCTTCCAAAGTAGCGCGTCCTTGCCCCCTAGACAAACATTTGAGAAGTGGGATTGAAAAGCCTCTATTGTAAAGTTGCTCACCCACCAGGGTATACCTGGCTGCTCGTTTTGTTATTTTGGCAGCTTCAAAAGGATTGCTTGACAATTTACCATTATTTAAGTATTTGGCTAATCATCATCATCAAGTAGTCCGTCCACCTGGTTGACTTTGTAATCTGAGGTTGATGGATAGGGATTTTTGGTGATGATGATGTTTGATAACTCTGATGGCCCTTCACTGGTTACTAGCCGAGCTAGAGCATCAGCTTGGGTGTTGCTTGCTCAGGGTACTTGCTCAATGTATACTTGTTCTAGCATTGACACCAAGTGAGAAACTATCTTTTGATATTCCATCATTTGTTCATCCTTGGCTTCGTATTCACCCCTAACTTGATTTACAATGAGCTGAGAGTTTCCAAAAATATGAAGTCTTCTGACTCCCACGACAAGTGATAAGTGGAGACCTGCAATAAGTGCTTCATTGTTTGTTGTCATGAATTCGAATCTGACTATTGAGGTGAATACTTGTCTATCGGGGCTGATGAGAACTACCCCTGCCCCCGATGCCATTTTGTGGATGAACCGTCAATATAAAGATGCTAGGGGTGATTTAGCCCTCTCATCAGATCTTGGGGAAAAGGTAGTTCAACTATTAAGTCGGCTAATACTTTACCCTTGATCGCTGTTCGAGGAGCATAAGTGACCCCTAATTGACTTATTTCTATGGACCATTTCAATAGTCGGTCAGCTGTATCTGGGTGATGTAGGATTTATCTGAGTGGGAAAGTTGTTAGTACTTCAACTTGTTGATCGAAGAAGTACGATCTTAACTTCCTAACACTTATGACAAGTGTGTATGCTAGTTTTTCAGTTGGTGAATAGTTCACTCCAGCTTCATGTAGAGCTTAGCTGATATAGTAGATAGGCTGATGAAATTTTCCATCTGCCCGCACAAGGACGGAGCTGATGGCCAGCTAGTCTTTATGTTTTTCAAAAGCACTCTGGCAGCTGCTCGTCCATGAAAACTTGCCTTTCTTGATGGCTTCAAAGAATGGACGACACTTGTCTCCCGATCGAGATATGAACTAGTTTAAAGCAGCTAGGCATCCAGTTAGCCTTTGTACTTCATTTACTGAGCGAGGAGGTAACATATCCACGATGGCTTTCACTTTCATGGGGTTGGCTTCGATTCCCCATTTACTGACCAGATGGCAAAGGAACTTCCCCGAATGTACTCCAAAGTTACTTTTCTTTGGGTTTAGCTTCATGTTATATTTTCGGAGAATATCAAACACCTGGAAGAGGTGGTGGAAGTGGTCTTCCTTTATTGGGCTCTTCACGTCTATGTCATCAACATACACCTCCACTATCTCTCCGATGTGTTCGTCGAACATTTTGTTCACTAGCCTCTGGTAAGTTGCCCCTGCATTGATCAATCTGAAAGGCATCCTCTTCCAGCAGAGCAGGTTTTTGTTTGTATAGATGTCTTGTCTTCTTGATTATCAGGATGCATTGGAATCTGGTGGTAGCCAGCAAATGCATCCATGAATGTGAACATTTCGTGCCCGACTGTACTGTTCACCAGTTGATCAATGTGCGGAAGGGGAAAATTATCCTTCGAGCAGGCTACATTCAATCGATAAAGTCTATGCAGAGCCTCCAGGTTCCATTTGGCTTCCACAACAGAACCGGGTTTGCCACCCATTGAGGACACAATGCCTGCCGGATTAGGTCATTGTAGAGCAGTTTTTTTACCTCTTCATTGAGTGCTTGATATTTATCTGGCCCGTACTTTCTTCATTTCTGATGAACTGTTTTTCTGGTCAAATTAATGTTTAGCCTATGACAAGCATCCTTCGGGTCAATTCCCACCATGTCGGCATGGGACCATGAGAAGACATCGAGGTTCACCTTGAGGAACTCACCCGTTCGGATCCTGCAAGGCACAGGGAGCTCGAACCCAATGTAGAGTTCAAGATCATCACAATCAGGATTAACTTTGAGGGCTTCCAGCTCTTCGACTAGAGTTTCTCGCCGTTTTTATCCTTTCCATCATTGACCAATTATTGGTCCCTCAAGATTCAGCTCCTCCTCGATGTCCATCGGGTCAACCCCCAGGCGGGCTCAAAATCTTCGGCTAGCCTTGGGTCAAAGCTGTTCGCTGGGTTGGGATTCTCCTAACTAGCATCTTGTGGTTGCTCATCAACACACATTGGTTGTTTGCCCATTTGCATAAGTTGTTCGCCCTCAGGCAAAGGCTGTTCGCCTGAGGGTAGGAGTTGTTCGTCCTGGTCCATCAAGTCGTCTTAGGGTTCCAGGATATCATCCAGGACAGATGGTTCAATAGTGGGGTAACTGGTGGATGCTTCCATCGTTGAAACCCTCTTTTCACTTGATTGAAGTTGAAGGAGATACTGTCGTGCTTTTTTCTGGTCTCCCTTCAGCGAACTAACTCCTTTAGAAGTGGGGAAGTTTACACAATAATAGTAGGTTGAAACTGCTGCGTTGAATTCATTTAGAAAAGATCGGCCGAGGAACCCATTGTAGGTAGATTGTTGATCATGTCTTGCAAAAGTGTCACTATTAGAGCATCTACAATGGGAGTGAGGAAACCTATGTAGATTGCTTATCTTACCTGAAAATTGAGGAATGAGGGATTGTGAGTAAGATGATGTGGCATGTGTTGATAGGCGAACAACTATTGACTTTAGGCGAACAAGTTTTGAAACTTAAGCAAGGATTTTGGCATCAACTAATCAATGCGTACATGACGAACAAGAATGATATAAAAGTGGTGCACAAACTAATCAAAAGACTATATAAAATTTCCACATACCTATTAGACGAGCAGCTTTCATGTGAATGGCTCCCACGAAAGATGAAGATCCAAACTACCTAATCCATGATGAACTGATTGGTGAACAACTTATCACCCATCATATTTAAGAGGCGAACTACTTTTAATGCAAAGCACGTAATGGAGATCGATATTTCAAGCACGAGCGAACAACTATGAAGATGAGATAAGGCCCAAATGAAGAATTTATAACTAAGATTAAGCTTAGATAAGGTCAAATTAGGTCAAAGGGACACATGTCAAGCATGCAAGCTTGGAAGTCCAAAAGTCTTGTCTACCACCTACTTGGTGACCTATATAAATAAAGATGCTCTCCATTAATGAAAAATAAGTTCAAATACAAAAAATTTCTACTACACACACTCACACACCCTCAAAACTCACACATACGAAATAAACACGTAATACATACACGTATTTACAATCATTTTATCCAATCTTTCGTATTTACTATTAACGGTAGTAATCAATCACACGAAATTATTTGGTGATCATTATTTCGATTTAAAACAGCCATTAATCCACACGATTAGAATTGATTACCAACAAATTGACGCTAGAAGGAGGTTCGAACCTCCGATTCGTGTTAGGTTGCAAGGGGATTCAAGTCAGGAACTTGAAAATTTAAAGACTTTCTTGAGTTTTTCTTCATAAATTCAAGGAGAGTGTTCTTAGTGTTCTTGGTGTTCTTCAATCAAACATTTGAAGACTTGAAGAATCAAATAAAAATCTAATCAAGATTGCACAGTGTAAAGATACTCAACTCTCTCACCCCTCGGCTAGGACTTCACATACCAGAGCCTCTTAAGCTGGTCAGCGGGCACAAGATCCACGGCCAACAAATAAGGCCAGACCATCAGCCGTGACACATGTAATGCCTTCAAAGCTGGAAGCATTGGCTAGCAAACCTGGCGAGCTAGCCAGAACTATAGCCGCCTTGCAAGCCTTACAAAAACAACAAGAACAACCTGACCCATCACAAGTGAGGGCCAGATTAAGGCCTGTTGAGACACATAGACTTAGGTTGGCTTGTGACGAACAATAAAATGAAGCTGACAGTGCCCAAGTCCAAAGGGCCAAAGGCAAGGCAAGGCAAAAATGGTTGAATGGGTGGAAGGCCAAGAGGAGTCTGTTCCCAGCCGAGCAGTAGAGTCAAGTCATGGGACATCACGACCCATTGTACTAGATAGGTTGGGCTGACCCAAGCCAGCACAAGAAGTTGCTCGCCTAAGGGTAGGAGATGGGCGAACAACTCTTGTACCAGCTCGCCCCTCCGTTCACGAAAAAGATTGTCCAGATCTGGCTTTGGGCATTTGGGACCAAATGCAGCGAGCAACCCCAATATTGGTCCCACTAGTCAAATCTTGTGTATTGAGGAAGTTAGATTAAATATCTTTTGTAAAAATCTTTTAGAAGACTAAACTGAATAATAAATAAATAGCAAGTAAAGCAGTATATAAGACAAGATCTAATGTGGTTCGGATGTTAAAATCTTACATCCACTCTCCCTTTTACAAGGGGCCTTACTAACCAACCAACTTACTCACGAACCACTAGAATTAACAAGTACCAGCACCTTGTTACACCCTTTAGATCTAACTTCGATCTAAAGCTTAACTTACTTCAACCTTATCTAAAGAGATGAATAGGTTGAGTATTTTGTTCCAACTTACAAAACTCCTTAATCAGTAGATGAATATCGAAAGCCTAAGAGTGTTATATTGCTTGAGTATAATGTAAAGCTTGAGAGATTTCTTCGTGCGCGTAACTAGTTCTTTCTTCAAACTGGCACTCTTGTATTTATAGAGTTGATTAGTGTTTAGCCGTTGGAGAGCTAATCTAATCAGATCTCTATTTATGGAAGCTTCAATCAATCAATTCCCTAATTGATTGATTGGGTTGGTGAGATCCTTGGATTGATTTCTTCAATATACTTTCCAATCCGATCATGTTGACTTCATTCAAATTACCAACGGTCAAATGCTTCCTTTGCACAACTCTAATGCTTCCAGAGTAGGTTGGACCAGATACCAGATGACCCAGAGGTCCTCTGGTCCAGAGTCAGTTGTGAAACAAAATTTTCCTTAAAATCAGGAGATGATTCTAAGCTACTTTTGTTTCACCAGACTCGTCTGGTCTGGACTCGTCTGGTTTGGGGAAAGGTCTTCTGCCTCTGGTCTTGATCTTCTCTGGTGAAGTCTTCTGGTGACTCTTCTGGTGAAGTCTTCTGGTCTGGCAGTTCCCCCTAGACTAAGTCCTAATCTAGTTCCTCATCTGGTTAACAGGTCCAGATGGTCCTATTACAACTTCTGGTTTGTTTTCTAACTCATCAAAACTAACAACATTTCTCCTAACAATTTTCCCCTTTTTGATGAAGTTAAAACAACACCAGAACTGAACAGAAAAGCATGAAAAGTAAATAAGATAAGATCTTAGAGTAGATCTTATCAGGCAAACAATTAGACAACAATAAGTTGTCTTTCAAACAGAAGAGATAGAAACTTTCATTAATGAATCAAAAGAGATTACAGATTACAACGCAAAGTTCCTATTTTAAGCATATCTTTTATCATCCTTTGGCACAAGGAACCAGTCCATAAAGCAATCTTGAACTGCTCTGAGCTCTGCAGTACTGGATGGAGTGGAGTCTTTGAGCACCTCAGTCTTGAAAAGCTTCTTCAGGTCCGCCCAATCAATCTGGTCTCCATTCATTGGTGTGTTGAGATAGTGAAATTCAGGAGCAGTCACTTCCAAATTAAATTGGATGGTGGAATCCATCAGCTGCTTGTAGAGGTCAGGATCATAAGCCTTCATCCAAGTGTGGAAGGTCATGTTGATTAATTCTTCATCCTCTGGAGGTGGCCTCTGGATATAGTGCTGGATAAACCAGATTATCTTAGCATCTTTCCACTGCTCAATCAACGGAACAGGCACAGTCGAATCAAAAGATCCTTCTCTCCCGAGAGGCAAAATGTCCATCACTTCCACAGGCTTCTTCTTCTTGGAACTTGAACCCCCACTGGCACTAGGAATAGGAAGACCAGCTTCTCTTACCTTCTTGTTCTGCCTTCGAACATATCTTCTCCTCTGTTCTTCATCAATATTCTTCCTTATTCTTGCAGCCTTCTCTTCTTCAGTTTCCTCTCTATATCTCTTCTCTGCTTCTTCTACCACTTATTCTAAGAAGGTCTTCTTCACCCTTTTTATATTCTTCTTAGCAGGACCAGGAACAGTCACTGGATCTCCTCATCTGCTGTAAGCTGTTTTGCCACAACAAGAGATTTGAGCTCATCCTTCTTCTTCTTCTGGAGCTCAGCCTGAGCCAGAGTACTTTCCAACAGGTCCAAACGACCAGAGTGGTTGAAAAGAGTTTCATTAGTACTCTTTGCCAGATCAGTTCTGGCCATCTCTTCCCCCTTTTTAACTTCATCAAGGAGGGGCTCCATGATCTGCTTGACCAGAGTTGGCAACTCAGTATTGGAAGAAGTTTGTAGATCTCTAAGCTTCCTTGCTTCCTCTACATAGGCCTGAGCCTCAGCCACCAGGCGCTCCTGCTTGTTCATCATCTCTTGCAGAAAGTCCTTCATTCTGGCTGTCTCTAACATTTGAGAAGCCATTTCTACCTTAAGTACTGAAACATGATGCAGCTAGTCCAGTACATACTCCTGCAGTTGTCTCTGGCTATCCATAATGTCAAGCTTCAAGAAAAGACCATTGGCCTTGAAAGCAGCCTTAGCAGAGGCAAAGGTAGACTTGATCTGCTTCAAAAATCGTTTCCTCTCCTACCTGATCTAGTGCTCAATCATAGCAGGTCCCAGATGCTACATGGCCTTGCAAAATCTTCCAACCTCCTGGATCTGCTCATTGAAGAACAACTTCATCTTGGTAAGCATGGCTGGAGTGACATCAAAGTCTTCCTCATCAGAATACAGCTCTGGGGGAAATGAGAAGTGAGGGCCAAATGAGTAAGAGGGGCCCTCAGGAGATATCATGACTCCTCTTTGGATCAGGAGAGTCCTGACCACTATCTTGGCAGATTCTGGCGATTCAAGCTCTGCTGGATTCTGGACATTTAACTTCTTCTTGATCTCAATCTCCCAGTTAGCAAATCCAGATGTGCTCATCTCGTCCAGAAGAAGAACCAAATCTTCAACATCTTCTAATCTGGCCTTGCTCCAGACTATGCCATCAGTCAAATCTGCCAGGAGGGGTAAGTGCTCCAAGAGAATGGGAAACTGCTCTCTTAGCCAGAGCTGAGCACTTACACTCATACTCTGTCAGATGGGGCCCATATCTGTGTCAGTGAAGGTGAAGGGAGTGGGCTTCCGAGTAGAGGGGGATGAGGCTAAGTTGGTAGGCTCAAGTGAAGCATCCTCATCTTCACTATCATAGCTAATGGAGCTTGTGGGGGAGGGAGGAGGACCAGGAAATCCCAAGGCATAGAAGAGGAGGGATATGGATCTGTTTGAGTAGGAGGAGGGATAGGTGTTTGGGTTTGAGAAGTAGAGGGGTGTGTCTGAGTGGAAGTGGAAGGGTGTTCTGTACCAGTAGGGGTAATGGGCACCTCTGGTACAGAGGCTGTTTGTGGGGATGAAAGGTTAGGGGGTAGAGGTATCTGAGTGTGAGAGGGAGAGGTTGTTTGAGTAGGAAGGGGAGAGGATGTATGAGGGGGAGTCTGTTCTGATGCAGGTATAGATGATGGTTCACCAGAAACAGATGGTTGGGCTAGAGTTTCTGGGGGGGAAGGCAAGGTGAAATGAGATTAACATGAGGGGGAGAAGAGGGGTTTACCTCGGCTGAGTCAACACCAGCCGGAATCTCATCAGGGGCAGATACAGTGGCCTCTGTATCTGGAACAGCAGCAGCAGACGAGGTCACATCCACCTCCATCTCTGGTTGAGCTGCTTCCTCAAGGGCCAGGTCCAGAGAAATGTCCAGAAAAGAGATGGAGTCTGGATCTTGCAAAATGGCTCTCCTGGCCCTTAGCTTCTTCTTGAGAGTAACCTCTTCCTCAGCTTCAGAGTCCTCCTCATCTGTAGGCTCATCCCTAAGAAGGGACTTCTTCTCTGCCTTCTTCAGTTTCTTAGAATTCTTCCCAGAAGGCTTGCTTGCACAACCTTCCTCTGGTCTGGGACTCTTCTTCGTAGGACCACCCTTCTTAGCCTTTGGTGAAGATACCGACTCTTCTTCACCACCCTTCTGCTTCTTCAAAGCAGATGAAAGAGGAATCTGGTCATCCCCTGATGAACCAAAAAATACCACATTGGAGGAAGCAGGGGGCATCAGACTTCTTCTTCACATTTCTCTTGCCCTTTGGAGGGGAAGGAATAGCCTGAATCTGCTGGGCAGGGATGGCTCCTTCTCCATCCAAATCTAGATTCCCGTGCAGAGGTCCATTCTTGTTGAAAAGGATCTTGGACTTGTTGAACTTCTTGCAACCACTAGCCTTCCACACCTTATTCGGTAGCAGATGATCCAGAATAAGGGTGAGTGTTAGGATAAAAATTGTTTATTTTTGATGAGTTAAAACAAACCAGCAGGTGTAATAGGACCATCTGGACCTGTTAGCCAGATGAGGAAATAGATTAGGACTTAGTCTAGTTGGAACTGCCAGACTAGAAGACTTCACCAGAAGATCTACCAGAAGACCCCTCCAGAGGACTTCACCAGAGGACTTCACCAGATGAGATCTGACCAGAGGCAGAGGACCTTTCCCAGACCAGGCGAGTCCAGACCAGACGAGTCTGGTGAAACAAAAGATGCCCAAAATCATCTCCTGATTCCTCTGAGTATTTTGTTTCTTAACCGACTCTGGACCAGAAGACATCAAGGTTGCCTGGTGTCTGGTCCTGCCTATTCTGGGAGAATCAGAGTTAGGCATTGGAAGCATTTGACCGTTGGTGATTCAAGTCAAGTCAACAAGATCGGATTGGAAAGTATTTGAAGTCAATCAATCCAAGGATCTCACCAACCCAATCAATCAATTAGGGAATTGATTGATTGAAAGCTTCCTTATTTAGAGATCTGATTGGGTTAGCTCTCCAACGGCTAATTCCTAAGCATCTCTATAAATACAAGAGTATAGTTTCAAAGAAAGGCTGGAGAGAGATCTCACGCGCACACGAAGTTCATATCCAAGCCTCTTGATAATCAAGATTTAGTACTCTTACTTTGTTCATATTCATATTCACTCATTTAAGGAGTTGTTGGAGACTCAACCTGTTCATCTTATTTATATAAGGTTGTAGTGAGCTTTAGATCGAAGTTAGATCTAAAGGCTGCTGTAAGAAGGATTTGGTACTTTTCAATTCCAGAAAGTTAGTAAGTGGTTGGTTGGTTAGTAAGGCCCCTTTAATAAAAGGGAGAGTGGACGTAGGATTTTAAACATCTGAACCACTATATATCGTGTGTTCTTTATTGCTTTCCTTTCATATTGCTTTTCTTTTTAGTGCTCTTATAAAAAGATTTTGTAAAAGACTTAAATTTAAAGCTTCCGCAATTAATCTATCAAGTGGGACCAACAAGTGGTATCAGAGCAGTGTGTCCAAGACCACTGCTTTGTAAAGCTTTTTGGTGTTCACCGGGTAGATCCATTGCTCTTTATTATTTTTGGTTAAATTCTTGTTAAAATTTTAGAAAAATGTCTTCAAAATCTTCTTACAAGAGCCGTAAATTACCAGAATTCTCTTTCGAGGATTATAGCCACTGGAGCTTCATGATGAGTAATCATCTTAGAGCTATCCATCACCGCATGTTAGATGTGGTAGAGAGTGGCCCAATCAAATTTTACTGGACTCCCATTGATGATGGCAGGTCAGAGTCCAGGGTGGAAACCAGTGTATCTGCAGAAGAGAGAACTGGTGAACGAGTTGCAAGACAGAAGATATTAAAGAAAAAGGATGAGCTTGACAATGATGAGAGAAAATTATACAACCTAGACCAGGTGGAAAGGACAAAGATCATAAACACTCTCACAAAGAAGGTGATTGAAAAGGTCAGAACATGTGCCACGGCCAAAGAGATGTGGGACAAGTTGGCATTGCTCTGTGAGGGAACAGAGAAGATCAAGGACAACAAGCTTCAGGCTGTTCAACACTCATTTGACACCTTCAAAATGAAACCAGATGAGACAATTGACCAGCTGGATATGCGTCTCACCAATCTCCTTAACAAGGCTAGTGCCTTAGGTAAGACCTATTCTGAAAAGGAAATAAATAGTAAAATATTACGTTCACTAACCAGCAGGTGGAGAATCAAAGTCACCGTGATTAAAGACAATAAGGATCTCAACACTCTGGATCATCATCTTCTGTTGTCTGATCTCAAAGCATACAAATATGATCTTCAAGAGGAGGATCAAACAGAAGAGGTTTCCTGTTCTGGTCAAAAAGGAGTTGCCTTCTCCTCAACTATCAAGTCAGATGACAAGCCTAAGGAGTCTACTGTAGATGACATGAGTCTCAAAGAACAGGTAGCACACTTCTAACCCGTAAACTTGATAAGATTAGTTCTAAGTATGGCAGGTACAAAAAGCACTGGAAGGAATCTATCAGAAACAGGAAGAGTCCTTTCAAGCCTGCAGAAAAGGAAAAGGCATCTGGAGACTCAAGGGAGACCAGATTCAGCACTCCAGAGAGGAGGAGAGATGGCAGCTCTGGCAGATCAGATTACCAGAGGAGAGATAACAGTTCTGGCAGACCTGACTACTAGAGAAGAGAGAGTAGTCCAGCCAGAGCAGAGTACAACCAGAGGTGGAGAGATCCAAGTCCCAGTCCCAGAGGTGACAACACATGCTACATTTGCAACAAGCCAGGGCACTACAGCTATGATTGTCCTCAACTCACTCCTAGGGAAAGAGAAGAGAAAAGACTCAAGAGAGATATGAGATATGCTGATAAGAGAGCTTTGCTGGCAGAAGCAGAGGAAGAGGATACTAGTTCCAGTTTATCTTCTTCTTCTGATTTTGGATCTGATGTATGTCTCATGGCAGACATCACTGAGGTACCATAAACTACCTTATGCTTATCCAATTCCAAATATACTGAATCCTCTCATTCATCTGGTAACTCCAGAGAGTCTGATATGCAGCAAATGTTATTAGATCTCCAAAATTGTGTTCAATTATGTCAAAAACTTGAGAAAGAGAATGGTAGGCTCAGAGCTGAAGTTCAATCCTTATCTCATGAGCAAAAATCCACCAGAGAAATCAAGAGAGATCATTCCAAAGAAGTCTCTGTACTTCAGGAAAAGGTCACAGAAAGAGATACTCTGGTAGACCAGCTCATCAAAGAAAAGAACTCTCAGGAAGATGAGTTCAATGAACTTAGAGCCAAATACCAGACTCTTATCAAGGGAAAACAAATTGAGCAAACTATAGAGGAGATACCTATGCCCAGAGAAGCTCCAAAGATACCAACTGTTGTATCTATTATATCAGAGTCTTCTCAGCTTATTAATGATAAGAGTGGTTTAGGATATTCTGGAATTACCACTAGATCTCATAAATATCATTATAACAAAGACAAGTCTGTAAGAGCTGGTGAATTGGTAGAAATCTGGGATGAAAAAGACTCTACTGGTAATGGTTACAAAGTAGTTCACAATCCTGGTTGGAAAAGGAACTACTCTACTAATCATTTAGAATATAGACCAGAAGAGTTGACTGTTCTGGAAAAGAAAGTCTCAGAGACAAAACTTCATAATGGGGAACCAATGAAGATTGATGGTTCTGTTCAAAACAAATCTCAAAGAGTAAGATCTAATCAGATTGAAGGATCCCAGAGAAATCCTCAAATTGTGGAACCTAAGCAGATTAGGGGACCTCAGAGGAGATTCTCAAGAAGGGGGAACTTCAATCAGAATAGAAATTCTCAAAGAGGAAACTATAGACAACAGAACTATCATCAGAACCAGGGACCCCAAAGATAGTTCTCTCAGAGGAATCAATTTCAGAATAGATACACTCAAAGGAACTATAATCACCAGAAAAGGTCTAGTTT
Source organism: Ballota nigra (assembly GCA_947034835.1). Lineage (NCBI taxonomy): Eukaryota > Viridiplantae > Streptophyta > Magnoliopsida > Lamiales > Lamiaceae > Ballota > Ballota nigra. The sequence goes on from OX344728.1 coordinate 7,076,806, forward strand.
CCATCAGAACCAGAGTCCCAACAATAGAAAACCGACTGATCTGGGTAGTTATGACACCAGAGATGGTTCTTCTAGGATGTATCCTTACAACCAGACCTTTAAGACCATGTCTTTGAAGAAGGCCATTCCAAGGGCCAGATTTGAGAAAAGATACACCAGACCTATTTATAGAAAAGGTGTTCTTATCAGACCAGTAGCTCAATATGTCATTGTTAGAGGACATGTGCTGGTAGATAGATTTGGAAGGAAGATAAGATCTCCTCATCCAGCAAGGGATGATCTTTATCTTTGGATTCCTACAAAACCTGCAGCTAACCAATCAGGACCCAGCACCAGTAGGGGACCTAATTAATTTCTCTGCAGGAGGGATAAGAGCCCATTGGAGAAAGGACTTTCAAGCAAACATGTGTGGTACATTGATAGTGGATGTTCCAAGCACATGCCATTTGAGAAAGATCATCTCCAGGACTTCAAGCCACTGAATTGACCAAGAGTGATGTTTGGTGACAACAACTATGGAGTCACCAGAGGCGTTAGAAAGTTGATCATCAATGATGTATATGTAGATGAAGTCTACTACGTTGAAGGACTCAAGCATAATCTGTTTTCAGTATCCCAATTTTGTGATAAGGGATACTCAGTGAAGTTTTCGAGTGATTCATGCACTGTCTTTTCTTCTGATTATAATGATATCTTGCTAATAGGCTTGAGGAAGGGTAACATTTATCTTGCAGATTTTAATGTTGCCCAAGGAACACTTGTTTGGTTGCAAAGGGATCTGCAGAGAACAGTTGGCTTTGGCACAAGAGATTGTGTCATCTGAACTTCAAAATACTGAACAAGATTGCCAGAAAATGTCTAATTCGAGGTCTTCCTAATGAAGTGTTTAAGAAGGATCAGGTTTGTGGTTCATGCCAGAAGGGTAAATAACCCAATACTTCCTTTAAGGATGTCCAGAGCACAACCACAACCAGAGTACTTCAACTACTTCACATGGACCTGCTTGGAACTGTTTCTCCTCTTAGTTTCAGTGGTAGGGAGTACACCTTGGTGATAGTAGATAACTTTTCAAGATACACTTGGGTAGTGTTCTTATTTAAGAAAAATGAAACTATCACTAAGCTGCCAGAGTTCTTCAAGTAGATTCAGAATGAGCAGAACCAGAGCATAGTGAGGATCAGAAGTGACAAAGGAACAGAGTTTTTGAATTCACACATTGCAGAGTATTGAAAGGACAATGGAATTTTTCATGAGACATCTGCTGCCAGAACACCCCAACAGAATGGAGTAGCAGAAAGGAGGAATAGAACCCTCAAGGAAGCTGCAAGGACTCTTCTAGCAGAGTACAACACACCACAAAGATTTTGAGCAGAAGCTATCAACACAGCCTGTTATACTCAGAACATATGCCTAATTGCCCAGAGACATAACAAGACTCCATATGAGGTATGGAAAGGTAAAACCCCATCTGTTTCATTCTTTCATGTTTTTGGATGTAAGTGTTTCATCCATGACAATGGGAAATCCAAATTATAAAATTTTGATGCTTAAGTTGTAGATGGAATATTCTTAGGATATTCCAGCACTAGCAAAGCATTCAGAGTCTTTAATAGGAATTCACTTTGTGTGGAAGAAACACCTCATGTTGTTTTTTATGAATCTGATTTTGAGTGCAAGGTGGAGTTAAAGTCTTCTGATTAGCCATAGAATCAGACTACTCCCAGAGTTATCAAAGTCAATCCACCTGTTCTTGATTCAGATTCAGATTCAGGTTCAGATGATGGCCCATCTTCTGGTTCTCTGAAGCAGAAGCCTTCACAAGGAGCAGAACCAGAAGAGGTTGGAACTCCTGTAGGGGGAAGCTCTCCTGTAGTTGGTGATAATCACCAAGGCACTGCAGTAGATGGTCAACCAGGCAAGGCCACGGGAAGGAGGACCCTGGTTGATCACCCCAATGACTTGATAATTGGAGATCCAGCTAAGGGTGTCCAGACTAGGAGAACTCTTAACTTAGCTGCCTTATTCAGTTGTTATGTGTCCTTGATTGAGCCCAAGAACATCAAGGAGGCACTGAAGGATTCAAACTGGATTGTTGTCATGCAGGAGGAGTTGAATCAATTCACCAGACAGGATGTTTGGGAGCTGGTAGACAGACCAAGACATCAAAATGTGATAGGCACTAAGTGGGTTTTCAAGAAAAAGAAAGATGAGAATGATGTCATTACTAGGAACAAGGCAAGGCTAGTGGCTCAGGGCTATTCTCAGTCTGAAGGAATAGACTATGATGAGACATTTGCTTCTGTTGCCAGACTAGAAGCCATCAGATTGTTTCTAGCATATGCTGCTCACATGAAGTTCAAGGTATACCAGATGGATGTGAAATCTGCCTTTCTTAATGGGATTCTCATTGAGGAAGTGTATGTGGAACAACCTCCTGGTTTTGACCAAGGTGACAAGGTGTTTAAGCTTAAGAAAGCTCTTTATGGGCTGAAGCAGACACCCAGAGCATGGTATGACACTCTATCTCAGTTTCTTTTCGACAATGGTTTTACTAAGGGTAAGATTGATAGGACCTTGTTTAGGAAAGAAGAAGGAAAGGACATCCTTCTGGTCCAAATATATGTTGATGACATTATATTTGGATCCCCTAACAAGAAGCTATGTGAGAAGTTTGGTGAACTCATGCAGAGTCAATTTTAAATGTCTATGATAGGTGAGATAAATTATTTCTTAGGTTTGCAGGTAAAGCAATCAGAGAAGGGAATTTTCATAAATCAGGCAAAGTACATCAGAAACATGTTAGAGAAATTTTGAGTAGGATCTAGCAAAGCAGCCAAGATTCCTATGATGACAAATTTTAACATGGATCCAGATGAGTCTGGAGAGAGGGTGGACCAGACTCAGTATAGGGCACTTATTGGTTCTCTTTTGTACCTGACTGCTAGCAGACCAGATATAACCTTTGTTGTTGGTGTGTGTGCCAGATTTCAAGCTAATCCTAAGAAAAGTCACTTGGAAGCAGCTAGGAAGATATTGAAATATCTTAAGGGAACAGTGAATTTGGGGTTGTGGTATCCTGCAGATGACAACCTAGAGTTAAGTGGTTATTCGGATTCATATTATGGTGGGTGCAGAATAGATAGGAAGTCTACAAGTGGAACATGCCAATTTCTAGGGAATAAATTAGTATCTTGGTTTTCTAAGAAGCAGACTTCAGTTGCTACATCAACAACAGAAGCAGAATGCATGGCCATAGGCAGCTGTTGTTCACAACTACTCTGGATTAGTCAGTAGCTTAGGGACTACCAGATTAGGGCTAAGGATATTCCAATCTTCTGTGATAGCAATAATGCAATAGCAATCACCCAGAATCCAGTTCTTCATACCAGATGCAAACATGTTGATATAAGGCATCATTTTATCAGAGACCATGTTGAGAAGGGAGATATAAGGATGGAAAAGATTGCGACAGAGAAGCAGAGAGCAGATATTCTGACTAAGCCTTTGGCTGAGACCAGATTCAGAGAGTTAACATTTGAGTTAGGTTTGTTGGATCCAGAGACAGAATTGGTTTAGGGGGAACAACAGAGAAGTGTCCTTTATTTCAATTATACATACTTTATTTTTTAACCTAACATGCCTACAGGTTAGATATACAAGGGGAGTTACATCTCTAGATGAGGCATATACCAGATGAGGTACATCACAGATGAGGCACATAGTAGAATTCCAGAGATATCCAGAGTTTATTCTGACCAGAACCAGATGGGTTTCCATCAGAAGAGATGTAAAATCAGACTACTCGAGGTATCATCTGGTTACAATATCAGGTGACAGGTATGTATTTACTTCTCTGGCCTCTGATCATTGGGACACACTTTTCAAATTAGTAAATATACTCAAAACGTTTCATCTTCAGGGTGTATTTAAAACTAGGGTAGAGGTCCTAGGCAATCATTTAGCTTTTTACCTTGATTGCTACAAAACTCCCTCGATCCTACGCACCAAATTAAATCTGTATCTTGCCTTTTAATCTTAGCCGTCAGATTTAATAACTGTGCAATATATCAATCAATTCTAAAATTGATTTTGTTCCCTAAATTAAAATTGAAAATTTACACGCGTTCACACTTCATTAATTTTACAGCCACGCGTCTTTTCTTATTTAAACCAAAAATTTTCAATCTGTCTTTTCACGTTTTCTTACTCTCAAACCCTAACTTTTCTCTGCAAGTGTCTCTCTCTCTTAAAATTTTCCAGATATGGCACCAAAATGCAACTTCGACCCTGATCATGTTTGCAAGAAACTTAAGACAGAGATGGTGGTTGACTTCTACTCCACCAAGAATCCAGCGGCGTTGGTAATTTTGGAATTATTACAGAAATCTGGGGTAGAAGACTTGATCTCCAAAGTTCCCAAGGAATTTCGCACTTTGGATGGGTATGCTGCCCAGTTTCTAGTAAGAATGAAGATTCATGATGACCACATCTCGTCCAAGATTGATAAAGAGGATGTAGTCTTCTCGAAGCACGATTTCTACAACTCTTTGGTAATCTCTCATCGGAAGGAGTTGATCCGTTGAAATACAAGGATGGTGAGATAGTCGAGTCATTCAAGATCTTTGCCAGATCTTCTTGCCAGAATCTGACAAAGGGCTTTTTGGATAAACACCTCAGGCAGAAGTTTAAGGTTCTTTTTTATATTGTGGTAAAGGTGTTGATGTGTGAAAATCACAGCACTGATGTGATTTTCAATGGCCGTATGTGTGTCATGAGGGCCATATATGATGGTGTGCAATGCAATTGGGCTGAATTTTTCTGGGGCATTTTGAGGAAGAATAAATTGAAGGTGCAGAAGGAGGAATGTCCCAGCAAGCCAGGGAAGTTGCAATTTTACTTTAATGCCAATGTTTCATTGGGCACAGAGCTCACCCTGATTCTGGACTCCATCTTTCCAGAAAAGAAGTGGAAGGACTCCTGGTACAAGGGCTTCCACAAATCAAAGATAATTTTCTCCAAAGATGGTCCTCTACATGGCCATCCTGACTCTGATGGAGAAGAAGTCATCCCTGCCCCTCCTCTCCAAGCAGTGCCTTCGCCTGCTAAGGGGCAGAAGACCAAGAAGAGCCAGCAGAAGAAGTCTGAAGCTACTGGTTCTTCAGCACTGGTATTTTCTGGCTCATCAGATGATGACCAGATTCCCCTTCAAGCTGCTTTGAAGAAGAAGGGTGATGGAGCAGAGGCTGCAAAGAAGGCAGGAGTAGCCAAGAAAAGGCCAAGGCAAGAAGATGCTGCTGGAAAGACATCTGCTAAAAAGCCAAGGACTTCAAGGAGAGCCAAGAAAACTCTTCTGGTGGATGAGCCATCAGAGGAGGAGGTCCCTCTGGTTAAGAAGTCCAAGGCAAAGAGGGCCATCCTTCAAGAGTCAGACTCTGGTTCTGATCTTGGAGATGCTCTGGAGCAGGCAATTGATGAGGCTGCCAAGTTAATGCAAGAATCAACTGCTCCGGTATCTTCTGTTGAGGTAATCCCTCCCATTCCTTCCTCAACCCCTGTTAACCTTATTACCCCCACTACATCTCCCCCAGTTACTCTTACACAAAACCTATCCCCTACTCCTCGTGCCCCCATTGCTTCACCAGAGCAGACCCTACCCAATACACTCATATACAGACCCTCCACCATTTTTACTCAAACTCCTTCTCCCCCTTCATCACAAATACCTCTCCCTACAGATCCCTCTCCCCCAGCCACTGTACCAGAGGTGCCTTCCACCTCCTCTGGTGCAGAACAACCCCTTCCCTCCATCTCTACCTCACAAATTTCTACCCCTCCCCAATCTCATACAGAACATAACCCCTCTATCTCTATGGCAATGGGATTTCCTGTCCCTCCCTCTTCTCCCACTTGCCTATCTAGCGATGATAGTGAAGATGAGGATGCTTCACTGGAGCCGGAGGTCTTAGCACCATCCTCCTCTGCCTCTGGGCCCAAACCCTTCACTTTCTCTAATGCAGACATGGGTCCTATCAGGCAGAGTATGAGTGTAAGTGCTCAGCTCTGGCTAAGAGAGCATTTCCCTGTCTTGTTGGAGCACTTACCACTTCTGGCGGATTTGACGGACGCCAAGGTCTGGAGCAAGGCCAGACTGGAGGATGTAGAGGATCTGATGTTGCTGTTGGAAGAAATGACCACCTCTGCCTTCACTGCCTGGGAGATAGATCTCAAGAAGAAGCTCAACATCCAGAACCCTGCAGAGCTTGAGACCCCAGAAGCAGCTAAGGTGGTGATTCGCACCTTGCTGATCCAGAGAGGAGTGATGATCTCCCCAGAGGGCCCCTCTTATACTTTTGGCCCTCACTTCTCCTTCCCTCCAGAGCTCTATTCAGATGAGGAGGATCTCGATGTCACCCTTGCCGTTCTCAAGAAGATGAAGTTGTTCTTCAATGAGCAAATCCAACAGATTGGCAGGTTCTCTAAGGCCATGCAGCATTTGGCTCCTGCTCTCTGGTTGAGCACCAGATCAAGGAGGAGAGAAAACAATTCTTAAAGCAGATCAAGGCTACTTTTGCCTCTGCTAAGGCATCTTTTAAGGCAAATGGCCTCTTCTTGAAGTTGGATGTTATGCAAAGCCAGAAGCAGCTACAGGAGCATGTCTTGGACCAGCTGCGTCCAGACTCTGTGCTCAAGGTGGAGATGGCCTCTCAAATGCTGGAGACTGTCAAGCTCAAAGATTCCCTCCAGAAGATGTTAGTTAAGCAGGAGCGTCTGGTGGCTGAGACTAAAGCTTACCTGGAGGAGGCCAAGCGGCTGCGTGATCTTCACTCTTCCTCCTCCACTGCCTTGCCTGATCTCATTCGGCAGGTGGTGCAGCCCCTTATTGATAAAGTTAAAAAGGGGGAAGAGAAGGCCAGAACTGATATGACGAAGACCACTAATGAGACCCTCTTCAGCCATGGTGCTCGTCTGGATCTGCTGGAGAACACTTTGGCCCAGGCTGAGCTGCAGAAGAAGAAGAAAGAGGAGCTTAAATCTCTTACTATGGCAAAGCAGCTGGCAGCAGAAGAGGAGACCATTGATGCAGAGCAGGATCCAGTCTCTATTCCTGGCCCTGCTAAGAGGTTGATCAGGAAGGTGAAGAAGAGCTTCCTTGAAGAAGTTGTTGAGGAGGCAGAGAAAAGATTTAAAGAGGAAACGCCAGAAGAGAGGCAAGCAAGAATAAAGAAGAACATAGATGAAGAGCAAAGGCTCAGATATGTTAGAAGGCAGAATAAGAAAGCCAGAGAAGCTAGTATCACTCCTGGTGCCAGTGGATCCAGCCAGAGGAGGAAGGCTCTTGTTGAAGTGATGGAGAACAGAAGGGTCTTTTGATTCTACTGTGACTGTTCCTCTTATTGAGAAGTGGAGAGAAGCCAATACTTTATGGTTTATCCAACACTACATCCAGAGGCCCCCGCCAGAGGATGACGCGCTTATCAACAGAACCTTTCACTCATGGATGAAGGCTTATGATGCAGAACTCTACAAGAAGCTGATGGACTCTACAATCGAATTCAACCTGGAAGTCACAGCCCCTGAGTTTCATTATCTTAACACTCCAATGATCGGGGACCAGGTTGATTGGGCAGAGCTGAAAAAACTATACAAGACCAAGGTGTTGGTGAATTTCACCCCAACATCCTCTGCTGAGCTGAAGGCTATTCAAGACAGGTTCCTTGACTGGTTCCTGGTGCCCAAGGAAAACAGGAGATATGGTTAGACTAGGACTCTGAAAATTCATTGTAATATGTAATCACTTTTGTCCTTTATTATTAATGAAAGTCATATCTTCTCTGTCTTAAAGACAACCTCTTGTTGTCTTCTTATTTGTCTGATAAGATCTATTCTAAGGTCTTATCCTTTTATTTGTTTTCTTGCTTAAGTGTTTTCTCTTTGATCAGTTCTGGTAATGTTTTAACTCCATCAAAAAGGGGGAAATTGTTAGGATAAAAATTGTTTAGTTTTGATGAGTTAAAACAAACTAGAAGATGTAATAGGACCATCTGGACCTGTTAGCCAGATGAGAAAATAGATTAGGACTTAGTCTAGGGGGAACTGCCAGACCAGAAGACTTCACCAGAAGACCCCTCCAGAGGACTTCACCAGAGGACTTTGTTGTAGCCATTTCGCACCTCAGGTCGGCACCGACCTAAAGCGAGCCAGAATGATGGGACCGTACACCTGCGACGGCCCCGACCCTACAGGACGAGGTCCGATAACTGCGATGTCCGACCCCCTTGTCTCCGACCTCAAGAGCGAGGTCGGAAGCGAGCTTGAAGTGCTCGTCCACCCAGCCAAAGATGCGGGCCAAGCAGGCCGGCACCGGACCGGTCCGACCTCGACACGTTAAGACCGATAGAGTTTGCCAGGGCACGGCCAACATTTAAGAAGACTTTCCGACCTCCAGGCCCACTGGGAGACCGGTCCCCGACCCCGAATTATCTCCGACCTACAGAGTAGGAGAAGAGCACGTGACAGAATCAGGCAAGATCCACCCCCAAGAGGAAAAGAGCCACCTCCGTACTCCGTTTCAGAGAGAATATTCCACCCAAATAAGGAAACAAGCCAGAGAATTGCCCTTTTGGGACACGTGTCGACACGCTAGTGGCCGGCCGCCTGCAGGTTCTGGCGCACCAGTGCCCGCGCGCGCTCAGAGGCTGGGGGCATTTAATGCCCTTGTCCCCTGAGAGGCCGGAAAAGATAAATGTACCCCTGAAGGGAGAAAACTATAAATAGCCCCATATTTGTAACAAGAAAGAGAGTTCAATTCAATCAAAGAAAAGCAATATCATTTGCATTCAAGTCCAGGGATCAAACACCCCTGCCAATTCTTGGTGTTCTTATTTTTCCGGTTCATCTTCATCATTAAAACTTCCATTCTGCATTTATTACTCAAATCATTTGATGTTTTTGCCAATGCAAGCTTAAATAGCCATTAATCACCAGCACCATTATTTGGCAAACAACATTTGGCGCTAGAAGAAGGGTATCAACCCATCAAACCCATTTTCTCTCCACTTCTTTGAAGAACACTCACTGTTCTTCAAAGTTCCTTACCTTCAAATCTTCAAATCCCCAGGTTACCAACCTCTCCCCCACGAAAAGAAATGATGAACCAAAAATCGTCTCAGGCCCACAGAGCCGTCGGGGCTCCGGCCACGCCGCAGGATCCTGCAGCCCGAGCCTCGGGGGAACCGACCCCCGTTCGCCATGGGAAGGCCACTCGTGTGGCCTCCCCAATCCGTTTCCCTGAGGAACCCTTCCCTTCCCAGGGCCGAAATTTCCTCACTCCTGACCAAGCTGGGTCAGGACGATGCCGCCAGGCGGAAGAGGCCAGGGGGTGCCGAAGTTCCTCCTCTGCCTCCAAAAGAAGAGCCCACGACCGTGCTCTCAAAGGAAAGACGAAAGCCTTGGAGCAGCAAGGCGAAAGCCAATACCGAGCAGACTCCGTCTCCGCTCGGTCGCGTGGCTCCGCGCACCCAGTTTTCGACCGGTTGGGCACGACGGACCCTTCCTGGTACCCTAGCCACATCCCTAGCTCCGATATGGGGTATGGTGACACCGAGTCCATCTCCAACTCGTGGAGGACGGCCCAATTTCCCCATAAACGGGCGGCCGAGGTCAGCTTGACCCCGGCCAACTCTGCCAGGCGCAAGCTGAGCTTCGCCCAAAGTGGCTTACTGGGTGCGGAGTCCCCCGAGCGGATGTTTTTTACTGAATTGGCCCTTTAGCCGACGCTGACGACCGAATGGTCGAAACTCTGAGCCCGGAACTCGTTAAAATGCAAAAGTAGCTTGACGAGATGAAGACACTTCAAGAGGCGCAGGGCCAACCGAAGCCTCGGCCGGTCGCCAACGAGCCTCTGGCTGCCGATATTGAGCTCGCTCCGGTTCAGCTCAAGATCGCCCCTCCGCCGACCCCACTCTACGAGGGAAAGACAGATCCGGAGACTCACCTGAGCAAGTTCCGGATCTACATGACCGGGCGTGGCGCAACCGACGCCACGAAATGCAGACTCTTCCCTCTCATCCTGGGCGATCTCGCCCACAGATGGTACGTGTCTCTCCCGGGCCGATCTATCGACTCCTTCGCCACTCTGAGCGCGCAATTCACATCCTACTTCGCGGCCAAGATCGCCCGACCGGAGAACTGGCACCGTCTGATGTGGATCCACCAGGAGAAGGATGAATCCGACGAGGATTACGTGCCAGGGTCGACGAGGTCATGCTGACCGGCGAGCCCATAAGCGACCAGCTGGCCTTGCATGCCACTCTGGGAGGATTCCACGGCCGGTCCCCAATGTTCAAACACCTCACTAAGGAGTTCCCAAAGATCTACAGCGAATTCCACGCCCGGGCCGACGACTATCTGGTAGAATTTGACAAAAGAATTTCATGAGTTAGAAGACTTACGCTTGGAAGCGGGCTGGATCACGACCGAAGTAGGTCCTGTCATCCTCCCGGCCGGGAGCTGGCGCCGCATGGGACACTGTCTCCGTCCTGACCGGCCCGAGCCCGGGAGGAGTGTCATCAGAAATATCGATCGGGGCCGGGCTTGACCCATGCAGGCCAGCCTCCTCTCTTTCGATCTCCTCACGACTCCTCTTCCGGCCGGTGAGAGGAGAGGAGGTAGGCACTTTAGTAGCAGCAGTCCCGGCGACCGGAACTGACTGGAGGGGAAGAGGCTCTTCGATCACGATCCCGGTCCGGGCGCCGGTCCCTTTCTTCTTCTTGGCCCCTTTGGCCGTCTTCTTCACCGCACAAGCACCAAGTAAGGAGAACTTTTCCGGACAGCGGTCAAGAAGCTATGGTGGGCACTGTCTCACGATCGGAAAATCAGGCACTGCAATGTCGAAATTCGAGGTGTTAAAAAAAAGAGAAGAGAACATACTATAGGTCGAGATCTGGTCTCACCCTGATACTTACCCGTCAACTTTAAATGACGGGGAAACTGGAAGAATCGGATGGAAAGTCGGGCTTGTCGAGTCCGGAGGATGGCTTGATTCCTTTCCGCGGCCGGCAATGATAATATCCGCTCCCTGACGACCACAAAGTCGAAATTAAGCTCTCGATCGGAGGGACAGGAGTAACCTGCAAAAAGAAGTAAGAAATTAGATCAGTACTCTTAATTCAAATTTAAAACTAAAAATTCCTTACTGGGATTTTTAAGGCGGATGTCGGTCGGAACATCGATCTCTGTTCCATCCGGGTATCCGGTCTTCCACACCCCACCAACGAAAAACCATTTCTTCCGATCGTTGCGGGCTTTACTCGGCAGGCCGGTCACCAACTTCTGCCCTTTTGTTTGAATGAAGACCTCGCCGGTCCCACTCTTTTCACTTTGAACCCGGTAGAGATAAGTCATCTCGCCGGGGGTCGGCATCCGGAAAAGTCGATTCTGGCTGAACAACGCCATGACGCTCACTATGATCATCCAGGCATTTGGAAGCAATTGGATAGGCGCCTGGTTCCAGTAATTTAGAAAATAAGAGACGGCCGGATGGAGGGGTAAGCGGAGTCCGACCTCCATCATGTCTTGGGTCACGACCGTCATCCCGCGAGGAGGCTGGTCCGCCCTTTCGTTTGGTTCCGGGGCATAAAGTTGCACGTCATGGGGAATATCCCAGTCGGCCCGGGCTTCGTCGAGAAAGTCTTGAGACATCCGACTCTGCACCCGACCGATGGTCCACCTTTGAGACTCCTCCAAATCCACTATCTGAATCGTGGCCGGATCACGAACGGTCGGCCCCCGCCGATAACGTTCTTGGTATACCTCAAAGTCGAAGTTGAGGGAGTCCAATTCATCTTTTTCCTCCACGTACGCCGACCACAGACGGAAGGCTCGTCGGACCTGGTCCCCCCGATCTCGACTGACACTCCGATCTCCGCTAGGAGAACCTCCAACTTCCTCAGCCTCCGATCCCGAGGCTTCATTCGCCATCCCGAGCCTTTGTTTAATCTGCTCGGCGGCGAGATTTTGGAGCAACAGGTTGTTGGCCGATTCATCGCCCTCGCTACGGCCGCCTTCCTCTTCATCTTCATCCAGGAGGTCGTCCAACGGATTCCTCTCCTCCAGAGGACGGGCCGCCGCCTCAGTTTGGGATCTCTCTTCCACGGCCGGAACCCTCTCCCGGGCACCTTCGCCCAATAGTGACCGGCCCGGACTCGGGAACAACGAATCCAAGCCATCATCATCGCGAGCCCAGTTCGAGCTCGCTAGACGGGAAGGAGGGGCGCCGCTTCCACTGCTGGAGCTCCTCTCTCCTTCAAACAATCTCCTATTGGCTCCACCACCTCCTCCGCCACTCGAGGAGGCGCCTCCCCTTTGCCCCGGCGGAGGACCCGACCACCGTCGTACCATAGTATAAAAAAAAAGAGTTTTGAGTTTCGAAAATTTGAAATTTACCTTCCTAAACCACCAGTCGCCGCCGCACAAAGCCGTTTGCCACCGCAAGAAGCTCGCCGAAAATCGCCAAGGAGGTGCTGCGCTTGCTAAGATATATCGATTCGCTCGAAGAAGTAAAAAGCCAAAAATGGGGAATGATTCCCCTATTTATAAGAAAGGGGCAGGGACCTACTGTGCAAATAAAATTCTAGGATTAGGGGCCTAGCTGCAAGAATTCGAAACGATTGTTCACACGTCAGGCACCTGCATACAACATGCATTTAATGCGCGAGATTCGAGGAATCGCATCACATCACGCACGTCTGAAATTAATGCGCGGAATATGAGGCGACGTCTGACGGGACGCACACCTTCCTAGGCACACGTTACAACATGCGTCTTCTCAAACGTCACACAGCCAGTAGCCGAGCTCCGATCACACCGGGCAGTTCAAGGCCGGCGCCAACGATGAATAACAAACGACCATCTCGCCCCTTATTAACTCTGAGAGCCGACTAGCGATTGCCCCGGGCTATTGAGGATCGGCGACGACGACCACCTCACCTCTCATCAACCCCGAGAGCCGAGCTGGGGGGCAATTATTGTAGCCATTTTGCACCTCAGGTCGGCACCGACCTAAAGCGAGCCAGAATGATGGGACCGTACACCTGCGATGGCCCCGACCCTGCAGGACGAGGTCCGATCACTGCGATGTCCGACCCCCTTGTCTCCGACCTCAAGAGAGAGGTCGGAAGCGAGCTTGAAGTGCTCATCCACCCAGCCAAAGATGCGGGCCAAGCAGGCCGGGACCGGACCGGTCTGACCTCGACACGTTAAGACCGATAGAGTTCGCCAGGGCACGGCCAACATTTAAGAAGACTTTCCGACCTCCAGGCCCACTGGGAGACCGGTCCCCGACCCCGAATTATCTCCGACCTACAGAGTAGGAGAAGAGCACATGACAGAATCAGGCAAGAGCCACCCCCAAGAGGCAAAGAGCTGCCTCCGTACTCCGTTTCAGAGAGAATATTCCACCCAAATAAGGAAACAAGCCAGAGAATCGTCCTTTTGGGACACGTGTCGACACGCTAGTGGCCGGCCGCCTGTAGGTTCTGGCGCACCAGTGCCCGCGCGCGCTCAGAGTCTGGGGGCATTTAATGCCCTTGTCCCCTAAGAGGTCGGAAAAGACAAATGTACCCCTGAAGGGAGAAAACTATAAATAGCCCCATATTTGTAACAAGAAAGAGAGTTCATTCAATCAAAGAAAAGCAATATCATTTGCATTCAAGTCCAGGGATCAAACACCCCTGCCAATTCTTGGTGTTCTTATTTTTCCGGTTCATCTTCATCATTAAAACTTCCATTCTGCATTTATTACTCAAATCATTTGATGTTTTTGCCAATGCACGCCTAAATAGCCATTAATCACCAGCACCATTATTTGGCAAACAACAGACTTCACCAGAAGACTTTACCAGATGAGATCTGACCAGAGGCAGAGGACCTTCCCCAGACCAGACGAGTCCGGACCAGACGAGTATTCTGTTTCTTAACCGACTCTGGACCAGAAGATATCAAGGTTGCCTGGTGTCTGGTCCTGCCTATTCTGGGAGAATCAGAGTTAGGCATTGGAAGCATTGACCGTTGGTGATTCAAGTCAAGTCAACAAGATCGGATTGGAAAGTATTTGAAGTCAATCAATCCAAGGATCTCACCAACCTAATCAATCAATTAGGATCAATTAGACTCATCTGGATCCATGTTAAAATTTATCATCATAGGAATCTTGACAACATTGCTAGATCCTATTCCAAATTTATCTAACATGTTTCTGATGTACTTTGCTTGATTGATGAAGATTCCTTTCTCTGTCTGCTTCACCTGCAAACCTAAGAAATAATTCATCTCACCCATCATTGACATCTCAAACTGGCTCTGCATGAGATCTCCAAACTTCTCACACAGCTTCTTGTTAGGGGATCCAAATATAATGTCATCAACATATATTTGGACCAGAAGGATGTTCTTTCCTTCTTCTTTCCTAAACAAGGTCCTATCAATCTTTCCTTTAGTAAAACCATTGTCCAGAAGAAATTGAGAAAGAGTGTCATACCATGCTCTAGATGCCTGCTTAAGCCCATAAAGGGCATTCTTAAGCTTATACACCTTGTCACCTTGTTCAAAACCAGGAGGTAGTTCCACATACACTTCCTCAATGAGAATCCCATTAAGAAAGGCAGATTTCACATCCATCTGGTATACTTTGAACTTCAAGTGAGCAACATATGCTAAAAACAATCTAATGGCTTCTAGTCTGGTAACATGAGCAAATGTCTCATCATAGTCTATTCCTTCAGACTGAGAATAGCCCTGAGCCACTAGCCTTGCCTTGTTTCTAGTAATGACATCATTCTCATCTTTCTTGTTTTTGAAAACCCACTTAGTGCCTATCACCTTTTGATGTCTTGGTCTGTCTAACAGCTCCCAAACATCCTGTATGGTGAATTGATTCAACTCCTCCTGCATAGCAACAATCCAATTTGAATCCTTCAGTGCTTCATTGATGTTCTTGGGCTCAATCAAGGACACATAGCATCTAAATAAGGCAGCTAAGTTAAGAGTTCTCCTAGTATGGACAACCTTAGTTGGATCTCCTATAATCAACTCTGTGGGGTGATCAACCAGGGCTTTCCTTCCCATGGACTTGCATGATTTACCATCTACAGCAATACCTTGGTGAATATCACCAATTGCAGGAGAGCTTCCCCCTAAAGGAGTTCCAACCTCTTCTTGTTCTGCTCCTTGTGGAGGCTTCGGCTCTAGAGAACCAGAAGATGGGTTACCATCTGAATTTGAATCTGACTCTGAATCAATAACAGGTGGCTTGACTTTGATGATCTTCTGAGTCTGAGTCTCATCTGGAGATAAGTCTTTTGTGTCCATCTTGCACTCAAGAGTAGATTCATCAAAAACAACATGAGGTGTTTCTTCCACACAAAGTGAGTTCCTATTAAAGACTATGTATGCCTTGCAGGTGCTGGAATATCCTAAGAATATTCCATCTACCACTTTAGCATCAAAATTCTTTAATTTAGACTTCCCATTGTCATGGATGAAACACTTGCATCCAAAAACATGAAAGAATGAAACAGATGGGGTTTTACCTTTCCATACCTTATATGGTGTCTTACCATCTGTTCTGGGTGAAACACGATGTATTGATGGCTTTTGCCCAAAATCTCTGAGGTGTGTTGTACTCTGCTAGAAGAGTTCTGGCAACTTCTTTGAGGGTTCTGTTCCTCCTTTCTGCAACTCCATTCTGTTGGGGTGTTTTGGCAGCAGATGTCTCATGAAAGATACCATTATCCTTACAGTACTCTGCAATGTGTGAATTCAAGAACTCTGTCCCTTTGTCACTTCTGATCCTCACTATGCTCTGGTTCTGCTCATTCTGGATCTGCTTGAAAAACTCTGGCAACTTAGTGATAGTTTCATTTTTCTTAAACAGGAACACTACCCAAGTGTATCTTGAAAAGTCATCTACTATCACCAAGGTGTACTTCCTCCCACTGAAGCTAAGAGGTGAAACAGGTCCAAACAGATCCATGTGAAGTAGTTGAAGTACTCTGGTTGTGGTTGTGCTCTGGACATCCTTGAAAGAAGTCTTGGGCTGCTTACCCTTCTGGCAGGAACCACAGACCTGATCTTTCTTGTACACTTCATTTGGAAGACCTCGAACTAGACCCTTTCTGGCAATCTTGTTGAGTGCTTTGAAATTCAAGTGACTCAATCTCTTGTGCCAAAGTCAGCTGTTCTCTGCAGATCCCTTTGCTACCAGGCAAGTGTTTCTTGGACAGCTGTTGAAATCAGCAAGATAAATATTACCTTTTCTCAAGCCAATAAGCAATATACCATCATAATTAGAGGAAAATACAGTGCATGAATCACTAGAAAACTTCACTGAGTATCCCTTGTCACAAAATTGGGATACAGAAAGCATATTATGCTTGAGTCCTTCCACATAGTAGACTTCATCTATAGATACGTCATTGATGATCAACTTTCCAACTCCTCTGGTGACAGTTATTGTCACCAAAAATCACTCTTGGCCCATTCAATGGCTTAAAATCCTGGAGATGATCCTTTTCAAATGTCATGTGCTTGGAGCATCCACTATCAATGTACCAAACACCATTGCCTGAAAGTCCTTTCTCCAATGGGCTCTTGTCCTCCTGCAGAAAGATTAATTAGGTCCCTTACTAGTGTTGGGTCCTGATTGGTTAGTTACCGTTTTTGTAGGAATCCAAAGATAAAGATCATCCCTTGCTGGATGAGGAGATCTTATCTTTCTTCCAAATCTATCTACCAGCACATGTCCTCTGACAATGACAAACTGAGTTACTGGACTAATACACCTACCTTTTCTAAACACAGGTCTGGTGTATCTCACTTCAAATCTGGCCTTAGGAATGGCCTGTCTCAAAGACATGGTCTTAAAGGTCTGGTTATAAGGGTACATCCTAGAAGAACCATCTCTGGTGTCATAGCTACCCAGATTAGTTGGTTTTCTATAGATGGGTCTAGAATACCTCCTCTGGTTCTGATGAAAGTTGGACCTTCTCTGATAATGATACTCCTTATGAGTGTTTCTGTTCTGGAATCTTCTTTGAGCAAACTTCTTTTGAGGTCCCTGATTCTGATTGAGGTTCTCTGGTTCAGTATATCTCCTCTGATATTCCCTATTCTGATTAAAGTTCCTCTTGTTAGAGTATCTCCTCTGAGGTCCCCTAATTTGCTTAGGTTCCACTCTTTGAAGATTCCTCTGAGGTCCTTTAATCTGTCTAGGAAACTGAACAGAACCATCAATCTTCATAGGTTCTCCTATTAGACGTTTATGCTCTAAGATATTTTCTTCCAGTTCAGTTAACTCATTTGGAATTTCATCTACATGGTCAGCAGAGCAATCCTTGTTCCAACTAGGATTGTGAACTACTCTGTAACCATTTCCATTAGGATCCTTTTCATCCCAGATTTCTACCACTTCACCAGCTCTTTCAGACAACTTGCCTTTATTAGTGAAATATTTATGAGATCTGGTTGTAATTCCAGAATATCCTAAGCCACTTTTATCACTTATGCGTTGAGAAGATCCTGTTATAATATATACAACGGTTGGAGCTTCTCTGGGCTTATGTACTTCCTTAGTAGGTTGTTCAATTTGCTTTCCCTTGATAAGAGATTAGTATTTGGCTCTAAGTTCATTGAACTCATCTTCCTTAAGGTCTCTTTGTCTTATGAGTTGATCTACTAGAGCATCTCTCTCTGTGATCTTATCCTGAAGTTCAGAGACTTCTTTGGAATGATCACTCATGAATTCTCTGGTGGATTTCTGCTCATGAGATAAAGATTAAACTTCTGCTCTGAGCCTACCATTCTCCTTCTCAAGTTTCTGGCATAATTGAACACAATTCTGGAGATCTGATAGCATTTGCTGCATATCAGACTCTCTGGAAGTACCAGATGAGTGAGAGGATTCAGTATATTTGGAATTAGATAAACACAAGGTAGATTCTTGTACCTCAGTGATGTCTGCCATGAGACATACATCATCATCAGATCCAAAGTCAGAAGAAGAAGAACTAGAACTAGTATCCTCCTCCTCTGCTTCTGCCAGCAATGCTCTCTTGTCTGCATATCTCCTATCTCTCTTGAGTCTTTTCTCTTCTCTTTCTCTAGGAGTAAGTTGAGGACAATCATAGTTGTAGTGGTTTGGCTTGTTGCAACTGTAATAAATGTTGTCTCCTCTGGGGCTAGGACTGGGGTCTCTCCTCTTGTAGCTATGTTCTGATCTACCAGAGCTGCTTTCTCTTCTCCTGGGACTGAAATCTCTTCTCTTTTCTGGTGACTTGACTCTGGTTTCTCTAGCATCCCCAGATAACTTTTATTTCTCTGCAGACTTGAAGGAACTCTTCCTGTCTCTGTCTCTAGTTGATTCATTCCAATGTTTTTTATACCTGCCATACTTAGAGCTCATTTTATCAATTTTTCTAGTTAAGAGTGCTACCTGCTCCTTGAGGCTCATGTCATCCGCAGAAGTCTCCTTCACTTTTTCTTCAGTCTTGATGGTTGAAGAGAATGCTACTCCTTTCTGACCAGAAGAGGTTGAGATCTCATCTGAATGATCTTCCTCTTGCAGATCATACTCATAAACTTTCAAGTCAGAAAGTAATAAGTGATGATCAAGTGTGTTGAGATCTTTGTTGTCCTTGATGACACCAATTTTTATCCTCCACCTGCTTGTTAGTGATCTTAAAATTTTGCTATTAATTTTCTTTTCAGAGTAAGTTTTACCTAGAGCACTAGCCTTGTTGAGAAGGTTAGTGAGACGCATGTCCAGCTGGTCAATAGTCTCATCTGGCTTCATCTTGAATGTGTCAAATGAGTGTTGAACAACCTGGAGTTTGTTGTCTTTGATCTTCTCTGTTCCTTCGCAGAGCAGAGCCAACTTGTCCCACATCTCCTTGGACATACTACAGGTTCTAACTTTCTCTATAACTTCCTTGGTGAGGGTATTGATGATCTCAGTTCTGGCTACCTGGTACAGGTTGTATAACTTTCTCTCATCATTGTTCAATTTATCTCTCTTCTTGAGGATTCTCTGTCTTGGCACTCTACCATCAGTTCTTTCTTCAGTAGTCCTTTCCTCTGCAATTCTATTGGTCTCTTCTCTGGCATCTGACCTGCCATAATGAATTGGAGTCCAGTAAAATTGTATGGGGCCACTTTCAACCACATCAAGCATGCGGTGATGTATAGCTCCAAGATGATTGCTCATCATGAAGCTCCAGTGGATATAATCATCGAACGAAAATTCAGGCAATTTACGGCTCTTGTAAGCAGATTTTGAAGACATTTTGAGGAAAGATAAAAGATTTTATGTAAAAGATTTATAGAGCAAAGGATCTGTCCGGTGACCACCAAAAGCCTTTCAAAGCAGTGGTCTAGGACACACTGCTCTGATACCACTTGTTGGTCCCACTAATTAAATCTTGTGTATTGCGGAAGCTAGATTAAATATCTTTTGTAAAAAAAATTTAGAAGACTAAACTGAATAATAAATAAAAAGCAAGTAAAGCAGTAACTAAGACAAGATGTATAGTGGTTCGGATGTTAAAATCCTATGTCCACTCTCCCTTTCACAAGGGACCTTACTAACCAACCAAGTTACTCACGAACCACTGGAATTGACAAGTACCAGCACCTTGTTACACCCTTTAAATCTAACTTTGATCTAAAGCTTAACTTACTTCAACCTTATCTAAAGAGATGAACAGGTGGATAGTTAGAAGTATGGCAAATCAGGTTGAGTAGTTCAAAATTAACTAGTCTGTATACTGTGCTTCACAAGCTATGTGTGTATAACTGGTTACCCTCTTCAAACACTACTGTATTAACTAGAGATCAGGCTGTTTTGATGTACAAAATTGGACATTTGAAAAAGTTTAACCTTGGTCAAACTATTTTCAATAAAGTGCTATCATACACTGGTGAAATCCATGGGGAAGGACTGCTGCCATACCCCAATTTAATCTACAAGATGTTGGAAAACAAAGGATTTGAGAGAAATCCAAGGGAAGAATGTTGGGAAAAATTAGGGTGCCCGGATCTATTCGAGATGAAATTTAAATACAAATTTAAATCTAATTATTACTAGCATGAATTAATCCTAAATTTATTTAAATAATAATTATACCAACAATAAATTAATCATGCATATGAATATATTCACGTAAAATTATACAGCGGAAAAACTAAGAATTTACGCGATTACGTACCTCTTGAAGCGATGTCCAACCGAGATCTACGGGACAAGCGTACCGATCCTATCAACCGTAAAAACCTTCTCAAGTATTTCCCTTCCGCCTTTATTCATTCGCCGGTGGGAAGCGCTCACGAACAATTCTAATATAATAAGGAAGAAAGAAAATATTTTTGCTCTTGATTTTTCCAACACATGGAATTGTGTAACTGGAGATGAAAAAATCATCTCCTATTTATAAGAGGGGCTGGCCGATTTTATCTATGGAATAAGGGGGAGAGAAAAAAAATTTCTTAGTCTCTAAGAAATCTTGAATATATCCCATATATTTTTTTCTCCATAGTAAAATATTCCACAAAAATCTCAACTCCTCAACTCTAGTAATTTTAAAAAATTATTAGGATGAAATCACAAGATTTGGATCTTCTTGAATGGGTAAATTACAAGGATGGTCCCATGAGAATTTGTACTTGACAGATTTGGTCCCATGTTCTTTTTTGGTCCCATTTTTAGCAGAAAATGTCTCATCCGTAAAATATTTTACAGTTTTCTATGGAATATTGGATGGAAAAACCTTTTCAACTTGATTTTTGGAGGGAAATGGGCCAGTTTTTGCTATTAACAATCATTTAAATGTAAAATGTAAGTATGGAGGTGATTCTGCAACTTTAATTCGTAGAGTTTTAAGAAGTTGGAAATTAATTATTTTTAAGTTGAGAATTATACGCGCGAGTTTTTGACAGAAAACTAACGAGCGTGTGCGCCTAATGCTCGTTAATCTGTTATTTTTTGACGGAAAAATCGTATGAGACTTTTTGTGCTAAAAAAAGGACCAAATTCATGAGGACCAATTCTTATGGGACCATTTCTGCAATTTTCCCCTTCTTGAATATATGAGATAATCTTGTATTCCAAGAATACATATCTTCCATAATATCTTTTCAAGAAAATCAACAAAATCTTTTCTTTCCAAATCTTGCAATTTTCGAAAATAATAGGTAAAAATCAGCAATTATATTTTCTTTTATTTTAATCACCTTATTATTATCTGGCTACTTAATGGGCTACTTGAGGGGCCTTTAGGAGACTTAAGATTGGACCTCCAATGGGCTTCTGAATTACAATATTGAGCCCCAATATTATTTAGCCCATTAATATTAATTAGTACCACTAATAAATTAATATTGCACTATCCATCTTAATCCATATTACGATAATATGGGCTCCCAGGTTATTATTTCCCGTGTTTAAGATTATCTAGTCCATTAATTAATTGAGCTTCTGAATAGCTCTAAATTAATTAATATTTTTTACCTTGGAGTAAAGACAGCTCAACATTATTATCCATACCGAAGAAATTAATTCTTCACTTGCAAGATTTGGTACGATAAAACTACTGAGCCGACCAAGGGGACAAATCACACGAGCCACTCTCGCACACGTCTCTCCGTATTAAACCTTAGCAACCGTTGTATGGTTAATATTACTGCACAAAACACAAGGTTTGAAGTCACGATGATTGTCACCCAACATGAATCAAAGCAGTAATCATTAACCACACACGGTCCTATTTAAGTGACGGAGATTAAGAAATCAATAACCACTGAGGTTTAATTCTTCACATTTCAGAACAGAAGAATTTATCCTCGATGTAGGTCCTCTTCAACACATACTAAATATGCTAGTGCAATCTCTTGGTCAAGACAGACCAATCTAAGAATTACACATCGACCTTTCACGGTGGATTATCCAATTCCACATGGGTCGTGAATTTGTACGTTTAGTTACAAGAAAACCGTTAATGTGATCTTCCGTGATCTGGTATCACCACATTAACTACAATGTAACACATACTATATATATTGAACGAGTTGCAATAAACATATAACATTCATTCATATTCAAAGCAAATGTGATAAAACATTATTCTCATAAAACAAAGTGTTTAATACATGAGTTATACGAAGTAAAAACATACTTTCACGTATAACTCCAACAAAGAAACCATCAGTGTGTAAACTGCTAGTCTTGGGATTTCAAATGTGCTGCTCACTGGCCCTAGGATCATTGATATTCCATATAAAAATCCAACAGATGTGCAGGGTGAACGAGCAGATCCAATACTTCTGCCAACATTCCTTATACCGCTACACCTACTTCAGTATATTTAACTCCTAGTTATATTACTGAGCAAATTGATACCTTGCAGAGGTCTATAACTAACATGCAGTCCTTGATTGAGGATATGAAGAACCAGAAGTCCTTTTGGGAGCTGTTGCTTTCTACTCCAACAGGGGGAGTAAAGTCTGATGTTGGTGATGGAGGAGTGTTTAGAGATGGGGCTGGTACGAGTGGTGCAAGTGGTGTGGTACTAGAGGAGATTCCAGAAGAAGAAGTAGTCCCTGTGAATCATGTCAACCTCAATCCTGAAGAAGAAGATCATGACTTAGATGTTCTTTATGGAGATCTAAGAGGAGAAAATTGAAGAGCTTGAAAACAGGGGGCGAATGAAGATAGGGAGAGTTCCTGCAGACTATGTAGATGCATCTGACTTATGAAATCTGACTTATGAAAATTAGATCAATCCTCTCCTTACTTCACATATTTGATCCCTGTATTTCAAAGTTCTGTAGTTTGTTTAGTTTTTAGTGTTTAGTACTGTTTTGAACTATTTTAGTTGTTAGGTTATTTTTGTTATTATTTAGTCTAGTTAAAACAGTCAGTATGTTTAGTGTTTGTTTTTTAGTATTTTGGTCTAAGCACCTCATTTTGTGATTACTGATTTTATGTTAATTTCTGTTAATTAAATTTAATTTGGTTCCAACAATTAAATGTCATTAAGTTGTGTTTCTATTTTAACACATATTACTGCATGTTTACAACATCAGGTGTGTTGTAGTAGAAATGCAAAATTGGGGGAGATTGTTGATGTTGGCTTAGTGTTGTACAAAATCTTATAACATTTTCTGCAATATCAGAATTTGCCCTTTCTTCTAAAACTAACTTCGAGTGTTTCAATATTTTCTTTAATGTCTAAATATGCACCTTGACAACGTAGAAGTTATCAGGTTAAGCGGTTGCAGTTTTAGAGTGAGAAGATTAGAGGTAAGCATGGGTGGTTACCGAAGTAATGGAGCTTAGTGCTAGACGATTTTGGATCATGGAAAACCATGTTTTTCAAGTGTTCACATGTTGAATTCGAAGTCTATAAATACCACAAGCATGGGACATATTCAAGTGAAGAAATCGAGACTCCTATTTACCTACAACAAGTGTAGTAGTTTCGGTTATCTCCTTTGTGTTGGTAGATGTACTTTATATCCTACTCAACATTTGTAACTCTAATAGTGTTTTAGTTAGGCCTATGTCAGGTTGTTTACACAATTAGGGTTCTCGGTCTTTTGGTTATATATCTAGGATATATCACTTTATTATAAGATCTTACAGTAGGATCTTATTTTGTCTTTATATCACTGCTCGTTATAGTGAAGTTTCGCTATAAGGCATCATAGATTATTTATCTATGAAAAGTTTTGATATCCGTTTACAATCTGTTTTTTCAAGTCTTCCGTTGTGTATGTTGTCCTTTATTTTTCAACACTTTTGACAACATTCTGGAAAAACACCCATGCACACCCTTTATAAGTAATTTCCTACAAATAATAATATTCAAAATATTATTATTGAGAATTCCTATTTAATTAAATCCAATTTAATTAAATATTAATAATAATTCATTCCAAATATAATTATTATTATATTCTCCATAAATTAAATATCATATCTAATATAATATTTAATCAACTAACTATGATTGGTAAATAATTATTACTTGTTGTGTGACCCATAGACCATCGTACATCGAGCGGTTAGTCAAACTAACGGTCTTAATTGAACTCTAAACAATAAATCAGATATTTTCAATATACGAGGTACATTGCGAGGAATTCTACAACTACCTGTAATATTGTAGGCTATTGTGATATATTCCTTTCATTCACGAATACCCAATTAAGTCTTGAACATGATAAAATGTATATTCAACTAACTTAATCATATTATCTCTAATCACTAATTGATAAAGTATATCACACTTAGCCACAAAGTCTAAGTTGATGTGCGTCGGCCGACGACTTAGATCCAATTATGATGAGAAAATGAGTATTCTCTCTAAATCCACATTTGAGGAATGAATCCTATTCTTGACTTAACTACCACGCACATGCATTTCGTGATGAACTCAATCCATGTCATATCTACCCGTGGAAGGGTGCAAGCGTCGGTCATGGTCAAAGTTCATCACTTCATACATGTCGTGCATATTGACCACAAGTCAAAAGGAGTGTCACATCGCTCCCACTAACCGAGACACCCGTAGACACATATTGTGGAATTACATCAAACGGTTTCTCGGATGGGTATACCAATTCCCTCTAAGTAGGGCTGAAAATCAAACCAAGCTATTCGATACTCGATTCGAGATCGTTCGATAAAAGCTCGTTTGAGCTCGGTTCGAAATAGAAATCAAACAAGCTTGAACACAAATTTATGTTCGGAACATTATAAAGCTCGGCTCGAACTCGAGCTCGATAACTAAAAAAAGATAAAACATGTGTAAAAATATCAAACTACTCGAGCTCGACTCGTGTTCGGCTCGATTAAATCTCGTTCGAGCTCGACTCGAATAATTATCAAACAAGCTCAAACATGAATATCAAAGCTCGATAATTTTTCAAACAAGCTTGAACACTCGTGCGTTCGGCTCGGCTCGACTCATTTACAGCCCTACCTCTAAGGTATCTGTGCATCCATCATGAGATACTCAGTATCTCGTAGTAAGTGAGATGTTACTACACTCTTTAAGAATATGGTGCAGATCGCACACCAATCCCAAATGCATCATCAATATCTCATTCTAGATGATCCTTGATCGGGGCTATTTAAGAATCATACTTAAGTCATCTGAGTTCTCACTCACTCAATGGTAGTAGTGATTCATGGGAACACATATAAGAATAAATGCAAACAATCAAACATAATATTCAGATAAGTGCAATGTCATACATTTAATATTAAATCAACAATAATATTAAACAAAATCTGAATATTATCTTAGTATTATGACCTTACAATGAATTGTCTCTAGGACACCAACACTAACACTAAACGGGTCAAAGTGATTTTTAAAAAAATTCACACAAAACTGTTCGAGAAATCGGGGTGTTCGGATCTATCCGAGATGATATTTAAATACGAATTTAAAATTCAATTATTACTAGCACGAATTAATCCTAATTAATTCAAATAATAATTCCAACAACACGTTTATCGTCTTGCATATGTATTAATTCACATAAAATCCTATAGCGGAAAATCGAGGAGTTTATGCGATTACGTACCTCTTGAAGTTATGACCTTTGAGAATAACGGGACAAACTTTGATGATCCTATCAACCGAAAGACCTTCTCAAGCATTTCCTTTAGCCTTGTTCGTCCACCGGCGGAAAGTACTTAATGAACAACTAATAAAATAAGGGAGGAAGAAAAATATATGTTGCACTTAATTTTTCCAACTTATGGAACTTCTAAAATAGGAATGAAAAATTCATCCCCTATTTATAGGTGTAGTGGCCGATTTTTCCTAGTGGAATAAGGGAAGAGAAAATATTTTCTTGGTCTCCAAGAAATCTTGAATATTTACATATATTTTTTTCTCCATAATAAAATATTCCACGAAAATCTCACTTTCATATTATAATAGTGATTTTCGAAAATATTAGGATGAGAATGCAAGATTTGGATCTTCTTGAATTTATGAGATAATCTTGTATTCCAAAAATACATATCTTCCATAATATCTTTCCAAGAAAATCAACAAAATCTTTTCTCTCTCTAAATCATAATTTTCGAAAATTATAAGAAAAAATCAGCAATAATATTTTTCTTTTATTTCAATCACCTTATTATTATTTGGCTACTTGAGGACTTTTAGGAGAATTAAGATTGGACCTCCAATGGGATTCTGAATTTTCAATATTGAGCCGCAATATAATTCAGTCCGTTAATATTAATTAATACCATTATTAAATTTATATTGCACTATCCATCTTAATCCATATTACGATACTATGGCTCCCGTTTATTATTTTCCGTGTTTAAGATTATCTAGTCCATTAATTAATTGAGCCTCTGAATAGCTCTAAATTAATTAATATCTTATGCCTTGGAGTAAAGACATCTCAACATTATTATCTGTATCGGAAAATTAATTTTCACTTGGAAGAATTGGTCACCAAGGGATACTTGCACACGTTTCTCCGTATTAAATCTTAGCAATTGTCGTATGATTAATATTATTGTCCAAAACACAAGGTATCGAAGTCACGATGATTCTCACCCAACATGTATCAAAGCAATAAGTATTAACCACACACGGTCCTATTTAAGTGATGGAGATTAAGAAATCAATAACCACTGAGGTCTAATTCTTCTTCGTTTATAACAGAAGAATTTATCCTCTCTGTATGTCCTCTTCAGCACATGCAAAATATGCTAGTGCAATGTCTTGGTCAAGACAGGTCAATCTGAGAACTACACCTCAACCTTTCACGGTGGATTGTTCAATTCCACCTAGGTCGTAAAGTTGTACATTTATTTACAAGAAACTGTTAATGTGATCTTTTGTGATCTGGTATCACCACACTTACTACAATGTAACACGTACTACTTATTGAACAGTTTGCAATAAACATATATAACATTCATTCATTTTTAGAGCAACAATGATAAAAGATTTATTCTCATAATAAGTGTTTAATACATAGGTTATACAAAGTAAAATCATACTTTCATGTATAACCCCAACAAAGACTTATTTCAGGATTTCCGATTACATGTTGTGTTATTATATGAGCAAATATGCATTACTGTAAAACAATATGTGTGTTACTAGTCCTTAAAAATATATTATTGTACGTTAAAATAACAATAAGGACAAATATGTGTTTTTACAAGAGCGAATATGTGCTTTTTAATTTATTCCCCATCCCTTTAAATATAGATTTATTATTTCATACATTAACACACATTTGCTCCAACAATAACACACATTTGCTCTAACATTAACACACTTTTGCTCCAACAGTAACACACATTTACTCTAACATTAACACACTTTGCTCCAATAGTAACACACATTTCCTCTAATATTAACACATATTTGCTCCAATAGTAACACATATTTGTAGTAACACACATTTACTCTAACATTAACACACATTTGTGGTAACACTTATTTACTCTAACATTAACACACATTTGCTCCAATAGTAACAAATAATTGTAGTAACACACATTTGCAGTAACATATATGTACTCTAACATTAACACATTTGCTCCAACATTAACACACATTTACTCTAACATTAACACACTTTGCTTCAATAGTAACACTTATGTACTCTAACATTAACACACATTTGCTCCAATAGTAACATATATTTGTAGTAACAACTAATATCCTTCACTGAAGATAATTAATACCCTTTAGTGAAAATAAAGAATAACCTTCAAATAGTTCAGGTATGGATCAGGACACTTTATATTTTGCCTAAAAAATTCAATTGGATTTTTTACTATACAAATTAAATGATCTTCAGTTGAATACTCCCTCGTCCTATACATGTTTATTTTAAGAAAAAAGTTATTTATTAGTATTTAAAGTGATAAAATGATAAAATATAGGAGTATGTCTTTGTTTAGGAGTGTATGTAGAATATAATATTAAAAAATATTGTTGGTTTTTACAAAAATATATGTAGCAAACAAATATGAGACTAACATTTTTGGCAATGTATCAGACAAGTATGTGATAAAGGGAGTATATTTTAATGAAGAAATACGCATGGATTATAAATCCTTTAAATCCCAAATCACATATGTCCCAAAGGATTAAGAGAAAAAATCAATTAAAAGAATATAAATCTTTTTATCTTAAAAAAATTAAAAGGAAGAACAATTCCCGGTGAATATTCGAGAAAAGAATCATCGTGATCGAACAAAAGAGCAGAGTTGCCACGTCTGCACCCAAATGCGTGGGAATAAATAAATGTTTCTCTGCGGTTAGGGTTTTGGTCTCAAATTGGAGAATTGATTCAACCATCTTTATATCTTTTTAAAGCCTTCAACTCGCGTCAATCAATGCCTGTGAAACATTGAATGTATCGGTAGGGAAGGGAAATCGATGATTAGCACATCAAATGGACCCTTCTCCAGTCCAATCTCCTCCTTCCGTTGAAGTTGAAGAAGAAGATGAGTGGGGTATTATTCTTGCATTTTTCTGTGTTCCTTTTTCGATTCAATCTCATAACTTGATATTTTTTTTTTTATCCTTATTATGAATTCTAATTGGATGACTGGGTTGCTTTGTGAGATTTTGAATATTGGTAGTTCTCTTTGATAATAAATTCTTCAACACTGAGATTGACATTACTAATTTCAGCCTTACATCTTAAAACTGGGGCGGATTGCAAATAAATACAAAATAAATACTCCATATATCTAGTTTTATTTAGAGCTTCTTTGGTTGTGATATGTTGTATTCATTTGTGTTTTTTTGAAAAGGGTGGTGCTGATTACAGATGCAAAAGGGGCTTATCCTCTTGCTTAAGCTTGAATCCTTGGTTAGTGTTTAACGATGCTTGATTTAACAAAAGATGAATTTGCTTTTAGCTGGTCAGAGTTGAGTAGAGACAAAATGCACACGAGGAGCGATTGAATGTGTTACTTACAGACTAAATCATTTATTTAAAAAATATTGTGATTATATAAACAACTAAAAATGAAGTTAAACCACGTTTTGGGCTGAAAAACAATGGTGATATTATCAGTGTTATGCCTGTAGAGGCACTGACCTTTAAGCCACTTGCTCGATGGTGAAGATTTTTGGTGATTAATATGGTTTCTTTGGTCTAATTGATTCTTTAAAACTAATGCTGTACATGGAATACCTTAAAAATTGTGAATTTATATCCTCTTGCCTCTGTTAAAATTACCAGTTTTTTTCGAAAGTTTTTATATTGCTAAAATTTTCAAAGGCATACAAAAAGCATAATAAGCGTTTGTATTGTGTAATATAGGAAAATAAAGGAATCTCACCCGTACATTTTGAAACCAATGACATTCATAGTTTTCATATTGCACGACACTAAAATTCCTGATGCGCGACTCACTTTTAGGAAAAGGTGGATACATGTAAATCATAAATTGTTTGGGAGCTGGCCGGCCATCTATCTGTAATTTGATTGCTATAAATTATCAGTTAAATGGATGCAATTCCCTTGAATCCTTTTAGTTAGAAAATTTTCAATTACCACCCAACAGCTATAATCAAAATCTTGCTGTCTTATAATGCTTTTCAGATTCTTATTTCCTGTAAAAACAACTCAGTATTTGCATAATGTATGTTGATCTATTAGTCCCCCTTTTCATCTGCATACTTACCTTGCTTTTGCTAGATACTGATGGATTTGTAATCCCTAGCTTGGAAATTGAAGATCCAGGTCGAAATAAAATTGAATATCCAAAAGTAGAAGATTCTAAGGTTCAGGTAAACAATCAAAGCGCTTTTTATTCCGTCTTTCAAACTCAGTTTATCTGTTTGTAAGATACCTCAAATATTTGTGTCTTGTTTTGGAAGGCTCGAAAAGATGAGAATATATACCTTGGGCCCCACGGGGCTCCCCCGTCTCAAGCGAAACAGCAAGAGCAAAAGTCTTCCAGCCGTAAACAGAAGTTTAAGCAGAAACTGAAGGCAGCCGATAAGACATACGGTGGAGCAGGGCGAGAGAATAAGATGGATCATTTACGGGAGCTTGTGGGTGGTGGAAAAACGCCCTCGATTGCGCCCAAGACTTCTCCTAGGGATTGGCTTGACCCCCACTGTCACGAGTCAGAGTTTGAGAGGAAGAATCCGCGGTAAAACTACCACATTATCCTCTTCTTATTTCTTGGGCCTGTTGTTTCTCCAATAAAGTCTTGTTTGGCTGTGTTACTTAAAGGAACTTGAATTATACAACCTGAACTTTTATGTATTTTGCAGACATAGTTCTGCTTTTAGATTACTTGGAGTTTCTACTTTACTAATTTTCATTTTAATTGCTTACGTAATTACATTGCACAGTATTAGTAGAGGTTTGTGAACCAGATTATGTTTACAAACAGAGCTTGCGTATTTTTTGCAGTTTGCATAGGCTTGTTTCCAAGTGCCCAAACTTTGTAGGGTATTTTCATCTAAAAGGCCTTAGTTATCATTCTGATGCTCTCTTATGCAGATTTAACTGTAATAGTTTCTAGGTATCTTCCATATTTAGGACCTGTTGCTGTTTGGTTGGATGATCTTTAATTTTTGAAGGAGTGGTTAAAAGTATAGGTTATCTTTCACCACACTGTGTTTGCAAAAGCCATCTGTTTGTAGTCCAATTATCCAAAATTTTGGTTTCTATCAAATTTTACAGCACCATTTTCAATTTATTTATGGAAAAAAAACATACCCATACAAAATATTATGGTCCTAAGCATATACCTACGAAAACCTTTTCGCAATTCAAGGAGATACAAAATTCCCTTACACACCTTTCCCCAATTAACTTTAGAGAAAATTATATTCCCAAACATAAGTTTACTCCATATTTAAAGTTACCACATAAACCTTTTCCAATTAAATCCTAACACAAAATATAACAATCTCATACATTTTTATGGCAGTATTTTTCAACTTCCACAATAATACTACATTGACTTTTTCAGACCCTCTCTCTTCAATTTAATTCAAATCACTGTCTATTTCTCTCTCCAAAATCAAATCCACAACAACATGAAATCCGACCAACTAGATTGACACCCTAGCCGATCGATGGGAGATTCACCCGCCACTCCCATCCAATTATCATACTAATTTCAGATCGAGTCTCGCCATTGATGTCAGTGTTGGATACGCGCGTCGCAGCGGCACCGAGGACAACATATCCGCCATTGGTCGAAGTCGGGGTATGGTTGGTCTACACACGGACAGATCTGACAAAGCCACCTCCAACAAGGGCATGAGAGACCGCCCTAGGAGCCCCGTCATGAGTATTTCTAAGGTACAAATTCGTCGACAATTTGTTCATGCCTGAGGTACTAACCCATCGCCTCTATTTTGTGCTTTTGATTAAAACCACTTTTGTATTTTTTAATTTTGTATTGTGATTTCTGTGTGGTTTTGACCGTAGATATAAAGGGTTTTTTTTTTTTTTTTAAAGATGGAGGAGGTGGACGGTGCCAAGCTGTGAGTATGAATCGTCTTTCCCCTTCATCTTCCCACTCCGCCTCTCCTTTACAACACCCACTTCCTAATAAGAGCAACTCCAATGCAAGTGAGAAATTTGACACATGTGTGCCACATATATGTCACTCTTTATATCCTACTTCAAAAAACTCCTACCTCAAAATTTCTTTTATGGGTCCCACTATCAAAGTTAAATTGTATTCTCCCAACTATTTTTTCCTTAAATGGTCTCCACGCATTGACATCCTACACTCTCTTTCTTCTCATTTTTTCTTCCTTCTCGAGTAGAACTCCTCACCCATATACCCTTCCCATGTTGTTGGTAATCGATTCTAATTGTGTGGATTAGTGGCTGTTTTAAATTGAAATAAGGACCACTAAACAATTTTGTGTGATTGATTACTACCGTTAATAGTAAATACGAAAGATCGGATAAAAAGATTGTAAATACGTGTATGGATTACGTATTTATTTCGTAAGTGTGAGTTTGAGGGTGTATGAGTGTGTGTAGTAGGAATTTTGTGTATTTGAACTTAATTTTCAGTAATGGAGAGTAGCTTTATTTATACAGGCCACCAAGTAGGTGGTGGACAAGACTTTTTGACTTCCAAGCTTGCATGCTTGACATGTGTCCCTTTGACCTAATTTGACCTTATCTAAGCTTAATCTTAGTTACAAAGTCTTCATTTGGGCCTTATCTCGTCTTCATAGTTGTTCGCTTGTGCTTGAAATGTCGATCTCCATTACGTGCTTTACATTAAAAGTAGTTCACCTCTTGAATATGATGGGTGATAAGTTGTTCGCCAATCAGTTCATCATAGATTAGGTAGTCTGGATCTTCATCTTTCGTAGGAGCTGTTCGCATGAAAGTTGCTCATCAGATAGGTAGGTGAACATTTTATACACTCTTTTGATTAGTTTGTGCACCACTCCTTATGTCATTTTTTTTCGTCACGTACGACTTGATTAGTTGATGCCAAAATCCTTTCTTAAGCTTCAAAACATGTTCGCCTAAAGTCAATAGTTGTTCGCCTATCAACAATTGCCCCCTATCTTGACTTCATGGTGGGTAGGACGAACAACTTTCGTGCCAAGCAACTGTAGTCAGGATATTACCTTCCATAGGAGTTTTGACGAACAACTCATTGTGGGCGAGTTACTTGGCTGCGACCTTTCAAATTTCGAGGCCGGGGATTCAATCGAGGGATGACGTGGGCGGCATGATTATGCGCCGCCCACGCACGCGTCTTTCCAAGGCTACGCGCTTCTTTAATTGCAATGGGGTCCTTCAAATCTTGAACTTGATCGAAATTGACCCCGTTTTTTGCTATTTTGGCCCCAAAATTATTTTGGAAATTTGGGTTTTACCCCGTTTTTCCAAGGGGTATAAATATGGGAGGGTTTAGGAAATTTTCCCACTTTCCAAATTCTTCATTCAAAAATTTCCGGCCATCCACCATACTCTCCGGCAAGCCTTTTAATTTCCCAGCAACATTTAAGCTTCTCCGGTGCTTTTCCATATTTCGGCCGTTCAATTTCATACTTAAGGTAATAAATTTCTTATTTCTTTTCTCTTTTACTTTCATTTTTTTTCTTTTTCTCATTCCACAACCATGAACCATCGCCACAATCATCTCCGATTGCCGCCGTCATTTGCCGTCGTCGCCGCCATATTTTTTATCTCTAGGATCTCATTCATCACTATATCTCTTTATTTCATCAACAAACTCCATGTCCTCCCAGTCTAGAAATGAAAACCCTCCATAAAACTCCGAAGAACGCCCCCTTGAAATTAGTCCCTTCAAAGGCCAACCTCCCTTCAAAATTTCATCTGAAACGGATCCAAACGCCAACTCCGTAGATAGATCCGTGGAAGATACAGGAGCTTGCCCATCTGGCAAGGAAGTCGTGGAGGTCGCTCATCGTGAGCCGCGCGAGGAATTCCTGGAAGGAATAGGGTTTCCCAGCCCTAATTTGATGGAGAATGACATTCCCACCGGTGTTGCTCGCCCCTTCGATTGGCGAGCTTACGCGGAGCAGTTCGCCAATTCATTTCCCCCATCCACCAAGGCGAAAATTCAAATCCCCAAGGACTGAGTTTCAGGTGACCATGATTAAGAGCATCGTTCAAGAAGACGAGCTTGATCTGATCCGAAAAATGTACCAGATCCCGTATGACATTTTCATGTGGGGGCCCAAGAAGAGAAAATGAGTTGATCGCCCTCCTCCTCGATGCACAACGATCAACGTTGACACCACACCTGACGAGGTCAATTACATGATGACGATCAGGAAATGCTCGGCCGCGGAGAAAGGATATTATTATCTAAAAGCGCACCCAGAGGGGTGCCAAACAAGATTCGAAACTAGAAGTAGCACTTCTTCTTTGTCGGGGGTGATTAATGAGCAACTGCTGACGGCCATGGTAGTGGTGCTAGGATACAAACTCCAGAGGCTTATGGGAAAATTCACCGTGAGCCCTTATGATTTCTCTTTTTGGTATTTGTAATAGTTATTTGTTCCTTTATGGAGTTACTTTTGTACTCTTCTTTTGGGCTTTTAAAGCCTTTTATATTAATGAACTTCATCTTCTTTGCTCGTCATTTCTTCATATGTTAATTGTTTTACATTTATTTCAATGCTTTTCAATATTAACACTTGTAATAGGGCTTTGTTCGATTTGAACTTTGCCTTTAATAAATAGAATAAGGGTTTAGCCTTAGGCTATGCTCGCTTTAAAGAATGAACAAACTTTCAATGGCTTAGATTTCTCGTAACGGACTTGTACCTTGAGCTTAGACTTCTTTTCTGAACGAACAACTATCATTACATTCATAAAAAAAATCACATTTGTAAAAAGATTGTTCATCACTAACATATGTATTTTGACGAACAACTCTAAATATCTTCAAAATATTTAAAGTGAAACAAAGATGTTCGCTTATAATAAATATTGCCGAACAACTTTACATCAACTTTTAAACACACCAAACGTTGTTCGACCTATACATCTCGCCGAACAATTTTTATACTATACTTAGCAAAAAATTCAAAAAATTAGGCAAGCTTTTGGCTTAGACTTACTTGCACATGTTAAGACTTGCTCGCCCTGGTAGGGAATTTGTTCACCTTATTGATAATACTTCTTTAGATGAACTGCATTCCAGGAGTATTGGGCCGAATTGCCTTCCATGTCTTCAATGTTGTAGACATCATTAGGTAACTTGTATGGGCCTTCCCAAGTTGGGTCAAATACTTACCCTGTATGGGCCCCCCAAGTTGGGCCAAATACACCTGGAGGTGGGGCGAGCAACTTCCTTAGAACCAAATCTTCAACTTTGAATTCCCTAATTTTGACATGGGAATAGTAATAACGTTCTGCTCGCTGCTTATATGTAACATTCTTTAGCTCGACATTCATTCTTTTTTCCTTGAGCATATCTAGTTCGGTAGCCAGAGCAGAGTTGTTCGCCTCTTCATCAGGGGCGGATTTACATTAGGGCTGCACTGGGCTTCAGCCCAGTGCAAGCCCAAAATTACATTATATATATTACTATGCTTAACTTATTATTTAGCCCAATTCGGTCCAAACGATATATTTCAGCCCAGTGCTGTCAATCTAGCACCAAATTCTTTATAAGCCCAACAACTTTAAATTCAGTTAGGTACCAAAATTTAGCCCAACCACAAATTAATTGTCCTTTTCATTTTGTTTTTCTTCTAATAAACAAATTAAAAGTCCTTATCTAATTAAATTGAGAATTACGAACAGTTAGAATTATTCAATATCTCCACTCCCTCATGTTGTTTAAGACTAAAATATTAAAAAAACATAAGATTTTAGATGTACATGAGTAACTTTCATGCAATTTTGAATATATTTTACTTAAAAATATCTCTTCCCAACAAGGTTAATATAATTTTCTAACATATAATCTAATTATCAATATTCTTTTCTGGTTGTTTGCATATATATCTTGAATTTATATGGATTCGTAATTATTATTATTTTCTAATTGTTTTCTAATTTAATAGGACATAACTTAGGTGAACATTATATTATGTATACATTTTAATGCAAAAGCTTGTGTGAGAGCCTCTCACCAAGTGATTATTAGTATCATTTTTCAACATAAATATTTTTAATGTAAAGTATATGATTTTTTAATTTTTTTACTTAAAATAATACTCCCCCATAAAAAGTATGCACAATTTTTTTTAGTGCGATATGTCGGGGGTACTATAGGGTATTGCGATATACTTTCCATAAATAATCACTTAATTCATAAACGGACCCCACAATACCCATAATATCCCCAATATATTGCACTAAAAAATGGTGCATATTTTTCATGGACAGCGAGTACTTTTTTTACATTATTTTTTTCTAAATGATACACTTAAAATACATACTATGAAAAAAAAAGATACCTTAAAAATAAT
Source organism: Ballota nigra (assembly GCA_947034835.1). Classification (NCBI taxonomy): domain Eukaryota; kingdom Viridiplantae; phylum Streptophyta; class Magnoliopsida; order Lamiales; family Lamiaceae; genus Ballota; species Ballota nigra. The sequence continues at coordinate 7,112,817 of OX344728.1, forward strand.
AACATTTCTATTAAAAAGTGATAACAATTTCTTGTTGATACGGTCTTATACAAGTCTTTCTCATATATTTTAATATATCGAAATATTTACTTTTCAGCCCACCCCTTTATTAGATCCTGGATACGCCCCTGCTCTTCATCAAAGTTGGTCGTCCGTATCATTTTGGTCTTTAACTCAATTGGAATAACAGCCTCCATTCTGGAAGCTAATACAAAAGGTGTTTCTCCGGTGCTAGACCTGGAAGAAACTCTGTATGCCCATAGAACTTTCGGGAGCTCTTCAAACCAATTACCCTTGCTCTTCGTCAATCGTATTTTCAGCACGTGCTTAATTATCTTGTTGACGGCATCAACCTGACCATTAGACTGGGGTGATACGGGGTTGAATAATGTTTCCTGATTCCCCACTTAATGCAGAAGTCTCTCAGTTCCTTCCCATCAAACTGTGGACCATTGTCTATCACGATTGTTTGTGGGACCCCAAATAGACAGACAATGTTCTTCCAGATAAAACTGATCATCTTATGTTGTGTAATCTTCACCAGAGCTTCTGATTCTGCCCACTTCATATAATAGTCGACTGCCACAACAGCGAATCGAACATTTTCTTTTCCCGGAGAAAATGGTCCAATTATGTCCATCCTCCATCTTGCAAATGGCCAAGGGCTATAAACTGAAACGAGCTCTTGGACCGGAGTATGAATGTTCGGGGCAAAAATTTGGCACCGATGACAGGTCTTGGCTACCTTGATTGCATCTTGTCGTGAAGTTGGCCAATAATAACCCTGCCTGATAGTCTTGTATGCCAAAGCTTGCCCCCAGTGTGATTTCCACATACTCCAGCATATATCTCTTCGAGTACAGTGGACGTAGGAGATTCTTCTCTGAACCTTTTTATACCTTGTGTACTTACTTTCTGCTATTTCCTAAGTGTGTGTTATTCTCTCAAGTTTATCAAGTAAAACAAGTTTTCTAAAGGGCTCACTAATCCGCATTTGAAAGCTAATTAGATAGTAGTTCAACTGAAAGTCTTGAGCTATCAGTGGAGGTATTATCTCAGTAAGCTTTCATAAGTAATTCTCAGCAGACTTAAAGTCCACTGACGAGTTACTATCTGAAGTAACCTGATAAGTTTTCAAGAGGTTTAAATTTGTAACCACAGGTGTATTCCCCCCCCCCCCCCCCCATACACCTGTTTACTCGTTTCGGGACCAACAAATGGGCTGAATTATATTGTCGCTCAATATTGAAAATTTAGAAGCTCATTAGAGGTCCAATCTTAATTCTCCTAAAGGCCTCTCAAGTAGCCCAATAATTAGCCCAATAATAATAAGATGATTAAAATAAAAGAAAAATATTGTTGCCTATTTTTTCCTTAAATTTTCGAAAAATACAAGATTTAGGGGAGAGATTTTCTTTGAATTTTTTATGGAATGAAGATAAGTATTCTTGAAATACAAGATTATCTCATTAATACAAGAAAACTCCTACTTGGTTTCTTGTATAGATATTTACGAATTTTTTATAATTAGGAGAGATAAAAGTTTTTCTTGATTTTCTTAAAAATATATTATGCAAGATATGAATTCTTGGAATACAGGATTACCTCATAAATTCAAGAAAATCCATGTCTTGATTTTTATCTCTAATTTTCGAAAAATTACCATAAGATAAGGAGGTGAGATTTTTGTGGAATATTTAATTATGGAGAAAATAATATATGGGATATATTCAAGATTTCTTGGAGATCAAAAAAGAGATTTTCTCTTCCCTTTTCCACACAAAATTTTTGAAATTCTCCATTATAAATAGGGGATGATACTTTCATCCCCAGTTTATATTTCCATGAGTTGGAAAAATCAGCTACAATAAATATTTCTTTATTCCTTATTTTATTAAATTATTCGTTGAGCACTTCCCACCGGTGAACGAGCAAGGCTAAAGGGGAATACTGGAGAAGGTCTTTCAATTGTAGGATCGATTAGCTTGTCGCGTTCTACTCAAAGGTCATCTCTGCAAGAGGACGTAATCGCATAAACTCCTAGATATTCCGCTATAGGATTTTATGTGAATTTAATTCATATGCATGAAATTACATGTTGTTGGTAAATTATTATTTGAATTAATTAGGATTAATTCATACTAGTAATAATTTGATTTAAATTTGTATTTAAATTTCAACATGAATAGATCCGGGCAAAACAATTTTTCCCAACAATAGGAACAACTTTCTTCTTTCCTTTGCTTCTCCGTCTCACTTGAGCAATGAGGATGTTCATCTCAAAGTCAGAATCTGGAACTTGTGCTAGTTCAGATTGAACCTCCTCGGTTTCTCCTTTCTCAGGTTCAGTGGCAGCTTCCTCAGAGCTTTCATCAATTAAGATAGGCTTAAATGTATCAGCCTTCTTTCCCTTTCTCTTGGTTTCATCATAATCAACTTTTTTACCCATTGTCCTATAAGATCTCCTCCTCTTTCCTCCTTTCTTCGATGGACTGCCCTTCCTCTTCCTCCAGGCATTTCTGATCCTTTCTCCAAGTCCTTCAGTTTCATTTGAGGCTTCTTGATTATCACCTGCATCAGCTTCTTGAGCACCAACTTCTTGAACATTTGAAGAGGGATTACACATCCTCTCGAGTTCGGACAAATCAACTTCCTCATCTCCAAGAAGGATTTTAGGATATTTGGTTTCAAGTCTCAGATCTTGATAAGCAGCAACAATCTGCTCAAATGGAGTTCCTAAATTGAAACTAATAGTAATAGGGGTAGAATCAAGGAAGGTTATCATATCAGTAGTGTGGTTAACAAAAGATGAAGGAATTTAAGAAGAAACCTTCAATGGAATTGGGTTTTTCGATAGGATTTTCAGTAGGTAATGATTCTGGGACAGGATTCGAAGAGGATGAAGGAACGGTACCTTGAGGGATTTGCACCTCAATGGAACCGATGGTGATTGAGGGAGATGTTGGCGGAGAGGCACCAACATTCGCTGAAATATTCTGGGAATCGGTTTTGGCGCCCATTGCTGCGAAAATATTAAGCGGATTTTCAGAGTTTTGGGATGAAGACGTGGTTGGATTTTTTGGAGGACTTGATTTTGATGAAGATAGAAGGTCTCTTTGTGATGCCATTATATCCTGCAAGTAAATAACATCAGTTTCAAAAAAATATTAAAAATATTCTAAACAATAAAGCAAGATATATGACTAGTCGAAGAAGATGATATTAAACTATTATGTATGTAATACTTATGTGGTATATTAATAATACCTGAGGAAACTGGAACAAACAATAATTGAACTAAGCTTATAAGATATGTATAACATTTACTAGATTAGACTAACCTTATATAGAGAAGAAATATGGAAGTTAGTACACAACCCCACTCAATGTCGTGCTTAATGTGGTAGTTTTTTAGAACTTCCCACAAAAATAGGATGAAGTGTGATCGTGTGTGTTGTTGCAAAATTTTCGGGAAAAAAATAAATAACTACCCATGATCTATGCTATTTATCTGAATTTAAATAATTACGGTGAATATTCTTGATAGATTCTCACAATATTACCCTAATTCGAAAATTAAGTAACTCATATAAATAACAAGTAATTCAAATCTTATTTATGTTGCTTTTATTGTTGGAACACATATCTCAACATTTTAATAATACAATCAACATTGGATTGTTTTATTATTTTAAACAATTTTATCACAATGTTTCGTATTGATCCACCTTTTGAAAAGAGAACATCGTAGTCGCGAAGTCTGTGCCCCATAGTTACTCAGTGGATTATGAACAAATTGATATATTTTTAATCATCTTTTGAAAAGAGTATATCGTAGTAGTGAGCTTCATGTCCCATAGTTACTCAGTGATTAAAGTATCTTATTGTGATATTTCAAACTTTTTAGCACGCAATTATATGTAACCACAATAATAAACACATTTCCAGATTCAAATAATTATTATACAATAGAGTTCATCAAAGATCAAAGAGAAATAATACTTAGAAAATTTACTAAGTGTTTTCTGACGTTGTGTCAAATGTCGAGACACTTTCCACAACACAGTAACAATTTATTCAGCGTGAGCATAAACCAAGAGATTTCCTAAGTGAAGAAAAAACCTCTCAAAATCAAGGGCTTTTGTGAATATATCTGCAATTTGTTTCTCAGTGGAGATATACTCTAATTTTACAATTTCTTTCTTAACAAGATCTCTAATAAAGTGATGTCTAATACTTATGTGCTTAGTCAAAGAATGTTGTATCAGATTCTTAGATATATTAATTGCACTAGTATTATCACAGAATATAGTTAATATACTACTATCCAAACCATAATCATTAAACATTTTCGTAAGCTATAATAATTGAGTACAACTCCCTGCAGCAATATATTCAGACTCAGTTATGGACTTGGACATACAATTTTGTTTCCCACTATGCCAGGAGGTGAGATTGTTTCCCATGTAGAAACATCCTCCACTAGTACTCTTTCTGTCATCACTACCACCAGCCCAATCTGCATCACTATAGCCAATCAAAGTACAGTTAGTGTCTTTTCGATACCAAATCCCTAAATCACATGTACCTACCACATATTTGATAATTCTTTTCACAGCATTCATGTGAGATTCTTTTGAATTTGCTTTATATCTAGCACATAGACACATATTAAACATGATATATGGTCTACTAGAAGTCAGATATAATAAATTGCCTGTCATTGATCTGTATAATGTTGAATCAACATTTTGTACAGTATCATCTTTGCACAATTTTTGTGTTGAACCCATAAGAGTTTTCATAGTTTTAGCAGTTTCAAGACCAAATCTTTTAATAAGATTTTTAGCATATTTACTTTGTGAAAATAAAATCCCATCTTTATCTTGTTTAATCTGAAGTCCTAAAAAGAAATTCAAGTCTTCAACCATTGACATTTCGAATGTAGCAGTCATTTCTTTCACAAACATATCTATCATCTAATTACAAGTAGAACCAAATACAATATCATCAACATAGATTTGAGCAATCATGAAATGACTATCAAGTTGTTTGATGAATAATGTTCTATCAACTTCATCTCTTATAGACCAAAATTAACCGGAAAATCGGTTAATCTTCCATACCATACTCTAGGAGCTTGTTTACGACCATATAAAGCCTTATTCAGCTTATAAACATGATTTGGAAAATTTGGATTTTCAAATCCTTTTGGTTGTTCAACATAAGCTTCTTATATTAAAATTCCATTTAGAAAAGCAGCTTTAACATCCATCTGATGTAACTTAATGTCCATAAAACATGCAATAACAAGCAATAATATAATTGATTCAATTCTAGCTACTGGAGCAAAAGTTTCATTGTAATCAATTCCTTCTACCTGAATGTATCCTTGAGCAACTAACCTAGCTTTATTACTCACAATGTTACCAGATTCATCAGTTTTGTTCTTTAAAATTCATTTTGTTCTTATAACATTTGTATGTTCAGGTTTAGGAACTAATGTCCAAACTTTATTTCCTTCAAACTGATTTAATTCGTCATGCATAGCATTAATCCAATTTTCATCTTTTAAAGCCTCAATTATATTTTTAGGCTCAATCAAGGAATGATAACACTCATGGTTTACATTGTTGCATATGGAAGACATACAAATTGTTCTTACCAGATTACTTACTATATCCGTTCTTCTTCTTGTTTGTAATACTAGAAGATGGAGCTTTATTATACCCAAATGAATTCCCAGAAGATTCTGATTTTTCAGGTAATGTTGTTCTAGATGATGGAACATTTGAAATAACATCCTTATTATGTCCAGAATATGTAGGAACTACTGGTATTTCAATAAGATCAGAAACATCATCTTCAATAGTAGGACCTGGAAGACTTGCATTATCATCAAATACTACATTAACAAATTTTTGCACAGTGTCAGTTCTTAAATTATAGATTCTGTAAGCTTTAATATTTCTTGAATAACCTAGAAAGAATCATTTGTCACTTTTTGAATCAAACTTGTGCAGTTGTTCTCTATCATTCAGAATATAACAAACACAACCAAACACATGGAAATATTTCACATGTGGTTTTTTGTTATTAAGAATTTCATATGAAGTCTTTGTAGTACCTGACCTTAAATAGACTTTGTTTGAAATATGACAAGCAGTATTTAAAGCTTCAGCCCAAAATATTTTAGAAAGATGTTTTAACACAAGCATTACCCTAGCCATCTCCTGTAGAGTTCTATTTTTCCTTTTTGCAATTCCATTTTGCTGAGGTGTTTTTGGTGAGGAAAACTCTTGCATGATACCTTTATCTTCACAAAATTTAGTGAATTCACTATTCTCAAACTCCCTACCATGATCAAATCTAATTTTACCGACCTTGGAATTAGAAGCATTCTTGAATTTTTTTGTAAAGGTTTTTAAAAATAGAAAAGGTCTCAGACTTTTCTTTAAGAAATTTAATCCAAGTGTATCTGGAGTAATCATCAACTAACACAAAAGAATACATTTTCCCACTAATATTCTCAGTTTCCATTGGACCCATAAGATCCATATGAAGAAGTTCAAAACAACGTTGTGTGGAACAATGTGATAGCATTTTGTGTGACACTCTAACCTGCTTACCCTTTTACAAGGTCCACATACTTTTGACTTGTTTAACTGAAGTTTAGGAAGACCATTTACAGCTTCTGTTCTAATCAGTTTTAAAATATTTTGGTAATGAGTATGACCAAGTTTTTGATACCACAAGAAACTTTCATCAGTTTTCACATTGTTACAGGTTTTTAGGGTATCAATCACATAACAATTGTCTCCAGACCTGTGACCTATCATAAGACATTCATCATTTTTATCTTTCACATAAGATGAGTCTTTATCAAAGTCTACATGTAAACCATCATCACATAATTGACTTATACTGATTTGCAATCAAACCATCAACATGCAATACATTAGTTAATTTGGGAAATCCAGGAACATTCAAAGTGCCTTTACCAATGACCTTACTTCTGGAACCACCTCCAAATATCACATGACCATCATCATCCAATCTATAATCAGTCAAGTAATCAAGATTACCAGACATATGTCTAGAACAACAACTAGCAAAATACCATGAACCAGATGCATGTGCTTTTAATGATGTATATGCAACATTACAACTATTAGACTAGCTGACCCATGCAGTATTTGACAGATGTTCTTTTAAATGATGTGTCAAATTAGGCAACACTATTTTTGAAAGCATATCTCTTCTCAGTTTCCAACAATATGATCTAATGTGACCTTTTTTTATGACAGTAATGACATGAATAATCCTTATCAGTTTTTAGAAAAACTCTATTTGTAGTGTCAGGTATATCTTTATCAAGTTGCACTCTAATTTAACAAATTTTATTGGTTCATTAATTGTCAAAGGTTTAGAAGAATCATTATTAAAACCAAGACATGTTCTACCAGAATTACCAATTACCAAGGTATTATCCAGATTTTCAATGCCTTTTGTAAACTTCTTGAAGTTCAGTGTTGATCTTAGTAAAAGAATCTTTAATTCAGAATTCTCTAAAGTCATAGACTTAAGTATCTGAGTTTGAGACTCAATCTCCTTGATGTGTTTTTGACATGAGATACAATCTGTGTTCTCTAATAAGGAAGTACCTGTCTCCACAAATGAACTTGTAAAACAGTTCACATCTGGACTGATATTACCAAATGTTATGTCAAATGATGGATCATTTGTGTCAACATCTGAACAATAATCATCCAGATGATCATCAAAAGTATCATCATATTCAATTCTTGCAGAGAAAACACATTCTTCATTTTTTTTCAGAATCATTTTCATCTTCTGATTCATCACTCAAAGTAGCATTAAAGTTCAGTTGATTTCTCAAAATAGTGTTGACACATTCATTTGCATAATGACCAAAACTAGTACATGCATCACATCTTACTGACTTTCTATACTCAGGATCATACATAGGTTTACTACTACTACTATCTATATTTTCTATTTTGAATGAATTTATTTATTCTTTTAGGTATTTGTTGATTATTGTTGATTTCTACTTTAGGTTGAATATTGTCTTTTAACCTGTTTGCTTTATTTTTCAGAAAAGGCTTAAACTGTTTGGTTAAAAAAACAATGTCATTAGAATTGTTATCACATAAATCAACACAATCAGAATCAACTTCAGTTACAAATGATATTTTGTTGCTAGATGAGGTTTCACCTTTAAAAACAGATGTTTTCTTGTCATTAGAATCATCTTTTTGGTCAAGATTCATTTAATAGGTTTTTAAGATACTTATTAGTTCATTTTGACTCATTGTATCAGTATCTTTAGCCTTTTCAATAGCACATATTTTAGCATCAAAATGTTTAGGAACGGTTCTTAGAATTTTATGAACTAATTTGGTATTGGATATAGGATCACCTAGAGAGTGAGATTCATTGACAATCTCAGTAAGTCTCTCATTGTAGGCATAAATGGATTCATCATCCTTCATCTCGAGGTTTTCGAATTTGGTGCCCAGCATTCAAAGCTTTGTCCTTCGAACACTCTCAGATCCTTCACAGTGTTCTTGCAATCGATCCCAAGCATCTTTTGCAGAAACACAATTCAAAATTAATTTGAACATAGATACATCGACTGATGTAAATATAGCATTCAAAGCTTTCAAATTGTAACTAGACACGATTACTTCATCATTCGTCCAATCAAACTCTCGCTTGATCCGTGCTTCATTGTCTTCATCAGCTGGAGTTCTGGGTTGTGTCCATCCATAGAGTACACTTCTTCATGCTCGTTCTTTAAGGAATTTGATGTACATTCGCATCTTTGGTTTCCAGTACGCATAATTCGAACCATCTAAAACTGGTGGTTTAGAGTGTGGGTAAGTGGATATTCCATTGCATGAAATTTGCACACTCAATAACACAGGATCTAACTAAGTATATCTAGTTATGGCTCTGGTGCCAATTGAAGGGTGTGCGTGGGTATTTTTCCAAAATATTGTCAAAAATGTTGAAACATAAATGACAACATACACAGCGGAAGACTTGAAAAATAGATTGCAAACGGATATCAAAACTTTTTCATAGATTATAAACAATTTATGATGTCTTATGGCAAAACTTCACTATAACGAGTAGTGATACAAAGACAAAATAAGATCCTGTTGTAAGATCTTATAAAAAGGTGGTATATCCTAGATATATAACCAAAAGGCCGAGAACCCTAATTGTGTAAACAACCTGCTATAGGCCTAACTAAAACACTAATAGAGTTACAAATGTTGCATAGGATATAAAGAATATCTACCAACACAAAGGAGATAACCCAAACTACTAAACTTGATGTAGGTAAATAGGAGTCTCGATTTTTTCACTTGAATATGTTCCATGCTTGTGGTATTTATAGATTTCGAATTCAGCATGTGAACACTTGAAAAATATGGTTTCCCATGATCCAAAACCGTCTAGCACTAAGCTCCATTGCTTCGATAACCACCCATGCTTATCGTTAATCTTCTCACTCTAAAACTGCAACCGCTTGACCTGGTAACTTCCACGTCGTCAACCTACATGTTTAGACATTATAGACAACATTGAAACATTCAGAGTTAGTGTTAGAAGAAATGACAAATTCTGATGTTGCAGAAAATGTTGTAACATTCTGTACAACACTGAGCCAACATCAACAACTTATAAGGAAATAAATATGTAGAGATTTTATTTAATGGGCTAGGGCTTCTTTTCTTGCTTAGAAATTAAGCCAGCTCATCCTTATAAATACAAGTCCTATGGGAAATCCAAAATACACAAGAAAATTAATTTTTCCATAAAATCTCCAGTCATAATTTTTCTAGCAAATTCGTCTCACAATTCAACGCTGACAAATCGGTGTGGGTTGGTAGAAATTAAGTTGTTACGTGGATACCATAGTTGAGGAATCCGTGTACGAATCGCTGCAAGGATTTTGTTTATATTTTCTCGTATTTAATGATGCAATTAATTGTTCGTTGTTGGTGAACTGTTTAATTCCACTGCGCATGTATTACATGTTTACGTGCCTCTAAGTTCCAACATTTAGGATCCATGAATTTTAACCTGGAGCGACCCGACCCGCAATTTTTTTTAATATTTAACTATTTTAGGTATATTTTACATGTGAAATATTTCACAAGAGAGTGCCTCTTATAATATTATTTTATAATGCAAAGAATTTCAATAAATAATTTGAAATAATAGATAAAATAATTTTAATATATTCGTATATAGAAAAAATGATATTTTAAGATGGTAAAAAAAATGTAATAATTTCATACAGCATAATAATAAAAACTAGATGATACCCCGCGTATTACGCGGAATGTTCGTAAAATTATCTTCACATATAATGTATTACATAGCTACAAATCATTTTGCTCATCATCAAATAACAAATACAATATCATTATATAAGTAGTTTATTTATTTTTATAAAATTTTACTTAATTTATTTAAATTATATTTTCTCTGTCTCAGAGTTATCTTCCCACTTGTTTTTGTTGAATGATTTAAGAAATTGGATTTGTTTATTAATATATAGTGCTGAAAAATACATGGAATGGGTGACACTTTTGGTAATATTGTATGAGTTTAAAAGTTAAAGATTATACGTAGTGGAGTGTAGTTTTTACCATTTAAAGAATGAAAAACTTAGTGTGCAACGACCCGAAAAGGAAAGCGTGAAGTTTACCCTGGGACGGAGGGAATACTATCTTATTATCAATTTGCAAAGTAGCATTCATTTCAAATTTATTTCATAATTGTTAAAAAAATAAAAGAGAAATCTTACATAATTGATTTATAAATATTGTTAATATATATATATATATATATATATATATATATATATCTTTTTCGTTAATTTATATCATATGGTACATATAAATCAGGAGAAAATAAATAAAATTATAGAGTCTATTTTTTATTGTTGTACCCAAGATGATAATAATTATATATTTACACATCATTATTATCATTAAATCAAACCCTCTAAATGTTTGACACCTAAGATCACCACATAATTATAACTTCCTAATTAATTGACACATAATTCAAATTCACCACAAATTGACACATCATCCAAATGCACCACAAATTGACACATAAGAAAAGAGAAACTCTCTATTAGTATATAAGGGGATAGTATGGGTAGATAGTGGGTCCCTAAAAAATGAATTATAACTTTATCATCATTAATTGTGGAAGTTAGATTATTTGATTATTCTTTGTTGGTCCCGAAACGAGTAAACAGGTGTATGGGGGGGGGGGGGAATACACCTGGGGTTACAAATTTAAACTTCTTAAAAACTTATCAGGTTACTTCAGATAGTAACTCGTCAGTGGACTTTAGGTCTGCTGAGAATTACTTTGAAAACTTACTGAGATAATACCTTCACTGAAAGCTCAAGACTTTCCGTTGAACTACTATCTAATTAACTTTCAAATGCGGATTAGCGAGCCCTTTATAAAACTCGTTTTACTTGATAAACTTTGAGTGGATAACACACACTTAGGAAATAGCAGAATGTAAGTACACAAGATATAAAGTGGTTCAGAGATGAATCTCCTACGTCCACTATCCTGATTAAACAGGAGAATTCCTTTCACTTGGAATTCCTTGTGTTATAGTGCCAAGGTGCACTGATCAATTAATCCTCTCTTAGGATGATTGATCACTAGGATAATTCCAGGTCCTAGTTCCCAAAACAAACCAGCTTTCAGACTGATACAAACAATCAGCTTACTAACACCACTTAACACTAACTCTCAACCTAACAATTGAGTAGGATTTTGGTTCCAACTGTTGTGAGATAATCCTTACAGTTTAGCTTAAGGCTTAGGATGGATTATCTCTTTCTAAGGTTTGGATATAGCTTTTAAGCTTGGTTTACAGAAGGCTTGTTATGCTCTCTACAAATGTGAAACACTTGGGAAACAAAGGTAATTTCGAGTGCTTCTAAAAGGTTATGAATGTAGAGATAGCTTTGATCTTGTGAGTTTCCCGTGCATAGAAATGAGCACGTCCTTCTGTATTTATAGGTTTCCTTGAAAATCTTCCCGTTGGATTTGAATCTTCTCAAGTAAGTCTTCTTGTATCTGATTGGTTCAAACGGCTCTTTTTTAAGCTTTAAGTCTTGTCAAGAAACGGCTGAAAACCCATGCCTATTCACCAACTTTCTGGGAAAAGCTAGGGAAAGACTTTTGGTACATGTCAGTCTGGGACAGGTCGGCTGTCAGTAGAGTACACCTACGTGTCATCTTCTCATTGGGCCATTCAGTCTGCTTGCTCAGAATCCTGTCTTGCTTTAAGGTGGAACTCGTCTGAGAGAACCTTCTTATTCCTTCATTTATTGTAAGCTTCACTGAAATTCATTTTGCCTTGTTCCAACCAGATTAACTAACAACTTTTAATGTGTTTAACATTGAATGTGCTTTGTTAGTTCACATCAGTGGACCTTGGTCCTCTCCTGATGGTTTTAGTCTTAGTGAGAATGCACTTAGAAAATATTCAAGACTTAGACTATTTCCTCAGATTACTTTGTCTTCAGCGGACTTCATTCTTCAATACACTCCAGAATTTACTAACTGCACTTCAGTTCCTTAACATTTGAACTGCCTATCTAAAAATCTAACTCTACTGAATAATTTTACTTACAAACAACTTAGGAGGAATATTTTTGGCATCTTAATCAAAACTTAAGTTTATACAATTTTCCATTTTTTTATTATGCCGGAATCTATTTTATTACATAACTTCTTTCAGATGAGGTTCTTCAGATGACATAAATGTTTAAGGATTTTTGTAAGTAAAAGCATTCAAGTTCATAAGCCTAAATGATAATGAGATATTATCTTGGGCAAAAACAGCAGTAGAGTTTCATTCCATGAAAAAATATGATGAGTACGTTTACATGAAGTCTGCTGTCAAAAGTTTAAAATCAAAACAACTGGGACTTATAAACAAATGCCCAGTACAAACACTAACTTTCTCAGATGGATTCAAACACGGGTTCAAGTCCATATTGCTTGAAGACTCGGATCTTCAATTCATTCTTCCTCTCCATGACTTCTTTTGAATGTCCTTTGAGACCCAACTGCTCACACAGGGACACCCATTCTTCTGTGATCCAATCTCTATCAATTGCTCCAGTTGCATCACGAGGAGGCCAGTATGTGATTGGCTCAGGAGCCTTCAAAGCAAGATCTGGGAATTTATCATTCCAGGCCTCATTAATCTCAGGGTAGAGTTTTGGGTATGCTTCAAACAGCCATGAATTGAATACTTCTTGAGCATTATCCCTTCCCAATTCTCCACTGACATAAAAGGAATACACAAATCCCCTTTTTGCAGTTTCCCATGCATCATTGAGTTTCTTGGGCACCCACGCATCATGGTGAGGGAACTTGGCCTTTGAAGGAGCTACCTTGTCTTTCTTCAGCTTTGCAGCCCACCTTTGATAATTGTTCCTGAATTTCTTTGATGTAGTCTTATCAAAGGTGGTTAGCCTCTCCTTCCTTTTCCTTTCAGCCAACTCAACAATGGTCTCCATCTTTCCCACCACCTTATCTCTCCTCTCTTACTGTTGAGCAATTAGCATTTTAGCTCTTTCATTCATGCCTCCAGCTTCTTTGATTAGCTCAGTGAGCTCTGTAACTCTAATGGGGGCAGATTTGGGGGTTTCAGAAGAGATAGGATCAGGGTTTAGGATAGGAAGTACCTCAACTGACTCAGTTGAACCAGTTGACTTTGCAGCCAACCTTCCTGAGGTTCTGGTCTTCTTAGCCACCTCCGCTGAGAGGACGTCAGATGCCTTCCTTTTTGTTGATTCCCCCTTATTGGCAGCTCTCTCTTCCTTTTCCTTCAGATGGGCTTCTTTGAACTTTGACATGTCTTCTGAGGGAACCTCATTTCCCTTCTTGGCATCAGCAATCTTCTGGGCCTCAGCATCTACCTTCTTTAAGGTGCTCTTGATTTGTTGGCCTCTTTCGAATTCTGGGGTCTCAAGAATGATTTGCATCTTGTTCTTTGGGTCCAGCTTCATATCCTTAGCACTTACTCTATTTTCCCCATTTCCGGTATTAATCATAAACTCAGCAACAGATATGTTTAATTTTACCTGATCATGAGCAATGGCCTTCAATTCAGTAGAGCAGTGGTCAACCTCGTCCTCCAGCCTTTCCAAATTTGCCCCAGCTGTTTGCCCAAAATGCACAAACTGAGCCAGCTTTTCATCGATCAAAATGTTTGTCTTTTCTTGGGTAGGGAAGTCCTCTGCAGCCTTCTTCAGGACTTCACCCAGCTTGGCTCCCAGCTCCTCGTGCTTTGCTTCGAACTCTGTCATCTTCTGGTTCCATAACCCTTCAACCTTCCCAATAAGGTCAGCTGAGAAAGCCTCAACAGAGGACTTTAGGTTAATGGAGACGTTTTCCACAGAATCTTTCAGGAACTGAGTTCTGGCCTCTTCTTCCTTTTGCTCCAGCTTCTTCATGGCCTCTATCACCAGCACACTCTGACCTTCCACAACATCTAACACCATATGTTGTGAATCTTCAATCTTTAGTGTCAGGTTTTGGAGTGATTTGGTGGTAGACTCCATCAGCTCATCAATATGGTCTGAGAGGATGACCATTTCATCTACTTTCTCTTGAACTATTTCTTGGCATCTCTCAGTTGAGCTTGTAGAGAAGAAAGCTTATCATTTTGAAGAGAATGAACAGCATCTCTCAGTGGAGTTAGGTTGACCTAGACTGGGGGAATTTCATCAGTTTGTACACCTGCATGGCAAACAAGAATTGTGAAGTGAAAATGAGGTGTGTTGATAGACGAGCAACTGATAAAGGTAAACAAAAAATCAATGAGTATGTATTGAGTGAAATTGATTCATACATGAATAATTGAAGAATATTAGTTGTTTTCACTAAAGAATATTAGTTGTTTTCATTGAAGAGTCTTGGTTTGTTTTCGCTGAACAACTAAGACTTTTCAGTGTAAATAAGTAATATTCTTCAGTGAAAACAACTAATACTCTTTAATGAAAACAACTAATTTCTTTCAATGATTTATGTATGAACCAATTTCACTTTATACTTTGTCATAATTAATAGACACTTGATGAAGATTAAGTGGTTAGGCTTAATTAAGCAAGCAATAAAGGCGAGCAGCTAAGATGTCGGCGAGCAGCTGAGGTGTCGACGAGCAGCTCACATATAACTAGCTCATTTACCAATGATCGCCTAGATATTAGATGTGGGGATTATCAGGGGTCGACATATCAATCAAGCAAGGAGAGAAAAGAACAGAGATGGGATCCTCATCAAAGTAGCTCTGGGACGAGCAACTAATCACCACAAATTGTATCAAAATAACTTCATGGTTAAACATTGTATTAGATAATGACAAGTGTGTTAACATTTGTCATACATGTAAATGTAATAGCTTAGAAGTTAAACAAGTGTTTTAACACTTATCAAGGATATAAGATAGGTGATTAGTAGAGTGACACATTCTACTTGCTTGTAAGTGTATAAAAACCCCTTATTTCATAATAAAAAGCATGCACAAATTTCACAAGATTACCTCTATGCTGCCAAATTATTAACAAAAGTCTATCTTCATATAAATCCATCATTTTCCTTCTCAAACATAAGTTTCCATATTTGTTTGATGATTTTGTTAGAGAAAACAACCATTAGTTTTTTAGTTAACAAAAGAACATCAATAGGGTGGAAGAGAGAAAATGATTATAACTCATTCACCATTTTGGAGAAATTGAAGGACGCTCCTCCTTTCATTCACGAGGCGCTTCGCAGGTAAATTGGTGATTACACATCCCGAGGAATCCCGGGATACTAATGACGAAGAGGAGGATACTACTACCCAATGGGAGACTAAAGTCAAGACTGCGAAAAAAGAAGAAAGGTATGAGGAAACCGGCAGTGACTAGCAACTACAACCTGCGAAATGATCGTGCCAAGGAAGCAAGGGCACAAGCGCAACGAGAGATGGCTAATGTATTAGCTTGGCAAAGGGGACCTCCAGACTAGCTTTCTCTAGGGAAGTTTACTGTTTAATTTTTCATACAACGCTTGTTGGACTGCTTATATGATGGACTTTATTTAGGCCTTGTCTAGTTGCTACAAGGGGAGTCTAACGCAAGGTTTTAAATATATTTCTTTCATTTTTATCTTGAGTCTTCTGCCCCACAGCCTGTAGGGCAGCTCGTACCCTTTTTCTTTTTCTCTTTAATAAATTTGTCTTTATTTGCCGTTTTGAATGCTCTAATAATCCTAACACATGATTTAATAAATATAATATAAAATGTATAGTAGATAAGTAGGTAGTTGAGATTTGTTAATATACAAAAATATTTCTAAAAGTAAATGTAATTTTAATTTAATTGAGTGACAATTTTTATAATAAAATTCAACTTTAAAAGTAATTATAATAGGATTTGGAGACACAACCCAATTTAGAAAATAAAAACCTTTGATAGAGGGCAAAGTTGTGTACAAACTAGTTTCACCGTATTACTTGTTTTATTAAAACATATTAATTATTTATATTATAAGACATTAATTTTGAATAAATATAGTTATTTCATTAATGAGTATTAGTTAAAATACATCGATTATTTCATAAATTATATTAATTATTTTATTATAAGTTATTAATTGTAAATTAAATTTACATTGAAACCAATTCACACAAAATTAATTCTTAATTGAGATGAAAAAAATAAAAAATAAAAAACCTTAGAGAAGGACGGGAGATATGGACACCTTATTGGATTTAAGAGAAGACTTTATTATTTAATCAATATTATTAAAAAAATATGCACTAAATTTAATGATGTGCACTTTCACCTACACCAAGTACATGATGCACTCATTCAATTCAACAGTTGAAATTATTTACACTGAAAATATAGGTTGATTATATCAAAAAGTGTAGATTAATTATATTAAAAATGTAGTTAAATTACACTAAAAATCAATTTTCAATGTAAACTTTTCAATATAATATAACTATATTTTTTTTAGAAATACACACAACACTACAATCCCTAAGCCTTAAATGCACCATGCAACATCAAAAATCCCAGCAGTTTGATACATTTATGTGTCAAGATGTATTTTAAATGGTAGGACTCATATTCTCTCTCTCCCAACTCTCAGATTAATTCCACCCCCACCCCCCAAATTCAAAAACAAACCCAACCACCCACCCCCTCACCCTTCTCTCTCAAGACTCTCTCTATCTCTCTCACTATCAGAAATCCTAACCCACCCCACCACGAGACCACGCTCGCCGCTGCATCACCAAGGCCGCATCTCCGGTTCGACGACGACGCTCGTGAGGGCGAGAAGGAGGCGCCAGATTCTCCCAAAACCTCCAACCACCATCCATGGCCGCCAGATTCTCCATCGCCACCACCGCCAGAACCACCTTCCATTTCAAGCACACAAAATTTCTCTACCCAAAGCCTAATTCACTCGCTACACCAGCTTTACCGATTTCCCCTTCTCTCCTCAATTTCGAAACGATAAAACCTAATTTGACGATTTGCCTTGTGGTGAAAGATGAGAATCTGAGCGGGGGACCGAAATTGGATTTTGAGGATTTTCCAGAGAAGGAAGCGGAGAAGAGGCGCAAGGAAGAAATATGATAGATCTACTTACCTCGTGGCGGCGTTGTGTTGGGAGGATCTTGGGAGAGAGAGGCACCGCTGGCGAGGGGTACACGACGACGGCGCTGGGTGGGGACGCAACGGTGGCGCTGGCGCTGGCGAGGGGGCGTGACGGTTCCGATCTGAGTTCGATCTGGTGGCGGCTCCGATCTAGGTTCTGATCTGGCGGCGGTTCCAATTTGGGACGGGGGATGGGCCTCTGTTTTTCGTTGAAAGGTAATTAATCTTGTGAAATTGAGTTGGAAAGTTTTCTGATGAAATTGCTCAAACTCTTGACTAAATTTAGGCATTCAAATTAATGTTCTGAAGTGAATTTGTTGATTATAGCTTTGCCCTCAATTTTAAATTTTGAATCTATAATTGAAGATAAATGTGTTTGATTTATTGTTTGCCACTAAAACTGTAAAAAAAATCAGAGTATTAGGAATGCAGTGTATCTCTGGTTCTTTGTTGGTGGTGTGTAATGGAGGGTAGGGTATTAATGGAGTTTTGAAGATTGATTGTGAAGTTTTGTTGATGGATTTTTCTCTTCAATTGCTCTAAATTTTTTTGTTGTTGATTTCAGGTATCAAGATATGAAAGGAATTGGAAGTTTCTGGGAGAAAAACGCGAAAACGCCTTCTGTTCACAATTTACTAGCATTTGTTCATAATTTTAAAGTGTTTGTTCATAATTTTTGTGAGTCTGTTCACATTTTTTTTCGTAGTCTGTTCATAAATTTTGGGCTGTTTGTGCCTAATTTTGTATATGTAATATTTTTAGAATTTTTTAAAGTGTAATTCTCAGATTAATAATAAAGAATTGTTCTTGAATTTGAATCTGAACTTGCTAGAATTCTCAAATATTTATATTTATGTTCAAAAATTATTTTATACTTGTGTTCATAAAATTTATGTTTATGTTCAAAATTAATAAATACCCGAAAATAACAAATATTACTGGTCAAATTTTTGCCTCGGGAATTGTGAAAAAAGCCTCAGTCAGTCAATATCGTGTCAGATTTTGTAAGAATCTGAATTTGAACATGGGCCCATCAAATTGTATGAATGTGTAGTTTTGGTTAATAATGGGGACCACCAAATTATAGCAAATTGTGCCATGAAATTTTTATTGTTGCATAGTGCATTTAAGCTTATAGGATTGTAGTAAATAATAAGTGCCCCTATTTTTTTTAAGTTAAAATAGTCTTGACAATTGAATGGTTGCACAGAAAAGAGTTACTCATCGAATGGACCCTACCCTCCAACTCAGTCTAGAGACCAGACCGCCCCATATTTTTTCCTTTCACATCTCCACAAAAAAAATAAAAATAAATAATAATCATCTCTGTATCCCATCATTTTAATCATCACATTCACAGCAGATCGCCATTTTTTAAAACGAAAAACCAGCAAGTTCGAGATATTTCTGGAGACGACTCAACTAACAACTTCAACTGAATCGTGAAAGTAAGTTCAATGTTCAGATTATGCAGTGTTCTCGCTTTATCCCGTCCTTGCTTTTTTTTCTTTTTACTCATCTGATTTATGTGCGCTAATTTGACTATCTTATCTAAAGTCTGCTTGAATTTTGGTGGTTGGGCATTGAAATCTACTCAATGTCAGTTGAACACTAGTTTTCCTGTTAACTCATAATTACATAGCTATTTTCCTTTATAAACAAATCGGAAAGTTGGGGAATTGATCAAAGAAGACATTGGTGTAACATAAGACTCGAAATTACTTAATTGATTTGGATATGGGAATCGGTAAATCAGTTATAGTTGGTGCTTTTGCAGTTAATTTTCAAAAATGAATGTATTAATTTGTGATTGTGAAGTACTTATGGCGCTTGGTTCATAATTCTTCCATTTGTGGTGGTTAATGAGCATTTTTACTGGGTAATGAGACTCAAAATAAGTTAATCATTTTTCCTGTCTTTCCAGTATTCCTTAATCAACAATTTTGCCCCGATTTGTTCCAACATTAGAGAAAAACACTAACAATATAATTCTCTATTCAATAATTCTACCATTCCCATTGAAAGATTTGAACCAAACGGGAAACGCCCACTTAGATGTTTGATGCCAAGAGTTTGAGGTTTACTAGCAGAAGTGTTGTATGTTGTATTCCATATAATTAAAGCTTCTTATTTGCACAGGGGCATTTTCCTGTCCATAAATTCTTGAAATGGCTGCTGATGAAGAAAATGCCTTAGTAACAGGACTACTAAATCCTCCATCTCAATTCAATCACCAATCTGATCCCAAGAAAAGAAGATTTCGTCGTTGTAGAAGTGCTCCTCTGGTTGAATCTGTTCTCGGTGAAATCAATGGCACAGATGATTCTCAGACTGCTCCATTTTCAGGGTCCTTTTTGGATCAAATCCACCCCAGCTTCAAAAGGGTGATTATTTACTTAATTTTCTATTTAAGCATTGGCACTATTTGCTTTTACTTTGTTCGGGACCAGATCACGGGAGACAAAATAGACGGAGTTCTTGATTCTGTATACTTTTGCATTGTAACTATGACCACTGTTGGGTATGGAGACCTGGTGCCGAATAGTGCAGCTTCGAAACTTCTGGCTTGTGCTTTTGTCTTCTCTGGAATGGTCATAGTTTGTCTAGTAGTGAGCAAAGGAGCGGATTACCTTGTTGAAAAGCAGGAAATCTTGCTTATAAAGGCGTTGCATATGCATGAAAAATACGGGAATGCTGATGTTCTCAAAGAGATGGAGACCAACAAAGTTCGATACAAGTGTTTTGTGACAATGGTCTTTCTTATAGTGCTCATTTTAGTCGGGACAATATTTCTAGTTACAATCGAGAAATTAGATGTGGTCGATGCAATCTATTGTGTTTGCTCGACCGTCACAACCTTGGGCTACGGAGATAAAAGCTTCTCTACTAAAGGTGGACGTGTTTTTGCTATTTTTTGGATTTTAACAAGCACCATTTGTTTGGCACAGTTCTTGTGTTATATCGCTGAGCTTAACACAGAGTGTAGGCAGAAAGATCTAGTGAAGTATGTTCTTACCAAGAAAATGACTAATGTTGATTTGGAGGCAGCCGATTTCGATGAAAATGGGATCGTGGGGTTAGTTCCTTATTCCCAAATGACGAGTCTGATAAAAGTTCTGCTGTTTCGACTTTTATGGCTGCTATCTTGTCGTTGATTTTGTTTCCTTGCTTGATGTGTAACAGGGCTGCTGAGTTCGTCATACACAAACTAAAAGAGATGGGGAAGATCAATCAAGAAGATATCTCAGTTTTACTTCAAGAGTTTGAGAATCTTGATGTTGATCAATCTGGGACTTTATCTACCTGTGACATATCGCTTGCCCAATCAGTTCAAGCAAAACCGTGATTCTGTGAGTTCTAACTGTGATACCTGTAAGTACATACATTTATCTCCAACATTCTAGTTTGTGTCAAAAGCGTAATCTCGTTTGGAATTCTGAGGATTTTATATTCGATTAGGCTAATATTAACACGCTTTTAATGCATTGCTTCCAGTTGGGTATAGAATTTGTTGTTTTGTTAAAGTTATGTATGTGTAACATAACGAGATAAACTTATCTATTTCTTTCTTTGCATTGAGAAGTACTTAACTTGATAGCTGCAAATGAGGAAACAAATTCAATTCTAGGATTGTTTTCGTATGATTTCAACAAAGAGATTTTCCGCTCTAGACCTGAAAGATGAGTCAACTATCAATTCAAGGCACGAAATGCTTTATTCACATAAAATTATCAATTAAAGGCTCGAAATTTTAACCCCGTTAATAAACTATTTAACATAAGCTGACAAGGCATGCTAAATGCCACATAATATCCCCACGTGGCGCTATAAACAACTAAAACAAATTAATAATAATTAATTAAAATTAGGACAATTCAAATAGAGATGGTGTTTTCTTTTTCTTCAACAATACACGCCTGCCTCCATCCTTTTCTACCACTAAAAAACTAACTTGTGCCTCTTAACAAAAAGCCTTTACATATCCTAAGTTTTACTGATGCAATAACCTTGTTGTTTCTTCCATGGTTGGGATCAAAGCAACATTAACAATATACATTTTCAATTACAATCCAATTTACAGATAAGACTCTTGATAATAATATATGCCCTTTTTTCTTCCAATTGCCTATAATTCACAACATTGTTTATTGTTAAGGGGTAGAAGTTGGAAATCAACTAATTGCATAGATTTGGAACGCCTAATGCCTAGGCGGGGACTAGTTGATATGAGTTTTTTATTATATATTTTTATTTTTTACCCTCTATATCTCAATATAGTAAAAAATCATTTGATAAAATTTTAAATATGACTAATTTTTTTTAATATATATAACTGTATAAATCAAAGATTCAACGAATAATAATCAATATATATATATATATATATATATATATATATATGTATATATATGTAAGTATATATATCACAAGTTAAAAACATAATTTCAACTTCTAAATACAAATAGTCCAACTAGATAATCACACGTTTACCAAATTAATTGAAATTCTCTAAACGACGTCGTTTCAAGGCGGGAAAAAAAAAACAATGAATGTCTTGTCTGCCTAAGCGGATTGCAATAAAATCGGTCGACTGATGATCTCCTAGCGCCTAGGCGTTGCCTAAGCGACCGCCTAAAGGAATTTTTGCATCAACATAGTTTTTATTGATTATGGCAACCGAAAATGAACATGGATATATGCTGCCATTAAATAGATAGAAAAGAAGGAGTTGGAGAAGGATGGAACAGAGGTGAGTTGTCTAAGAAGAAGAGTCATCCCCATTTCATTTGCCCTAATTTTAATTAATTATTAATTTGTTTTAATGGTTTTGATGCCAAATGGAAATATTATGTGGCATTTAACATGCTTCGCCAGCTTCCGTTACATAGTTTATTGACGGTGTTAAAATTTCGAGCCTTTAACTGATAACTTTATGTGAATCGAGCCTTAAATTGATAGGAATTTTCTTTGGAGCCGTAGATCAATAGTTGACTCTTGTTTCAGGTCCTAGTTCAGAAAAACTCATTTGAAGGAAGCTAATACAAGGCCAACTTGGAATTTTTAAGTGAAACATTATGAGGTCTTTCGTTTATGTTCTACTAGTATTTCTCCCGTGCGATGCACGGATAGTATATTATAAATTTTAAACGTGGGTTGTATAATGAATGACTACAAAAAAGTTTAAATTAAATTTATTTTATCTATAAATCAATTAATATTTAAAGATTATATTGTATATATGTTAGTATTATAATTATTTATTTGTATACTAAATTCACAA
Source organism: Ballota nigra (assembly GCA_947034835.1). Lineage (NCBI taxonomy): Eukaryota > Viridiplantae > Streptophyta > Magnoliopsida > Lamiales > Lamiaceae > Ballota > Ballota nigra. Next base: position 7,135,845 of record OX344728.1, read on the forward strand.
CAAATACTAAAATTCATAAAATTACTTTAATATTTAAAAAAGTTATATAGTCTAAATAAAAATTATTTAAATTCAATCAATCATATTAAAGTCAATAGAAAACACTTAATAATAAAATAAATATTATAATTTTTTTTAATTGTGTAATATATATGTTAAATTAAAAATGTTCAAGAGACAATTTAATTTGATATATAGTGTATTGAAAATAGATTTAAAATTAAAAAGTTAAAGAATTTTGAAATTATTGTGTAAAGTAAAAAAGAGAAGAAATTGGTAAAATTAATTCACTCTCTTTAGTGCAGATTGAGATTCACTATTCTACTATAAAGTAAGTGCACTCCACTTGCTCTAATAAATATAATTTTTCCTCTCTCTTCACTTCTACTTTTATATAGAGAGAGATTTACAAGGCAATATAGGAAAAGAAACTAGCATCATTGAGAAAAATGTGATGAGATTCATTTGGTTTTTGATATACATTTTGAATACATGTGCTTTTAAATGAAGAGTAAATCAATATCACCATAAAATTTAAATGTGCTTTTAAATGGCAATTAATTTAGGGTGAGTCACCTAAAGGCACAATTCATGGAGCTTAATTGCATGGAACCATCCAAATTTTCCTACATTGCAAAAAACCACATTTTGTAGGGTCCACATGCAAAAAACCATCAGACCACTTTCTGGTTCTTGCAGTCCGTGTCAGCTTTCTGCAGGTTGTTTTATCTTTTCTTTTTTTGAATTTTAAATGGCTGTTTTTTCTTTCTTTTTTGAATTTTAACAGCTTTTTCTGTAAGTCTTTTTTTTTTTTTTGAAATTTATATCCTCAAATTCATTTCTTTTTTGCCGAAATTTCATTCTTTTTAATTAGTACAACCATTTTTTTAATTCATTTTATCCAACATCCTTTTTTTTTCCAGTTTTCATTCCCCCCAAATTCAAGCAATTTTTTTCTTCGTGCTTCTATTTATGAGTATGAACTTATACAAGTAAAAATAAAAAATAAATTCACAATTTCATTATCAATAAATATTTTTGCATATATAAAAATACTAAAATTACATCTAAGAATTACATTAAAAAAATCAAACAATGAATACCCTTACAAGTTTCAAATAAACTTTGCATATACAGAGACCTATATTGCAGAACACAATAATTTATTTGCATATTTTATTGCATAATGCAATAAATTAATTGCAGAATGCATTGCAGAACACAATAATTTATTTGCATATATGATTGCATAATGCAACAAATTAATTGAAGAATGCAATAAATTATTTGCATAACTGCAAAAATAAGTTTCCCAGATTGTGTTCTTATTTTTTGCTCCACCATTTTTGTTAATCTCAAGCCTGCAAAAAGATCTCCAAAATTCCACACACAAAAAAGATCTAACAAATATCACAGCAACACCAATCAATAAAATCCCCAAAATTTCAATCCACAAATCATATAAATCGCAGCAGAGAGAAATGGAGCAATTCCTCATACCTAAATGTTGCCTAAACGGGATTGAGTGCTCGGCGGTTACCGGAGAGGCGAATTCTGGCGGTGGTTGCGGCGCTCCGTAACAGTGAGTGACCTAAACCAGTATGCGTGGCGGATTAGAGCGGGCAGCGTGGGAATGCGCCGTGGGGGGCGGATCGGAGCGGAGGAGCATCGTGGGGGGCGGATCGGAGCGGGGGAGCATCATGGGTGGCGGATCGGTGCTGAGGAGCGGTGGGGGGCAGATCGCAGCTGAGGACCACCGTGGGGGCGCAGATCGCAGCTGAGGACCACCGTGGGGGCGCAGATCGGAGCAAAAGAGTACCGTGGATGGCGTCGTAGTGGTATAGATCTAGCGCGGTGGGCTGTGGGCGGTGGGATGCGATTGGGATTGATGGGGGTGGGGGCAGGGGCGGTGGGGCATGGGGGATTTGGGGCCTGTGATGGGAGAATATACAGAGAGAGGGAGAGAAAAGAATGGGGTGGTGGGGTGGGGGTGAGTAGCAAGAAGGGGGAAAGAAATGATAATGGGGTGGGGATAATTGTAAGTTGAGAGAGAGAGAGAGAGAGAGAGAGAGAGAGAGAGAGAGAGAGAGAGAGAGAGAGAGGGGGAGGGAGGGAGGGAGGGAGGGAGGGAGGGAGAGAGAGAGAGAGAGAGAGAGAGAGAGTATTTGCATTTAAGGTGTAAAAAGTGTGGCTTAAGGCAATTATTTCATTAATTTATAAGACCATATCACTATTAAACTAATATATTTTAGGATTTTTTACATAGAATAAGTTATATATGAAAATGGTTCATGATAAACTTATTATGAAATTATTTTAAAGTATCGATAATCTCAACATGAGTATCGATAATCACACCAGGAGCATCATTTTGTGTTCAAGAAAATTTACAACAGTTACAATATAATACCAACCTAAATTAATGATACTCCTGGTGAGATTATCGATATTTCTGGTCAAATATTCGATACTTTAATATAGTTTCATGATAAACTTATCATGAACTATTTTCATATAATACGTTGCCCTCTACATAATGGTTCAAAATATACACCTTTACTGTGTTTTAGTTCATTGTTTTAATATAAATGCAAAATGGTTCAAAATGTGAATCTCTCCTAACTTTTTTGCACCAAGCCCTCTCTCCCCACCCCAAACGCTTTCTTTATTTTTCAAAATTACATTTTTGTCCTTTTTAGACCTTTAGTACTTTTTGTCCAAATTTTATTAAAATAATTCTTTTGATATTTTTAGAAATTACAAAATTTTACTCCCTCCGTCCCAATTTAGTTTTTCCATTAGCCAAAAAAGTCTGTTCAAATTTAGTTTTTCTATCCCAAAATAGAAATAAAGAATTATTTTTTAAACTTCACCCCTATAATTCAACTACTTTATTCATTTAAATCCTACTTTATTCACCATTCACCGTTCTCAAGACTACTTTATTCATTTAAATACTACATTTCAACTCTCGCATTAAACTCCGTGTAAAGTCAAATGGGAAAACAAAATTGAGATGGAGGGAGTATATTCTATAATAATTGATGTCTCAACTTTTTTCTGGCAGTGCAATTCCTTCAATAATTTGCACATATTATAAAACATTTTACATAAGCATAATTGTTGATGTTTTCTGGTTTTAATTAGATTTGTAATTCCTTTAAAATTTTGCACAAACATAATTATTAGTACTTTCAAGTTTATATCGAATATGCAATTCCTTCAATAATTTGCACATAATCATAATCTTTTCTGCACACGCATAATTATTGATATTTTTGGGGTTTTATCAAATATGCAATTCACAAAGGTATATATATTGAAGATGCATAAAATAGTTTGCATACTCCTATATAGGTCACAATTCTAAAATTCTGAAATTTACATATTTAAATTTGAAAAAAAAATATTGCACAATATCTCCGTCTTCAACTCTTCTCCTAATTTACTATCACCTAAGCTCAACATCTTCAACTCTTGTCATATCCTTCATAAAAATACAAATTCAATGAGAATTCAACTAAACAGTAAAAAAAAATTACAATCTTAAAACACAAAACGTCAAAGTAATACCAATTAACACCTACACATTTTCTTCATCGCAAACTAAACAAAATCTATGCGCAAAAAATATATACCCACAATTCACACCATTCATGATATTAAAGATTTTTTTTTACACACACTATAATCTCAATTCATGGCTCAAGGTTAGTGTTCATAATTTTCTCATTTTGTCATTTCGTCAAACACCTCTTATTCATAATTTCCCCTGATCAATTTTCTCTCCTATTTTTTTACTATGATCTAAGCTTCATTTGCACACACACATAATTAGACTACACACAACAAACACATTACACATGTGCAAATACATAAACACACACACCACTCACAAACACACGCATCACACATAAACACACACACACATCACAGATGGATTGTAAAAGAAACAAATAAAAAAGATTTAAAAACATAAACACACAAACAATGTACCCCTTTTGCAAAACTCGTCAAAGATCAATCACATGCGAATATATTGGAGTGGCGTGTGGATCTTCTGATTGCGATACAGATCGCCTGTCACTACCAAGTAATTTTAAATCCCAAACCACTCACCCACGCATAACCACTTACCCACAATGTGAACTCAACAACTTGTACCTATAAATTAGGGTGATGGTCGATCTACAGATTTGGGTCGAGTTGCTACTGAGTCGGTGGATCAGAGGCACCCTTTCTTGCCGTTGCAAATCTCAACTCCAAAAAATAAAATGATCTAAGTTGTTGCCCCCTTTCTCGCTGTTGCACAAGGGGTGTGTTTTAGACTGATGGCAACCTGGTAGTGCGTGGTAGCAAGATGTGTTTAGCTTTCTTGGTGTAGTGGCCATGGATGCCAGATTACTTGAGAGAGAGGAATATTTATCGGTTTGAGAGAGGAGAGAAAGATAGAGAAATAATAATATCATAAATGAGAGAGGGTGGGGGTTGGGTGAAGGCTGTCTAATTCTACGGGTGGGGATCACTTTTTTAATCAAATTGATATTTATAAAAAAAAAAAAAAAAAAAAAAAACTAAACCAAAAAGTTAAATAATACTTGAAGTTGAACCATTTAATAATAATTCCTACAGTTTAATAAAACTGGTTCACATATACTTTACTTTTAATGAAATGTATTTAGCTTGCATTTTCATGCTGCAAAAAACATGTTTCTTTTTGGAATATAGTTTTAATATTTAAAAAAAAATTACCTTCATCCCATGGTTATTCACACACCTGCATTTTTTATCCGTTGAAAAGATAGTAGTATTTATACATTGTGTTTTTTTTTATATAAAAATATGTTACTTGTTACATTAATCTCCACCATCGCAAGTAGTATATTTTATATAAAAAATAATGGAAAATTAGTTGCAGTAGCCTCATTGATATAAATATTTGTCAAAATAGCCTTTGACCCAGATTCATTTATTCTGCTCTATTAAAATAAAGAAAAAATTAAATAAAAATTTAAAAATATACCTACAACTTTTCATAATTTGTAGATTGACCCAAGGACTAATTAATCACCACATTCACATCACATCCACGCTAGACTCAAACTCACACCAATGAATCCCGTCTGATTTCTTCTACAACCAAAATCTAATTCAAATCAAAGTTGAAATAATCTATTTTCTCATTTGATTCTCTTATTTCATTTCATTGAGTTTTACAACGTTTTCTACAAGTGGAGTTTCGAACAGGAGCAGCGTTTTGGTGAGGCAGCATCGCCGGTCAAGTTCGGCCAATCGTGAGCGTTTTCAAGAAGGTATCCCACAGTTCCATTCACACATTCTTAACGGTTAGTTGTTTGATACAATATCTAAGAGAAATAAAGCAAATAAAGTGTTTGATATAATGTTATTAAAGTGTTCGATAAAATATCTAAAAGAAATTTGCATCTTGCAATTTATGAGTTGACACTGTTGGAACTCCCATTATGCAGAAATGTGATATAGGTTCACTATTTTCCCTTCAAGAAATGTTTTCATGAGAAAATTGTTGGTGGTGTTAACTATATTCTTTATCATTATATCATTATCATCTCCACTTTTTCAGTCTATCCTCAGAGACTAGTGAACGCTATCAGTTAGTATATGTTGTGTTCTGCTGAATTTTGTGTGGAATCGAAACTTTGAATATCTTATATGCATCCTCCCCATAATTTATGCAAGTACATTGGACATATTTTATTACTGGTATTTTTCAACTATGATTTGATAAAAAATACAAAAGATTGAGAAGCTTGAGGCACTACTTGTTGTGGTTCCTTTTTCTTCAATTGCATTTACTTGATTATGTGCAATTTGAGGGGGGGGGGGGGGGAGGGGGGTTGGGGCGTTGAAATATATTGAGTGCACACACACTAAATTACTCCCCACATTAGAATCAATTAGTAGTAGCTTCTAGTATCTAGCATATATACTTAGTGTATGTATAGGATTATATCTTTTTTTTGTTATCAATTTAGCTTTTGTATCACACATTGAGTATTGAATATATTTTTTCCTTTATGTGTATTATCTCATACATATATGATATCTCAAATCTATAATATTTTCTCCATAAATGGATATCATTTAGATTTTCAAAAAAGTTTGCTTTTTTTTTTAACCAGAATATATGTTGGTGTAATGAATTTAATTTACTAGGTGTTGAGATATAATGCATTTGCTACAAATTTGGACATAAACCATATGTTTCAACCATATAAATAAGAATAGTACAACCATCCAATAACGTATTCTTACAATCGAGCGGGATTATTATCCTCCTTCAAGATATGGTTTTATTTGCTAGCATTCTGAAATATTTTTCCTATTTGTTGATTTTCTATTCCTCCTTTGTTTATTAGCACAAACTTGTGGTTTTGTACCAATAATATGTGTTGATGTAATGATGTTTGTTCATCAGGTGTTGAGATATATTACATTTCTTATAAGTTAAGACATATAACATATGTTTCAAGTTTCAACCAGTTTACATGACAATTTAAGGAATAAATTGCCTCTTTATATTAAATTACTACTTTCATCTTCTTGTTTTCCCTTTGTAAGCTTAATTGTGTTATACCATGAACCTATATACAGTTGAAATTCTAGATTTAATCTCAATTTTCTATATATTTATAGGATCATGGCTTTGGAGTTCGCTTACAACATAAATATTATGGGGCAAGCAAAAATAAGTTGTCGGAGTAAATTGTCAATGATTGACTACGTATTCAAACAACTTGATGATTACCATAAACAAATGTTTGAAAGTTCATGTTTTAAAAACCTTCTGAAGTTAAGGACAACAGATGTTGGATACCAACTTTTTCACCACCTATTGATGAGACAGGTGCAGACACATAAAAAAAAAATGAAGTTTGGTTCAATTTCAAAGGCAAGTTTGCAAGATTTGGATTTGTAAAAATTCACCTTAATAACTGGCTTAAATGCCGGAGATGTGGAAGAAGAGGTTGTTGTAGAAAAAACTCAATCTTATTTGTTGGAGACTTATTTCCCCGCCAACAACGTAAAGGGAAAATCAATAGGTTTGATTTGCTGAAAACATTTTGTAAGTGCAACAACTCCAAAGACAAATACAAGCTAGGTCTTCTTGTATGCTTAGTATGGGTGCTATTAGGAGCTGAAGAGAAAACATTGTTGAACCCGTGGTTGTTTTGCATTGTTGAGGACGTTGATAAATTTAATGACTATCCATGGGGAAATAAATCATTTTTATACACCATGAAGAACTTCAAGGGAAAGGTAGAGAACGCATCAGACAACTCAGTGCAAAAGAAGGATATAAAATACAATCTACATGGATTTCCTTTAGCAGTCATGGTAGTGTATTTACATGTTGAAAATCATTTTTTTACTATATATAATTCACATATTTACCTTTCTAAGTCTTTTGTACAGATATGGGGCTTGGAAGCAATTCCAGCTCTCGGGGAGAGATTTGACAATTCAAGTGGAGAAACAGTGCCTCGTATGCTAAGTTGGAAAGTCAATGATAGATTATTATCAGTTACACTTGATACGTTTTTGGAGTCGAGAAAGGTAATTAAATTTGTTGTAGTGTTACAAAAGTTTGTTAATAATGGTTGTAAATTAATCAACACACTTCATCTATTTCAGTATAAAGTGAAATGTAAATTGGAACCTACGAAAGCTGAAAAGATAGATATATTTTAGCAGCAATTTACTCATTTGGATGACAATGAAGATTCAAGGGTTGATAACAAGGATATTCTCGAGGAGGATATTGGGTCTATATCTGAAGGTTGGTCGACATATAACGACGATGGTAGCGGTGGTAAAGATGGTGATTTTGTACATGAACTTAATTCTGAATTGCAAAATTATATCTCTCAAGTAATAGACAAAAAATTGAAGAAGATTCAGTTATGGTTGAGATTAATGTAGTGAATAAAAAAGTAGACGATTTGATTGATCTGATAACCAATAGAAATCATGCTAACACTACAGAAGCAAAGAAAGATGGTGGTGATACTCAAGAGGATGACGAAGGACAAAATGATGTCAGAGAGGATACTTCAGAAGATCATGCAGGTTCTATGTAATTTCTTTTATTTTTAATTTAATACTTGTCTAAATAACTACAATTTATTTTGATATTGTAACTATTAGATGATGCCTATAAAGAAGTTCGTGAGGACATGAAACAACATTAAAAAATTTATGGTACACATGTTTCACTATATAATTAATTTTAATTACTTATTTTGTAATATTAATTTTTTATGTGTAGGTGAGCCTATTATGGAAGAAGATGAAATATTGGTGGATGAGATTGAAAAAGGGTACGAACAAGTGCACGAGGAGGTGGAAGAAAAGTCAAAAGTTGATGGTACGTCTAATAGAATGTTTAATGACCATTTTCTTATGTGTAATCTTTAATTTCCATGTATATATAAATGAGACTAGAATGTAAATTTCCATGATTTGTATATAACTGAGACTAGAATGGATAGAGGTGAATTAATCTTAGAGATGACATAATTGGTAGACAACGTAAGACCAAACTCAATAATTAAGGATATATTTTGTAGAAAAATTATTTTAATCTTATTTCTTACTTATGTGTAACATTTATTCTTAATATGTAGATGAGCTTATAACGATAGTTGGTGACTTGGTTGAGGAAATGATATATGGCACTACAGAAACAATTGAAGATACAGATCAATACTCATATGAGATTGGTGCTGATTTTTCGAAAATAATCTCATCAAATCTTAAGTTCATACTAAATAGACATTTTTAACTTGATGCCTAATTTTTTTTCATCGGTACTAGGTAAGGCTCAAAGAAAATTATTGTTGGGAAGAGGTCATAGAAAGCAAAAATCTAGACCCTCTAAATGTTCGTCTTTCACAAATCCTTCAAAGCGAATAAAATTGGTGAATATCACACAATTTGATCGGTATAGAGTTGTTGACAAAACCAAAAAATGTGATCTTGATATATGGCTAGAAAAAGCAGGCAAAAGGTATTACATGCAGATGCTTTAAATATAAAAGTATTAATTTATATAATATTTGTAATAGTAAGTGTAATTTTCATGTGCATAGTGAATTATTGAGTACGCCACTTTGCGATGTATCTAGAATTTTTTTTTATGACCTCTTGGGCAACAAGTGATGTAAGTTCATCAGTCCCCCATGTTAATTTTCATTCTTTTAATTCATATGTTAATATTTATTCTTTGTACATCATATTAATTTTGCCATGTAGTATAGACGAGAGGGAGCTGTCAAATACCCTTTTTTATTTCATCAAGATCCATGCATTATGGACACATATTTTTTCCAACTTGCCGATGAAGTTGATACATTGATGGAGAAAATTCCAATTGCAAATGAAAATGAGAAATTGATGATTTTGGATTCATTTTTTTTTTTACGATTATTGTGAAGACAATACTGTAGAATATTTGCTTAGATATGTTGATGGGATGTTAGGAAAGTCTTGGAAGGGCTGTAAATTCTTATATATTCCTTGTTATTTGTTCGACCATTGGGTTGCACTCAAAGTTGATGTAAATGTCGGAGTGATTGAAATTTACGATAGTATAATAAGTAGCCACCATAAATATCATAAACTTTCATCATTGAAACATTTTCTCCCTAAGTTGATACGCTCGACGGTGGATGAGAATTACGACATCAAGGTTTTTTATTTAAATAATGCACCTTGTCCTCGAAGTTAACGGGTAAGCATGTTGAATTTTTATGCGTTCTTAAATGATGCATCTTATTTTATATTTGTTACATTAATATTTCTTTCTAATGCAGATTTAATTCTGGTATGTTCGTTATGAAGTACATAGAGTTTTTGGTAACCCAGAAAGATGTTAGTACTATTTGTCTTGAGTACATGCCAGAATGGAGAAAGAAACTTGCAGCTGAAATTTTTTACCATCACTTTGATATATAGACATTAGGTTGCTATCATTAATGTATGTTATCATTGTTGGGTTGATAAGTCCATACTCGGATGTTTCTTGAAGAGGACATGATTGATTGAATTGAGAACTGCGCTCATATGATGAGACGTGTTTGTTCAAAATTGAAATATTTGCCATTAATTTTGATCCGGAGATATATTTGCTGTTTAATCCTACCAAAATGTTGATGTTGCATTTACATTCGTTTTCATATCTAATACTCCTTATTTATCTCGTGTTGTTCATGGGTCATCAACAAATAAAATTACTGATCCCAACAAAAAAGAATTAAAATAGCAATTTTCTCATATTAATTTGTGAGGCTAGCAGATGTATTTTAGGCATGAGTTGAATTTTTGGCGCCTCTTTCTTCTTCTGGCGGCGAGGACAACAACTTTCTGGCGAGCTTTGCTTCCTTTCCGACTCAACCTCATTTCCAGCGCATTCCTCGGCGGTAAAGCATCAAGGGGTGAAGTTTCTTTGTTCCTCTTGCTCTCTTTTGGTATACCAGAACACATGTTTCTCTCTCTTCAATTTTAGGTGGGGCTTTCTTCTTTAATTTCTCATGGTCAAATCCAAGAAAAGATAAAGTGGTGGGTTGACTTGAACCGAAAATACTAACTTCTTACTAGTAGTTTCCCCACAAGAGTATGGGATCACAGTAGTATTGACAAGTATAGGGACCAAGTATTATCGAACCTCGGGATGGGTTGTATGCAAATAGATCCCTGAAGATCTACGCGTCGTAATTAATATGAGTGCGTGTTTTTTTAAGTTTTTAAAGAATTATTATAAACTAAAACTAAACTAACTATGCTAAAGAATTGAATTAAACTAATTAACTAAGGGTTGTATTCAAATATGTGATGGTGATGCTCAGGATAGGAATTCCTACGTATACTAACGGAGCAGGTACATAATCAAAATAACTGTGACGTGCAAGAAATAACCTAAGTAAAAAATTGTAAGATGAAAGCTCAAGAACTCAAACCCTATTTATCCTATCAATCAACTTCACTAATCCACTAATAAGTTAATAGATCGTGCTTAATTAAAGAGACCCTAATTTAACTAAGGTGATGCGGTCGTCCTCCCTAGATAAACCGGTAGATGAATAAATCCCTTCTAAACCCTCTCGTTAAGCCTACTAGTTATTAAAGAGTGATAAGGTCGTCCTCTCTCTAACACTTTTTGAACGAAATTCAAAGGTAAAGTTAAGATTGATTTTAAGAATTCATTAATTAAGAGAATTAAAACTAAACATCACAAATTACCCTAATTATGTACCCACGTCCTACTTCTACGAGTTCATCCTACCCTAAGCATACAAGGGTTTTAGCCGGACATGGTTTTAACGATGACAAAAACAATTGAAGAAATAACGAACATAAACATGATGATACGAACTAAGTAACTATCAAACATAAACTAGGGTTTCAAGAAAGAAAATAATGCTATGAACTGAAATTAGATTAATAAAAAGAAACAAAGTCTTAAGTATTCAATATCAACGAGCTAATGAAAATAAACTGAAAATCCAAGACGAACTATGAATTCGTAAAGTAAAACCTCGATTATACGTAAAAATAAAGCTTGCTCGACTCTCGTTCTCTTCTATCTCTAAAACGAACTCTAAAAAGTGATGATATGTGATAAGATCTGATGTTTCCTCAAAAAACGAGTTTGGAATGAGCATATATATGCATCGGGCCGATTCAGGAACTCATGGGCCGGAAAAACGGATCGAAATGTAAAAGGCCTAGGGCGCTCGAGCTACACAGCTCGAATGAAACACGGGGTCGAGCAGGGGTGCTCGAGTGGTGGCACTCGAATGAAACAAAGGCTCGAGCGGGGGCGCTCGAGCTGATCGAGTGGCCGAAACTTTCTATAAAATTTGGGCATTCGAGCCATTCCCTTGCTCAAGCAGTGGCGCTCGAGTGAGTGCACTCGAGTGGCTCTCCTTCTTCTTTAACTGATACTTTTCTTCTCGCACACTAATACCATTCGTATTTCTTCGATATCTTCTCATCCGGGCATCCGTTTGAGTCGATTCAAAGTCCTACAAACTCCATTTTTCACCCTCGATTCACCTATGAGCATCAAAGAGACAAATTCATCAATGTATAGAAATAATACTCAATTGACTCTCAACGAAATCAATTAAAACTCGAACATTTCGAGCTCTAAAATCTAACAATTTCACGCCTAATCAATCCCCCCAAACTTACCATGTTGTTTGTCCTCAAGCAACGAAATAATAAGTCAAGTGAAATTGTTAGGAATAAATCAAGAATCAAATCATGCAAGTAATCGAGCTCAAGTTTCAAAGATCGTTCACATGTATACGAACTCACTCCCCTCATCATACTCATGCAATAACAACAAGAATCACCATGATCAAACATGGATGTGCACTCAACGATGTGTCTCACTCCATCACAAGTGTATATCAATAATAAGGGACTCACTCAAGCAATCAATCACACTTATCGGCAGCCATAGGCTTGTAAGCACTCTCAACTTCAACCATACTCTAGAAATCAATGCCGAATCAAAAAGGACTTTATCAAGGTTGTAATGTAGGCTCTTTGGATAGGTGGGATAACCATATGGATAAGTGACTCAAGTGAATGGAGAACAGAAAATCAAATTGCAATACTTCAAGACGAGGATCAAAATACTTCAAACATCTTCATTCAATACACTTTCAATTCCTCTACTTTCAACACTTCAATTTTTTTTCTCTACTCATTTCACTTGTTCAATCACTTCACTATTTTTTCTTTTTCACACAACTCACATGGGTTCATATTTCTTTTGCTCATTCTCAAATTTTTATTCTTTCCCACAACCCAAAACTTCATCACACCCTTCTTTTATCACAACTCAACCATAATAATTCTCTTTCTCAACTCAACTCAATCCCTCCTCATTCACATTTTTCCTATTCTCCACTCAAATTGGGACAAAAAGGTTTAGGAACTTGGATAAGAGTTACAATGTGCTAGCAAATAAAATAGGCTTAAGGCTCAAACTGGCTAACAAGGGATCAGTGTCATTGGTAGGCTTATTTTGGCTAAGTGACTCAACAAATCAAAGATGGCCTAAGATCACATTCGGCATATCAAACTAGACACAATGAAGAAGTAAGAGCACACACAAGTTCTAGCATCTTATAAGGTGACGACTCACTCACAAACGAAGAGATCAATTCATGCATCTTAATCTCATACAAGCTCAAATCTCACGGCTTTCACATCCATGCTAGGCTTAGTGAATTCCCATTCTCATCACAGAAGTAGTCAAAAGGAAAACTCGTAAGTATACGAGTTCCCTCTCAAATCAACTCTAGCTCCTACACTCACATAATAAAATTCCTAACTCAACTTCACAACTCACCATACTCATCAAATCATACTCAAAGATAGCAATCAACAAGCATAAGATGATTGATAGACATGAAATAGGTAGTAGCATCTCAAGGCACAATATATAACCTAACTCAACTCAAAGAGAGGGTGTGCGCCTGTGCAATGTAACCATAAAACATATAAAAACTCCACCCCCAAACTTCGACCTTGTGAAGCGGTCTAAGTTTGGGGTTGTGGGTTATCTCATCCAAATAATTCAAGTTTCTCTCAACAACTTGGCACACTCCCTTGTCTCGAGTTGGTCCCTTCAATCTGAATAACTCCATGATACCTCTACTCCCTCGAGACAATCCTACAAGAAACTTACTCAAATACGAGGTTAAAACATACGATTCAAAACAACACCCTAATAACATAAAATACTAAAAAACAAATAAAAATGGATTGTCTCCCATTCATCGCTATTTTTAAGGTCCTCATGCCGGACCGAACTCAAATGAGCTTATGGGACATGATACTCAAAATTACCTCCCTTACTCTCATAAGAGTGGTGGTTGAATTCCTTTCCTTGATGCCCCTTCATCATGAGTTCCTTTGCTTCCTTCTCATCCCCAAGTAGTGGGGGTCTCAACTTCTTCTTAACTCTCCATGGAGGTACCCACTTCTTGGACTTTTTCTTCTTAACATCAAATCCTCCTTTCCTCTCCAACTGGGCTACGTCCACACTTTTCAGCTCTCCATCTCTCAACTCCTTCCCTTTATCCCTATCAAAACAATCAACATCATAATGCTCATGGGTTAAATCATCAAATGAAGGATTATCAAAATCATGAATATAAGAAAGGTTAGAGATAGGAGGTGTGTCTTCTACACAAGGATCAATGATATCCATGCAATAACAGCTCTCATCCTTCTTCGGGTGTTTTATGGCCTCATATAGGGAAATTTTCACCTCTTGATCATCAACTTTCAATGTGATCTTCCCATTCGCCAGATCTAACACCATCCCGGTCGTCGCTAAGAATGGTCTTCCTAAGATCAAAGGCACGTGCTCATCTTCCTCCATCTCTAGGACCACAAAATCGGTTGGAAAAATGTGATCTCCAACTTTCACTAGGACGTCTTCAACTACACCTTGAGGTCGAGTAATAGACCGATCGGCGAGTTGAAGCATCATCATTGTAAAGTTCTCCGCCATCCAACTTCTTGAATAATGACAATGACATAAGATTGATGCTCGCTCCAAGGTCGCACAACGCTCCCTTCTTGACTCCATTCCCGATATCACATAAGATAGTGAAACTCCCAGGATCTTTCAACTTCGGGGGAAGCGCCTTGTGCACTAATGCTCTCACCTCATGGTTTAGCTGCACCAACTTGGGCTCATCAACTCTCCGTCTCTTTGCTATCAAGTCCTTCAGGAACTTGGCGTAATTGGGCATTTGTTCCAAAGCATCATAAAAATAAATGTTAATATGTAGCTTTTTAAACACATCAAGAAATTTAGCAAATTTCTCATCAAGCTTCTTTTTCATAAAACTCTGCGGATATGGGACGAGTATCACCGAATTGGGTACCCCCCATTCATCTCGCTCGGTCTCCTTCACATTCTTCCTTGCTTCTCTTACCTTCTTCCACTTTGGGACTCTCTCAATCTCCTCAATGCCTTCCTCGAGGTCTTTTCCCTTCTGAGACTCATCCATATCTTTACCTCTCTGAGTGCCTTCACCCTCAACCCATTTCTCAATTTCTACCTTCTCAATCTCATCTCTAACTTCCTCATGCTCTTTTCCTTCTATCTCAACCTCTCCTTTGGGCGTCTCAGAATCAGCAGGCATCTTAGGACCATCATATTTGGTACCACTTTTAAGCTGGATCGTCTTGCATTGCTCTTTCGGGTTCCCCTCAGGCATAGAAGGATATTTCTCGGGCTCTCTCCCCAATTATTTTGCGATTTGGCTAATCTGGTACTCCATCGAAGTGAACCGCCTATTGTTCTCTTGCTGAAGCTCCACATCTCTCTTCTGGAGTTCTTGATCACGTTGATTGTCTTTCTTATGCAATTCTTTCACATCATACTCCAATGAAGACAATCTTTTGCTTCCTTCTTCCACCTTCTGTAGGATCGCTCGCAATATCTCTTCGGTCGAGGCACCTCCTTCACCACCTGGGGGCTTTGAACCTGGATCAATACCTGGAGGAACTGTGATTCCGGCCTTCGGATTAGCATATGAGAAATTCTCGTTCTTCCTCCATTGGTTCTGAGAAGGCTGCTGGCCTCCTTGATAGCCTTGGTTTTTTCTCCACTAATTCTGAGGAGGATGTGGACCTGGTGGTACAAACAGTTGCCCATAAGTTGGTCGCCCTTGATAATTTCCACCTTGGTAGCCATTCTGATAGTAATAATGGCCTCCCATATAGTTGGCTACCTCTTGCTGAACTGTTGGCTGGTCCACTTTCTCACTCACTACGGTATTCCCTCCAACCAGATTTTGTCCCATCTCGAGGTTACTTATCTTTTCCATCATTGCCATCAACAGCTTCCTCGTTCCCGCATTCTCCTCCAACTGACATGCTCTCTGAAATTCTGGGTCCTTATTCCATTGCCCGATATTCTTGACAATATTATCAATGATTTCTCTGCATCTAGCTATACCATGATTCAGAAATGCTCCACTAGCACATGCATCAAGATGGGCTTGACCAGCCTTGCTGGCTCCACTGTAGAAGAAAACCATGATATCCCCCTCATTGTACCCGTGCTGCGGGCACTCAATAAGCATGTTAGAGTATCTCTCCCAAGCCTGATGTAAGTCCTCTCCTGGCTTCTATTGCAAAGACGAGATCTCTATCGTTGCTCTGATTGTTCTCGATGGAGGATAGAATCGCTCGAGGAACAGACGCTCGAGTTCAGCCCACGTGGTTACACCTCCTCGTGGGAGCGTGTTATCATACCACTCATTTGCTATTCCCGTTAAAGAGAATAGGAACAGCCTGAGCCTCTTGGCATCTTCAGACATGCTGTTATAATTGAAAGTCGAGGCAATCATCAAAAAAAATTTCAGATGAGTATGAGGATTCTCCTTCCCGACCTCCCCCTTGAATTGATTCTCAGTAAGTAGTTTCAGGATCCCTGGGGAGATAGAGAAGTTGTTCGCCTCTACTTGAGGTAATGCAACTCCATCATAATACCATTGCGGCTGTGCCGCAAACCTTCCTCGAATAGCCATATTCTGATCGGCGTTTTGAGGAACATGATGAGGTTAAACGGGTGGTATAGGTACTTGCTAGACTGGTGGTTGGTTATAAACAGGTTGTGGTGGGTAGTAAGGTGGGTACGGGTAGGATGGATATGGGTATGGTGGGTAAAGTGGGTTATGATGTGGGTAAGCAGGGTTGTTGAACGGGTTGTTCGGGTTAATGTTCTGGCTTGGGTTTTGTGTTTGTGCAGAGTTAGTTTGATTTTGCTGGTTTGGGTGTTGGTTCTGGATTTCCCCGATAGGTATCTGCTGGTTAGTGCCATTTCCTCCAACTCCCTCAACACCAGCACTATACTCTGCCGCAACTTTGTCTAAATCACTTATCCCTTCCAGACTCATGTTTTCTTTTTCTCCACCGGCAGTGTTCATCCTTCTTAAGAAGGCTCGATTTCTTCTTGCTATTGTCACAGGGTAAAGCTGTATTCTCTCCTCACTCGTATCTCCTTGCGAGCGTGTTTTCATAAACCTGAAACACTAACAAAAGAATCAAAACGCAACTGCCGAACACGTAAGAATTAAACAGAAAAATAAAGTACTCACTACTAACTACTAAGCTATCTACAAGTCCTATTCAAATGACATACATCGCCATCCCCGGCAACGGCGTCATTGACTTAAACCAAAAATACTAACTTCTTACTAATAGTTTCCCCACAAGAGTATGGGATCACAATAGTATTGACAAGTATAGGGACCAAGTATTATCGAACCTCGGGATGGGTTGTATGTGAATAGATCTCTGAAGATCTACGCGTCGTAATTAATATGAGTGCGTTTTTTTTGAAATTTTAAAAAATTATTATAAACTAAAACTAAACTAATTATGCTAAAGAATTGAATTAAACTAATTAACTAAGGGTTGTATTCAAATATGTGATGGTGATGCTCAGGATAGGAATTCCTACGTATACTAACGGAGCAGGTACATAATCAAAATAACCGTGACGTGCAAGAAATAACCTAAGTAAAAGATTGTAAGATGAAAGCTCAAGAACTCAAACCCTAATACTTTATCCTATCAATCAACTTCACTAATCCACTATGATGGTCCCGTATTTCGAAAAACAAAATGGGAATTCAGGAGCAAAATTTTTTTTTGTAAACTTTTACCTCAAGGAGTTCAGCAAAAGTGAATAATACTCAAGTCACTGCATTGCTACGAGTCAGAGCACTCAAGTCAGTGCAACTGACTTGCGAGCTCAGTCTCGTAACAAGGCAGTGACTCGAGAGGTTTCACTTCAAGTCACTGCTCTGCTTAGAGGCTGAGCTACCAAGTCAGTGAGAGGCTTGGAGATTCATGCTCTAAGCAAAGCAGTGACTCGAGATACTGAACTCTCGAGTGCGTTGCCTGAACTGGTCAGTGAGAGGAATCTCCCTGACCTGTATACTTAACCAAAGTTTTCCTTTTTAACAATGCTCTCAGTGAGAAGATTTTCACAACACTTTAGTAAATATTTTAATGAAACGAGCGCTCAGTTTAACGTGGTTCAGAGACTCAAGCTCTTACATCCACGGCCTGATTTAACAGGAAATCCACTATCTAGGATTCTTGTTTTTAACGTGCCAAGGTGCACTTACAACTGGACTCACGCCACTCCCTAGGCTGCCCCTCCTCACTAACTAACTTCCACCAACAAACCTAACTAGAGGGTTTTGGTTTCAGTTGGGTTTCTCCAACTATGTGAGGTTTTCCTTTACAATGTGTTAGCCTAAAGCTAAGATTAGGAAAACCTCTCTAAGCTATGAGTTACAAGCTTGACACTCAATGATTATAAATGATAACCCTAAAGGTCAGTGTCGTGGGTGTGAGCAATACTTCCTTATGACTCCCTAACAACTCACACACTCTTATAGCTTGTAGGTGTTGATTTTTCTTTCTTCACACACTTGAATACGCAGCTATGAGCTTGTATTTATAGTGTGGATTCAAATGTAACCGTTGGAGGAAATTACATTTGAATCCATACAATTAATGGTTTCAACCACTTTTCTTGGAATGCGGCCTTGTCAGTGTCAGAGTTGCTGCCTCGTGCTGATTGGTCCACGTGGACTGCATCCAATGGATCTTTGACTCAGTGGGTTGACCAAGATCCACTGACTTTAGGTAGCTTCCTCCTTCACTGACTTGATGATCTTCAGTGAACTGAACGTCTTCAGTTTGGTTGTCCTTCAGAGACTGTTTGAAGATCATTCCAAGAAGTTTGTCATAAGGCTGAATGACAAACTTCCCTGACCACAGTAGCCTGACTCCTTCAGGGCCTACTTGGTGCAGCACTGATCCTCCTGATCATGCTCTTCATTGAGTGGTCCACCTGACTTAGCTTAGATCAGCCTGGTTTACACTCAGTGGGACATCCTTCAGGCTTCTCTTCTGGTTCAGGTTTCTGACTTGGCTTCAGTCTGTTCTTCTTGATGTCAACTTGATTTCCTCAGGCTGTGTTGCTGAGTTCCCCCTCGCTGAGTTCCCCCTCAACTGAGTTCTTCTCAACTGACAGCCTATTCAATTGAGACACAACCTAGCCTGACCTGAAACAAAGGATACAATCCTGTCTGCTTTCAAACCTATTACATGATGTTTTGGAAAATCATCAAAACTAAAACATATCCCAACAATTTCCCAATTTTTTATGATTCCAAAAATTCTAACCAAATGATTTTCTATTACAAGAATAATGTCAGAATACAGGTAATAGTTTGAAATATGCAGAAATTCCCATAGTTTAAAACATTTAAGATCTGTTCGGTTGACCATTTTTCTTAACAAAACTGGATCAGTGGTCGTTTGAACAACCCGCTCTGATACCAATTCATGGTCCCGTATTTCGAAAAACAAAATGGGAATTCAGGAGCAAATTTTTTTTTTTGTAAACTTTTACCTCAGGGAGTTCAGCAAAAGTGAATAATACTCAAGTCACTGCATTGCTACGAGTCAGAGCACTCAAGTCAGTGCAACTGACTTGCGAGCTCAGTCTCGTAACAAGGCAGTGACTCGAGAGGTTTCACTTCAAGTCACTGCTCTGCTTAGAGGCTGAGCTACCAAGTCAGTGAGAGGCTTGGAGGTTCATGCTCTAAGCAAAGCAGTGACTCGAGATACTGAACTCTCGAGTGCGTTGCCTGAACTGGTCAGTGAGAGGAATCTCACTGGCCTGTATACTTAACCAAAGTTTTCCTTTTTAACAATGCTCTCAGTGAGCAGATTTTCACAACACTTTAGTAAATATTTTAATGAAACGAGCGCTCAGTTTAACGTGGTTCAGAGACTCAAGCTCTTACATCCACGGCCTGATTTAACAGGAAATCCACTATCTGGGATTCTTATTTTTAACGTGCCAAGGTGCACTTACAACTGGACTCACGCCACTCCCTGGGCTGCCCCTCATCACTAACTAACTTCCACCAACAAACCTAACTAGAGGGTTTTGGTTTCAGTTGGGTTTCTCCAACTATGTGAGGTTTTCCTTTACAATGTGTTAGCCTAAAGCTAAGATTAGGAAAACCTCTCTAAGCTATGAGTTACAAGCTTGACACTCAATGATTATAAGTGATAACCCTAAAGGTCAGTGTCGTGGGTGTGAGCAATACTTCCTTATGACTCCCTAACAACTCACACACTCTTATAGCTTGTAGGTGTTGATTTTTCTTTCTTCACACACTTGAATACGCAGCTATGAGCTTGTATTTATAGTGTGGATTCAAATGTAACCGTTGGAGGAAATTACATTTGAATCCATACAATTAATGGTTTCAACCACTTTTCTTGGAATGCGGCCTTGTCAGTGTCAGAGTTGCTGCCTCGTGCTGATTGGTCCACGTGGACTGCATCCAACGGATCTTTGACTCAGTGGGTTGAACAAGATCCACTGACTTTAGGTAGCTTTCTCCTTCACTGACTTGATGATCTTCAGTGAACTGAAAGTCTTCAGTTTGGTTGTCCTTCAGAGACTGTTTGAAGATCATTCCAAGAAGTTTGTCATAAGGCTGAATGACAAACTTCCCTGACCACAGTAGCCTGACTCCTTCAGGGCCTACTTGGTGCAGCATTGATCCTCCTGATCATGCTCTTCACTGAGTGGTCCACCTGACTTAGCTTAGATCAGCCTGGTTTACACTCAGTGGGACAACCTTCAGGCTTCTCTTCTGGGTCAGGTTTCTGACTTGGCTTCAGTCTGTTCTTCTTGATGTCAACTTGATTTCCTCAGGCTGTGTTGCTGAGTTCCCCCTCAACTGAGTTCTTCTCAACTGACAGCCTATTCAATTGAGACACAACCTAGCCTGACCTGAAACAAAGGATACAATCCTGACTGCTTTCAAACCTATTACATGATATTTTGGAAAATCATCAAAACTAAAACATATCCCAACACACTAACAAGTTAATAGATCGTGCTTAATTAAAGAGACCCTAATTTAACTAAGGTGATGCAGTCGTCTTCCCTTAGATAAATCGGTAGATGAATAAATCCCTTCTAAACCCTCTCGTTAAGCCTACTAGTTATTAAAGAATGATAAGGTCATCCTCTCTCTAACACTTTTCGAACGAAATTCAAAGGTAAAGTTAAGATTGATTTTAAGAATTTATTAATTAAGAAAATTAAAACTAAACATCACGAATTACCCTAATTATGTACCCACGTCCTACTTCTACGAGTTCATCCTACCCTAAGCATACAAGGGTTTTAGCCGGACATGGTTTTAACGATGACAAAAATAATTGAAGAAATAACGAACATAAACATGATGATACGAACTAAGTAACTATCAAACATAAACTAGGGTTTCAAGAAAGAAAATAATGCTATGAACTGAAATTAGATTAATAAAAAGAAACAAAGTCTTAAGTATTCAATATCAACGAGCTAACAAAAATAAATTGAAAATCCAAGACGAACTATGAATTCGTAAAGTAAAACCTCGATTACACGTAAAAATAAAGCTTGCTCGACTCTTGTGCTCTTCTATCTCTAAAACGAACTCTAAAAAGTGATGATATGTGATAAGATCTGATGTTTCCTCCAAAAACGTATTTGGAATGAGTATATATATGCATCGGGCCGATTCGGGAACTCATGGGCCGGAAAAACGGATCGGAAGGTAAAAGGCCTAGGGCGCTCGAGCTGGTCACGCTCGAGTGGTGGCGCTTGATTAGGCGTGAAATTGTCATGATTCGTCGTTAGAAATGCCCCAGTTTTGGTCGATTTTGTTGAGTATTTAAAGTCAATTGAGTATTATTTCTATACGTTGATGAATTTATCTCTTTGATGCTCACAGATGAATCGAGGGCGAAAAACGGAGTTCATAGGACTTTGAATCGACTCAAACGGATGCCCGGATGATAAGATATCGAAGAAATACGATTGGTGTTAGTGCGGAAAAAGAAAAGTATTAGTTGGAGCACTTTTGGAGTCACTCGAGTGGATCAACTCGAGCACTAGCTTGAGCGCCTTAAACTTATAGAATATTTCTCGCATTCGAGCAGCTCAAGCACCACCGCTCGAGCGTGTTGCTCGAGCGCCCCAAACATGCAGAGAAATTTCGGCATTCGACCAGCTCAAGCGGAGGCGCTCGAGCACTTGCACCATTCGAGCTACACAGCTCGAGCGTCATCGCTCGAGCGTGCTTGCTCGAGCACTTTCAAAATTTGTGCTTCCGGATGCGTTTTTCGGCCCATGAGTTCACGATTCGGCCCAACGCTTATATATAGTCATTCCAAACTCGTTTTTTAGGATTAACACAGACACCACAACATACCATATCACTTTGAGAGATAGTTTTTGGAGAAGAAGAGACGAGCAAGCTTTATATTTACTTCTTCGAGGTTTTCTTTACGAATTCATAGTACGATTTTGTTTTTTTTTAGTTTCGTTTCTTTAGACCTTTGTTCTTGAATACATTGAAGCTTCGTTTTATTAATTTAATTTGAGTTCTTAGCATTGATTTCTTGAAACCCTAGTTTATCTTTGATAATTTATTCGTTAAAATCATTATGTTAATGTTCGTTACTTCTTCGATTGTTTTTATTTCCTTAAAAACCATGTCTAGCTAAAACCCTTGTATGCTTGGGGTAGGATGAACTCGTAGAAGTAGGATGTGGGTACGTAATTAGGATAACTCGTGATGTTTAGTTTTAATTCTCTTAATTAATGAATTCTTAAAATCAATCTTAACTTTACCTTTGAATTTAGTTCGAAAAGTGTTCGAGAGAGGACGACCTTATCACTCTTTAACAACTAGTAGACTTAATGAGAGGGCTTAGAAAGGGTTAA
The DNA here is from genome assembly GCA_947034835.1 of Ballota nigra. Classification (NCBI taxonomy): domain Eukaryota; kingdom Viridiplantae; phylum Streptophyta; class Magnoliopsida; order Lamiales; family Lamiaceae; genus Ballota; species Ballota nigra. The sequence goes on from OX344728.1 coordinate 7,158,745, forward strand.
TTAATCTACCGGTTTATCTAGGGAGGACGACCGCATCACCTTAGTTAAATTAGGGTCTCGTTAATTAAACACAATCTATTAACTTGTTAGTGGATTAGTGAAGTCGATTGTTAGGATAAAGTATTAGGGTTTGAATTCTTGAGCTTTCATCTTGCAATCTTTTACTTAGGTTATTTCTTGCGCGTCACGGTTATCTTGATTATGTACCTGCTCCGTTAGTATACGTAGGGATTCCTATCCTGAGCATCACCATCACATACTTGAAAACACACATTTACGTTCTTAGTTTAATTTTCCTTTTTGCAGAGTAATTTAGTTTAGATTATATTTTCTTTTAAAAAACCCAAAAACATACACTCATATTAATTACGACGCGTAGATCTTCAGGGATTTGTTCGCATACACTCCTTACCTTGTGTTCAATAATATTTGGTCGCTATACTTACTTATACTACAGTGAACCCGTACTCTTGCGGGGAAACTACTAGTAGAAAGCTAGTATTTTCGGCTTCAAAGTCAGCGCTCGAGCTACACAGCTCGAATGAAATAAGGGGTCGAGCGGGGGCGCTCGAGTGGTGGCACTCGAATGAAACAAAGGCTCGAGCGGGGGCGCTCGAGCTGCTCGAGTGGCCGAAACTTTCTGTAAGATTTGGGCATTCGAGCCATTCCCTTGCTTGAGCAGTGGCGCTCGAGTGAGTGCACTCGAGTGAGTGCACTCGAGTGACTCTCCTTCTTCTTCAACTGATACTTTTCTTCTCGCACACTAATACCATTCGTATTTCTTCGATATCTTCTCATCCGGGTATCCGTTTGAGTCGATTCAAAGTCCTACGAACTTTATTTTTCGCCCTTGATTCACCTATGTGCATAAAAGAGACAAATTCATCAATGTGTAGAAATAATACTCAATTAACTCTAAATACTCAACGAAATCAATCAAAACTCGGGCATTTCGAGCTCTAAAATCTAACAATTTCACGCCTAATCATGGGTCCAGCTGATTCCTTTCTTTCTTGTTTGCTTTCTTTTCTATTTTCCAAGCAATTCACGTGGATGCATTCACTTAGCACTCCTTTATCAACTCAAATGCAATGGGAAATGGGTTTTTCTTTATTTCATCTCACTTGGGCCGTGAGATTTACAAGTAAAAAATGTAAAGCCCAATCTTTTTTTCTTCTTGGATTTTCGATCTTCTCGATTCATTTCTTCGATCGACCTCAATTAACATGTGTTTACTTCTAAAAATCTGCAATATACTACAAAATAAAAAAAAACACACATTTATCGACAATTAAGCACAAAGTGTTAAATTAATGTATATAAGTGCGAAAAATTCCATAAAATAGGTAAAATAAATGCACGAATTTTGAGCAAAAAATACACTAATCAAAGCCAACATCGCATGCTCGTTATTATAATAAAGATAAAGATATTAAAATATTAGAAAATAGAATAATGACGTGTATGGCGTTATAATGCAACACATGTTGTTATGTGTACAAGCAAACTCGTATCTACTCTACCACCATCATACATACTCATTACTAGAATTAAGATATATAATGCGGGTAAAAAATAGTTAAGGACATTATAATATTAGAAAACTGAAGAACGACTCGTATGGCGTTATAATGGAATGTAGGTCGTTATGGTAGAAACAAACTTGAATCTACTCTACAACCATCATACATACTCACTACTAGAATTAAGATATGAATGTGGATAAAAGAATCAACGTAAAGATATTAGAATATTAAGAAACATAATAACGACTTGTATGATGTTATATGATCACCATATAACTTTCATCACCCTATTTTAGACATGTTTAAAAGATTTGCGATAATTTTTGTTGTCATGTTTGGCAGGCAATAAACAATTGAACAATTATTAACTCTTTCATATTGTAACATTATTGTAGAAGGATGAAATTGAATGATGTTTTTTCATTAAACTCATATTCACTCTCAAATTAGTTTTCTTTGAATAATAAGTTCTAAAATTAAAATTTTAAGACCTAAAAAATGTAGGTTTTCAATTTTACTTGAAATCCAAACAACGACATGTGTGTTGTTATAACGATATAAATGTTGTTATGACCACTTACGACTATAAATTAATCATTTTTCAACTCTATCTTGTTGTCTACTATTTTGAACATAATAAATGTATGTGATATTATAAATAAGAGCTTCATCAATTAAAACAAATTTTCAAAATACTCTCCGTGTGAATCAATAAAAACTAGATTTTTAAGTCTTTAAACCACGTATGGATAATGGGCTGAATATTCATCAATTAAAATAGATTTTTATCCAAATATTGCCCTATATGCTAGAACCATTTAAGCTCATCAATACAAAAATCTAATATTAAGGACAAGACAATTTAACATATATTATGACGCAGTTTAAATAAATAAGAACTACAATCCTCATTCTAAAATGACAAGGTAAATATGTAAAAGGAAACTGTGATCTCAATAAAATAAAATAAAAAATTCAAAACATGTGCAAAATATGACATATCATTCACACGTCAAGTGCCAAAAAATAAAAAGTGGAGTTGGACGTGGTAGTCAAAATAAATAATAGATCTTCTAAACAATTATTATTTGTAGATTATGATAATGGGTTTGTACATGTAGCACGGTAGTGTCCTGTTTGTGAGCATCTGCTACATGTGCGTGGCTTGAGTTGTTCTCTACGAGATTTTTTTCGCTGCTTTAGAGGCTTTCCACTTGGTCGTTTGGTTTGTGGGCACAACACAACCTCTAACCTCACATCATCAGCAGTTACCCATTCATCTTGCGCTGGTAATGGATATATAAATTCAGAATGTGATTTTTTCCAATAAGACGTAGTGTAAAATGCCGAACACAATGTATACCCATCACTTCCACAATGTCGAACAACAGCAATTGTATGTGCACATGGAAACTTTTCTAAATCAAATTGTTTACAAGTGCATGTCAAACGATCCAAATTAACAACCTGTGTGTCTAATTCTCTACATACCTCAAACTCAAAGGGAGAAATGGGGATGACCTTCATGCCATGTGATACATTGTACACCATGCACATTTTCTCCTCCATTGCTGGTGTCAGATGACTACTACTTTTTTCTGCTTCATTGTGCCTTTCATGAAACTATCTTTGCAACATCGCTCTAATATGCTCCAATAAACTAAAAATAGGAAAATCACGAGCATTTTTCAAGGCTGAATTCAAGGATTCTGCATTATTGGTAGTCATGATGTTGTATTGTACCCCTTTGCAATGTGCTCTGCTCCAAACATGAAGACCTCCAACATCATATTCTAGGTATTTTCTAATCCCTTTATGCAACCCACAAAGTGCAACCATTTTTTTTCTCAAAACTGGTATATTGTAAGCCTCGGCTGTTGTCCAAAATAATCTAGAAAAATCTATTTTTGGAAATTTTATCTTCATGTTATTTTGCAGATGCCATATGCAATGTACGTGGTGTGCAAATTGAAAAACTTTTTGAAAAGCACCTGGAATACTCTTACCACGGTCTGAGATAATTACTAACTCTTCCACATCACCAATTATGTCCTTTAACTTACCAAAGAACCAAGACCATGAATCTTCATTTTCAGAGTCAACTATTGGCCATGTGATTAGGCGTGAAATTGTAATGATTCGTAGCTAGAAATGCCCAAGTTTTGGTCGAGTTTATTGAGTTTTTAGAGTCAAATGAGTATTATTTCTTTACATTGATGAATTTATCTCTTTGATGCTCATAGGTGAATTAAGGGAAAAAACGGAGTTCGTAGGACTTTGAATCAGCTCAAATGGATGCCCGGATGAGAAGATATCGAAGAAATACGAACAGTATTAGTGCGTGAGAAGAAAAGTGTTAGTTGAAAGGAGAGAAGGGCCGCTCGAGCAAGACCACTCGAGCGCCTTTGCTCGACCTATGGATCCGCTCGACCAGTGCCCCTCGAGCGCTTCCGCTCGAGCTCAACAGCTCGAGCGCCTCTGACTTACAGAACATTTCTTCCGCTCGAGCGCCTTTGCACGACCATTTGTCTCGCTCGACCAACAAGATCGAGCGCGTCCGCTCGAGCGGGACAGCTCGAGCGCCTTCAAGGCTTAAGTTTCCAAGTTCATTTTTCGGCCCACGAGTTTCCGATTCGGCCCAAAGCTTATATATACTCGTCCCGAGCTCATTTTTACGAACCACCACTTACCACTTGATAGGAGATCGTTTTTAGACTTAGTTTTTGGAGAAGAAGGAACGAGCAAGCTTACTTTTACGTTTTTGAGGTTTTCATTACGAATTCATAGCACGGTTTTACTTTTTAGTTTCGTTTCTTCAAATCTTTATTCTTGAACACGTTGAGACTTCGTTTTATTGATTTAATTTCAGTTTATTCTCTTAATTCTTGAAACCCTAGTTTATGTTTGATCTTTTCTTTGTTCTAATCGTTATGTTCATGTTAGTTATTTCTTCAATTGTTTTTGTTCACGTAAAACCCATGTCTAACTAAAACCCTTGCATGCTTGGGGTAGGATGAACTCGTAGAAGTAGGTTGTGGGTACATGATTAGGGTAACTTGTGACGTTGGGATTTAATTCTCTTAATTAATGAATTCTTAAAATTAATCTTAACTTTACTTTTGAATTTCGTTCGAAAAGTGTTAGAGAGAGGACGACCGTATCACTCTTTAACAGTGAGTAGACTTAACGAGAGGGTTTAGAAAGGGCTAATTCATCTACCAGTTTAGCGAAGGAGGACGACCGCATCACCTTAGTTAAATTAGGGTCTCATTAATTAAGCACAATCTATTAACTTGTTAGTGGATTAGTGAAGTCGAGTGTTAGGGTAAAGTATTAGGGTTTAGAATCTTGAGCTTTCATCTTGCATTCTTTTACTTAGGTTATTTCTTGCACGTCACGGTTATTTTGATTATGTACTTGCTCCGTTAGTATACGTAGGGATTCCTATCCTGAGTATCACCATCTCTTATTTGAAAACACGTCTTAAATTCTTAGTTTAATTTTCTGTTATTTTCTGTTTGCATTCGTGGGATAGTTTATTTTAGTTTTAATTAATTTTTCCGAAAAAATCCAAAAACATTTTACTCATATTAACTACGACGCGTAGATCTTTAGGGATCTATTCGCATACACACTTTCCCTTGGGTTCGATATACTTGGTCATTATACTTGCTCATACTACAGTGAACTCGTACGCTTGCGAGGAAGCTACTAGTAGAAGTTAGTATATTCGCTTCAAGTCAATGGCGCCGTTGCCGGGGATCGAACCCGGGTCACCATGCAAGAGGATAAATTTGTAGATTTGCATCTTGACATGTGGCAACAAGCAAAATGCCTCTATATCTGTTTGTCAAAAAGTTCCATCAACAGATATAACACGTCTAATTGGGGTTTGAAATCCTCTATACTCTGTCCCAAGGCCATAAAGAAATACTTGAAGCAATTATTTTCATTTGTCATTATGGTTGTCAATGTACCTCAGTTTCTTTGCTTCAAGACTACACAATAAAGTGGCAATACAACATACTGCAAACTCTTTAGCCATGTATGCCTTGGTGTAGCTTATGGTTATGTTGAACTCCCTATGAATATCATCTATTATGTTTCTCGGAGTGTACACTCGGTTAGGATCTTCATACTTTGAAGTAATGTGACTTCCAATAATTGAGTATGTAGCATGTTTGTGATCTTTACGCCGAACACTCAATGAGCAAGTGTGTAAGCCGTCATATTTTCGGATTTCAAACATGTCAGATCCTTTCATCTTTGTGGCTCGTAACCTCCAAGTGCTTTTTTCATCAATACAAACAGCACAATAAACACTTGTGTTTGGTTTCCTCACCTTAAACTCAAAGTGGCATTTCATGGCAAGTAATTGCAACTTTGATATCAAAGACTTTTTGCATTTGAAAATTTATCTAACTTGAACGTCTTCACTTTCCGGAATATTGACTAAAGATCCAACTTGGGTGGGAACCAAGTCTACTGCAATATTTTGAACATCTATAGGAATATAAAGTTCTTCAAAGGTGGTAGCATCAATAGGGACTTCATTGACTTGTGGAGCGTTAACTTGTTCCACAACTTCTCCTCTCTCAGAACTTTTTGCAACTATCATCAAATCATCCCAGCTCGTATAGTTTGCTTCTCTCTGTTCAAAAGAATCTACTTCCCAGTTGTGCACCATATCTCCTTCTCTATTTTCATATACATCATCTGAAATCAACGGAAATACTTCTTCATGTAGTGAATCATTTCCATCTTGACATCTCCAATTTTCAGCATGATTCAAGATCTCTTTTGTGACAATAGTTACACAAATTGGTGTTTCTTTGCATACAGATATGTACCACGACACATTGTTGTTACAATCAATTTTTCATAGGTGGGATTGGGACATTACATAATCCTGGAACAAGTGCTGCAAACTCCATTTTTTGAAACCTAGTGTCAATACCTAATGATTCTCCAATTTTTTCGTACAGGTCTGAGTAGGAAATGGTTTTAGAAATAATAAGTGGTGTCAAACTTCCTTAACCAGTCCCTTTGTGCTTCCACATCCATCCGCCATCTGTTTTCTATTCAAAAATTACGTCATAACAAACTGTAATCCACGATGTATCTGCAGGAGACATAACTGCATTTAACAAAAAAAAAAATTAGTATGTATTCCAAAATAATGTTATTAAGCTGATATATGTTATTTTTTATGGATACAATATATAGTTACTATTGTAATTCTTATCAATTTATTTAAAAGTATTCCTTATCAGAGGAAAAAGTGAATATGAATGAGGTGAAAATATGATCCTGATAATTCAAAGTATACTTATGCACTATATATTTTTGGATATGTGAAGTCTTTATGGGCAAGTGAAGATCACACACATACACAATGAAGAGGTTTATGTAAAAATAGGAAAATCACCATATACCCCCACCTCATATAACATACATATAAATTTATGTAAGATAAATCCAAAAGTAATTACCATTATATTTATATAATAATTAAATCAACAATCCCAGAAGATATTTTCACATTCAATTTGATTCCATGCAAGTCTACAGAGAATTAATTATGAGGATCATTTTAACAAATTTGTAAAAATTGAATAGTTCAATTATATCACTCAAAATTTTGATTCTTCTTTTTAAATCAATAACTAAATCTAAAAAAGTAACAGTGATGTAGAGGATATTATTTAACATAAATTCTAGTATGCACTTAGATTTTAAACTCAATTTTGATTTATTTTTTCAAAATGCATATTAACACACCGAATTGCGTATTTTTTTCGCAATTGGGGTGTTAATAATTACTTCTTGGGATATTTTTTTCAAAATTCAAGTGTATACAATACACTCAAGTGCAGACTAGAACTACTCATTATTTAAAGGCATTACCCCTTCTCATTAAACATAAAGATGTGTTAAATTTGTATACAAAGAAGATAGTATATTTCTTGGTACATAAGTTTGACTAAATCAATCTAAGATAATCATGTATCTTTAATATTGTTATAAGTGATATCAGGAATTTGGGGCAGATACTTTTGAAATGTAGAAGAAAAGGCATGGAATTGCATTATACATGGTCGAGTTTCACGACATAAGGCATGTAATTACATTATACATGGTCAAGTTTTATGACATAAAAATCATGACTTGCAACAACATAAAGACTCCATGTACACTTGTCAATCAGTATATAGTATAATCATTCACATATACATAAAAGTCAAATATTGACATTGATGGTGTTACGATATCAGTAGCATTATGACGAATCACATCACAAACAAATAAAATTTTAATCAAATAACATAATAATATCAATAAAAATAAACAAGCCAAAGTTTAAAAAATATATTTTCCTTGTATAAACACAAGGTCGAGTTCTCTAATGGAGGTATCAATGAAGTTGCACAATAACCTTGGATATATCAAAGTATATTTGAGAAGATTGATGATAACTAATATGAATCATCCTGGTTTCTTTCAATAATAACTATTATCATCATTTATCGGCATGGAGAGAAGAAAATAAGAGCAATCAATAAGAAAAAATGGTGTGAAGAGTGACGACGTGAAGATATTGGCGTGAAAATAACTGCAAAATTAAATTGCGTACTTTTCAACAGGAAAACCCTAAATATTTGTATTTAATTATATAAAAGCCCATAAGATATTAATATTATACATGACCCCATTTTTTAAAAACAAGGCTATTTGAACAAAATTTTATGAAGAGAGGCCTTATAAATGAAGATTTATGTTAACCGGGCTTTTTAAATAAAGATCCCAAAAATAATAAATCATAACCTTTATATAGCCAAATCTCCTTTTGCCTATGTGGCATGTCTATGATGCTTTTATTTGAAGAATGACCCCCTCTCATTCGATCATTTATTGCAAAATGATCTCATCCGTTGTTTTTTACTTCTTTCGATCGTGTTCGTCCATTCTTTTTTCTCTCATCTATAAATTTGCGTATTCTATCTCTCATTTCCTCAATCATTCATTCTAGCTAAAAAAAAACATTTCTTCCCTGATGTTATAATCTCTTATTACTAATGTGATCGTTGTTGTTTTTGCCCGACTTTGCAGGTGTGTTGGATTATCGAAACTTCCTGCTCTTCTTTTGTGCGTCTACAACCGATCATCTTGGAGGACAATCTTTGATTTTTTTTAGTTGGTCATTTGATTCTAGGGATGATTCTTCATCTGTAATGTTAATGTATAGGTTTTTCTTCTTTATTTTATGTTGTATTGTTGGTGTGAACTAATCATCCATTTCTTGATGATTCTTTTGTACTTTCTTTATATCCCTATCAATATTAAAAAGTTTATTCACAACCTTGATAGTTGTTTGTGTTGAATTTTTTTCACCAATTTGAGTTTGGTATTTCTCATTGTGGCAGTTTCCTGCTTTGGTTATTGCCGTTTTGAATTCGTTTTTTTTTTTTAACATTGCCAACGATACAAATTGATGTGGTTCTTTACAAAATTATCAGTTTTATCTTCTTTGTTTCGGTGTGTTTCTTTTTTAATTTTTTCACTTTATTAAATTTGGTCCCATGCCTTAATGTATCCAATCTTCGTCTACTTTCCACTATATTAAAATATGGTAATCGAGATTATTGAGATTGTGATCTAAATTCTTAATTAATTTAATTATTATTGATTGAAGTTGACGTTTTCATAAATATGGTAAATTGAATGTGTTGTTTAGGATCATATCATATCATTACAATTTTTTATTTTAAAAATTCTATTATTAGTTCATAATATTTAATTCTTAATTAAATTTGTAATTTTAGGTCAAAGGTAAAGTTTTCTTAATAATAAAAAAATCTTCCGATTTTAGGACCCTTTCTTGAATTTCAGTCATAGAATAAGATATTTAATCATTACCGTTTTTAAATACAAAAAATCACAGTTTTTTATTTTTTATTTTCGGTATGCTTCTATTTTTTTTTTTCCCACTTAATTACGTATGTTCCAACCCCCTTAATTGCATGCAATCTTTGTCCACTTTCCACTAACTTGTACTATAGTAACTGTTTGTAATTTAAATTTTCCATATTTAGTAAAGTCAACTAATTGGATAGCTTATCATAATAAAATCTCAACTAATTGTATAGTCCGCTAAATTTTCGGAAATCTCTACTATCATAGTTAATCCCTCGGCAATTAATTAAAATAATTTGCATAATATAATGGTTTGACCGGATTTTTTTGTTGTTTTAAATTTTTTCTCTACCAATTTTATTTTCAATATTTGACAATAATTACACTATATACACTTTCAACTAATTTAAAAAAAGATTTTGATTTTTATGTGATCAAATTTGTTTCACAATTTAAAAAAAAAATTGTTTTGTAATTTAAATTTTCCTTACTTAGTAAAGTCAACTAATTGGATAACTTATCATAATAAAATCTCAACTAATTGTATAGTCCACCAAATTGATGATGGTATAATGTAAACTATTTTGTGTCGCCAAATTGATGATGGTATAATGTAAACTATTTTGTGTTTGATACATTCTCCATATTGATTACATCTTCTCTGTAAAATATTGCTTAATATAGTACATTATTTTAGTTAATTACTCTTAAAACTAATATGTAATTGTATAGATATTTTATAAATTAACAATAATTAACGTATATACACTTTCAACTAATTTGAAAAAGATTTCGATATTTATGTGATCAAATTTGTTTCATAATTAAAGTTTTCCGTATTTATTAAAGTCAACTAATTGTATATATTGATCTGGGAATCTCTACTATAGTATTTATGTCCGGCAAATAATTTTAACAAATTTTATGTAATTGAATGGATTGAGCAGATTTTTAGTTGTTCTATTTAGTGTTATCATTGATTTATTTTCCCCTTAATTGACTCGATATTTATATGTTTCATTATATTCTATAATTTTATTTTATTTTGCCATAACTATGTAAACAAAATATAGATGGTACGATGTCAACTATTCAACCATATTTATCTACAATTATATTATTACCATCATAATATCTCATCAAATTAGTTTACCATTTCAAGTTTTTTATGTGTATTTATTATATTATTCCAATGGATTAACATGTAGAGTTGTAATAGAATTTAGGTGGATGAGATTGTAACAAGAAAGCATTAAATCAGTGGTAAATTCCAGTTATGGGAAATGGTAATAAATATCAAAATTAAATGATAGAAACTAATTACAAAATTACTGCCCACACATCTCCTAAATTTATGTGGTTCAAGTTTAAAGTAAAAGATAATTCTACATTGACAGAGATTTTTTAAGTATTAAATTTAAGGGTTAGTTGAAAAAAAAATTAGGAACTTTAACGCTAATTTTTAAAGTTTGCAATTGGATATACAAACTAATTTACTGTTGCAATTCGACACATAATGTAGATTGTTAATGATACTTATGTGAAACAATTGTTTCATTTTTTTTATTTTTTATTAAAGGGTAATTGTGGTTTTCACTAAAGGGTATTAGTTGTTTCCCACAATAAAAATAATAATAATTTTTACTACAATGTATTAGTTGCAAATCAATTTCACCATAAATAAGTTATACGCTATACATACTCCAAAATTTATGTATCACAAAACATTTTGTTCACTTAAATTGAAACTAATTTTATATCAACAAATATTTATGTGCAAATAGTAACTTTAAGGCCAACTTTTAGCAAGACATGCATGCCTTATATTATCACATGTGTTATAGAGTATTTTCATAATTGTTCCTTTTTTTTTTTCTGGATCACACTGTGTGTGTGTGAATATGAAATTGAAGGATTTTGCTCTATAAGTGTTTAAGAAAACTAATTAGTCTCATTTTGAGTAAATATTGATGGACGGGGAGGAGTAATATTACTTTACCATTTATAAATAAATAATGAGTTAAAGATGAATAATAAATATAAGTAACACTAAAATAATAAATGAAGTAAATTATTTTCATTACAGAAATCGTTCAACACCACGTCTAGAGACAATTATTAATATATAAATTTTAATTAAATAAATTTAATAATTTCTATTACAGTAATATCCTAAGACCATGGATGTATAGAGATAATTATTTATTCATCAGGTTCAATTAAATCTCTAAGCACCATGTCTAGAGAAAATTATATAATGAGCAAGTTCGATTATATTATTAACATTATTTAACAATCAAGTTCAGTTATACCTCATTTATGAATAACGAATACTGCTAGCTGAGAGTTTTGATATTTGATGGGCTTAGTTTTAAGTGGACCCTTAATATAAATCAGAATTCAAAAGGTAGATACATTTTGGTCTGAGTTGGGCTGATTTAATAATTAAAGTATTAACTAATATATATATATATATATATATATATATATATATATATATATATATATACGTGTGTGTGTGTGTGTTTGTATATATATACACACACATAGGTAGCAGTTTTGGGTTTGCAGTGCTGCCCCTTGCATGAGTTTGTCCCTGCCTTTATCATGTTCTGGAGTAATAATCACTTTTATCTCAAAAACTACATCTTTTTTTTCCAGAAAATATAAATAATAATCCTATAACTTTGTGTGAATCCAGATATAATCCTTTATCTTCTTAATTTCTAAATTATGGTCCTTTTATTATCAGAAAAAGTTCTTTCCGGCGGATTTATTATGGTCCCTGCCTATACACACTGACCTGTGTTACAAAATTTGGAACTGCCCACACAGTTATTGGATCATTTTCTTGAAATGACCATTTTAATAAACCCGCATTAGAATTTTGCTACATAATTTGATCGAATTCTAATCTTTTTAGACCGTCTCATGTTGTTCGTCGCGTCAATTTTTTTATTTTATAATATTTTTTTATGTTAGTTGTATTGCTAATTCGATGGACAAATATTCTGTAGCTATTTTGAATTTGTTTTGATTTTGGAAATAATATTTCTTAATATGTCAGTTATCTATGTATTTTGGCTAATTCTTTCCATGCTAAAGAAAGTAACCACACCGGCATTACTCTTGATTTTGTTGTTGTGCAGGATCCTAACCATTCTTAAATTATCATGACAATCTCAATCTTACAATTAATCATAATCGAGAGTAACTACATTAAATGCAGAATTAGGAGATAATATAATAATATTTATTCATACACCTAAAAAATGTGTGCAGAGTACAATAAGTTCATTGCTTGAAATTATAGTAATGGAACATTGGATGCTAATAGGATGTAACATCTACAAATATGATAGAATATAGTTTCTTCAAATACTTAATTCCTTGATACGCAGCATCGTTCACGGCCTCCTCGGCAGAATCTAAAAAGTCAACGTGAATGCCGTGAACATCGTAAGCACCGTGGAGGTAGACATCCGACTGGAAAATGAGAATGCTATTTGTACTAATATCAAAGATTTTATACGCAGCACATAGATAACCCAACTTCATAGCCAGATCATAAAGGATCACCCTAAGTCAACCACAAAAATATTATGACCCATGTCCAAGAATAAAAAAAATAAGAGCAATGAATTGAGAATCGATTTCAGTACAGTATGAGTAACAATCCACATCGCAAGCTTATAAAGATAGGATTGAGGGGACATATCATCCCTTTTTTGCTCCTCTTAATCACATAATATATATATATATATATATATATATATATATATATATATATATATATATATATATATATATATATATATATATATATATATTAATATGTTTAATATATAATATTTTAATTTTATTAGATTTATACTTCTTTCCTAAAATACTCTTTGTGTTGTGTAAGTTTCTTGGAAATTTGGAACCTGCAATAAGAGTATATATTGAAGCTTATTGTTCAAATCACTATGATTTTCTATAGTTTTAGACGAATATTTTGCAGTTAATTCCCATTGCATTTATTTTTTCTTGTGTAGTGTGTTAAGTGTTGACCATTATTTGTGAACTTGAGACCTGCTATGCCCACTTTCTTAGTCAAGGGGCTGTTCAACTAGCGGAGACTCTTGGAACAATACTCTAATTCTTGAAGAAGTTATTACTTATTTATATGATTGTAATGCGAAAGATTACAAATACTTTTGAAATAATTTTTGTTAATAGTTTAATTATCTATGTATTTTGACTAATTCCTGCAGCATCTGAGGAAGTAAGAGACTTGACATTTCTCTTGATTTACTTTTAGTTGTCCAAATTTTTTTTACTCAATTTTAATTGTCTTTCCTACATTATTGAATTTTCATTTACTGTGTGCATGACTTTATGTATTGGATCTTAATCAATGTGATTGAATATTATATTTATTGTATCCAATGTCGCAGCACGTATATATATTTCCAACTTTGGTCCTTTAATTTTTATAATGTTTGAAATCATAGGCATGTTCAAGTATGTCTTGGCACGTGCGAGAAGAAGCGAGTTGTGCCTCTTCATTTGTTGTTGTTTTGTGATATATATTATATTTTTTTGTTTGTTTAGTTATTTAGACATTAATTTAATATTTATGTAATATTTCAGCAAATGGATCGTCACACTATTCACATTGTTGAGGGTGTTGATTGCGATGAAGTGTAGTTGGAGAAGAAAAAAAAAAAAGCCAGAGGTCGATGTATCTTTGGTACATGTTGATTGCAATCTTGATGGTGGTGTTTTTTCTACCGGACGAATTCGTAATGTTAAGATTGAGAGGGTGTGGTTTGTTAAAATTTATGAGAAAATAATTTTTTATGTTGTGTTTTGCAACGACTATTAATAAAAATCAAGGTCAATCTCTTTCGACCGTTGGACTATCCTTAGTCTTGGCTCTGAATGGAAACCTTGAAGGTATAAAACGATCATTTGTATTTAATGAATAATTTTATTGGGGAATTGTGCCTCTTTCGTGAATAATTTATTAAAAATAACACAATCATATTCCTATGGACATACTTATATTGTGTTATCGAACAAAAATATCTATCAATACTTCTTCATACCCGCGAAACTCGCGGGTCTACAACTAGTACAATGTATAAATATAACTCTCTTTGCGATGGATAAAAAATGCAAATATGCGAATAATTGCGGATGGAGAGAGTACATTCAGATAATAGTGAGAGTTATACCGTATGTCAATTGGGTTACATTTGCTTTGGTACAGTCGGTAAGATTAGACTAGGTAGGAACTTATATTAGAATATTTTTCCTTAGTTTCTCTTATTTTGCTTCTGATGATGACAAAATACATAATATTGTATGGAAATAAAACACTTTCACAATAACTACTTTATTTCAAAATATTCTTCATTCATTGTTTCAAAAAGTCAATAAAACAGTTTTTCTTAAAAAGTGTGTCTACTCACCTCTAAAAATTAAGAGGAGACAGAGGGAGTACAATTTAATATAGTACTACAATATAAAAAATGTAGTATTACAACATAAAACTTACAATATTACATCGGTATTCCTATCATAATATTATTATAAGCCATATAGCTGCATTTTATAATGAAGATATCTTATTATACTATATTTTCAAACCTCTCTAAGATGATGTGTCAGCATCATATTTCTCTTAAGGTGATGTGACACCTCTCAAATCATTTTATTTCAAAATTCTGCATTCTCCTTAAAAGTTATTTTATGCATGTTTTAAATCAAATTAAATTTTAATCTACACCATATATTTTATACTTTTATTCTCAATCATACATTTCATTTTATATTTTATATAAATGTCAAACTTTAGTTTTCATTCTGATTTACAACCCTAATCATTTTCTTTTCTCTTCATTCTCTTATTCATTGTTTATTGTATCAGACCACCGCTCCTTGATTTTTCTTTAAAGGTATAATACTGATTTTTTTACCTCTCTTCATCTCTCACGCCGTCATCCCTCTTCTCGCGGGTTACTCACGATCCGCTGCCTCCTCACGGATGTCCTCCCTCGAACTGCATCAAACCACCATAGCCTCGAACCGCATCAGAACATCGCACGCCACCGCATAGGGTAAGAAATCAAATTTTTTTAATCTAATTGAATCGCCATTTTTTCTTGCATAGATATGGATAGATCATCGGATGACCATCCCAACCCGGAGCATCAACGTACCTGAAACGATCTCAAGGCCCTAGTTTATCGGGATAATTTGAAAATTGACGAATGAAGATTTTTTTTTTTTAGGAATTATTTATTTGTAAAATATAGAATTGTTATTACTAAGTTGTTGTTTCTCTATAGTATCCTATTAATCTGAATAAAATTTAATCAATGGAAACAAAATATTTATGTATAATATGAAATATTCTTTCAAACAATAAACTAATGCAAGATATTCTTTTTTCACAGTTGAACGATTTTTTTAGGATTTTTTTTTCAACATATTAATATATGCAAAATTTGTAGGAGATAATTCAAAATATTTTGAAAAGGATACTTTCACCGAAATAGTGTATGATACCAAAAAAATCTTGCAACCAAATAAAATATCTTGGCTTCAATAAATATTGGAATATAAAAGTTTATTTTTGAAAAAATTATGTGGCCAAAATAGACTATTAAACTGCAAAATAAAAATATTCTTTCTAGACTAGGATTTCGATTTTTATTTTATATTTTTTAACACACAAATATTAAAAGAATATTGTAATTGATAAATAAGTAAAATATTATTATATCTTATACTATTAATGTATATATTTTTTCTTAAAATGTGTGGAATAAAATTTTTATGGATTAGAAATGGAATAATATTAATTCAAGGTCTCAACGATGGTAAAACTATCAATTTAAGATCTAAAAGATTTTTTTTCTATCGATCTAGGACCTAAAAGATAGAAAACTACAAATTCAGGACCTGAAAGATAGAACCTATCAATTTAAGACTCAAATAAATTAAGACCATGTTTGACATATTATAATTTGTATTCTTCTTTTATTTATATACATTATTATTTTTCCATTTATTTCTTTTATTTTTTATTTTTTCAATTACGTGGAATTTATATAACATTTAAATTTTTGGAATTTTGATTTATAAAAATATTATCGGATAATTAGAAATTATTAGAGATCAAACACGGTCTTAAAATGAGTGAGTCCTAAATTAATAGTTTTATCTTTTTGTCTTGAATCGGTAGTTTTCAATCTTTCAGGCCCTGAATTGATAAAATTCTGATTAGAAATTATAGTGTTGGCAAAAAAAAAAGTAAAAGGAAAAAAACAATAAGTTTTTTTACTAACAATTTAAGTATTATAACTTTAAAAAGTATCTTACTCTAAAATACAATAAATCTGAATATATTTTAATCAATGAAAATAAAATATTTACGTATAATATGAAGTATTATTTTAAATATTATATTAATGCAAGTAAATCTTTTTTCATGGTTAAACAATTTCTCTCTTAGATATTTTGGAAGTTATTTTTGCAAAATATTGATAGATGTGAAATTTTTTTAAAAGAGAATTGAAATATTTCAAAAAAGATATTGTCACCGAAATAGTTTATGATACCAAAAAATATATTATCACCAAATATAATATCTTGCCTTCAATAAACAAAATATTTACGTAAAATATGAAATATTATTTTAAATATTATATTAATGCAAGCATATCTTTTTTCACCGTTGAACGATTTCTCTTCATAGATATTTCTAGAAGTTATTTTTGTAAAATATTGATAGATGTGAAATTTGTTGGAGGAAAATACTGTCACCGAAATATTATATGATACCAACAAAATCTTACCACCAAATATAATATCTTGCCTTCAATAATAT
This sequence comes from Ballota nigra, assembly GCA_947034835.1. Classification (NCBI taxonomy): domain Eukaryota; kingdom Viridiplantae; phylum Streptophyta; class Magnoliopsida; order Lamiales; family Lamiaceae; genus Ballota; species Ballota nigra. Next base: position 7,176,067 of record OX344728.1, read on the forward strand.
GATTTTAATACAAAATTTTATTTTTAGATAAAATTATCCTACCAAAATAGACTATTAAATTGTAAAGTACAAATATTTTTTTCTAGACTAGAATTTCGATTTTTCTTTTATATTGTTTTAACATACAAATAAAAGACTGTCATATGTTATATAATTAACATATATATATATATATATATTTTTTTTTTTTTTTTTAAATATGTGGAATAAATTTTTAATGGTTACAAAATTATAGTGTTGACCAAAAAGGAAAAAAAGGGCATTAATTACTTTTTACTAACAATTTAAGTATTATAACTTAAAAAAGTATACTACTCTAAAATACAATAAATCTGAATATATTTTAATCAATGGAAACAAACTATTTACGTATAATATGGAATATTATCTTAAACATTAAATTAATGCAAGCAGAACGATTTCTTTCTTTTTTTTAAAATATTTTTGAAATTTATTTTTGTAAAATATTTATAAATTTGAAATTTGTAGGAGGGAATTGAAATGAGTTTTTTGCACTTTTGGTCCCATTGGACATCTAAAGTTTTACTTTCAGTCCCACTCAAAATACTTTTGGTCCCATAGGAATAATTTTTTGCACTTGTAGTCCCAAACCTTCCAAAACTTGCAAAAATGATCCCACAGTTGACAGAATTTGCAACATCGGTCCCAATATTGTAACGGCCCTAACGGAAGTGCCGTTAAGATGACATTTAACCACTTAATCCCTATTTTCATTATTGGTCTCATTGGTTTCTTCAAATTTGGCGCCATATTACTTGCAAAAATAGTCCCACAGGATTAATAATAATTCGAATTTTTGTGGGAAATTGGAATTTGGCTCCAATTTTTACACTTTTGGTGGGAAAATTCCGTTTTTGGAGGGGAAAACTGATTTTTTCCCACAAAATTTCCCACCTATATAAAGCAACACAACTTACATTCATCATTCATCTTACAAGACAAAACTAACATCAATACAATCTAAAATATTGCCAGTAACCTCATGCCTTCGTGTTCGTCTTCCAACCGAATGCGACGTCATCTTGTTTGCTATTGCGGAAAAGCATATCGTACGTACGTTTCTAAGAAGCCTTCAAGCAAAGGGAGATTATTTCATAATTGTCCCGATTCTCTAAGTGAAGGTGGTGGTTGTGATTTCTTTATGTGGGCTGATGAGGTTGTTGGAGATCATGAAAGTGAAGAAATCACCTATAAGGTAACCGAAGAGATGCTGAATTTGGTTCAAGAAATGAAGGCTGTGACTGAAGAAGTTAAGAAGCTAAGCAAAATGGTTCAAGAAATGAAGGTTTTGACTGTAGAAGTTAAGGATCTACTCAAAATGAAAAAGGTCATGTTGGTTATACTACTCACTGTTCTTGTTCATACCACCTTAAAGTGGTTTGCTTAGGGTTTGAATCAATATTTTCTACTACCTAGACTAGAAGTTATCAATGTAATGCTAGAAGTTATCAGTGTAATGTCCTATATTAATGAAATCTCCTATTTTGTGTAATTCTCAATGTCAAACCAGACCAAAAAAGACAACCTATTTTATATACACCACTGGTGCAACAGCACAAAAGCAACAATATGCACACACAAAAATCCAGCAACAATATACACAACCTAATCAAACCATAAGCAACAATATGCACAAAAACTCCAACAGCCACAGGCTGAATATGAGCAACATTAATCAATATGCAGCAGCCACAGGCTGAATATGAGCAACACTAATCAATATGCAGCAGCCACAGGCTGAAAATCAAAATGCACAAAAAAATTGAGCAGCCACAGGCTGAAATGAACAACACTAATATGCACAAAAAGTTAAGCCCCCACAGGCTGATAAACAAAGTGTTTTTAGCAGTATCAACCACCACTTTTAAGCCACTACAATTTATAATCATTATGATAGCAAAATTCATAACTAAACTTCAAAAGATAAAAAGATTGTAGTGACTTAAATGGACAAAAAGTAAGGGGCTTTCACAAAAACTACTACCTTCTACTGATCACAAGCTTACTTCTTCTTTACTTTCTTTGACATAGCTGCTTTGGTGAGGCTAGACTGTGTGACAGTTTTCCTTCCTTTCATTGTTGCAACCCTCATACCATCTTCATCATTCATTGTAGCATTGTCATTGACACCTACAGATGGCCCTATTTCTCCTCCAATAAAGCTTTGAGGAGTAAATGTCATACGTGCATCATTCATAGATGTTTGTACCTATCAAATATCAAGCAAATTTATTAGTAAGATGCAATAAAATTCATCTAAATTTAAATTAGATACAATTATATCAATGTTTACATTATTTCTCTGTGATGGTCCACCTCCAATGAAACTATCTGGAGTAAAAGCATTAGGGGCATCTTCAGTATGTACCACCTATAAAATCCCAAGAAAAATATAATTAGTAATAGTAATAAAGATGTAAACAATAGAATTTTATAAGTTAAGTAAAGTAAAATACCATATCACTACTTGATGATTCTCCTATTTTCTTTCTTTTTGAATTGATAGCAATATTCTTCCTTCCTTTCAGAGTTGTTGGCCTCTTCCTCTTGGAAACCTGTATATGTATATAAAACTTATCATGTACTTGTAAACAAAAAAAAACAAAAACAAAAAAAGAACCAAGAACTCTATTTTGACTTACATCAACACTGTCATCTTGTGTCTCTTGAGTTAGTTGTGGAATGTCTTTCCCCTGAGTCACCTCCTCAGGGCCATTACCTTCATCATCAGCTAAGAAATCTTCAGCCAGCTTCAGCCACTTGCACCCTTTTTTGTTATGTCCAATCTCATGGCAAAAACTACAAGTGACTTTGAATTTTTGTTTACCCATTACTTGTAGACCCCTCCTCTTCTTGGGTTCTTGCTCACCAACCCCTTCTCTCCTATTCTTTTTAGGCCTGCCAGCTTTCCTTTTCCCAAAGTTAGGTGGTAAAGGTGGTATGTATCCAGTTTTAGACCACAAATCCTCACCATTCATTGGGGCAATGCAGTGAGAATAGACATCATTGTAGGTGAGAACTGAGTAGCAACTGTGTACATATTCCTCTATGTCTTCACCTTGAGCACAGATTGCACTTACAGCATGTATGCATGGTATGCCACTAAGTGCCCACTCTCTACAATCACATGTGTGATCCTTCAAATCAACAGCCCACTTACCCCCATCAAAACATACTACTTCATAGAGGTGCTCAACTGACTTGATTGGCCGACAAACTTTTGAATCATCCATCCTCTTGTTAATTATCTTCCTTATCTTGCCACAAACTGTTCTCCCTTCCCATTTCCTTTCACATTGATCTTTTTTAACCTCTATCCTGGTCATTACATACTCCCTTATCAACTCAAGCATTATGATAATAGGTTTGTCCCTTGCATCCAAAATGCATGCATTATAAACCTCACACATGTTGTTCACAAGTGTGTCACACTTAGATTCTATTGTGAAGTGTGATTTTGACCATTGTGTAGGAGGCTTGTCTTGTAACCACTCAAGAAGTCTTGGATCCTTCTCTCCAATCTTCTTCATTGCTCTATGGAAATGAGGAACAGTGGTAGCTTTAGCTGCTGCCCAGAGCAACTTCTTGAAGTGATCACCCCTGAAACCTGCACTCTTCATGTTTCCATGTAAATGCCTAACACAAAACCTATTCTCAACATGTGGCAGCACACTCTCAAAAGCTGGAATTAACCCCTTCTGCTTATCTGACATGAATATGTATTTATCTTCCCTTCCCTCTATCAAATCCTCCTTCAATAACCCCAGAAACCACTCCCATGATTCTCTTGTCTCACTTCCAACAACTGCATATGCCAGTAAGTATGGATCATTGTTAGGGTCCATGGCAACTGCAGTGAGCAATACTCCACCTAAAGCACCCTTTAAATGACAGCCATCCACCCCTATCCATGGCCTACAGCCGGCTTTGAAACCTCTCTTACAAGCCTCTAAACAAATGTACATTTTATTGAACTTTGTAGTGCCATCTAAGTTAGGATCAGTCCTTAAGATGATAGTTGAACCAGGATTCTTTGCAAGTAGAGTTTGGGCATAGTCCCACAACTTCCCAAATTGCTCAGTGATGCCACCCTCAATTTTCTTCAATGCTCTACTCTTGGCCCTATATGCTTGAGTATCTGAGATGTAACATCCTAACTTTTGCATTGCCTTTGCCTTGAATTTCCTGACTTTCTTATGAGGATCGGTTTTGAATTCATTTTTAAAGGCCTTTGCTAACCAACCTGAAGAAGCATTTGCAACATGATATTGTCTAGCACAATCATGATCTGGATTGTACTCTCTGATCTGGAATGCTTCTTGGTCCTTAATCTTCAATGCATTGATATGCCACTGACAACCCTCACTTTTACACCTTGCATATATTCTTCTATGATCATTCTTGGTAATCTTCAATGATCTTCCAGTTCTCACTCCATGACAATGCACTGCATCTCTAAACATGGCTTTAGTAGCAAACACTTGTTGAAGAAAGAAATCAGGATTGCTGATCTGTGATGGCTTGAAAATAAGACTCCGGTCAATATTGGCTCCCTCAACATCAGAACCTTCATCCACACTATCAATATCTTCTTCATCTAGTAATTCTTGATCTTCTTCTTCCTTAGTGTCACAATCACTATCAGATTTCTTACCTTCCTCCTTGTAATTCAGGTCTGCAAACTCCACTTCTCTATCTATATTTTCATCAAAGAAAATATTATCTAGTATTATATCCCCACTTGATTCAGAAGCTAAGAAATCATCATCATCACTGCAATCATCATCCTCTTCCAAATTGATGGCTTGCTTACCCTCCTCTTACTCAACTGGACTGATACATCCACACCAGCTTCCATTCCAGCTTCTATTCCAGCTTCCACATCAGCTTCCACACCTGCTTCCATTTCAGCTTCCATTGATTCCAATTGAATTGTCCCCTCCATACAATCATCCATACAATAATATATATCTTTATCTGTTTGCAATGGAAAAGGAGGGAGCAAATCATCATTTTCCTCCAATTGAGATGCCCCAGCAACACCACCTTCCTCAGTTCTCAATAGGGTAGTACTTGGGGACCAATACATATCTACACCTTCATCTTGTGTTGGAGGAGGGGGAGGAAGACAAGAATCATCCACTAGGTTTATTTCAACCTCAGGTTCCTTATCCACACTTGACCTACCATCAAGGTACTTCTCAACAGCGAACAACATCCCAGTGTTCTTAGGTACTGGCACAGGATCAGTGTTCAAGTTGTTAAGCTCTTCTTCAGTGTAAAACTCTACTTCCCCCACTACTTCATCATCAGTTTCAACAGCTAAACTCTCAGATCTAGTAGCATCCAACCACAATGTTACTTCTCTTGTATTATCAACACTGAAACGCTCTTGTATATCAGATTGAAGCCTAAGTAAATTAATTTTGCCATCCTTCGACAACCCATAATATATTTTATCTCCCGTATATCCTAATTGCTCAAACAAATTATCCAAATACTTGAATGTGCACCTACTAATATCCACGAAGTCAAATGCACCTGTAGTTCCTCCAATATACTTAAATTCACCATCCTGGCTACCCATTTTTCCACCATGATGCAGTTTTATAGTGTAAAATTATGTAGAAAGTCATGCAATCCTGGGGAAAATACACATGTATGAGTGAAATCCAAAAATCGAACTAAACCCTAAACACCCAATCCAAAAACCCTAACACCCGAAAATCAAACACCCAAAACATGCTCAAATATATTCCTAAATGGAATTTCAGTGGAACATGCAATTTCTATTTCTAATATTCCAGTGGAATTTCAAAATATGTTCGAAAACTCAAATGTATTCGTAAAATCCAAAAATTGTCTGAGTAAAATCTAAAAATTCGAACACCCTAAACCCGAAAATCGAAAACCCAAACATATATGAGTAAAATCGAAAGTAAAATCGAACACCCAAAACAAGCAATTTTGTAAAATAGAAACTAAAATCGAAGACCCAAAACAACACATACCGTAATCTGGAAGCTCATACTTCACCAGGTTCTTCCTGCGCAACATTGTGCGCCAAAAATTTATCGAAGATCTTCAAGTTTCGTTCGATTTGAATTTGGCAGAGAAGTTTAGGGCTTTTCGCGGGGGTTCGTTGCCTTTGTTTTGGGTTTGAATAATTTAGATGTGTTATAACGGTCTTAATTAAGTTAATTAGTGTTAATTAGTGATAAGTCATAGTTAAAATTAGTTAACAGTCATTTTACTTGAAAGTTGACGGCCACATGGCAGCAGTCGTTAGTTGCCGTCAATTGGTGGGATCATTTTTGCAAGTTTTGAAAGGTTTGGGAATACAAGTGCAAAAAATTATTCCTATGGGACCAAAAGTGTTTTGGGTGGGATTGAAAGTAAAACTTTAGATGTCCAATGGGACCAAAAGTGCAAAAAACTTGAATTGAAATATTGCAGAAAAGATATTGTCACTGAGATATTATATGATTCCCAAAAAATATTGACACTAAATATAATTTTTTACCCATCAATAATAGATTGTAACACAATTTTTTTTCCGGAATAAGTTTTACCTGCAAAATAAATTCTGAAACTGTAAAATATAAATATTGTTTTTGTAGGGTAGGATTTCGATTTTTTTTAATAATTTTGAATTATTTTAATAACTTAGTATATATAAAGTATGCAATATTAGATATAAATAGAAATAATCACATGTTTACATACAGTATCATTGATGATGTGATCATTTCCCTAGATATAAAAAAGATAAACAATATTGTTATTTTATACAATATTCAAATATAACACTTGCAATATTAATGTTGCCTTTTAGTACCTTGATTTTAAGTTCTTAAAAAACAAAATACATCAGAACATTAAAAAAAAAAAACATAGTAAGAAAAAGAGTGTATAAAAGAGTTCACGTTGTAAGCATAGTTACCTCCGTATGAAAATATGAGATTCAGAGTTGCTGTGTGTTTGAAAATAAATCAATTTTAAATTAAGTTGAAAAAGTAATATATTTAAAAAATAATCAATTTTATTAATAATAATGTACTCCCTCCATCTCAGTTTTATTTGCCCATTTGACTGTGTTTAATGCGAGAGTTGAATTTTAGTATTTAAATTAATAAAATAGTATTGAGAATGGTGAATGATGAATAAAATAATATTTAAATGAATAAAATAGTATTGAGAATGGTAATGTTGAATTAAGTAGTATTTAAATGAATAAAAGTGAATCACTTCATTTTCATTTTAGGAATGAGAAAAAAAAATTGGGACTGATCTTTTTGGCAAATGAGCAAACAAAACTGGAACGGGAGTAATTAATTTGTGGGGTAGTTACATATGTTAGATTTAATTTTAAAGAATCCAAAAATATGTAGGGTATGTTTTAAAAAAATTTTATTTTTGTAGTAAAATAAAAAATGGAGTATGTTTTGAAATAAAGTTATTCTAAAAGTAGAGTGTTTGAAAAAAAAAATTAGTTTATACAATTTACTAAAAGAATCAATTTTAAGAATTCAAAAGTAGATTTTTAACTTCTTCAAAATAAACAGATTTTAAGTTTAAAAATTAGTAGTTAATAATAATATAGAATTGCTTTTTTTTTTTTTTTAAAGAATCAATTCTAACAGCAAAAAGTAAAAGATCTAAAAAATAATCAATTTTATTAATAATGATGTAATTAATTTGTGGGATAGTTAGAATTGATTTTAATTCAAAAACATTGATGTTAAAGAATCCAAAAACATGTAAAATACCAAAATTGATTATTATTTTTTTATGAACGGAAAATTGATTTGTCTAGGAAAAATTTAGAAGCAAGAATAACGAATTTATATCGCTTGCTACAAAATCTAGTAATAGTAGTAACCAAACACACGCATCTTCTTCAATTCTTCTCCCCAATCGAATATATAGATACACCATCGGTTCTTCAACTAATACTGATCAGGCCAAAGAAACGCGCCCATCGCAAATTTCCTCTTCTCATCCAAACTTCCCCTGAAACTGAGCCCGTACTCTCGAAGAAGCAAATCCACCTTCCACTCCTCCATCTTCTCGTAATCCGATTTCCCGTACCTTGGATAATGCAGCGGCATCTCAAACCCTTCTAATTTCTCCATCTCTTTCTTCGATTCTGCGTCAATTGGCACCGGCGATCGATCCGCGAAAATCGAGTGGGCGAGGCTGAGAAGTCGATTCAGAGCGCCCATGGATGAAATTATTTTCTGTACTTTAATATTTAGGAGTATTATATAATTTGGGGGTGATTGAATCAGAATGATTTTTGATGTGCAGATAATGGGTTCGAATAATTGGGGGAGGGAGGATTTACTTATATAGGGGGCAGAGTACGTGGTGGGAAAACAAAACACGACGGAAATTTCGAGATTTTTTTTTTTTTTTTTTTTTGGAAATAGGGAAATTTCGAGATCTAATTGATGGATTGCTTGGCAATCAATCCAAGCACTAAATGCCCTCTCGAAGTTTCAGGTACAGCTGTTAGCTTAGCTCATCTCTTAATTAAAAGGGCATATTTGATTTTGTACTTTCAATATTTTCCTTTTTGATAAAATCGTTTTGTGCGAGATCTCAAATTGTCAATGATCATTTAATCAAGGTGAAATTGATTTATATGTAAATTACTAAAAGTATTAGTTGTTTCTTTAAAGAGTTGTAGTTGATCTCATTTAAAAATATTAATTGATTTTCAATAAATTATTAATACTATTAAGTTAAAACAACTAACACACTTCAATAAAAATAATTAATATCCTTTAATAGTTCATGTATGAACAATTTTTACTCTATAACTTATCCGTAAATGGTAAAAAAGTATTTAGTATGTATAAAGTAAAATTGGTTTATACATGAATTATTAAAGGGTATTAGTTATTTTTACTAAAACATATTAGTTGTTTTCACTAAAGAGTCTTAGTTTGTTTTCAATAAATAACCAATATTCTTCACCGAAAACAACTAATATTCTTTAATGAAATAAACTACTTCCTCCGTCCCACTTCAATTTGCACATTTACTGTTTTCACGTGTTTTAACGAGCGAGTTTTTTATTAGTATTTAAAATCATAAAGTAATTTTTAAGTCACTTTATAGTAGATGACATATAGATTTATCAAACCCTACCTTAAAAGCCACTTTATCATTTCAAATATTAATAAACAACTTGCTCGCAAAAACACGAAAATAAAGTATGTGTGCAAATTTAAGTGGGACAGAGAGAGTAATATTTTTCAATAGTCCGTGTATGATTCATTTTCACTCTACACTTTGTCAAAAGCATTTAATTTGATTTTTTTTTCACATTTCAACTAAGACAAAGTATATGGTGAACAAATTTTAAATTTTATTGTAAAATATATTTTTGGATATTAATTTTTTTACTAAAGAGTACAATTTTAAAGGATCCTAAAAAATATTAGTTATGGAATATTAATTGTTCTATTAATTAATATTAATTGCACCTACTACCGAACTGATATTTATAAGTGAGTATTTCATAATAGTACTTTTGTTTTTAATGATTTCATTTGATATTTTAAATCATTTTCACATCTTTTCCCCCTTTTCTATATCTCGATTCAAAAAAGTTGTCATAAATTGAGCTTATTGTTATATATACTAGTTTTAGTGTGTACTAGAGTACATGATATGCACTTGAATTTTAAAATAAATGCTCCTAATAGAAATTAGCAATACCCAAAAAAGTAATCAATATTACCTTAAGAAGACATTCGTGATATTCCAAGAAGGCTTCAGTAATACCCCTATTACAAAAATACACAGTTCGATGTATTTGTATGTGTTATGAAAAAATCAGAATTGAAGTCAAAATTGTGCTTAAGATTTAAGTGCATGCTAAATTTGTGTTTTATATATTGGCATCTCCTCCACATATAAATCAATTTTTAATGAGGATATATTTGTCATTAACTATACATTCTTTATTTTACCAACAAAGAATATCAATTATTTGGGGATTAGATGGGATTCATTTTTTAGAGTTCATAATAAAATTAGAATATATGTCATTTTACTATATTTCCAAACTTCTTCGAGATGATGTCTCAATATCACATTTCTCTTAAAGTGATGTTATATTAGAAATCATTTTATTTCAAAATCCTGCATTCCCCTTAAAAATTATTAGGCATGTTTTAAATTAAATTAAGATTTAATCTACACCATATATTTTATATTTTTAATCTCAATCATACATTTCATTTATATCTTAATATATTATAAAGACAAAGTTTTGGAATCCTATGTGGCAAGCTCTCAAGCCTCTATTTTAAAAATATTCTCCTCTCATTCACCCAATTCATTGACTTTTAAAACTATTTTCAGCCATTGAATCTTAATATCTAATCTAATCTTGACCATTGATTTTTTCACATTTCCTCTATATATACCATGTATCTCACACAACCAAAAATCAATTACAATAATTTCTCCACATCCTATTCCAATTCTTCTTCTTCTTCTTTTCAATTTTGCTATGAAGTTTTATATTATATTTCTTTTCATCTAAATCTTCATGTTTTTCTTTTCTTGCAGGATGTTCATCCCAATATATTCAATCTTAATATTTCTTTTTTTTTTTGCTGGATCTTCATCTTAAGGTATTTACTTTTTGTTTTCTATTTTATTTTATAGATTTGGTGTATGAATTTAATCTTCATATTTTGTCTAATCTCTTCTACCAATGATCATTTCCTTAAACTCACTTTTTTTTTTTTGTGATTTGGAGGAATACATCTTTCTACGTGTCTAAAGGTATTTACTCTATTTACTAATTATTTGATTTTTATTTTTTTTATTAATTATTGTTTAATTTTATTTTATTCGTATGAAAATGATTATTGTGTGATTTTTTTAATTATATATTTAGGATTGAACATCAACAATGAAGATGAAGTGGATGATCAATTTTTCATATGAAGACGAAGTGAAAGATCAATTTTATTGTGAAGATGAAGAATCATCGATTATATGTTAAAAATTAGATTTTTTGAACATTATAATGTATTAATTACTATTCAATGTATTATTTACAATTCTATAAATAATATTATTTATGAGAAGTTATAATTTTTATTTTTATTTAATTCTATAATGATGAAGAATCGTTCAAATTTGGATGATGATGAATATATCTTTTGAAATATATTATGTAATTCGAAAATATTAATTATACGAATATTCAAATAATACCTAATATTTTATGTAATAATTATACGAATATATATTAGGAATAATTAAACATACGAATATTCAAATATTTTAATTAATTATACGAATATTTTAAAATATACGAATATATCAAATATACGAATATATATTGGAATAATTAATTATACGAATATTAGGAATATATCAAATATACGAATATTCAAATATTTTAGGAATATATATTAGACTCTTTATAAAATATTAATTATTCGGATCTTTAACAAATATGGATGATGGATATATTTTATATATTATTTTAAAAGATTAGATTTGAAATAATTATATTAGGAACAATATATAAATTTATAATAATTATAAACTTTACTTATTTAATCAATTTTAAATTTCAATTTGAATATATTAGGAAAAGTTGACTAATTTTGAATGATAATTTAGTAAGATAATTTATTAGGTAATTTTATATTATCCTACATTCCTAAATCCTAAATTTTTGGTTAGTGGTAACTTTAAAAACAAAATAAGTAAATAATGTATTCTTCAAACTAATATTTTTCAACAATTTTTGGATGGTGGATATCTTTTTAAAAAAAATTCGATCATGATTCATTAATAATAAATATTTTTTTGTGTATGAATTTGAATGTTATATATACAACCAAAATATGTCTTTGATAAATTCAACTGAGTAACAATTCTAATTGTTTTTAAATTCAAAAATAATTTAATGTCTTCAATATTTTTAGGGAAATTTGATCTTCTTAAAACATGTGATTTAACTATAAAGTCATACACCAATCAATATATAAATTTAAACTAATTATATACTTTACTTATTTACATCAATTTTAAATTTATTGATAAAAGATTAATTATATTAGAAAAAATTGACTAATATAATATGATGATATAGTCCCTAATTTCGAAATTACATTCCAAAATATTAAATTTCAAAATACTATGTCGTGTGATCTTTTATATATTAAAATAATAATATTTTCACAAAGATTCTCAACTTACAATATACATTCATCTAATTTAAAAAAAAAAAAGACCGAATCTCTTTATATCACTATGCAACATTATTTATAAGTTATGAATTCCAATTGAAAGGAAAAAATTATGACATCTATGAAATCTATATTTAATTATTCATAAAAATAGAGTGTATTTAGACAAATTATAAGTTGAGATTGATTAAAACACATATTTTATAAAGAGTCAAATTTACCTAATATTTTATGTAATTCAAAAATATATGACTTAAATCATACTATAAAAAAGTAGTCAACTTTTCCTAATATAATTAGTCTATATTTATATATTCATAAAAATGGGATGTATTTAGATAATATATAAATTAAGATTAATTAAAATACATATTTTATAAAAGAGTCAAATTTACCTAATATAAGTAATCTATATTCAATGATACAAAAATAATAGCATAAAATTAAATTTAAAATTAATATAAATAAATAAATAAAGTATATAATTAAGATAAATTTATATATTGATTGATGTATGAATTTACAATATTAAATCACATATTTTGAAAAGAGTCATTTTTTCCTTTAAAAAAAACTAAGAGCAACAATATTAACATATTTAATAAATATTCGAATTAAAAAAAAATCAGAATTTTACATAGTAGAAAGTATTCAACTATTAAAAATATAAAAAATATAAATTATTTTCGAAATGATTCATCATATTAAAATTTATTCTCCAAGGTTCGATGCTTATGTTTTATCTATAAAGAATGATTAAGAAAGTTTTCATCATATTAAAAAAATAGTCAAGAATTTACATTATTATCGATTTAAAAAAAAACAGATTTGTTAATCAATTGAAAATATCAAAGGTATATTTTGATGTATCTATAACATTCAAATTAAATTATAATCAACATAAATATTATTATTTATAGAAATATAAATAAACATAAAAATTATTATTTAAAGAATTATAATAATATACATTGAAATAATCATTAGTAAAAGAGATTAAGCAAAAGATGCGGATTAAATTAATACAATTAAATGATCAAAAACATAAAATAAAATATAAATACCTTGACAATTATAGATTCATATCCTTCAAAAAAGAAATACGGATTCATATGAAAGATGAATTGATGAAATTTACAATACCTTGAGATGTATAGATTCTTATCCTACAAAAGAAAAATATAAACAATATATTGAGATGTATAGACTCACCAAAAAAAAATTAGAAGATTTAGACGAAATGAGAATCAATAAAGGAAAAAAATTCTCGCATTGTGATGAGTCTGATTCTTACTATATATTTTATATTTTGTATTATTTTAGTTGAACAAATTATAAAATATAATAATTATAATTAATTTTTTAATCAATTCAATTATTTTATTTGTACTTGAGGAGGTTGAAGGATAAACTGAATGATAGTATTGTTGGTGAACTTAAGAGGATGGTGGATACTTTCAATCCATTTGCAATGCAATTTCGCAAGGAAAAGTATTATGTTTGGAGGTGAGCCAAATTTGTGATTAAATTTGCTAGAAAGAAGGAGTTCAATTGGAAGAGTTTATAACCTTCCTACTGCTTTTGAAGTTGTAGCTCTTATTCCAGGGGACATGATGCAGTTATGGAAAAAAGAGATGTGATACTAAAAGACTCGTAGCGGTGAATTGTAATGAATAAGTGAATTACATCCATCTTATGTTCCATTACAGTATCATTTATTGTTCTTGTATGACGAGGATGTTTATAGGATTGATGTTGTTCATAATGATGCTGGTTTTACAACAAGAAAAAAAATCAGATTAACAATGCGAGAATTCTTTTCGTTTAGGATACACGAGCATAATAATGAAACAAACTTTATTCCTATCTAAGAGACTTTTCCAACAATTTTTGGTGGATTCATATACTATGATTTAGTCGGAAAGATTGTTAATTATAAAATTTAATCAAGTTAAATTGAGGTCTAGCAGAGTGAATGATATGAAAATTGCAGTTGATAGAGGTGATGTGGATCCATCTTCTACGGGTAAAAGAATAATGTTTGCATCCTTCACAGACAGACCTATGCATATGATTCAAAATTTTCAAGATGTCATGACACTTTGTAAGTGTTTTTCTTACCCAGATTTATTTATCACAATTACTTGCAATCTAAAATGGCCCCAGATTACAAGATTCTTAAATGAGAAAGGTCTTGAATCTGTTGATAGACCATATATTCTCTACAGAATGTTTAAGATGAAACTTGATCGTATTGTGAAGGAGTTTAAGGAACTTCAAATATTTGAAAAAATTGATGCATGTAAGTTTATCTTTTTATATTTATTAAATTTTTAGCTCCATAATATTTATCTTTCATGAATAAAATAATTTTATATTTCTATTAAATTATTTTAGTATATAACTTGATTCAAATATTTTCAATCTGTAGTGTTATACTCGGTGGAATTTCAGAAAAGAGGATTGTTACATGCTCAAATTCTTTTATTTCTAAACCATGAAAACAAAATTCCAAATCCGAAGGATGTTGACCGTATCATATCTATAGAAATACTAGATAGAGATGATGATGTATTTTGTATGATTTGGTAAGTGACTACATGATTCACTAACCCTGTGGATTGGTGAAAATAAATTCTCCTTGCATGGTCAACAACATTTGCTCAAAGAATTTCCCAAAGAGTTATAATGAGTTTACATATGTTGATGACGAAGGTTTCCAACTGTATAGAAGAAGAAGTACAGGGGTCACTGTTGATAAAGGAATTGTTCATTTGGATAACCGTTTTGTAGTTCTTTACAGTCCAATATTGTTGCGAAGGTATCAAGGTAATATAAATGTTGAGTGGTGCAATAGGTATAAATTCATCAAGTATTTGTTCAAGTATATCAATAAGGAGTTGATGGGTTATAGCTAATGTGGAGAAGAAAGGGGCCACTAAAGGTGAATAAAAATCAAAAGGCGAAGTGGAAAATTTCGTAAACTGCAAATATATATCTCCGTGTGAAGCAGTTTGGAGAACTCTTCAGTTCGATATACATTATAGGTATCCAGCGGTTATGAGATTGGATTTCCATCTTCCTAATCAACAGAGAGTTATTTTTCGAGATGAAGATTACATTGATGATGTACTCGAAAGACCATCTTCAGGTAAATCAATGTTCTTGGCGTGGATGGATAAAAATAAAACTGATGATGAGGATGCAAAGAAGCTGACTTATCTGGAATTTCCAAAGATGTATGTTTGGGGTAGAAAATAATATCAGTGGGAAAAGAGAAAGTACAATAGATTTTCTCTGGGAAGACTATACAGTGTTCTATTGGGGGCTGGTGAAGAGTATTATTTGTATCTCTTATTGTCGTATAGTAACGAATCAACATCTTTTGAGATGATATGAACCATTGGTGATATTGTGTATGTTACCTTTAAGGATGATTGCTATTCAATGAGATTGCTGGATGATGATCTTGAGTACATTGATGGGATAACAGAGGCAAGTTATTGGACAAGCGCTCATCATGTGAGGAACTTATTCATTATTCTTCTCATGTCATCTTCAATGAACTCTCCAGAAACCGTGTTTGAAAAGATGTGGGAGTGTATGCCAGATGATATACTCTATAAAAGAAGATGAACATTGAATATTACAGGTATAACATCTTTAAAAAAATTAATTGATTTAGATTATAAAAATAATTTACAATTATATTTTTTTGTAAATTTTTTTTAGATTTATAGCTTAACAGTGAAAAGTTGAACAAGTTGGCTTTAATTAAAATTGATAAGCTACTGCAGATGAATGGATCCACTTTGAGTAGATTTACATCAATGTCAGTACCAGATTTTTAGTTTGAGAAAGATGTAATAAATAACAAGAATTGAATTACGATCGGCCTGAACAAAGAGAAGAATATGACAAGTTAAGTTCAACTCTAACTCAAGAACAAAAATTTGTGATTAGTGAAATACTTGAAGTTGTTTGGTTGCAAAAAGGAAGAGTCTTCTTTTTATACGGATATGGTGGAACTGGAAAGACATTCATTTGGAGAATGATCTCCGCAGCAATACGTTCGGAAGACAATATAGTTCTTAATGTTGCATCAAGTGGAATAACATCACTCTTCTGTCCGACGGACGTACTGCTCATTCAAGATTTGTTATACCGCTTAATATTGATGAGACCTTCACGTGTAACATAAAGCTGGGGACACATTTATCCTAACTATTATTGAAGACAAAGCTTATTATATGAGATGAGACACCAACGATTAACAGATTTAGCTTTGGATAGAAACTTGAGGGATATTGTTAGATCTCTAGATGGAACCATGAGTGATATGTCTTTTGGTGGTAAAGTCATTGTGCTTGGAAGAGATTTCAGAAAGAGACTCCATGTTATACCCAAAGGAAGTCGAGAGGATATTGTGCACTCAACTATCAATGCTTCATATTTGTGAGATCATTGCAAAGTATTTTATGCATCTTTTATTAAATGATAATATTTTTAAAAAAAATTATTATTGAAAAACTAAATACATCTTATTTGTTTTCAATATTAAGAATTTAAGATTGACGAAGAACATGAGATTACAACGTTCTGATCTCAATACGTCCTCAAATGATGATGATATTGTTAAATTCTCAAGGTGGAATTTGAAAGTTGATGATGAGAAAATTAGAAATAGGCAAGATGATGTCACTGAGATTGAGATTCTGAAAGATAATTTAATTTGTGACGCTGTTGCTCCAATTGCATCTATAATAAAAAATATTTATCCATCCTTGATTGATAATTTAAGGTCACATAAATACTTTGAGGATAAAGCAATACTTGCACCTACTCATTGAGATGTGGAGTTTATAAATGATAAGTTTTTATCTGATTTCGGGTGATACTAAAGTATACTTAAGTTCAGACAGTATTTGTGTCTCTAAATTTCGAGAAGAGGTAATTGACAGATGGTTATAGTTGAATTTTTAAATTCTGTTAGGTGTTCTGGAATGTCAAATCACCGTCTGATCTTGAAAGAAGGAGTGTCTATAGTGTTACTAAGAAGTATTGATCACAAATCCGATTTGTGCAATGGAACAAGATTGATCGTCACAAAACTTGATAACCACATTCTCTAGACTGAAATAATATCTGGAATGAATATTGGAAATAAAGTCTTCATTTCAAGAATTACATTGACAAATTTTAATCCTACAATGCCGGTATATTTTACAAGGTGACAATTTTCAATTCTACTGTGTTTTGTCATGAAAATAAATAAAAGTCAAGGGCAATCGCTTTCTACTGTTGGATTGTATCTTCCCAAGCCTGTTTTCACTCATGGTCAACTTTATGTTACAGTATCCGGAGGTAGTTCGAGTAGAAGATTGAAGATTTTGTCACTTGATTCTAAAGGAAATCCTTCCAAATACACCACAAATGTTGTTTATAGAGAGATTTTCCGCAATTTGTAAGCATTATTTTCTAAACATTTGATCAATAATAGATGCCATGAATGTATAGTTTATTGTCATTGAAATATAATTATTTATTATTAGCTAACATTTTAAAAAATACAATAAAAATATTGAATAATTAAAATAATAATAGTAACCACATTTATAATACTTAAAATAAATTAATTAATAACTTTACCATAAATTTTATATACAGTTCCGCGATAATCGCGGGTTTAGCACTAGTTTTCTATAAATGTCAAATCTCACTTTAGTTTTCATTTTGATTTACAACCCTAATTATCTTCTCTTCTCTTCATTTTCTCATTTGTTGTATATCGCATCGAACCACCACTCCTTAATTTTTCATTATAGGTATAATACTGATTTTTTCTCCTCTCTTCTTCTCTCACGCCGTCGTCCCTCTTCTCTCAAGTTATTCACGAACCACCGCCTCCTCACGGATCTTGTTGCTCGAACCACATCGAAACCCCACACGCTGCCACATAGGGTAAGAGGTCAATTTTTTGTCTAATTGAATCACCATTTTTTTCTTGCATAGATATATTCTCGGAATGACGATCCTAACTTGAAGCACCACCGTGACAGAAACAGTCTCAAGACCCCAATTTATCGGGATAATCCAGAAATCGACGAATGAATTTTTTTTTCTTTAATTCTTTTAGGAATTATATATTTGTAAAATATAGCGTTGTTATTGCTAAGTTGTTACTTCTATATAGTATACTATAAATCTAAATAAAATCTAATCAATGGAAATAAAATATTTACGTATAATGTGAAATATTCTTTTAAATAATTAATTAATGCAAGCAATTCATTTTTCGTTGTTGAATGATTTTTTTTTAAGATTTTCTTATTTTTTTCAATATATTGATCTATTTAAAATTTGTAAGTGAGAATTCGAAATATTTTGAAAAATATATTTTCATCGAAATAGTGTATGATACCAAAAAAAAAATCTTGCAACCAAATAAAATATCTTTACTTCAATAATAGATTATAATACAAAAGTTTATTTTTGGATAAAATTATGCGGCCAAATAAACTATTAAACTGCAAAATACAAATATTAGTTTTTAGACTAGGATTTTGATTTTTCTTTTATAATTTAACATATAAATACTAAAAGAGTATTGTAATTCATAAATAAATAAAACATTGTTATGTCTTATATAATTAATATAGATATTTTACGGGTTAGAAATTATAGTGTTGGCCAAAAAAGAAAAAGAAAAAAGACATTGTGTTTCTCTACTAACAATTTAAGTACTATAACTTTAAATAGTATCTTACTCTAGAATAAAATAAATTTGAATATATTTTAATCAATGGATAAAAAATATTTACATATAATATGAAATATTATTTTAAGCATTATATTATTGCAAGCAATTTTTTTTCACGGTCGAACGATTTCTCTATTTAGATATTTTAGAAGTTATTTTTGTAAAATATTGATAGATGTAAAATTATTGTAGGAGAGAATTGAAATATTTCGGAGAAGATATTCTCGCCGAAATAGTTAATGATAACAAAAAAATCTTGACAAAAATTATAATATCTTATCTTCAATAAATAAAATATTTACGTAAAATATGAAATATTATTTTAAACATTATATTAATGCAAGCATATCAACTATTTCTCTTCTTAGATATTTTTTGAAGTTATTTTTGCAATAAATTGATAGATATGAAATTTGTAGGATGAAATAAATATTTCAGAAAAGATATTGTCACTGAAATGGTGATTGAAACCAAAAAAAAAAATTGCCACCAAATATAATATCTTGCCTTCAATAATAGATTGTAATACAAAATTTTATTTTTGGATAAAATTATGCCGCCAAAATAGACTATTAACTATAAAGTACACAATATCTTTTCCAGACTAGGATTTCGAATTTTCTTTTATATTGTTTTAACATACAAATATTAAAATAGTATTATAAATGATGATTAAGTAAAAGATTGTTATATGTTATATAATTTATGTGTGTGTGTATATATATATATATATATATATATATATATTTTAAATATATTGAATAAATTTTTCACGGTTAAAAACTTAAAATGTTGGCCCAAAAGAAAAAAGAATAAAAAATAATATTAAGTTTCTTTACTAACAATTTAAATAGTATAACTTTAAAAAACTATCTTACTCTAAAATACAATAAATATGAATATATTTTAATCAATGAAAATAAAATATTCACGTATAATATGAAATATTATTTTATACATTAAATTAATGCAAGCAAATTTTTTTCATGGTTGAACGATTTATTTTCTTAGATATTTTTTAAATTTATTTTTGCAAAATATTGATAGGTGTGAAATTTGTAGGAGAGAATTGAAATATTTTGAAAAAGATATTGTCACTGAGATAGGATTCCCAAAAAATATTGTCACCAAATATAATATTTTACCATCAATGATAGATTGCAACACATTTGATTTTTTAACTTTTTTTTCAAAGTATATGTACATATGAAATGTCTAGGAGGGAAATTGATTTTTTTTAAACTAAGATTGGTGCTTAAACGTCAATTCTTATTGTTGAATTGTGTATTATAATTACCAACACATTAATCAATTGTTTCCACACAAACATCTACACGGTATTTCATTTTAATTATGATTTTTTTTTCAAATGTTATTTTTAGATCTTAAAATGTGTGATTTTATCTTTAGTGTTAAACTTTTGCATTCGATTGTTATTGTATCTTCATACCATGGTGAAAGATTGGGCATGCAACTATACAATAAATATAATTTTAAGTAATATTGTGTTATACTAATTTGAGATTGAATATGTGAATTAGTTAATATTTTTTAAATTTTTTATTTGTTCACTATTACTAGTTTTTATTTTTCGTTGAATTTTAATTACAATTTAATATTATATCGAAATTACAAGATATTTAAATATATTATTATTTATAATTTAAAATAATTATGAAAAAATTACAGTCCACAAAATTCGCGGGGGTACGGGCTAGTTTAATCAATAAATGTAAGTATAGTTTATGAGATATCCTACAATACTAGAAAGCAAAGGTTGTCTTTGCTTATGTGGCAAAGTCACAACACTCTCACTACTAGACTTTTAAACTTGCACAACTCCACTTAGACAACCGTTTTTAATAACCGCACTCCAAAATAAGCTTTGGACAGTGTTTTTACAAAAAATATATATGTCATTGGAGAGCGGTTTAAAACCGCATTCTAAGGGAACTTGGGGCAATTGTTAATAACCGCACTCCATAAAGGGACTTGGACAGTGGTTATTAACCGCATTCTAATCCCTCACATATATATATAGCAGCTTATTCAGTACGCAATACATTTCTCCATCTTTGTCTCGCTCGTCGACCCTAGCCTCACACCGCCGGCGATGCTACCACCGGCAGACGCTACTGCCACCGCCACCATTCGAAGCTGCCACCACCGCCATTTGTGGTCTCTCACACCGGTAAGTTTACGAAATTATAATTCTAGATTTTTCAATTTCACATACCCATCTCTCTTTTTGGATGGAGGAGACGAAGACTGTGGGTCAAATTGAGATTTTTAGTCCCTGCTATTATATTGGCTCGAGCAATTTCAGTTAATCCTTGTGTATTTTACTGATGTTTTCTTGTTTTAGACTTTTAGTCTGAAAATTTCAATAGGTTTGTGCATCATTTGTTGGTTGATCTTTAGTGGAATCTTGTATATTGTTTTGAATTATGTTTCTTGTGTTGAAAAAACTAAATGTTGGTAAAAAGTTTGGTTTTATTTATTATGATACAAAAATTGTTTATATATCTCTAGTGGCACGTTTGGTTTAGAATAGAACCTGGATAGAGGAAAGGAGAATACAATGTATTTCTAATGGTTATATTGGCTCAATCTCTACTATTACATTTACCAAGAGCACAAATCACATTCGCTTGAGTCATTGTAGGAAGACTGTTTATATGGGACATAGGAGGTTGTTGGACCCAACACATAAGTACAGAACAATGACCGATGCATTTGATGGCACAATCGAGGAATGTGAGGCACCATGTTTATTGTCAGGTTCAGATGTATTGAATGCGATGAAGAATATCAGCACATAATACGAAAAATACTTCACAAAGAGTGTCCCCACTAGCGGTTGGAAGAAGGAATCAAGTTTCTTTCAATTGCCCTATTGGAAAGAGTTGTATGTTAGACACTTCATTGACCTAATGCATGTTGAGAAGAATGTGTGTGCCAGCTTGCTCAATACTCTGCTAGATGATATTAATTTCAAGGATGGTTACAATGCAAGAATGGATATGATTGATATGGGAATAAGAGCAGAACTGCCACTTGTACATAAAGAAGGTAAAACACTGTACTTACATCCTACTATAGACAGCTTTTCTAAGAATGAGAGAAAAGTGTTTCTTCAGACACTAAAGGATGTGAAAGTACTAGGGGGTTATTCGTCCAACATACAGAGACTTGTATCAGATGAGAGCGTGAGGCTGATGAATCATGAAATCACATAACTATCATGTTATCATGGAGAATTAATTGCAGATTAATTGCAATACATTCTATCTTGCCTGAAAATGTGTGCATAACCATAACAAAGTTATGTTGGTTCTTCAAGGCAATGAGCAGAAAGGTCATAGATCCTAGAAAATTACTTGGTTATCAGAGACAGATTGTGGGGATGCTAGGTGAGTTTGAAATATTTTTTCATCCATCATTTTTTGATATAATGGTTCACCTAACTGTTCATTTGGTACACGAGACAAGGATATGTGGTCCTGCTTGTATGCGATGGATGTATGGTGTAGAGAGATATATGAAAGTGCTGAAAGGATATGTGATGAATAGGTTCAGACCAGAGGGATACATTGTAGAACGCTATTTAGTAGAAGAAGCAGTCGAGTACTGGTCTGAATTTATTCTGAATGTCGATGCAATTGGACAACCAATTACTCGGTACACCAATAAGATGGATGGTGAAGGCGTTACCGGTGGTCAACCTGTAAGTGTTAGTATGTTGGAACTAACATGGATGCACTTGTGCGTACTTCACAACACGGTCGATGTGTTTTCTTTTATTGACCTGCACATGCAAGCACTTTCTGAGACATTTCCCACCAGAGATAGATCATGGATTGAAGTTGAGCGCAATCGTACGTTTGTTGATTGGTTCAATGATTATGTTGCAAATATGTTGTCACAGAATAAAGAATCAGCGAAAGAAAGAATTAGGTGATTATCTAGAATGCCTGATATGCATGTGTATTCATACAAGTATTATCTTATTAACAGATACACATTTTATACCAGAGATCATGATGCCACAAGTACAATGCAGAATAGTGGGGTGTCCATTACTGCAACTGCATGGAGTCAGTCGATTATTACTTACTTTGGACAGATTGTCAACATTTGAGAACTCGACTATGTTGGTCGCTGTGAACCAATCTTCGATTGTAGTTGGGTGAGGATCCCTAACGGAGTCCAAGTTGAAAGTTTTGGGTTCATACGCGTTAATTTGAAGAATGTGGGATATAGAGATGACCCTTACATAATGGCCAGTCATGCTCAACAAATTTTCTATATCCCCGACCCAGTTAATAAGAAATGGTCAATTGTAGTTCTGCCAAACAAATTTAACAATAGTTTCCAGATTAGCGACCATATTGATGAAGATGTTGACACAATCGATGATTCTTTTAAGAACTTCACTCTTTATGTAACCTGTTTCGATGATCCTGCAAATCCACGCCCCTACCAGAGAATATTTAGAGATGAGGATGAAAATGACATTCCGGATCTTGTTAACATTATGATCATGAACGAGAAAAGTCAACCAAAAAATGAAAAAGAAAAATAAGTGCTAAGAAGAATTGAATGTTGTTTCTTCTGCTTTATTAAATATTGTTTCTTTTTGTTTATTTAATTTTTTTCTGCTTTACAAGATCATGTCTTATTTGCCCTATCCCGAAGATGATTGAGATTATCATGTTCGTCTAGATGCAGATTGTAGGCCCCGGTACAAGTCTGAGTAATACGTGTATGGGGGGAATACACGTATACAAATTTTTTTTCTTAAACCTTACTGAGTCCCCTCACTCAGAGTTAAGTGTTGAACACTGAGGAGATAATCCACCTACTAACAGCAGTGAGTGCAAGTCAGTTGACTAACTATCTTCTTATGTTCAAGTGCGGAATGTGTGAGCCCTAAAAGTTTAGGGACTTGTTTAATGTTTGCTTTCTGAAAACTTGATTATTTTTTTATGAAGCCGTGGTTAGAAGGGCAGTGCTCTGAGTTATATGATCAGGCATATTGATTCAAGCCTGATAAAACGTGCAGTTAAGCAAATAAGAACAAATATCAAAGCAGTAAATAACACAGGGCAGTTTAACGTGGTTCAGAGACTCAAGCTCCTACGTCTACGGTCCTAATTGAACAGGAGAATCCACTAAGGATTGACTTGTTTTTAACGTGCCAAGGTGCACCAAGATCAGTCTAACTCACTAACCCTTACTTCCTTCTAACTCACTTACAAACTTCCACCTACAAACCTAACTAAGAGGGTTTTGGTTTCAGTATGGTTTCTAACTAGGGTATGATTATCCTTACAAGATAGAGTTATGCTAAGGATTGGATAATCACTCTAAGCTTAAGATATATCTAATGAGCTCGGTGGAATACAGAATAACTCTCTAACTTAAGAAATACTTGGAAAATTTAAGACTTTTCGAGTGCTTCTTTGAATGCTTTGATTGCTTTGAACACTGAGAGTTTGAGTAATTTCTGGCTTCGAAATTTCCCGTAACCTTGCTTGGGTTCAAGGTCTTCTGTATTTATAGATGAATTGGAATAACTATTCGTTGGAGATATAGCCTTCTAGTCATCTTTTACGTAGGATGTTCAACGACCATATTTCCCATGCAGTAGTCGTCCCTGCATGGATTTGGTAATATGCATTTAATGCTTGCCCGTTGAATTCTGCAGGGATGTCGGGTTCAAGTCAGTGTCCGTACATGACTTGGCGCGCTCTGATTGGTCCACATCTTTGGGTTGGTGAGAATGTCAGAACTCATTCTTCAGTTCAGTCTTGTCTTTACTGAGTTCAGGTTTGTCCTCATCTACGTACGTCTTCCAGTGGTGACATTCCTTTTGCATTACTTGGATCCTACTCTAAGTCTTTTCCCAATAACTCAGTACAGTCCTGTTCCCTTCAGGCTGAGTTAGCAATGATTTCAGGATCATGCTCTTCATCCTGACACTTACTCAGCCAGCTTAGAAAGACTGTCATAAGTTCAGGATGGTGCTCTTGTATCTTCAGGCTTCAGTCTCGATTGACAACAATGAGTACTCCTCTCATTGTGTACCTGTGAATATAAAATATTCTAACTTACTAACCTAACCAAGACTAGCCTGACTATTACAAACACTTAGGCAAATCATCTTTTCAGGGTCTTTGAGATCAATTCAAAACTGACATTGTCCCAACACAGATGACATGGGCGTATATGATCGACATCATGCAGATGACATCCAGGAGGGGGATGACTTGGGACAGGGTGATACTGATACTCCCACCACTAGCAGCTCTGGGGAGAAGCACAAGAGGGGTATAGTCACGATGGCTTCTTTGAAGAGTGCTCGTAGAAAGGGGAAAATACTTAAGAATCATTGTCCAAGTTGACTTTAGAACAGCGGTTCAAAACTGCTTTCCAAGTTTAAATTTAGCACAACGGTTAATAACCACAGTCTAAGTATCAATTTTGGACAACGATTTTGTAACAACTGTCTGAACTAAGACAGTTGTCACATGGACTGCCTTTTTAACTGCAGTCTAAACTCTAAAGGGTAAATTAATCGATTTGCAAAGTCTAATATGTATTTATGTCTATTTCAAAACCTTTTTTTCTCATAAATTCTTCTTTCAAATATATTAATATTTATTTTAATTTAATTTGTAATGGTAACTCTCCATTATCCATTCATTCATCTCTACCTAATAAATGTCCATACATTTATTGTAACTTCATTATCTCCTCTACATACGTTATTTTTATCAAGAGAAATACACACCATGCTACAATCCCAAAGCTCTAATTGCCAAATAAAACATGGAAAATCTCATGGCACACCATAGTACAATTATGTGTGAATATGCAATTAAAATACCACAATCCACGTGTCTCTCCCTCACTGACTCACTCTAATCTGATTCTCTCTCACATTCGGATAATATATACTCCATCTCTCACCAATTCAAAAGCAACATTCCTCTCTCTCTCTCTAATTCAGTAATGGCCTCCCCCTTTCTCTCTCTAATTTCTCCAAACACCACCGCCATCATCACTGCTCTCCCCTCTCTCAACAGCATGGTTGTGCCAGAGGGCAGCCTCAGATCTAGATTATCGGTGGATTTGCAGATTTACTGATGGAGGCGATGAGATGAAATGTGGATATGCAGTCACGATCTGTGAAACCTCTACCCACATTGAAAACTCCCGTCCTACTGAACGCGATGCCGGCGCTGGTACTCGCCGTGGCCCCAAGAAGTTGCCCCGCCCTAGCCACGAGAAGAGCAACTCCACTACCGAGGAGGTGGTGCAACCTTGCAATGAGAAAAGTGTTGGGATATGGTTTAGTTTTGATGATTTTCCAAAACCTCATGTAATAGGTTTGAAAGCAATCAGGATAGTATCTTTAGTTTCAGGCTAGGTTATTTCTCAGAAGAATGGGCTGTCAGTTGAGAAGAACTCAATTGAGGAAACACTCAGTTGAGGGGGAACTCGACAACACAACCTGAGGAAATCAAGATGACATCACAAGAAGCACTGACTGAAGCCATGATAGAGACCTGAACCTGAAGAGAAGTCTGAAGGATGTCCCACTGAGTATAAACCTGGCTGATCTAAGCTAAGTCAGTGGACTACTCAGTGAAGAGCATGATCAGGAGGATCAGTGCTGTACCAAGTAGGCCCTGAAGGAGTTAGGCTACTGTGGTCAGGGAAGTTTGTCATTCAGCCTTATGACAAACTTCCTGGAAAGATCTTCAAGAGTCTACTGAAGGACAATTACACTGAAGACAGTCATGTCTACTGAAGTTCATCAAGTCAGTGAAGGATAAGCCATCTGAAGTCAGTGCGCCCTGATCAAGCTCACTGAACCAAAGATCCGTTGGATTCAGTCCACATGGACCAATCAAGTCAAGACAGCATATCTGACACTGACAAGGCCGCATTCCAAGAAAAGTAGGTAAAACCTATTAATTGTATGGATTTAAATGTAATTTCCTCCAACGGTTACATTTGAATCCACACTATAAATACAAGTTCATAGCTGCGGTTTGAAGGGTGTGTGAAGAGAGAAAAATCAACACCTACGAGCTGTGAAGGTGTGAGAGTTAAATGCATTTTCATGGGAGGTATAAGGAGGCACGCTTCACACCTTGTACACTGACCACTAGGGTCTTCACAGATATAAATTGAGTGTTCAGCTTGTAAGTCATAGCTTAGAGATGTTTTCCCAATCTTAGCTTTAGGCTAACACTTTGTAAGGGAAAACCTCACCTAGTTGGAGAAAACCTATTGTTGTTGAGTTAGGAAGGAAGAAAGCAAGATCTGAGTTGTATAGATCTAGGTGCACCTTGGCACGTTAAAAGCAAGAATCCCAAGTTAGTGGATTTCCTGTTAAATCAGGCCCATGGATGTAAGAGCTTGTGTCTCTGAACCACGTTAAACTAAGCGTTGTTTATTGTTTAAGTACTTACTAAAGTGTGGTGTAAAATCTGCTCACTGAGAGCATTGTCAAGGAAACTTTGGTTGAGTAATTTAGTCAGGGAAAACCAATATCACTGACATGCTTAAGCAAGCACTCGAGAGTCCAGTATCTCGAGTCACTGTGTTGCTTAGAGCATGAGTCTCAAAGTCTTCGCACTGACTTGGTAACTCAGCCTCTAAGCAGCGCAGTGACTTGAAGTGTAACCTCTCGAGTCACTGTCTTATTGAGAGGTTGAGTCCTCAAGTCACCACACTAACTTGATGCCTCTGACTCTCAGCAATGCATTGACTTGAGTGTTCCTTCATTGATCTCATTCAGGGTACAATGCAAAGTTTTTAAAAAAAAATTCCTAAATTCCCATTTTGGTATTCGAAAAAGGGACCATAAAAAAGCTCCACCACTACGGGGCCGGATCTCCAGTGCTCCTCTGTTGTCAAGTCCACCGTGACTCTTTCATTGTGTTTGGAATTGGAGGATGAGCGCCTGCCCAAACAACTTAGGAGACATGCGCCTTCATTAACGTTTTGTCTCAAAATTTAAGAAATGTGGAACAGTTCGATTTATGTTCTTTTTTCTTTTCTTTTTTTGGATTTTTGTTATAAATTGGAAAAAACAACAAAGAGATTTTGAGAGAGATGATGTTTATGGGAGGAGAGGGAGAGGGAAAAATGGAAACGCTTAAAAGAGAAAAGGGGAGATGGGGTTTGAAGATTGATGTTAGAAAATATTATGGAAGGTTTCTCTTTTACTCCTAACAGATTCAAAATATAAGAGCATTTGAAAGTTTTTGGAGAAAAATCCATATGTTCATAATTTTATAGCGTTTGTTCATAATTTATGTGTGTCTGTGCACATTTATTTTAGTAGTCTGTTCATAAATTTTTTGGATGTTTGTGCCTAATTTTGCATATGTAATACTTTTGGAATTTTTTTATATGTAATTCTCAAATTAATAATGAAAGAAATGTTTTTAAATTTGAATACGTTAGAATTCTCAAATATTTATATTTATGTTAAAAAATTATTTTATACTTGTATTCATAAAATTAATATTTATGTTCAAAATTAATAAACACCTGAAAATAACAAATAGTACTGATAAAAAAATTGTCTCGAGAATAATGCAAAAAGGCATCAATCAGTCAATAGTGTGCCAGATTTTATAATAATCAGATTTTGAACATGGGCCCATCAAATTGTATGAGCTTGTGGTTTTGATTAATGGTGGGGACTACCAAATTGTATGAATTGGTACCATGAGATTTTTTTTTTATGTTGTATAGTGCATTTAAACTTATAGAATTGTTGTAAATAACAAGTGCCCCTTTTATCAATCTTTCTTCACTTCTTCCTTTTTTTTTAGTATATATATTCCATAAATATTTGAAGTGTGTCACAATATAACTTATTCTTCTTCTTCTTTTTCATTTTATTTTATTTAGGTTTATTGTGTATTAGTAGTTTGTCATAATTTCTCGCTTCTCTACTTATTTATATTTTTCAAATCTAGCTATTCATTGCTTAAGATGTTTTATTGGTAATTGATTCAATATGATCGTTTTATTTTCAATGAATTTTAGGGATACATGATTTCTTTGTTCACTAAATCGTGTTAATTCATTCAGTAATAGAGGATATGCAATTTTTTCAGCGATACACCGTTTTAATATTCATCTCGCCTTATTCAGGTGTGGGAGGACATTGATAATAGTCACCTTTCAATATGCGTGCTGGAAATCAGGTGAATATTCGTTCAACTTTCCTTTGTTTTTGGGAGGAAACGTATTCTTTTCCATTTGATTTTCATTTTGTAAACTTAATTAATTTTATTAGTCTTTTACATTTTGTTTGCTTAATTATTGTCATATTTCTAATTCTTAATTAGTTCCTTATGGAGATTTTTGTTCAATTTTACACAAAAGCATAGGCCACGAAGATGGAACATGTCGTGGTGTTTGGATTGTGCTTATATAAAGGCAAAGTGAGAGTAGTAATGTTATGAAAATGAGATTATACGCTATCCCAATTTTTAGTCTATAGTTTGTTTTATTGATTTGTTTTATTTTAATGAAGTAGTAGAGTACAATATCTTTATACTCCAAAAACTCAATTCTAAGAGTGTTTATGTTGCAATCCATTCTTTAAATTAATTAATGTTTGTACAATTGTTACAAAAATTTGAGAAGATGGTGTAATATAATAATTTGAGAAGAAAATTTTGTCGTGCTATTGTGGAGATTTTCTCTAAGAAATATTTAAGATCGCCGACTGCTAATGATATTGCAAGGCTACTTTTTTATAGGTGAGCAACGTGGGTTCTAGGGAATGTTAGACAGACTTAATTGTATGCCTTGGAAGTGGAAACATTGTCCTACATCGTGGGTTGTAATGTAGACCGCAGTGGTTCAACATCGATCATTCTTGAAGTTTTTGCCGATTATGATCTTTGGATATGACATGCATATTTTGGTATGCCGGGATCTAATAATGATATCAATGTGTTGGAGAAATCTCATCTTTTCTCTGATCTATCTAGAGGTATTTTCCCCCTGTGCATTATGTTAGACAAGGAAAATAATACAATATTGGGTATTATTTAGCAGATGACATATACTCCAAATGGTCAACTCTTGTGTAAACCATCGGTGATCACATGGCAGGAAGAAAAAATATTTTTCACAAAAGCAAGAAGCGTTCAGAAAAGATGTGGAACGTGCATTTGGAGTCCTCCAAAACCGATTTGCAATTGTAGCAAATCCTGCTCTTTTTTTTTATGACCGGTAATTTGCATGATGTAATGACTACATGCATTATAATGCATAATATGATCATCGAGGATGAGAGAGATCTTAGCGTCCCGATTGTAAAAGCGAGAGAGGTTACAACTCCACAAGTAGAAATGACAAATAATAAAAATTTGACATTTCAAAATTTTCTTGATCAATATAGACAAATCAAGGATGCTGATGCTCATTTCGAACTTCGGAATCTTTGATTGAGCATCTTTAAGAAGAATTTTCTAATTCAAAAAATTAATGACTATCAGTATGCAATTTATATTTTATTAGGGCTTGTTTGTTTTGGGATTTACTCGGACAAGACTAGGACTTTCCGGCCTCCGTCTCATTCTAGTTAAATAAGTTTTTACATTTCATTCTTCATTCACACCTATAAATACCTATTATTACCCATCTCAATACAATTCACTTTATATCACTTTTCTCTCACTCAATCATTACTCACATATCACTTTTCTCTCACTTACACTCTCTATCCTACCTGTCTTTTACACATCCTACTTTACTCTTATACATGATTTGACATAAAGTAAAATCTCACCTTACTAAAATCTCAAAACAAACACATACTTTTATTATCATCCAAGATTTTACATCTTGTGGATGTAAAGTCATGACTTCACACGCCCACCTAAATCCTGAAACAAACAAGCCCTTAGTATTGCATTATGGGATTTTTTTTTTTTTTTTTTTTTTTTGCATTGTGTCGTATTAAATATGTAATTTTCTTTAGTATTAATATGTGATTGTGTTGAATTATGTATTTGTGTTTTTGAGCTTGAGTATTTTATATCAAATGTTTAAAAAAATAAAATTATTGTGAAACATAGTGCTTTTTTTTTTATTATATATATCATATTTTTTGTGTTTAATTTTTAAAGATTTAAATTTATAAATTTAATTATATACAAATATTAAATAAAATAAAAAATAAAATTGATTAAATTAAGAATATTCTAAGGAATATTTCTTTGGGTGTAATGGTTGAGGGTGGTTTTATTAAATTTGATGAAAGTGGCATGGCATGTTGATTTTGATTTAATACCTTTGAGCATAAAAAATCACTCAATTTTTTAAATCCCACCGCGATCTAATTAAACAGGCGTTATTATTTATTTATGAACAGAGCATGGTAGATAACACTAACAGAAGCAACAGAATACACCTTTAACTGCGGATTTCTACCGCTACCTACAAAATTTAATACTAGTAACCAAACACGCGCTTCTTCGTCAACAACTACCATCGATTCTTCAACTAATACTGATCAGGCCAAAGAAACGCGCCCATCGCAAATTTCCTCTTCTCATCCAAACTTCCCCTGAAACTGAGCCCGTACTCTCGAAGAAGCAAATCCACCTTCCACTCCTCCATCTTCTCGTAATCCGATTTCCCGTACCTTGGATAATGCAGCGGCATCTCAAACCCTCCTAATTTCTCCATCTCTTTCTTCGATTCTGCGTCAATTGGCACCGGCGATCGATCCGCGAAAATCGAGTGGGCGAGACTGAGAAGTCGATTCAGAGCGCCCATGGATGAAATTATTTTCTGTGTTTTTAAATTTGGGGATAATTGAGATTGAGATTGTTGATGGAATGATTGGGGGTGCAGAGTTTGGGTTGGAAGAATTGGGGAATAGTGGGGGTATTTATAGAGGGGGTACGTGGTTGGAAAACAAAACACGACGGAAATATTAGTGGGGCCCAATTGATCGATTACTTGGTATGCAATCCAATCTCTCTGATTATTTTGTTTCCAGATACAGCTGTCGTTAATCTCTCACTAATTATTAACCTCCTCCCGGGAATTTTGAGTTGCTTTTTTAGCACACAAATTTTAAATAAAAAAAATAAGTGTGTAATAAATAGAATATGTACGGTAAAAGGTTTTTAGGGTGAATATTGTCAGAAATATTTTTATTTTGAGGATATGTAAATTTTTGTGAGACAAGTACGAAATATGTATAATAATAATAATTATTATTATTATTAAAAAGACATGTATTTTTTATGAAAAATTGATAAAGGCATACTTAATTTTGGAGTATGTCTTGTGTGAGACCGTCTCATGGTATGAACAATGACATGGAGTATAACTTGACATTGATGCATTAACACTTTGGTAGAAGTGAATGTTAATTTGTATTGTCTCATATCATGAGATGGTCTCATGCAAGTTTTTTCCTTAATTTTGTACTTTCAATTTTTTTTTTTCAGATATGATACTACAAGATCCGGCCACGAAATTAATTTGACAAAATTTTGTATAAAAATGGTTCATAATAAATTAATTATGTAATTATTTTGAAAGTATTAAATATTTTATATAGAATATGAAGAATTTCATCAACAGTGTCAAAAATTGATATGAGTAGTATCATTATTTAAGGATATCAACAACTATTTAATTTTAAATTATTCATATTTAAATATAAAAATATATATTATAGTATAGGGTTAATTGCAAATAAAATCACAACCTTAAAATTGCAATCTAATATAAATTTTTGGAATCTTTACGAACAAAATCTCAATTTAACATTTAGTGCAATTCTAACCAAAATTCAGATTTTAATGAGCACGAAAATGATGATTATCTATTCGTTGACATTCGAACCAATCTAAACATATCAATACAATTAATTATTCATTGTTAAGTAAATGAAATATCATTTTCTAACAATATAAAAAAAATTTGTTGGTTTGAATCACAACCAAATGTTAAGTTGAGGTTTTATTTGCAAAGATTCAAAAGTTTAGGTTAAATTGCAATTTACTAAAAAGGTTATGATTTTTTTTTTTACAATTAACCCTATGGTATATAAGTTTAATGAATCAAGTCTTTAAAAGAAATCATATAAAATATCAAGTATTTGATTAAGAGTATCAAAAATTAAATAATAGTTCATAAAATAAAGAAAATAATAAATATCATAAATGATTTTTATATAAAATTTACTCAATCAATTTATTTGAGATCTGAGAAACTCAATGGTCATTTATTTTATTTATATATATTGAGCATATTAAATTAATATTTTTCTAATATAACAATTAATACAATATAAAATTACACACAATGCCAAATATGTATATATATATATATATATATATATATATATATATATATATTATAGATTGAATTTAAATGGACAAGAATATTAAATTGGAATTTCTTTTCATTGTCCAACTAATATACTATTACTTACACGGATCTAGAATTTGTTTCTTTAAAATAATATTATTTTCCTTATTTAATATCATTCCATTTTGACCCATCTTAGATTTATGGTCGCACAATCCTATGATTTCATGCCAGATATCGGGGCTACTTTTTGTCTGCTTATATTTACTGTGGGTGTGCATATATATTTGCGGGGGGAAACTGTTTGCTTGGGTAGTTTTCTGTGGGCAATTCAGTAAATATGCAACTTCCTCATTTGCCAAATGAGGCATCACTTTCTATGTTCTATTCAGTTGATAGTTTCTTTCATGTTTTCTGTGGGCAATTCAGTAATTGTGCAACTTTCTTATTTGCCAAATGAGGCATCACTTTCTATGTTCTGTTCAGTTGATAGTTTCTTTATGAGAAATACACAATATAATACCATCCTAAACCTAAACCAATTTTTTTAAATTCCCGTCAAAAAAAAAAAAAAACCAATTTTTTTAAATTGGTACAAAATTATTGAAAATAGACATAAACAAAAAATTAAACATAAGTATATATATTTTGAACATTATACCATCTTATAAATAGTGGTTTGATATTTTACCATTTTGTAAACGCTCCTTTATTTATTTATTATTTTTTTCCACTTAAATTAAAAAAAATACTTCTTTTGTAAAACTTGTCCATAATATAAAAATAATACCATCATGTGTAATTATTGATACTATTATACTCCCTCCGTCCCGGTATAACGTTCCTGTTACTTTTTGGCACAAAATTTAAGATAGATAATAAAATATAGATATAGTACAAATGATGTGATGGAGAGAGAAGAGAATAAAGTGGAATGTGGTTAAATGAGTGGATATGAATAAAGTAGATGAATATAATAATATTATTTGATTTCCAAATAAGGTATAGGAAGTTTATAGTGGGACGGACCA
This sequence comes from Ballota nigra, assembly GCA_947034835.1. Classification (NCBI taxonomy): domain Eukaryota; kingdom Viridiplantae; phylum Streptophyta; class Magnoliopsida; order Lamiales; family Lamiaceae; genus Ballota; species Ballota nigra. The sequence goes on from OX344728.1 coordinate 7,210,488, forward strand.
AAATGGCAAAAGGAGAACATTATAGCGGGACGGAGGGAGTATGTATTAACTAGTGGACAAATTGCAAAAATTGGACTTATCTTTATCGCTTATTGCAATTCGAGAACCGAACTTTCAACTTTTGCAGAGCAGACACCGAAGTATCAAATTTTTGCAGCTCCCTCATGGGAAACCCATTAAAGAAAAAAAGATCTCAGACAATTTTAAGGACAAATATGGGGAGAAAAAAATATCTTTTTGGTCCCTTAACTTACAAAAATTTAAAAATTCCAAATACATTATGTAACTGAATTGATAGTTCAATCTTAGTCTCATTTTCGTTGCAAAAAATAAAATCCACGTCATTTTTTTTACTCTTTTAATTTACCCACCCCGGTCTTCTTCCCCAAAACTCTCAGAACCCAATTACCCTCTATGTTTTTTTTATTATTTCAAGAATATTTATTTGATTTCAGTTTATAATTATTATTAACTAAATTTTTTAATATTTTGATTAATTTTAACTTCTACTTTTAACACATGTACTCCATGTCAACAACTCGCCGAAAAGCTGCAAATTCGGTCAACGTTAGATTTCGTGTGATTCAAAACAACAACGTTTTTTTCTTTGGGTAAAATATGACCAAAATTTGAGAATCAAATAAGTTATGGGATGTAGAATTGTTGAACTTTTTGGGGTGAAAATTTGATATTAGATAAGTTATAGGACCAACAAATATATTTTTTCTCCCTTATTTTTATCTTTAAAATTGCTCGAGTTTTTTTTTTTTTTTTTTTTTTTTTTTTTTGCAACAATTTGATAATTCAGTATTTGCCTTGTAAAAGTAAAAAATTTGGTCCTCTAAGTGCAATCAGTGGTAAATATAAGCCTCGTTTTTGCAATTTGTCCTTAACTAATACCATAATATTTTACACTATAAAATGATACGATGTTAATGAATACATATAATGGTATTGAATGCATGTAATTTTATCAGTAAATACATGCAATGATATAAATTTCATATTATGAAACTGATTCGCCTTAAATTTTACACAAATTCAATGGGCATCACTTTCTATGTTCTATATGGTTGGTAGTTTTTATTTTCACTCTTTTTTTCCACTTAAATTTAACGGGTTTGTTTGGCATGTAAACTAAAGCAATATAGCTCAACAAGAAAATGTTCAGAAAGAACAAAGTACTCAAAAGCAAGATACTGAAAATCCAGAAGAAACTGAAGACTTGAGCACAACCATTGAGATTTTGAAGGCTCAAGCGGTAGAGATTGAACTTGAGAATCCTGATGAAGTCAATCTACTTATGTAGCCAGAGATGCCTACTTTTTCAGAATTTGAGTGGGATGCATACATTACTGACATTACTAGTCCAACAATGCCTACTCTGACCCCTATGAAGAGGAAGACCCCAACTGCTAAGTTAATTGAACCCAAGAGGTGGAAGGGAGAATCAACAGGGAAAGGAGGAAAACTCATTATCAAGGAAACTGGTGAAAGTAAAGAAGAACTTGAGGAAGAGAAGAAAGAATTTATGCCATAAGATTTAATTTCCCAAAATTAACAGCTTGGAATCTACAGTCCGGGGGATATCTAAGGATATGAGGGATGATGTCAAAGGCATTCCGGATCTTATTATTTCTAAAAAGATCAAGAAGGGAATGGAGGACTTAATTCTTGCAATTAATGATAAGACCGAGGCAGAAAGGCAAGTCATTCTTGATAATTTCAAGAAAACTACCGCTAAGATGTATAAGAAAATGGAGGTTATCACTGAAGATAACAAATAAAACAAAGTCTCAATTGAAGGTATTAACAGAAATATGGAGACTTTAACTGCAAATTCTCAGAGCTTGGAAAACAACTTGTCAACTAAGATGGATTCAATTCTCACCTATTTTGAAGATGGCGAAAAGGGGGGAGAAATGTCTACAGATGAACAAGGGTCTGGAGAAAAGAAGAAAGAAGAAACTAAAGTTGTAATGTCTAATATTCAAGAATCGCAAGGGAAGTTACAACAAGAATTTGAGGCTACAAGGACGAGTATTTTTTCTGAGGAAAGAGTTTCTAAATATGTAAGGCCCACACAAGTTCATGGAAGTATTGCTAAAGGAAGTACACCTGGAGAGAAGAATAATCAAACTTCCATTATATTATCACCAACAAGCAAGAAAAGAAAAATGGGAAAATCTATGGCACCAGAGGAAAAGAACCAATGAGGGGAAAACATGATCACAACCCAAGCATCTCCATGGAGGATTTACCAAGGAACATCTTAATCAAAGCTCAAGATAGGAATCCACAGCTAGAATGTCTACAATTTTCAAGAAGCTCAAAGAGATGGGTTCCCTCTACACTGGTGACAATGAAAAACTCTTGAGGAAAGTGCATGGAGGAGTAGTTACAATAAGGAATATGCAAGAACTCTCACCAAGGAGCAAGACTAGAAAGGAAGTTAAGGAGGCTGAATTAGTATGGATTGAGTATGAGATGCTCAAGGCCTATATAGAGGAAAATGAGAGAAATTCTGCTCTCATTGAGGAAGACATAATTGTAATGCTCCGAATTCGGAATACATTAAATATTTTAGATTTAAGGTGCCACTTGTGACTAAAAGTCTGAACTATAAAAAAATTGTGACGAAAGGGATGATAAAAGTTGAGAGATGAGTTTTATGCAGTGGAAAAAGGTGGGGAGAAAAATATTAGTAAACATATCACACATACACACACATATGTATATATATAAAGCTCAGTATTTTACTAAAATACATAACCAATTTTAATATACTGAATACATAGGAACCGTATCGTCTGAAGAGTAGTAGCGATAACATTCATTAAAATAGAATAATGTTATAAGTAGTATTTTATTTAAGCGCGAAATTCCATGTTTTCCCTATTACTGTCCTTGCTCCCAGTAATCATAATCTGCAAAGGGGTTAGAAAAATGGGGGGAGGGCATGAGAATTAAATTCTCACATATGGATGACGTCATAGGATTGATAAAACTGAAGTATAATAAGTACATAATCATTAATAAAATATTTTAATTCCTTTAAGCAATTTTGCATAAACACGAACAACATATATCACATAAGTAACAAGTTCACTTAATAATTAATTGAGCATAAAAGGTTTCACATAATATAACTGGACTATCAAAGTTAGTTCATGTTAGGGCCACTGCGTAAAATCATTTTCACGTATCGGCACAATCTGCCTAACTTTATTTTCACATATTGTAAATCTCTCCTAAAACATTTCTCGTATCACTGGTGGTATTTCTACCATAAATATAAATCTTGTGACCATGAAACCTACATTCATTTGTAATCATGGCCATTAGCATACATGATCACTGGTGACCATCTACCACAAAATAAAATGTGACCATGAAATCTAATTTAGTAATTTTTTTGTGACCATAAAACCTGCATTCATTTGCAATCATGGCACTAGTGGTCATTTACCGCAAAATAATGTGATCATGTAACCTGTTTACCTTGTTCTCATAAAAATTGTCATTTCAAATTGTGGGGAGAATTTACATAATTCATACTTGACTATGTTCGTACAATTCATGCTCACAAAAGGAGAACTCTCTTGTGAAATATTTAATATGTGAAATATACCTAAAATAGGTAGATATTAAACACAACATGGGTCGGCTCACTCTAGGTAAAAATTCACGGATCTTGGCCGGGTCGGGTAGGGTCGGATTTGGTGGATTTTTTCCAAAATCTCGCTCAGGTCATGTTCCACGATTTTCGCTCCCAGTTTGTGTTACATAATAGGCAAAATCTATGTTACAATATGGGCAAATGTGTGTTACAAGTCACTAAAAAACAAGTTTTTTCTACTTTAAAATAATAATAATGACAAATATATATTTTTACAAGATCAAATATGTGTTTTTAATTTATTTATCATCCCTTTAAATTTAAATTTATTGTTTTATATATTAAAATATATCTTCTCCAAAACATACATTTGCTCTAACATCAAATACATTTTTGCTCCAATATTACCCACATTTTCAATAATACACATTTGCTATAAAATTAACACATTTTGCTTCAATAGTAACACATATTTCCTCTAACAGTAACACATATTTGCTCCAATAGTAACACATATTTGCTCCAATAGTAACACATATTTTTAGTAATGTGCATATACTCTGACATTAACACACATTTGCAGTAACACACATTTACTCTAACATTAACACACTTTGCTTCAATAGTAATACATATTTCCTCTAACATTAATACACATTTGCTTCAATAGTAACAAATATTTTTAGTAACACACATTTACTTTAACTTTAACATCCATTTGCAGTAACACACATTTACTCTAACATTAACACACTTTGCTTCAATAGTAACACATATTTCCTCCAACAGTAACACACATTTGCTTCAATAGTAACACATATTTTTAGTAACACACATTTACTCTAACTTTAACACCCATTTGCAGTAACACACATTTATTCTAACATTACCACAATTTGCTTCAATGGTGACACATATTTCCTCTAATAGTAACACACATTTTTTCCAATAGTAACACATATTTTTAATAACACACATTTATTATAACTTTAACATCCATTTGCAATAATACACATTTACTCTAACATTAACACACTTTGCTTCAATAGTAACACATATTTCCTATAACAGTAACACACATTTGCTCCAAAAGTAACACATATTTTTAGTAACACACATTTACTCTAACTTTAACATACATTTACAGTAGCACATATTTACTCTAATAGTAACATACATTTGCTCCAATTGTAACACAAATTTGTTTAAACAGTAACACACATTTGCAGTAACACACATTTCATCCAATAGTAACACACATTTGCTCCAATAGTAACACATATTTTTAGTAATACACATTTGTTCCAATAGTAATATATATTTTTAGTAACACACATTTTCTCCAATAATAACACACATTTGCTCCAATAGTAACACAAATTTTTAGGAATTTTTTCGAGGCATTAGATCAAACAATTTGTTATTGGAAATTGATTTGCAGAGGAAGATTGAGGAGAGAAGTGAAAAAAAAAATGAATTTTGGGATGGGGGTGGTGTAAGATCATTGGAATAATAGAATTGGGGGTGGGATGGGGCGGGAGGGTGGGGGAAGAAGCAGAGCATGGAATTACATTATTGTTGGAAATTTGGTTTGGGACGCAAGCTGCTGGAATTTGGGGTGGGGTGTGGTGGGGTGGAGTGGAGTGGGGTGGGTAGCAGCGAGCTGGGGGAGGGGGCCTGAGGGCTGTTGGAGGGTGATGGTCGTGAGATGGTGAACCACGTGAAGATCCATTTCTAAAATATGGGTTATTTTACAGATCTAGGATCCGTAGAATCAAAATGCCCCTATATCATGAAATGGTGATCAATTCGTGTAATCATTAAATATAAACAATCCAGAAAAAATATATATACATAGTTACATCATATAATTCACACATTTATATAATTTATACATTTATGTTTGATAATTGATTTTAGGTTGATTTAGTGGAGTTCAGAGTATACCAACACAACATATTAATTGCATAGAGAATCGCCCACATGTTAACTCCGGGCCCCAAGAGTGATATATTGATAAAATATCAATTACATCGCGTGTACCTGCCCAACACAGAGTCGAGTCCTAATACGAGATCGTTTGATTAATAATTGGTTTTTGGATTATTGGAAAGACCTATAAGTTTGTGTCACGTAAACAAGAATTTCATTGTCTTATAAACCTATTGAATATACTAACTCTTCTAAAGGTCACATGTTATTTTGATAAGTACATCCCTTTTAAGAGGGGGTGTACTTACTAAATTCTTTGTGGTATGACTACTTCGATTTCCATAAAACGATCCGTTGATTTCCTTTCTCATTTTATAACTAAAAGTTTTTATAACTTTATATCCATATTGATGTGGATCAATCCATGCAAAGTCATGCAAACAAGGGAGTTCAATTTAATCATGCAAGATGGAGGAAAAATCATGCAATTTTTGTCCATGCACAAGGACCCTTCAAGAATGACCCTTCATTTTAGTCAAAGTGTGTTAATTCAACATTTATAAGGTCCTAGATACATTATCTACAATCATGAAGTCTTTTCTAGTCAAAAAGTAGCCTAAATGTGTTCATATTTGTGGAATTAAAGTGTTATCAATATGTACATGCATGAAGACACTTCTGTTGGGGAAATTATTTTACCCGGAACTATCCGGGATGAAATTTAAATGCGAATTTAAATATAATTATTACTAGCATGAATTAATCCTAATTAATTCAAATAATAATATACCAACAACATATAATTCCACGCATATGAATTAATTCACGTAAAAGTCCTATAGGGGAATATCTAGAAGTTTATGCAATTACGTATCTCTTGCAGAGACGACCTTTGAGTAGACTGGGACAAGCTAATTAATCATATCCACCGAAAGACCTTCTCAAGTATTTCCTTAGCCTTGTTTGTTCACCGGTGGTAAGTGTTTAATGAACAACTAATAAGTAAGGAATAAGAAAAATATGTTGCACTTAATTTTTCCAACACATGGAATTGATCAACTTGGGATGAAAAATTCATCCCCTATTTATAAGTGAAGTAGCCAAAAATATCATGTTGAAGGGGGAGAGAAAATCTCTTTCTTGATCTTCAAGAAATCTTGCATATATCTCATATATTATTTTCTTCATAATTAAATATTCCACAAAAATCTCACCTTCTTATTATTATGGTTAATTTCGAAAATTATGAGATGAGAATTCAAGATTTGCATCTTCTTGAATTTATGAGATAATCTTGTATTCCAAGAATACATATCTTCCATAATATCATTTCAAGAAAATCAACAAAATCTTTTCTCTCCTAATTTATTGAAATTTTCGAAAATCATATAATAAATATCCAAGTAAGAGATTTCTTGAATTTAATGAGATAATTTTGTATTCCAAGAATACTTATTTTAATTCAATAACAAAATTAAAAAAAGATTCTCTCCTAAATTTATTATTTTCAAATTTATTAAGGAAAATTAGGCAACAATATTTTTCTTTTATTTTAATCACCTTATTTTTATTGGGTTACTTGAGGGGCCTTTAGGAGAATTAAGACTGAACCTCCAATTGACTTCTGAATTTTCAATATTGAGCCACAATATAATTCAGCTCATTAATATTAATTAATACCACTATTAAATTAATACTGCACTATCAATCTTAATCCATATCACGATAATATGGGCTCCCGGTTATTATTTTCCATGTTTAAGATTATTTTGTCCATTAATTAATTGAGCTTCTGAATAACTCTACATTAATTAATATCTTGTGTCTTGGAGTAAAGACAACTTACATTATTATCCATATACCGGAAAACTAATTTCCACTTGTAATATTTGGTATGATAAAACTTCTGAGCCCACCAAGGGGCCAAGTCACACAAGACGTACTTGCACATGTTTCTCCGTATTAAATCTTAGCAACTGTCATATAATTAATATTATTGCCCAAAATACTAGGTATCGAAGTTGCAATGATTCTCACTCAGCATGTATCAAAGAAATAAGTATTAATCACACACAATCCTATTTGGATTTTTCTTAGATTAGGCACCCTATCGAGTCGCCTGATATCAGGTACGGTCTATAATTGTGCCACGTGTTATCGAACTGTGTCGCACTGACCTGCTACCTGTTGAGTTAAGTTTTCTTTTTAATTATTTTTATATTGTAGATTTTAATTTATTGTTATACCCCTTTAAAATTAAATTACCTAAATTAATAGAATTCAGATTTATAAATTATTAAGATTTTAATATAATATTTAAATAAGACAACACAACTCGATACTACTCAATGCAACTCGATAGAAAATTAGATCATTAACTCAACAGGTAGCAAGTAATCAAATATAAACCATTAGATTTTATTAGATTTTAGATCTGAAGGTTTATAGAGCATACCTGATATCAGCCAACTCGACAGGGTGGCTGACCTAAGAAACCCCCATCCTATTTAAGTGACAGAGATTAAGAAATCAACAACCACTGAGGTCTAATTTTTCTTCATTCAGCACATAAGAATTTATCCTCTCAGTAGGTCCTCTTCAGCACATACAAAACGTGCTAGTGCAATCTCTTGGTCAAGACAGACCAATCTGAGAACTGCACTTCAACCTTTCACGGTAGATTGTTCAATCCCATGTAGGTCGTGAAGTTGTACATTTATATACAAGGAACTGTTAATGTGATCTTTCGTGATCTGGTATCACCACACTAACTACAATGTAACACGTACTATATATTGAATGGTTTGCAATAAACATTATATAACATACATTCATATTTGAAGCAACAGTGATAAAAGATTTATTCTTATAAATAAGTGTTTAATACATAGGTTATACAAAGTAAAAGCATACTTTCACGTGTAACCCCAACAATCTCCCACTTATACTCAAAGTCTGCTTTTAAGTATACTACAACATATCTCGTGTATTACATGACATCTCATGTCACCTACACAAACCTAACAATATCTCCCACTTATACTCAAAGCAGATTGACAACGGTCTTAACACTCATTCCATCCACATGTCTCTCGAATGTGTTCTGAGGCAGACCATTTATGAATGGATCTGCTAGGTTGTTCTTCGATGCGATCTTTGCCACCTCTATATATTTTCTCTTAACAATTTCTCGTATAAGATGATATTTTCTTTCAATGTGTTTGCTAGCCTTGTGGGCTCTCAGATCATTTGAATTTGTAACTGCTCTGACATTATCACATTAGACAGTGATTGTGCTGGGCAAATTCGGAACAACGTCCAAGTCCATTAAGAAGTTCTTGAGCCAAACCACTTCTTTCGTTGTTTCACAAGCAGCTACATATTCGACTTCCATGGTCGAATCTGTGATGCATTTCTGCTTAACGCTTCTCCATGATATGGCTCCTCCTCCCATGCAAAACACACTACCTGATGTAGATCTTCTGGAATCTAAGTCTGACTGGAAATCCTAGTCCGTATATCCCACATGAATTAGACTGTCTGACTGGTAAACCAACATTCTACCACGAGTTCTTTTCAGATACTTCAGAATGTTTTTAACTGCAGTCCAATGTTCTTTCCCGGGGTTACTTTGATATATTGCCACCATGCCCAGGGCAAAGCAGATATCCGGTCTCATACATAGTATTGCATACATAAGGCTTCATACGGCAGAAGCGTACATAATGCCTTTCATGTCATCTATGCTCGTTTGCATCTTAGGGCACATTTCTTTGGATAGATGGATTTCATGTCTAAATGGTACAAAACCTTTCTTGGAATCTTGCATGTTGAACCGCTTAAAAACAGTGTCTATGTATGAAGCTTGCGATAAGCCCAACATCTTTTTCTTGTGATCTTGATCCCAAGGATATCATTGGCTTCCCCAAAGTCTTTCATATCAAACTGATTTGACAGCCATACCTTTACGTCTGACAACACCTTTACATCGTTTTCGATGAGTAGAATGCCATCTACATACAGTACTAAGAATACCATTGCAGTTCCGTCACACAACTCTCGAACTCATTTTGATAGAACCCATAAGACTTTATAACCTGATCAAAACACTGATTCCAAGTACCGGATGCTTGCTTAAGTCCGTAAATAGACTTCTTTAGCTTGCAAACGAGATATTCTTGACCTTTCACAATGAAACCTTCGGGTTGTCGCATATAGATATCCCCTTCAAGACTTCCATTCAGGAAAGCTGCCTTGATATCCATTTGCAGATCTCAAAATCTAAATGTGCAACGATCGACAAGAGAATACATATAGACTTAAGCATAGCTACAAGCGAAAAGGTTTCCTCATAATCGATCCCTTCTTTCTGAGTATATCCTTTTGCCACTAGCCTAGCTTTGAAGGTTTCAACCCTTCCGTCCGGTCCTCTTTTTCACTTGTATACACACTTGCATCTAATGGGTTTTACCCCACTGGGTGGTTCGACTAGCTCCCATACTTGATTATGATCTATTTAACCCATCTCAGCTTCCATCGCAATTTGCCAAAATTTCGTATCTTTGTCTTGGATTGCCTCGTTGTATGTCCATGGGTCCGATTCATTATCTTCGGGAATTAAATCCGAAGATTTTCCTATTCCCATAAATCTCTCAGGTTGTCTAACAAACCTCCTACTACGATAGGGTTCAGGTTGTGTAGGTGTGACGATTGGTATATCATCTTGTACACTTGGTATAGGAGTTTTCCCTCTTAACTCGTCTAAGGTAATCTCACTTTTGGGCTTTCTATTTTTCATATAGTCTTTCTCCAAGAATTTAAAGTGTGTACTAATTACAGTCTTTTGATCCTTGGGACTATAGAACATACACCCCTTTGTTCCCATGGGATATCCTATAAACAACCTTAATTCTGAACGTGCATCCAATTTACTAGTTTCCTTGTCTAGCACGTATGTCGGACACCCCCAGATTCTTATGTGTCTTAGACTGGGCTTTCGCCCGGTCCACAATTCTGACGGGGTTTTTAGAACTGATTTGTATGGCACCAAGTTTAGAATGTAAGTCGATGTTTCCAAGGTATTACCCCAAAATGACTTGGGTAGATCTGAATAACTCATCATTGATCTGATCATTTCTAAAAGAGTTTAGTTTCTTTGTTCTGCAACTCTGTTCTGTTGTGGGGTTCCCGGTGCAGTTAGTTGTGATACAATCCTATCGTCTGATAGGTAGTTCAAAAATTCATCGCTGAGGTATTTACCTCCACGATCAGACCGTAGAAACTTGATACTCTTTTCCCTATGTTTCTCAGCTTAAACCTTAAACTCTTTGAATTGTTAAAGGTTTCAGACTTATGCTTCATAAGGTAGATGTGCCCATATCTCGAGTAATCGTCAATGAAAGTGACAAAATACTCATAACCCCATCTTGCTTTGATCGACATTGGACCACACACATCAATATGAATGAGTTCTAGCACTTCAATGACTTTGTTGATGATCTTAATTCTAATGAGTGATTAGTGGTTGTATTCGTGCTTGAGAAGATCACCAAACAAGATCAAAGATGTGAAATTTGCATGAGATTAAATTGAGGATGAAATTGACAAGAGTTTGGGTGCTTTTTTGAAATATTGAACTTATTCTTTCCTTCTCATGAAGGAGTATTTATAGAGTACAAGCAAGCATGAGGTGTCACCTCCTTAAGCTATCTTATCTTATACATTGACAAGTGCTTAGACACTTGTTTTATGCTTAAGCTATTACATTTTGTACAATGACAAGTGTTAAGACACTTGTTTGCTTCTAATGAAATGCTCAATTAGTGGAATTCTTAGCTGTCTCCCGAGGTGTAACACTACTTGCTTGTTCGTCTCTAACGTGAGTACCTTGACCTTTCTTCTGATTTGGTCGCCTAACTCTTTTGATTCTTGTCCAGCTGGCCGCCTAATGTGTGCATTCTTGCTCAATTGCCCATTTTGCTCAGCTGCTCGCCTCTTACTACTTTTCCTTTAATTATCATTATCCTAATCATTATTGTCGTCTCCTTCTTTAACCCTGTTGCTCGACTGGTCACCTATCAACAATTGCCCTCTGACTTGTCCTTTGTTAGTATAATAATCTACTAACTGAGGGTAAGTCATTATTTGGATGCTGTTAAAGTCGAAGCGAGCAACAGGTTTTCAAAAAAATATTGGGCGGGAGAACTGGGTGAACCATAGTGGTGTGAGCGAGCAACAATGTTGCCCCTTCATGTCTTGGACGATTGAGTTCCCAAGGTTCTCAAAAACTGGAACAACGTGGGCGGCGGCCGACGTTATTGCCGCCCACTCTTGTCATTTTAATTGCATTTAGGGGCCTATTATTTTTTGAGAAATTATATTTCGACCCCCTTCTTTACCTTTATAAATACCTGGCTCTTCTTCTTGTTTTTTCCTTTTTCGAAAATTTTAACCCCATCCGCCATTGAAGTACCTTCTAAGTTTTTTGTTTCTTAATCTTGTGCTTCTTTCACAGAATCGTTTAGTCAAATCTCTTGCATTATCACGGTAATTACTATTTTTTAACTTTGCTTTGTTTTAATTTCTTCAATATTTGTATTGTATTCATTTCTTTTTTAATTTTGACACCACCGCCGCTGTTCTTCCGCCATCGCCGCTTTATATCTTTCCCCAGCGCCGCCAGTTCTGCCGCCATATTCTTTATTTTCAAATTTTTTTATCACAAACCACATATTTCCACCTCATAATTTTTCCCTTACACGCCGTATATTTTTATTGAAAAATCCCCTAATTTCAATGGCTTCTCGATCGTCAAGTAAAACTCCCTCCATCGAAGCTTTCGAAGGAAATCCGAAAAAAAAACCAATGGAGGAGGAGGTATCCTCCGTCCTCGCTGATCCATTCGTCAAGCACTTGCTCAAAATCTGAGAACCCTTCTTGTTGACGAAGAGACGGGTTCTGTGGCCTCCTCTGTTGTTTTCTCAGTGGAGGCCTACGCTGTTGATAGCTCTGGTGAGAAGGAGATGGACAGCCCAGTTGCTCGCCATGGTTCCGAAGGAAACACGTCCTCTGATCTTGGGGAAGATTCGGAAGAAGTGGCCGCCGAGATCGAAGTTAAAGGCGAGCAAGGTGAAGAAAGGCAACCACAGTTGTCCATAACAAGGGATTTCTTGAAGAAAATAAACTTCCCTACCACCAGAGTTACCCTAGAATCCCAAATCCCTGAAGGAGTTATTTGAAGCACTAAGTGGGAAGAGTATGTTGTTCACTACTCGAAAACCTTTCCTGTTTGCTCCCGCGTCATCATGTCCGCCCAGGAGACTAGTTATACAGCGAGCAAGGTCCCTAGTCTTATTACAGAGGACGACCTGGATAATATTCACTCTCATTATAAGATCCCCTATGATATCTTCTTATACGCCCCCAAGAAGGGAGAGACTGCTGATCGCCCCCCACCAGGTTGCACGACGATCAACTTGGATGTGCTCAATACTGGATTTCCACTTCCTCTTCATCCCCTCGTTGGTCGCTTCCTGGAGAACACGAACTTGGCGATCACCCAGATTACTCCGAATGGGTGGAGCAACTTGTTGGCCTTCATGACCCTCTTTGGTCTTTAAGGCTACAAGAACAAAATTAGCACTGTGGAGATTCACTACGCCATATTTATCCTTGCTATTTGCTAGATCAACGAGTGACCGTTGCCGTCCTGGTGATTCCTGAATCTTATCATCTCCTCACTCCACGCGTTAAGCAGATGGCCGCTGAAGAGTCTACCCGAAAAAAATTCGATCCCCCCATGTCCTTGATGAAATTGAGAGCGGGAGAAGATCCAGCCTCTCCTCCTCGCCCACGGGGCGCCACTGCTTGCTCCCCAAAGACTTCCAAACCATCATCCTCGCCCAAGAATGTGGGAAAAGAGAAGAAAAAAGAGAAGGAGAGGGAAAATCGAAAGGCTCCCAGGGGTGATGGTGGCCAAGGTAGTGGTGCTGGTGGGGAGCGAGCATCAAAGCGCTCCAAACAAGGTGTGGAGGCGAGCAGCAGAGCCCCCCGTTCCCCGGCCTCAAAATCTACCTCATTGGAAGTGGTGAGCGAGCAACAGGCTGTTGCTGGCATTTTAGCGAGTAGGAGGAGACGTCCCTCCCCTAATCGCTCATATCTGGGCTATGACCCAGTGAAGTTGAGGGAGTAAGTTTTCCATTTTTTACCAAGTTAATCGTCTTTTGTCATATCTTGACTTGATTTTCTTAATATTAACTCTTTCTTTCTTTTATAGGTACAAGCCCGAGGAACATCCGGGGCGAGCAGATGTTCTTCACCAGCTGAGTTGTGTGAAGTCACCTCCGCCATATCAAGAGATTCCTGACTCGCACGTGAGGCGAGCAACAGAGCTGGTTCCCCGCTCGTGGACCAAAACTTGTGAGGAGATCATACAAGAACAAGTTGCCAGTGACAATGCTCGACTCGTCGCCTATAACGCCAGCCACCAAGCCATCGCAACCCAGAAGCTTCTTAATCAAATCATAGATCTGGAGTGAACAAATTGAGGACTTGGCCACAAGATAGATCACTTCGAGGCTGAGAAGGTGGCCGCCCTGAAGAAAAATGATGACGAACTGGCCAGAGAAAAAACCGAGCATGCTAAGATTAAGACGGATCTGGAGCAGAAGCTAAAGGCTACTCTTGATAGCGACCAGTTTGCTCTCAACCAATCCTAGAGAATGATACTCGAGTTGGGAGTTGCTGACGAACAAGTCAAAGCCTTGGAAGGGGAGAGAACGAGTTTGGTCGCCCGAATCGATCAACTGAAAGCCGATGTTGCTCGCCTAGAGAAGGAGAAGACCTTCATGGTCGCCTACGACATCTAGCTATGTATGTGCCTTTGCTGAGAGCATAAGGTCTGTGAAATTCGCACTTGACCACGGGAAAGATGTGTTGGGTTCAGTGAAGCAAGATTCACGGAATACGTTAAAGATAATCCTATCAGTGCTGGATTTGTTGTCCCCGTAGTCGATCTTGGAGAGATGGGGGTTTCACTCAATATTTTTGGAGATGATGTTCAAGTCGTTGCTCCCCGAGTTGCTGGCAAGGAGCCCAACAAAGAGAGCGAAGTCTTTGATAGTCTTAGCTCACTCCCCCTTACTCCCATTGATGAGGTAGGCACTTCTACAGTGGTAGGTGACCAACAAGTTCAAGCGGCGACTAACACTGAGACCGTCCCCCCTGCTCCAGATGCTCCTCCTGCTCCTTGAAGATGAAGATTTCTTTTTGTTTTTAGCATGTAGTAGTCTTGTTTTGTAACCTTCCTTTTCAGTTGTACTACTTCATTCTATGAAATGAAATGACTTTTGCTTCCTCGTTCATCTTGTTTATATAATTTCTTTAAAACTTCCTTATTTATCTGCTTGACTGTTCGCCTCATGCACGACTGCTCGCTCAATACCTTTGCTTTATTTTGTAATCTAAGTATCTTTCTTTTTATTTTCCAGAGTAAGATACTTGTATTTGTTGATCCTGCACATGATATTTTGGATAGGTCTTTGTTGTTCTCAAAGAACTTGACCTTGATTAATTGAGCCTTGTGATCATTAATGAAATTAGCCTTAAAATTTTGTATTCGAGTTTTGTTGCTCGCCACCCATTGAGATGCACTTAATGTGTTTGGCTTCTGGCGAACAACTGGCTCTTGTATCCTTGTACTCTCTCTTAAAATACAACATATAGTTTTAAAATTTTATCACACAACTTTGTAATATTCTAAAACTTTTGAAATTTACAACATTCAACGACATTACACATGAAATCTATACATATCCCCTATACGTGCTTTATATATACACCTACTGATAGTATTTCTTCAATAAGGCCGCATTCCAGGAGTATTGGGCCGAGTTGCCTTTCATATCTTCCAAATCGTACGTGCCGTTGTGCCACTTGTGGGTTATCCTGAACGGGCCCTCCCAAGTCGGTCCGAATACTCCTGGTGGTGGTGCAAATATTTTTCAAAGTACCAAATCTCCGACTTCAAATTCTCTGATCTTCACTTGTGAATTATAGTATTTCGCGATTCTTTTCTTGTATATTGCATTTTTCATCTCCATTGAATTTTTTTTTTCATCTATCAAGTCCATTTCTGCAGCCAAGGTTGTGTTGTTTGACTGTTCATCGAACATTGCTGTTCGCTCCATTGGTACTTTCAGCTCAACCGGTATGACTGCCTCGGTGCCAAATGCCATAGTGAATGGAGTTTCGTCGGTGCTTGTTCTATATGATACTCGATATGCCCATAGCACCTCTGGTAGCTCTTCCGACCATTTTCCCTTTGTCAACCAAGTGAATTTTCAAAATATGTTTGATTATTTTGTTAACTGCTTTGACTTGACCGTTGGACTGAGGATGATAGGAGGTTGAAAAATATTTCTTAATCCCCCATTTTTTGCAAAAATCTCTTATCTTTTTGTCTTCGAACTGTCGTCCGTTATCTGTTAAGATTTCTTGCGGAACTCCAAATCGACAAACAATATTTTTCCATATAAAGCTGATCATCTTCTCTTGTGTGATTGTTACGAGTGCCTCTGCTTCGGCAATTTTGTGTAATAGTCCACGACCACTACTGCAAATTTTACATTCCTCTTTCCGGTTGGGAAAGGTCCTATGATGTCTATCCCCCACTTTGCAAATGGCCATGGACTATTCACCGATATCAACTCAGTTGGTGGTCTATGAATACTGGGGGTGAATATTTGGCATTTGTGACATGCTTTTGCAATTCTGATAGCGTCTTGTAGCAGTGCTGGCCAATAATATCCTTGTCTTACTGTTTTGTATGCCAACGCTCGCTCTCCTGCGTGATTTCCACAGACGCATTCATGAATTTCCTTCAATACTTCTTGTCCTTGCCCCCTTGCTAAGCATTTCAACAATGGAAGCGAAAATCCTCTCTTAAAGAGTTGTCCATCCATTATTGTAAACCTTGCTGCTCGCCTGGTCGTCTTGACTACCTCTTGTGGATCTTCTGGGGTTTCACCATCACGAAGGTATTTGATGATAGGTATTCTCCAGTCATCTTCCTCAAGTTCTTCATTTATTTGATTGATTTTGTAGTTGCTTGTTGATTGTTGAGGTATCTTTGTGATGGTGATTTCTGATAACTCCGTTGGCCCAGTACTGGTAGCCAGGCGAGCAAGCGCATCTGCTTGAGCGTTGTTATCTCTTGGTACTTGTTCAATGTAAATTTGTTCGAACAAAGATGCCAGGTGAGCAACAATTTTTTGGTATAAGACCATGTTTTCATCTTTTGTTTCATACTCTAACCGGACTTAGTTGGCTATCAATTGAGAGTCTCCATATATTTGCAATCTTCTTACCCCCACAGCCAAAGCTAACCGAAGTCCGGCAATCAATGCTTCATACTCAGCCTCGTTGTTTGTTGCCATGAACTCAAATCGGACTGTTGAGGTGAAAACGTGCCTATCTGGGCTGATCAATACTATTCTGGCCCCCGATGCTGTGTTGGTCGATGATCCGTCAATGTACATATGCCATGGATGGTTATGACCTCTTGTCAGTTCTTGAGGAAAGGTTAGTTCGACTATGAAATTGGCTAATGCATGTCCTTTGATTGTTGTTCGAGGTGCATAAGATATCCTGAATTGGCTTATTTCAAGGGACCATTTGAGGAGGCGACCAGCAGTGTCAGGTCTTTGCAAAATTTGCCTCAATGGAAATGTTGTCAGGACTTCTACTTGGTGATCAAAGAAGTATGGTCGAAGTTTTCTGACGCTCATCACCAGTGTGTCTGCTAACTTCTCCATCGGTGAATATTTTATTTCTGCTTCATGAAGAGCTTGACTCACGTAGTATATGGGTAAGTGAAACTTCCCGTCAGCATGAACCAAGACCGAGTTGGTCGCTACTTCAGATGCTGCCAGGTACAAGTATAGTTTCTCTTCTGATTTAGGCTTTGATAGAATTGTGGTGTCACTGAGGTATTCCTTTAGTTGTTCAAATGCTCGCTGGCAGATGTATGTCCACTGGAATCTTCCTTTCTTGATAGCACCAAAGAAAGGTCGGCACTTGTCTCCGGATCGTGAGATAAACCTGTTTAAAGCTGCTAAACACCCGATGAGTCTTTGTACTTCCTTGATGGATATTGGTGGTTGCATATCCATGATTGCTTTCACCTTTGATGGGTTTACTTCGATGCCTCGTTGGCTAACAAGATGTCCAAGAAACTTTCCTGAGTGAACTCCAAAGCTGCTTTTCTTTGGGTTCAATTTCATGTTGTAGGCTCGAAGTATCTCAAATGCTTGAGCCAAGTGTTCCAGGTGATCTTCCTTCTTTGGACTCTTCACGACTATATCATCTACGTATACTTCCATTGTCTTGTCAATGTGTTCATTGAACATTTTATTGACAAGTCGTTGCTACGTGGCTCCCGCGTTGATCAACCTGAACGGCATCCTCCTCCAACATAGCAGATTCTTATTAGTGTAAAATGTTGTATGTTCCTGGTCATCCAGGTACATTGGGATTTGGTGGTAGCCGGCGAATGCATCCATGAAAGTTAGGAGCACGTGTACGGCTGTATTGTCCACCAGCTGGTAAATATGCGGGAGTGGAAAGTTGTCCTTTGGGCGGGCCGCATTTAAATCAGTGAAGTCGATGCATAGTTTCCATGTTCCGTTTGGTTTTCGCACTAGCACTGGATTTGCTACCCATTTGGGACATAAAGCCTGCTTGATAAGATCATTGTCCAGCAACTTCTTTACTTCCACATCCAACGCTTCATATTTGTCTGGCCCAAACTTTCTCCTCTTTTGCTTCAGCGGTTTCTTTGTCGGATCAATATTTAGTCTATGGCAGGCATGCTCAGGGCTAATGCCTACCATATCGGCATGTGACCATGTGAACACATTGAGATTGGACTTTAGGAATTCTTCCATTCTGGATCTGTATGGCTCGAGGAGCTCAGATCCAATGAAAAGTTCTAAGTCTTCTCGGTCCAGGTCAATTCTTATTGTTTCCAACTCTTCAACCGGTGTTGCTCTCCTTTTTTGGTTCTTCCATCGAGGATCAATGATGGGTCCTTCCAGGTTAAGCTCATCTTTGACCATCATCGGCTCTGTTCCTAGCCTTGGCTCAAGATCTTCAACTTCATTTGGGATGGGTACGGCTTTGTTATTCCTGCCTTCACTTTGTTGCTCGTCTTGGACTTCCTATTCGTCTCCACCCAGCTGCTCGTCTATCTCCATCATTTCTATGTCAATGGATTCCATGATCTCGTCTAGGATGGAGGGTTCACCTTCAGCACAGCTGCTCGGCTACTCGTCTACCATTGACACCTTGTTGTCTTTGGATTGTAATTGCAGGAGGCATTCTCGAGCTCTTTTTTTATCACCCTTCACCGTACCTGGTCATTTTGAAGTTGGAAATTTAAGATAATAATAGTACGTAGAAACAGCTGCTTTGAATTCATTTATAAAAGGTCGGCCAAGAAACCCGTTATAGGAAGACTGCTGATCTACCACTAAGAATTCTACCATCCTAGTCAACCTTTGATCTAAGTTCTCGGTCGATACAAGTTCAACTGACAACGTTACTACTCCTAGGGGGACGGTTACAGCATCCCCGAACCCTACTATCTTATGATTACAATCTTTCACGTACTCGGCATAATCCCCTAATTGATCTAATGTGCATTTGAACATGATGTTTGTGTAGGAGCCGGTATTAACAAGTAGACGATGTACTCGTGCCCCCATGATGTTTGCACAAATAATCAACGAGCCATTGTGTAGAGTGAGTATTCCATCTAAGTCTTTCTCTGAGAATGTCAGATCTCTCATTTGTTTGGTAGCCGAGTTTACTCCTACCTCTTTGACTTGGGCCACAGCTCTCAATTCTGCTTTCCTTTTTCTTTTTGACATTAGAGGTCTCCCATCCGAACAACCTCCCACTGGTCCACTTGCTTCGATCATAAGGATTTCTGGAACAGCTCTGTCGGGGCCATTGGAATTTTCTTTCCCTTTTTGTTCATCCTGCTCGACTGGTCGTCGCTTTCTTCATCGTCCGAGATAGACGGGGCTGTTGTTCTGGGTCTTTTTCCTGGTTCCCTCTTTACAAACTCCGATAATTTGCCTTCTTCATAGAACCTCCACAACTATTTTAGCAAATCTCGGCATTCACTCATGGAGTGGCCTATGTTCTAATGATATGCACAGTATTTGTTCGGGTTCAGTTTTCCTCTTTCTTGTCGGATCTTTCTCGGTTCTGACAGCATGTCCCTGTCCTTGACATTGTTATATACAGCTTCTATTGACGTGGTAAATACTTGATTCAACTTCTCCTTCAACTCTGCTCCCTTGTTGAAGGCCTTCATATTCTTGGGGGCCTTATATTCGCTTCCACCAGACCTTTTTCCCGTTTTCTTTGGATGGCTTTATCTCCTAATTCTTTTTTAAGAGCTTCTTGCATAGATATGTGGATACCTGCCCGATGTCTGAATTCGGCATATGTCTTGGGACAAGCCAAATGTATTTTGTTCCATAAATTAGTCCCTTTCTTTAGACCGGCCATTACTGCCACCATCTTGGTGTCTTCACTCATCATTTTCCCTTCTAGGAGCACTTTGTCAAATCTTTCCAAGAATTTTTATCAGATTCATCCTCTCCTTGCTTAATGTCAGCCAACCGGCACCTTTGCGTTAAATATAACCAGACTGTAGAGAAGTGGGATAAAAATTCTTTGCTTAGCTGTGTAAAAGAGTTAATGGATCCGGGGGTGAGTACTGAAAACCAACGATGGGGACCATCACCAAGAGTCAATGGGAAATTACGGCACTGCGTTGCATCTGATGCCCCCATTGATATCATTAAATCGGAGTATTTTGTCAGATGCACCTTTGGGTCTGAATATCCCTCGTATAAGTTGATGGCAGGGAATTGTATCTTCTTTTGCACCAGCACATTCAAAATTGCTGGGGATAATGGTGATGATGGTAATACTGTTGATCCGATGCCCTTCTGGGATTCTAGTTGCTTCTGCATTTCTTCAACCGTCTTTTTAGGGCTTGCAACTCATTTGGAGACGCTCCTCCATTGGAAGGTTATTTGTCGTGATCAAGTTCAATGACTTCATCCCGACGCAGTCCTTCACCAACGGGACATTTCTCCTGAGTTGCTCGCCTAACAACGTTGCTAGCTCCATTAGGGTCCAATCGACCAAATGCAGACCTCCGGATTCTGTCATGAACAGAGAGGCGAGCAACAAGGCATGCTCGCTCCTCACTTCTTTGTGGCACCACCTCTCTGTTTTCCCTTCCGTTTCCAAGCCTATCTCCCATGCTAGTACGTCCAGTGTCTTTCGTCGTACTCTTGCTTGACTCTTCCCTTCCTCTGGGTGTGGATTCTCCTTTACTCCCCAATCTCTCACTAATTAGGGCTTTGCCTCGCCAAACTTGAGCACCATTTACTTCATTGCCTCGCACGTCTTCTTGTCTTTTTGTTCGCTGCTCGGCTGCTCGGTTGCTTGTCTCTGGAGCTTTCGATTGTTCTGCTCTTTCTTGATGCCTTTGTATCGATTGTAACACGGTGATTATTTTTTCTAATTCCTCTGGATTCCGAGCTAGAGCTTACACTTTCGGGGGAAGGGTGTCAATGGTAACTTGCACGTTTCTACGGGATGTTGTTCGTACCGTACGTGCATGTTTACCCATTGACGAAACCCTAGTTCGTGATTTGTTGGATGGATGCGCACTCGAAGATTGGCGTTCTTGTGATCTTGCCATTTTCCGATTATTGAGTATTCTTTGATGTAGATTTTGTATTTGTGAAAGTCAATTTAGGGATAACTAGCCTTGTATGTGTGAATTTGGTTATTTACAAACCCCAATTCACACATGCATGCATTCAATATACCTAAATATGAACAAACTTATCACAAATAGTTCTTTTTGCACCCAAATACCCAGTTTTCGGCGAGTTGCTACCGAATTCCGGACTTTTCCCAGATTCTGGTGATTTGTTGCTCAAATTCTTTGAATTTCACAACCGACGGAGGTTCGAACCCCCCTTCTAGCGCCAATTGTTGATGATCTTAATTCTAATGAGTGATTAGTGGTTGTATTCGTGCTTGAGAAGATCACCAAACAAGATCAAAGATGTGAAATTTGCATGAGATTAAATTGAGGATGAAATTGACAAGAATTTGGGTGCTTTTTTGAAATATTGAACTTATTCTTTCCTTCTCATGAAGGAGTATTTATAGAGTACAAGCAAGCATGAGGCGTTACCTCCTTAACCTATCTTATCTTATACATTGACAAGTGCTTAGACACTTGTTTTATGCTTAAGCTATTACATTTTGTACAATGACAAGTGTTAAGACATTAATTTGCTTCTAATGAAATGCTCAATTAGTGGAATTCTTAGCTGTCTCCCGAGGTGTAACATTACTCGTCTGTTCGTCTCTAACGTGGGTACCTTGACCTTTCTTCTGAGCTGGTCGCCTAGCTCTTTTGATTCTTGTCCAGGTGGTCGCCTAATGTGTGCATTCTTGCTCAATTGCCCATTTTGCTCAGCTGCTCGCCTCTTGCTACTTTTTCTTTAATTATCATTATCATAATCATTATTATCGTCTCCTTCTTTAACCCTGTTGCTCGACTGGTCGCCTATCAACAGACTTTATTCCCCTTGGCTCCAAATGCACTCTTGGTTATTTTACTCTCTAAACAGGATTCGCAAGTTGGAAATAGCTCAACTTGAAGTGACTTCAAGGATCCATCTTTCACCAATCTATGTATCTGTTTTAGATTAATAATGACCTAATCTAAGATGTCATAGAAGTATTTCGTTCATGTCAGAAGAACGTTTTCTTTTATTACTTGAAAAGGTCGATGTGTTAATAGATTCATTATATGATTGATGTGTACACTTAATCGTGTAGAGATTATTCACTAACGTTCCATGATAGATATACTCATTTTTACGAGAAATAGTAACAACTTTATTAAAAGTAACAGAATATCCATAAAAAATAATTTAGAAACTGAACTTAAATTCTTTCTAAAGTTCATAACGTAAAGAACATCTCTTAAAATTAAAACTCCATCTTCAAAGACAGGTGCACTTCTCTCAATGCTTCAGCTACCACTCTCGTAGCATCGCCCAGTGTGATGAGGATCTCATTCCCGTTAAGTCGTTGGGTTAGCTTGAACCCCTGCAGAGTACAACAAATGTGATCAGTGGCTCCCGTATCCACTACCCAATGATGGGAAGCATACGCCGCTACATAAGTTTCAACGACTAAAGCATGAGAATTACCTTTTTTCCCGCCTTCTTTGGCTTGGAACAGGCAGACCTCCAATGTCATTTCTATCCGCAATTAAAACACCTACCCTTAGCAGGTTTCTTGCCCTCCTCTTTGACGCTAGTCTTGACTTTGTCTTTTAAAACAATCGGATTTGCTTAGTTCCAGTCTTTGGTTCTCTTCCTCGTCTTCCCTCCTTTGGGACCAGAAGAGGTAGACAGACTGTTAATGTTGTTGGTTGTGAATTAATCACTATTTACTTTCAAACGACATGAATTTGCCCTTTCTTCACATTAACTAACATTTTATGACCTAATGTTGCTTTAGATATTTTGACATGCAGGTTGAAGATCTAGAAGAATCTGGAAGACTCAATGTTGCAGTGAAAGTTGCAACATAGGCTACAACAGGATCGGTTACAGCTTCTAGAATATTCTAAAAGGACCTATACATTTTAGGTCATTCCAGAATATTTAGAAAGATCTAGATCAGGCGGTTGCAGTCAAAATAATCAGAATAAAGAAGCACATCATGGACGGTTGAATAAAGATCACGGAGGAAGTTACATGGGAAGTTATTTTGGGATGAAGATTTTCCATCTATGAATAGTGGTTGAAATCTTCAATGCCAAAGTGTGGAATAATCGAGTACACCTACTCCTGAGTTCAAAGGTGATAGGATAATTATTTCGTCTTGTATGTTATGCTTAGAAGTTTAGTACATCTCGCATAGCATGATATCGATCATATATCTTTAGATAGAGAGATCATAGATATAGTAAGAGATCAACTTTGATGGTGTATTCTATACACTTAGCCAATTTAGATTTGATAGGTGATATCGAGTCTTATTTTTATTGTGGACAATTTATCTCTCCACACAACTTTTGTATTCACTACTTTGATATAGTGAACGTTTCACCGTAAGGCTAGCACAAGCTATTTTATAGTTTGTGTTAAAAAGTTATTCCATCTTGCAATGTTGTGTTTTAGTCTTCTACTGTACAAGTTTATACTCTATTTTCCATATTGTCATAGTGATTGTTTTAGCATTCATTACAACACATATACTTAACACACACGACACACCTTCAATTGGCACCAGAGCCAAAAACTTGACGTGTTAAGTTTAGATCCTGTGTTTTAGTGTGTGTTTTTGCTATGGAATATCATGTAGCCACCCCACTTAGGCCTCCTATTCTTGATGGGAATAATTATGCCTATTAGAAATCCAAAATGCGAATGTACATCAAATCGATCGATGAACGTGCTTGGAGAAGTGTTCTGATTGGCTGGAAATGGCCAAGGAATCAAGCAGATGATGATGGCAAGATACGAATCAAACGAGAGATCGAATGGACCAATGAGGAGACCACAACAGCGAGCTACAATTCCAAAGCTCTCAATGCTATCTTTACCTCTGTTGATGTGTCTATGTTCAAGATTATATCAACATGTACCACGGCTAAAGATGTATGAGAGAGACTTCAAGAACATTGTGAAGGAAGTGAAAGTGTTCGTAGGACCAAACTTCGAATGATAGGGGCTAAGTTCGAAAATCTAAGGATGGTGGATGATGAGACAATCACAGCCTATAATGAAAGGTTGAGTGAGATTTTCAACGAGTCACATTGTAACGCCCTGAATCCAGAATGAAGGCCCTTGTGGCTTTAGCACTCAGAACTCAGGTCGTCACTTAGTGATTGAAAAATCTGAGCATAAAATTTTCATTTTTTTTATAATAACCAACTTGAAGGGTACATAGCAGCGGAAGAATTAAACATTTATTAAGACCATGATCATACGTAAGAAATCTCTTAATTAAAGCTTGGGCATAGTGAGAACATTAGTCTTAATAGTAGAACTTTAGACATAAATCATCGATTAACCGATCTAGTTTGTTACTTGTACAACATTTGATACCCAAAAGTAAGAATATTAAAGTTAAGGATCATTAATAATACATAAGACAGATTTGGGAGGGTCTGTGTCTACTGCAACTTATGGGCCTCGGCATCATAACCTGAAAATGTTATATGTTGGGGTGAGATATAAATCTCAGTGGATAACATGTATGCTCTTATACAAATTGGTATGATTTTGAAAAGTTGATTGTTATACCCCTTCCCATAATTTAAATCTTAAAGTATTTTAAATGTATTTTATCTTACTTGCATACATACATCCATACCATACATTCCCGTATTCGTACTATGACAACTTACGTTAGTCGCACTATTCTGAGTACACTAAGGCAGTATTGCCCCCTTTGGCGATTCACAACATAAGCATCATCATCAACACATAAACTTGTCATTCCATACATATTATGTTGTATATTTACGTTTATATTACTTTGCTTCAGAAATATACCAACATTCCGTATAAAATTAACAACTGCAATACAGATAATGCTACCTACCTCTTAACTTTTAAGAAAAGCTATACACTTCTTCTAAAGTCTGGGTACCCAATGACTGTAGGGACATCCGAGCTCTGATCAGTGCCGCAATTCACCTGACATAGTTTCTTTCGTATCTTAGTCATTATTTCATTTTTAAACATTCATGAATACCACTTAAGTTATCTTAGACTTTCCATAGGCAAACCACATTGATCACATAGTCGTTCTTTTGTTACTTTTCCCGATTGGAGAGTTTTTTGTTCTTCGGATCGTCTTTTACGTCCGAAGGTCTTTTGATATTTTCTTACTTCTTCGCACATCATATCAAACAAGATTTTTTTAATATTATAGCAGTCGTTAATGAGTTTAACGGGGACGTTAAACTCTTTCATTCACACTCCTTACTCAAAGACTTCACTACATTTAAATTCCTTAAAACATGATTTAACAAGTCTTGACAAATCAATTAAAACACTTATATCATTTGAAACTTAACATAATAGCATTTCGACATATATTTAACAAGTTTGCATACTTAGTTTTTAGAAGACAACTTGTTTAAATATTTATTTATTTAAAGGTCAATTTTTCGTGCATATAACCTTCTAAGATTTCATGAAAACATCTTAACTTCACAAAATCATGAAACTTGACATCTAACATAAATACTAGAGAAGATATTTATCCTAGTGACAATTACATTCATGTCTAACCCAATTCAATTCAAATATTAAGGTTAGTCATACTCATTAAAACTAAGGTATTTAAATTCCTAATTTACAAGTTCTTACTTGTCTAACCCAAGATTTAAACCCTTAAACACGTCATTGGCTACTAAACTCCTATCCACATGATACTAAAGTGTTTTAAGTTCTTATCCTATCATGCAAGACAAGTATGAAACACTTAAACAAGAAAATATTTCAAGTTATCAAGTTAAAAGTTGTGCAGTTTGTTCTCCTAAGTCTCCTACTTGCAACTTTGGGTATTTTTCAAAAATACTTAGACACATCCAAAATCATAAAATTTATACAGTAGCTACATTTTAAAATGAATAACATATATAAAAATTGTTCTTAGACATTTGGTGTGTCAAAAATAGGGTTTTGAGTTTGTTTTTAAAACTGGTACAGAAACTATCTATGTTTCACAGAAGGTTGACAGTGATGCGTCATCAACAAAAAATTTTGGTAAAACTATTTAGACACGTCCTAAAATCATGGAAATATTCATGGACAAAGCTAAGAACACCTAGTTTTTAATTATAATTTTTACAAAACTTAAATCCTTGTCGATAACTGCCAGATTTTTCCTAAACATGAAAATAGTTGCAGATTGTCACACTTTCTTTAAAAATCCATAGATTATTGAATATAAGTCCAAATCACATGAGACCAGTGAAAAATGAAAGCTACTTCAACCTACTTTGCAAATATGTAAACAAATCTCTCAAATATTCAAGTATACAAAAATATTTTTGTTCCAATAGCATCAGACTGCTACAAAACTTAGTTTTTCATCTTGCATACATGAACACTTATTTTTATTCCTATTTCTATCACGTCATAATACTTTCCATACCATATATTCATCAAATAATACTTTATCTAACATGTATTTAAGCATCCAAAAGAAATATTAAACCTAAACATCATGCCTTTCTAAATAAAATACTAAACATGCTCATATAAACAAAATACTTAGAGTTTTAGGGTTGTGGGTTTAAACCTTTGGAGACCTTTTTCTTAAGCTAAGGGGGCCTTATTAGCTCTTGAAACCTTCAACCAAAAGTGTACGAATGCTTGGAACTTGGGTAGGAGACCTTCTTTTTGGAGAGAATGGGGAGAATAATTTTTCTCCCTAAGAAAATAGTAATGGTCTAGGAGAGAGGGGGAGAGTTGTGGCTTTGCTTTCTTTGCTTGTGCTTGTGGGAGAGAATTATGCAGCCAAAATGAAGTGGGGGGGGGGGGTATTTATAGAGGGGTGTTACTCAAAATGGGGTGTGTCGATTTGGGGTTCCACAAATAATTGTGACAGACAATGGTCCGCAGTTTGATAGAAATAAACTAAGGGACTTATGCACTAAGTGGGAATCAAAAAGCATTATTCAACCACATATCAAGCCCAGTCTAATGGTCAAGTTGAAGCCGCAACAAGATAATCAAACATGTGTTGAAAATACAATTGACAGAGAGCAAGGGTAATTGGTCTGAAGAGCTCTCTGAAGTTTTATGGGCATATAGGGTTTCTCCCAGGTCTGGCACCGGAGAAATGCCATTTGCATTAGCTTTCGGGACAAAAGTCATTATTCCAATTGAGCTAAAGACCAAGACCATATGGACGACTAACTTTGATGAAGAGGCGAACAACTCTGCTATGGCTGCTGAACTAGATATGCTCGAAGAAAAAAGAATGAATGTTGAGCTAAAATATGCTACATATAAGCAGCGAGCAGATAATTCCCATGTCAAACTCAGGGAATTCAAAGTTGGTGATTTAGTTCTACGAAAGTTGCTCGCCCCACCTCCAGGTGTATTTGGCCCGACTTGGGAGGGCCCATACAGGGTAACAGACAAGTTACCTAATGGTGTCTATGACATTTAAGACGTGGAGGGCAACTCGGCCCAATACTCCTTGAATGCGGCTCATCTAAAGAAGTATTATCGGTAAGGCGAACAAGTTCCTTACAAGGGCGAGCAAGTCTTAACATGTGTAAGTAAGCCAAAAACTTGCCTAATTTTTTTAATTTTTTGCTAAATATTTTGGAGGTTGTTCGGCAAAGTGTATATGTCCAACAATATTTGTCATACTCTTAGGTACAAAGGTTAATGTAAAGTTGTTCTGCATAATTTATAATTGTCGAGCAACTGTTTTTCACTTGTAATTATTCTGAAGATGTTTAGAGTTGTTTTTCAAAGCATATATGTTAGGGATGAACAATCTTTTTACACTTATAAATTTTTTGGTGAATGTAATGATAGTTGTTCGTTCAGAGAGGAAACCTAAGCTCAAGGTAGAAGTCCAATTTTAAGGATCTAAGCCATTGAAAGGTTTTTTTTTTAAGTGAGCAAAGCCAAAGGCTAAACCCTTATTCTACTTTAAAGGCAAAGTTCAAATCGAACAAATCCCAATTACATGTGTTAATATTGCAGAGCATTGAAATATATGTAAATCAATTAACATATGAAGAAATGACGAGCATGAAAGATAAGTTCATTAATATAAAGGTTTTAAGCCCAGAAAAGAGTACAAAGAAACTCCATAGAGAAGCGAACAACTATTACAGAAAACAAAAAGAAGCAAAAAATCCTAAGGCCTATTCCTGCCTTTGCTCGGTAGGAGTCGGGTCTTGAGCTTGTTTGGCTTGATTATCCACCAACATGCTGATGACCAAGTCCTCAGCCTCGGCCTGCACGTCATTCTTCTCTTGGGTCTGCTCGCCATTATCCTCTTCTTCGGTGACCGGGGGGCGAATAAGGGTGATACTGGAATCAAGGAAATCCAGTTTAACCCTATATTCGGCCATGTCCCCGAGTTGAAGGGCGGTTTTGGGTTGGGGGGATAGGCTTCAAGAAACTCAACCAAGTCCTTGTCGAGCGCCTCTTGTACCTGGGAAACATTATAAGTGCTAACTGACCGGATGCAGTCAGCATAGGCACAGATATAGCCCAAGTTCGAACAGGGCCCCAGGTAGGAGTTCAGTTGGGCATCAAATTCAGCCTGGGAGAGCATCCAACTGACCCCTCGCGAAGGCGAGCAACCTCCACCTCCAGTTTGGCCGCTCTCTGCTCGACCTCTTCCCTTATCTTTTTCTCTTCCTCAAGTGCAGCTTGGGAAGTGGCAAGCTTGGCCTCTTTTGCTTTTTGCTCGGTGGACAGCTCCTGGTTAGCCTCAAACTGTTTCTTTTCGGTATCATTAGCAAGCTTCAGCTGAGTATTAAGGCGGGCAATCTTAGTGTTGAACTTGTTTACAACGCCCTCTTTCTCCTCAATTAGCTGTCGAACAGTAGCAGTGTGGCGGCAGGTAGCCTCTTCAATCTCCGCCAGTTGAGATAGTCCCTTGTGAGTGGAGACAAGAGATTTGGCAGCCTGAATCATGGATAGATGAAAGTTGTCCGCCACCCCTTGGGCCTGGACGATGGTATTCAGGGGCTTCGTCCAGGTGCGAGCAACTGTTTCCGTTGCTCGACGAACATATTCTCCAAGGATGTCCCAGAGGTAAAAAGGTGATTTGGAGCATGCGAACTGATGCACCATCCCAGCTCGCCCGGGATGGTCGGCAGCTCGATATCTGCGAACAAAAAGGAAAAAGAAGTTAGAAAATATTCTGAAGAAAATACACAAGATAGAATCTCAAGGATAATACTTACTCGACAAATTTTAGGCCATCCCAGCCCAAGTAGGTGAGGTCTTCAAGACCCCTTGGTCGGACCTCATAGGTCTTGGCCCCTTTTCCTCCATGTTCGGCCACCTCTAAGGATGGGTGGCAAGCAAGTTCCTCGCTAGAACGACGAGCGGCGGTGCTTCCCACTTTCTCTTTACCCTTTTCAGCAGGGTGATTGGTGGGGACGCTACGGTGCCATCTGCTCGTTTGAGCCTCTTCGACCTATGAGGGGGTGAAGAGCATTGCGCCGACGGTAAATAAGGTGTTGCAGGGGCCGGAGAAGCGTGTGCACCGGCGGTCCTTGTCACCAAGGAGACTATCTTTGAGGGAGGATCCCCTTTAACTTTTCTACCCTTGGTCGGCGGCATCTCGTACACTCGTTGCTCGAGGAGGATGAAACTTGGGGGTATAGGGACAATAACCTTCTCCTCTACAAAAACGAACAACTTGTTAAGAGCGAACAAGTATATAAAAAAAGAATAAGAACAGATGAACAAGTCTTACCTGGGGGCACCTCGGCCTGGGCTTCTAGATGATGAGGATAGGTGAAGAGGCGAGCAGCTTTTTTACACTTGTCCTTGTTCAGGTGATCGATCGTCCTATCAGTTCGATTATGAAGGGCGACCAAGCATGAAGTGAAGAGGAACTCTGATCCAATTTCCTCCCCCCCATTATTCCACTTGAGCAAATAGGGACCTGCATAAAGATACAAATGAGTTAAATTAGTCCTACTCATCTTAAGTTTAAGAAAAAGTGGGCTCACGATGAGTTTCCCATAAGCTTCGGGGGATTGAATCTGGGAACCACCACCGTGTGCATCACTCGCAGCTTGCCATTCACCCCCAATGAAAAAGAAGTGTTGCTTCCAGTCCTGAATCTTATTTGGCACCCCCTCCACTACTTTGAGGCCTGGACGTGCCTTTTTCTGTGGCCGAATATTTTGTGATCGTCATCATGTAGTTGACTTCATTGGGGGTAATGCGATCAACATATCCTTCCGAGGTGAACATGCCCATGATACCGAGCAGGTTCATCCAGCCTATTGGAGTGATCTGTGTGATAGTCAAATTGGTCACCTCGAGGAAGCGAACAACAATGGGAGGAAGTAACAACTTTAATCAGGCGATTAATGTATCAATGTTGAACGTTGTGCATCCAGGAGGAGGGTGACCAGCTCGTTCTTTTTTTCTTGGGAGCCCATATGAAAATGTCATAAGGGATCTGGTACGTATCCTGGATTAAATCGAGCTCGTCTTCATGAACAATGCTCTTAATTCTGCTCGCTTGGAATCCGTCCTTGGCAATTTAAATGCTCGTCTTTCTAGATGGGGGAAAGAATTGGCGAACTGCTCTACATAAGCTCACCACTCAAAGGGGCGAGCAACTCCAGTGGGAATGTCGTTCTCCATCAATTTAGGGCTGGGAAACCCTATCCCTTCAAAAAAATTCCAAGTTAGTTCGTCGTGTTCGGGATCCGACTCCTCCTCAGATTCAGAGCTGGATGACTCTTCCTCGCTCAGCTCACGATGAGTGACCTCCTCGCCAGATGGGTGAGCTCCTATATCTTCCACGGATCTAACCACGAAGTTGGCATTCGGATCTGTTTCGGATGAAATTTCAAAGGGAGGTTGGCCTTCGAATTGAGTAATTTCAAGGGGGCATTTTTCGGGGTTTTGTGGAGGGTTTTCGTTGCTAGACTAGGAGGACATGGAGTTTTGTTATGAAAAGAGGAGATATAGTGATATTTGGGAGTCTAAAAATTAGAAACACGGCTAGTGACGGCGGCGACTGACGATGATGGTGGTGATGATTCGCGATTTTGAGAAAAATAGAAAGAGAGATGAAGAATGCAAGTATGAATAAAATTAAATACCTTAGAAGATTGAACGATGGTTGAAAGGTGAAGAGGCGCCAAAAAATTGAAGGAGACGCCGGAGAAGCCAAAGGATCGCCGAAAAAAGGTGATGATTGCTGGAATTTTCGAAAGTCTGAAATTGGAAGTGGGAAAATTTTGATTAACTTCCCATATATATACCCTTTGGAAAAAATGGGATTGAACCCCTAATTTTGGAATAAATCTGGGGTCCAAGTGCGAGAAAATGGGGTTAATTCCAAGCAAAATTAAAATATGAGGGATTTATTTGCAAATGCGGGGGCGCGTGACCTCGAAAGGATGCGCGCGTGGGCGGCGCTTCACCATGCCACCCACGTCAACTCTCGGTTGAATCCCCAGCCTTGAAATACGAAAGGTCGCAGTCAAGTAGCTCGCCCATGATGAGTTGTTTGTCCCACCACTCAACTAAAGTATAGTCTGACTCTATTTGCTCGGCCTATAGTAGTTCATCCAAATCAATATGAAGTCAGTCTAGGGGGTAATTGTTGATAGGAAAACATCATTGTGATTAAGGCGAATAGGTTTTGCGACCTAAGTAAGGATTATATCAGATAATCAATATATGTATGACGCAATGGTGGTGACAAATCAAGTGGAAGAGTGTAAATCATGTCCACCTACATACCTGGCGAACAGCTTCTATGCGAACAGCTCCCACGGAAGGTGATTCACATTACACAATCCAAGGTGGAATAATGGGAGAGCAACTCTACACACTTACTCCTGGAAGGCGAACTACTTATAATGACAAATACACGATGGAGATCAGCCAACTAAACAATGATGAACAACAATATGGACGGGATAAGACACAAGTGAAGACTTTGTAACTAAGTTTTAGTTTAGATAAGGTCAAACTAGTCAAATAGACACATGTCAAGCATGCAAGCATGGAAGTCCATAGGTCTTGTCCACCACCTACTTGGTGGTCTGTAAAAATAAGCTACTCTCCATTAGTGAAAAATAAGTTCAAATACACAAAATTCTCCTTACACACTCATACACAACAAAACACAAACAAATACGTAATTAATACACGTATTTACAATTTTCTAACCAGATCTATCGTATTTACTATTTACGATAGTAATCAATCACACAAAATTGTTTGGTGATATTAATGTCGGTTAAAAACAGTCACTAATTCACGGGATTAGAACCGATTACCAACACCAACCAGTTCCCTCTTCCTTAGAGGAAGAGAGTGAAAAAGGAAATGACCAAGTGTATGGCTAGCACCATCAAGGGTGTGATAAAAGAGGAACCTCTTAACCAAATTCGCTCCAAAGTACAAATTCCTTATGACATATTTATGTATGCTCCGCACAAGAAAGAAAGAGCTGACCACTGCCAGGTTGTACGACGATCAACTTGGATGTGTTTGATGCTGGAGTGACCCTGCCCCTTCACCCTGTCATCGCCAAATTTTTGGAGGTGACCAACTTGGCGATCACCCAAATCATTCCAAACGGATGGAGCAACCTATTGGCGCAAATAACCTTCTTTGCTCTAGAAGGCTACGACATTCGATTGACTGCCGAAGAAATCAACTACGCCATGATCATCTCCACGCGTAATGATGATGTCGAAGAGTGGTATTACCTGAAGGCACGTATTGGGCTGAAGGTCATCGAAGATGTCCCCAACAAGGTCCGAGATTGGAAATATCATTTTTTATACATTGGTGGTGATTGGTGCGGTTCGAGGAATGAGTTCGGCGGCGATGAGCACATCAATACCCCCAAGTGCTATGAGAATCTTCTGTGTAAACTTGTTTTACTTCCTCAAGAGTGAGAGTAAAGTTTCTAACTTCTTTTGTACTTATATTCAGGTCCAAATCTTCTCAGGTGGCATGGGAAACAGGAGGAAATCGGGTTCGACTTCCTCTTTTATTTAAGCTTGGTCGCGATCCGCCCCAAAGATCAAAGCCGATTTTACTATCTCCAACATGATTGATCACCAACCCTCATCATCTCAAGGCACAAGCAAATATTTCAGAGGGTACGTTCACTCAAATTCTTCCCTTAGGAACTTTCCTTTTTTTAATGTACTTCAACTATTGTACGCAGAAAAATGAGTCATCATCGCAGCGCCTCACACGTCTGTACGCACATCTTTCTTCATTCTAGAGAAGAACATTTCAGCGATGGTGCTAAAAAAGGCAAGCATCGACGTGACCCTCCATCAGCTTCTCCTTGCGAAGAACAACAAAGATCCAAAGCATGTGGCTCGCGACCCTGTCGCAGGTTAATCTCAACAGGTGGTTTTCAAACCTTCCAACAAAACTGA
Organism: Ballota nigra; assembly: GCA_947034835.1. Classification (NCBI taxonomy): domain Eukaryota; kingdom Viridiplantae; phylum Streptophyta; class Magnoliopsida; order Lamiales; family Lamiaceae; genus Ballota; species Ballota nigra. The sequence continues at coordinate 7,244,315 of OX344728.1, forward strand.
CACCACCTCCCCCATCTCCTCGCACTGGATCCTGGACGAGCGACCTGATTATTTCTCTTTGTGGCTAGGGTTTGGGCCTGACATTGTCTGCGTGCTCCAGATGCAGTCCTTGATGGAGTGTTGGAGTGTTTTTTACTTATAGGATCGGGCCAATTTTAAAGATTTTCTAGCAAAATTAAGTGTTGAGTTATGTGTTCAAATACAAATTCCAAGAATATGTAACAGTAGATACTCCAGCATGCAAAATCCACACTCGCTACCAGAGACTACCCTGAAAAAAATAATTTAATTTGCAACCTTTGATTTTCTAAGATCAATTTCTATCCTCTATCACAACCGATTGTTCTCCAGATTCAACCTTCCACTAGTTTGCTAGCCTTGGATGTGCAGTTTTTGGTAAGAGAAAACCTAAATACACATGCATACATTCAAAATCCTAAATTTAATTAGGCAAGTCTTATCGTGATGACCACAATTTTACTAGAAATGATGGAGATTTTTGCTAATAGTCTTCATGCAATTCTTGGAAATTTCTTGAATCGGGGGTTCAACCCTTCTCTCTAGCGCCAATTGTTGATGATCATAAATCACGTGTGATGATTATGTGGCTAATTCTATGAAGATCATCAAACAAACATGAAGAAGTAGCTTAAGAATTTACCTTGAGAGAGAATTTATATATATATATAATTAATTTATTTTTAAAGTTGAATTTAGAACCTTTTATTGATATTTTTGGTCCTATTTATAAAGTTACAAGCAAAGAGAAGGTTGTATCATCTTAATGTTCTTAATCTAGGCTTATGACAAGTGTTAGATACTTGTCATGTCATTTACAAAGTGGATTATGACATAAGATACATATGTGACTGTACTGTAGTTGTTGATCGGCTTCTTATTCTTATGGGACTTCTTCAACCTTTTGCTCTCTCCATTTTAGCGTGTTCTTGGACCTCTGATCGATTTTATTTTTTATTGGGTGATCAACCATTACGAGCGATGAGTTTCACTTTCTTGCGTATGGGTGATCACCGATCGCCGTATTATGGAGTCAAGCTCATAGTTATACGTGCGATTAAGGATTGTAATGCTAATGGGCTGATCGGCTAGCAACGTGTATGATTATCACATTCACAATGAACATAAAAGCTTGTGCCCACCGGATCAATTCCGTCATGTAATAACCTCTATTTTTTTATACAAAATTTTAATAATTGAAATAACTTCATATTTAATTAATTAAATAATTATATTTTTTCAACAAATTCAATTAATATTGTAATTTAAGGGGGTGTATTGGATTAGGATTTTAAAAGGATTTTTTTAGCTGAAAAAAGTCATGCAGATTTTAAAAGACTTTGCAGGATTTTTTATGACTTTTAAGATTTTACATGATTCTATAAGACTTTTTAAATCAGGATTTTAATGGATTCTGTAAGACTTTGTGGACTTTGCAAAATTTTATGGATTGGTGACATTCAAAGAGTTCAAGATTTTTTTCTATACATTCAAATTAAAAAATAGTCAAAGACAAAAAAAAATCTTCATAATATTATGTCCTCCTAAATAGCATCCGTCCACATATCCATAGCTATACTAGTCTTCCAAGCATTAGCGTCTTGTCGCTCTTGCTCTTGGGTTTGAATAATAGGCTCAAAGTTATGGTCTTTATTAATCGTTAATGTTGAAGATGAGGGTTCGTCCACTGGTTCAACTGGAAATTCATCAGAACGACATTCTTTGCGAAGAAAGTTATGTAGAGTTGCACATGCTAATACAAGTTCTACTTGTGTCTTAAATAAAAATGGAGGTGATGATTTAAAATTTGTGAACCTTGATTTAAAAATACCAAATATTCTCTCGATCACATTCCTTAAAGACGCATGACAAAGATTGAACAATTATTTCTCATTTTCAGGGTCATTACCCTGACCTGCAAAATCTTGTAGATGATATCTTATACCTCGAAATGGAGCTAAAAACTGACGTCGATTAGAAAATCTACAATCAATCAAAAAATATTTACCTAATTACATATGTAATATATAATATTAGTATTATAATAATACTAATAATATTAATATAAAAAATAAGTATTTACCTTGTGGCACTTTAAGTCCATTCCTTCTTGTTATAACATCATTTAGTATCTTAGAATCATGAGCTGAACCCTCCCACCCACTAAGAACGTACATGAACTCCAAATTAAAATTACAAGCGGCTAATACATTTTGTGATATCTTTCAATGACGGTCACAATAACTGCTTACTTCTCGTCCCCTTACCATTGCTGGAATATGTGTCCCGTCAATAGCTCCAATGCAATCCTAATACAACTATTTTCGCTTGAAAAATATAAATATAGTAGTGTCATTTTATTTATAATTTTTATTGTTAGATAATTATTATATACCTTGAAGAAAGGGAAGAACCTTGTGATTTCTCTGATTTTAGCAGGTACGCTTGAACCTGGTTTTTTAGAAGTTTCACATGGTTCAAGTCTCTTATCCATACACCAGCTGTATCGGTCCTAGGGCTGGGTCGGTACGGTATACAGTACCAAAAAATTGCATACTGTATACCGTACCGAAAAGTTCGGTATGGTAAAATTTCATACCGATCCTGTACCGTGTACCGAAGTTTTCGGTATATCGAAAATCGGTATACCGAAATTTCGGTATGCCTTAAAATTTATATCTTGCCGTACCGAATAATCGGTATACCGTTTCATATCGAAAATACCGACATATACCAATATTTTTGGCATACCGAAATTAGAAAATGTAAAGGTATACCATTCCATACCGACATATAACGATAATACTCGGGTATATACCGAAATACCGGAAATTTAGAATATTCATAATGTTACCATACCGAAACCTCTGATATATCGAAATTTCGGTATTTTTGGTATTTTTTTCGGTACAATATGCATGGTATTTCGGTATTTCGATATTTTTTCCCACCCCTAATCGGTCCTAGTAATTTTTCCACTGAACTCAAAAGTTCCAAAATACCTTGAAATTAATTGAAAAATATACAATCAAAGTATCGAGACTATAATAGCATAAATTGTACAATTACGAGTAAAATAAAGAATTATTGTTATAAAACAATCAATCAAAGCACACAAAATAACACAAATAATTACGACATATCAATTAAATTTACATACTCATTAACCTAGGTGGTCAATCCAAATTAATTAATCACACAATTTAAACATTGAAAACAGATTATATAAACAAACAAATATCCACGGAGAAACAACAATTATTAAACCAAACATAAAAAATGGATAAATTCAGTTGGTGATTTTACCTCAGAGGAATCAGCAAGGATGAAGATGACGATGGATTTGGGAATCAGAGGTCGATCAAAAAAGGGATTTCAATATGTGTTGTAGTATGGTGGGAGTGGGATTATGATGTCGTGGATAATATAATATATATTCAAAAGTGAAAAGACAAAAGTGAAGACATTACCGAAGAAAACACTTCAAAGAGTCACTTCAAAAGTCCTTTAAAATCCTATGGATTTTGATGGGATTGTTGGTATGTATAAAAACAACTACAAAGTCTTTCAAAATCCATCTAACACAACAATCCTTTAAAATCATTATGTTTTTTAATACCAATGGATTTGTTTTAAATAATAAAAAGTCTCGAATGAATACCAATGGATTTTAATGGACTCTTTAAAAAATTTTGAAAATCCAAATTGAATAACAATGAATTGTTTCTAAATTATATAAAATACTGATTGAATAACAACGAATTTTTTTTATTATAAAAATCTTTTAAAATCCTATGAAATCCTAATCCAATACATCCCCTACAATTGAAAATTCAGAGAACATTTCAAATCGTGTGCTAGTATATACTTTGGAAAAACCATTCCAATACAGAGATTCTGCAACCACTGGAATTTCGAAATTCCACCCGCCACTTTCATATTCATCAAGGTAACCCCATTCATCAGTGATGGTAACAACACAATAAATATTAATACAGAGCATTGTAGCGATTCATTGTTCGATGAATGTTATTTATGTATCCTGCTTCCTCGGCGCCCATTTATATCTTTTGATTTTCAAATCGAAGTAAAACCCATCCGCGATTAGGGTTTGGGCTGAAAGTTGAAAGCAATGAATTTGGGCGATCTCCACAAAATATGGGAAATCAAAACGCTCAAGAGAAAGCCGAAAGAGGAAGAAGCGCGGAAGATTCTAGATAAAGTTGCAAAACAGGTTCAGCCCATCATGCGTAAATATAAATGGAGGGTCAAAGTACTTTCTGAATTCTGGTATACCATTTTATTGATTCTGATTTTTATTTAGTGTTCTGATTAAGGTTTACATTTTGAGAATGTGATTGAAGCATTTAGTTATTATGGTTTTCTAATTAATAAGGTCAAGAAATTGCAATTGTTTGGGTATTGTAAGTTACCTACCTATTTTGATATACATTCATGGATACCTATTTTGAGCTGCTATTTGGATCACTGTGATAGGCTTGCCTTTTGAAATAGTTGTACTTTATGATTTTTCTGTTGTTTGAAATATGGAGCAATTAGGATGAGTTAGGAGTTGTTTGTGAATTCAGTATCTTGAATCGTGCGGATTTAGTTATGAAAACTGAATTTTGCAGTCCGAAAAACCGTTCTCTTCTGGGCTTGAATGTAGGGGCTGGCATACACGTAAAATTGAGGCTTAGGAGGCCAGATAGAGATGAAGATTTTCTTCCTTTCCATGAAGTTCTGGATACAATGCTGCATGAACTATGTCACAACAAGATAAGCCCTCACAATGCCAGTTTCTACAAGCTTTGGGATGAACTTCGAAAGGTAAAATATTTTAGTGTATGGTTGCATATAAGATGCTACATCAGTCAAAAAATGTACTCCCTCCGTCCAACAAATTTATACCCCATTACTGTTGGGCACATAATTTAATGAAAATTAATATTCTATTGAAAAAGTAAATAAAGTAAGGGTATTGTAGGGGGTATTGTGGGACCCACTTATTTGTTTGTGAGTGGTGTTTATTTCCAAAAGGGAAGGAGTAAAAATTTGGTGGACAACCAAAAGAGGAAAGTGAGTATAAATTTGATGGACGGAGGGAGTATCTTTCAATGTTGAGGAGGAGGGTATTCGCTTTCTTAAATGGTGGAATGCAACTCATTTGACTTGAATCTGTGCACATCTAATAGAAATTCTAAACTGCATTTACGCCATTCAAATAGCGAATAAGATGATAGGATTTGCTTCCATGCCTTGCACTGGAACTTTTTCGTAACTTGAAACATAGCTGGGATAATAAAGAAATTGTTATTGCTTGTTTTAGATTTCATGACATTCGAGCGTGAGCTTAAAGCTGCGTTCTTTCTTGAAATAATATCTTCATAAACCTTAATGTTGTTGACTTGTGAAATGGCTCCCCAACAGAAACACAGAGAAACTAAATTTGCTGTACTCCTAATAAATCAGTGTTACGAACCATCTGTCAATGGTAAGACAGTTCCTCAAAAGATAATAATATTTTCAACTTCAAGTTTGCCCGTTTAATGTATATTAATTAGTTTGTTTGTCCTGTTACATTAAATTGGCAACCTGTGGCGGATATGTGATTTTCCTCAATAATCTGCTCAAATTATTATCTCCCCGTATATGCTTCTTGTTTTGGTTTTTATATTTCCCAACAAGAATCTAAAAGTTTTGACATGCAGCATGCTTAATTTTTTTTTTTTTAAAGGGATAAAATTTCTCGATGTGAAATGATAATGAGAATGAATGTGGAGTACTGTAGTGGCTAATGAAAATAAAAGATGATCGATTTACGTTCATCATACTTGTTAAGGGTAATGTGACTCAAAATAAGTTAATCATTACTCCAGTTTGATTAACTACCTCCCCTCCCATAATCATTTCTCCTCAATCGTTCCACTATTCATCAACCAACAATCATTTTTTGTTTCCTTTATTCCAAAATTAGAGCTAAATCTAACCATTTCGACAACCCTTCCTCCAGCATATCCCTGCCATTATAGGAGCATAGAGAGAAAAAAATTCTTATTACAATTTCCATTGAATAATTTGAATCAGGCGCCCCTTACTGTGGTCTCTTAATGTATATAATACAATATTAAATATCTTCAGGAGTGTGAAGCCCTCATAAACAAAGGGATAAGCGGATCCGAACAAGGATTTGATCTTCCTGGAAGGCGTTTGGGTGGAATCTCCTCGAAACCTCATTCATCTCTCCGCCAGGTTGCATTAGCTGCTGCAGAAAACAGGGCACGTCTTCATTCCTTGCTGCCTTCAGGATCCAATAAAGTTGGTGGTGATAGTTCGATTATGGCTGCTCTTACTCCTGGACAAGCTGCTGCTATGGCAGCTGAAAGAAGATTTCGGGATAACATTTGGTGTGGGTCGGAATTTTGTGATCTAACTGGAGAAGAAGATGAACACACTGATGAACGCGTTATACCAGTGAAATCTAGGAAAAGAAGCAGAGGATCTGACGATGTTTCTTTATCCCATTCTGCCAATAGTGAACAAGAATCCACATTTATTGACTTGACTGAAACTATTTCAAAGGATGGGTCATCTTGCTGTTTGGATGAAACAATTCCTTCTAAGAATTGTCGTAAAGATTATGGAGAAGCTTCAACGTCCTCATCCAGATCTAGCAATGAACCAATGCATATCAATGTTTGTGGTACATGGCAGTGTACTGCTTGCACTTTGTTAAATCCAGTGAGTTTTGCATTTCCTTTTAATATTTATTTTTTTACAATTAAGTCCAAGCTGTCTACTTTCTGCAACGGTCTTCATGAATGCGCTGGTGACTGTGCTTAATATGCAGCTTGTTCATTCAGATTCTGCTTTATAATTCATGCTATGTGTGTTTGCAATCTTGATCTAAATACTTTTGTTTTACTTCAGTAAATGGCAGACTCACCGCATCACACCATTCTTGTCACTTGATTGTCATATATATTATCTTGATGATACCTGGTTGTCCATAGATGAAACCTTAAAAATATTAAATCTTGCAATATGCATCCATCGAACCCTAAGGTGATGTTTTGAGTTTTAAGTTGTTTTTAAAAATCAGGTTTTCGAAATTTAGTGATTTTGAGATTCTAATAAATATTCTCTCAGTCCATCAAAACTGTGCCTAGATGCTTGGACACATGTTTTAAGAAAAAATGGATAAAATAGATAAAGTGAGGGTATTTGGTCCATTTTGAATAAAGTAATTGTTTTTTAGTGAGGATGAGTGTCAATATAAGTAATTAAGCAGTGGTTAGAGGGTGAAGCTATATGAAGATAAAAGTAATTGTTGACTTTTGAGGTGTAGGAACACTTTTGGTGGGCGTCCAAATGAGGAAAGTAAATTCAGTTTTGGTGGACGGAGGGAGTAGTGAATTGTGTGTTTGTTTTAGGATTTTGAGTAGGGTGAGGTTTAACATTATCTCAAATCAATGTGTAAGTGTGAACGATGTTGTGTTATTATATTATTGTTGAGTGTGATTGTAATAATTGATTGATATAAATAATGATTTAAATATATTAAAGTGTAAAGAGAGAGAATTGATTGTATTGAAACATTTGTTAGTATGTTTATAGGTGTGATGTAGTTGTTTTTACAAACTGGATTTCAAAACCCCTAAGTATAACCGGATTTAGATTTGTAAATCTCAAACCTGATTTTTTAAACCAAGAGAAACACCACCTAACTTTGTGGGCATTCTCTTTGATCCATGGCAAAATCTTGTGAAAAATTAGCTTCAGCATGCAATCACTTTGTATACACAATTTTGTGGTTGAAAGTGATACCCCTAAAAATCCTTTCTTTCTACTAGTTTCCCCAAGCTTAGTATCCAGGAAGTGTTGCATATATAGTGTTTTTGTGTTTTTTCATTCTATTAAAACTCATGAACCTTTTTTCCTTATTCTTGCAGCCATTGGCTCCAGTATGCGGGCTTTGTGAAACCCAAAAGCCTAAAGATGTTAACCTGAAAACAGTAATCTGGTCGTGTAGATTTTGTACAGCAGAAAACGATGTGAAGGTGGATAAATGTGAAGTATGTGAATCTTGGAGATATTCTTATGGTCCACCTATTGCTACTTCAGCACCCAATCTTGGAACTTAAGGTGATTGCTAATCTTTTTACAGTCATCCGCTTGCTACTAGTGTGTGTGTGTGTTTTCACCATTTTTATATAAGGGTTAACTGCCCAAAAAATCACGACCTTTTTTTCGTTTTTCAATTACAAAGCTGTATATTTTTAGAATTTGTAATTCGATACACATTTTTTTTAAAATTTGCAATTATATCAATGACTATTTCCCGGTAATTTATGCTAACGTGGCAGCCGGATTTTTTTTTTTTAAAGAAAATGCTACTCCCTCTAATTCATTTTAGATTACCCCAAACTACGAAAAAACATTTTTTTTTTCTAAAACTAATTGCTTCCAAACGTCATTTATTTATATCTCATTGCATTATACTCCCTCCGATTCAAAATAAGTGTTGTTTTAGAGATTACAGTTTGTTTCAAAATAAGTGTCGTTTTAACTATTTTTTCACGTTTTTTACCGATCTACCCCGAATTCAAATTCAAATTCAAAATATAAGTGATATTTTAGGAATTATATTAAAATATAACAGATCTGTTAGAGATTATCAAAATATAATAGATCTTTTAGAGATTTAGGTGGGGTATATATGTCAAAATTTATAATTCTTAATTTGATACGAAATCTTTAGAATGATACTTATTTTGAATCGGAGGGAGTATTTTTCAATATACTCTTTACCAATGAACTAAACTTTCTTCAATAAAAAAGACGGACTAATAAACCTTCAATTTTACACCTTTTAACGCTAATACACAATATTTTTGTTAAAGTTTACACTATTTGACAAGAGTAATCTAAAATGAATCGAAGGAAGTATTATATTCACTCTTTTTTGTTATTGTTTCATTTGTTATTGTTTCAGTTTAATAGCAATCTTTAATTTTTTTCTTCAACTTCTTACATAACAACATCAGCCAAAATTTGCCCAATAATAGTCGATGTGATAGAATTGCAACATTTTTTTTCTATTATTACTCAAACTTGGATTATAATCGTGGAGGTTGTCGTTCAGTTTTGTCTGGAAATATTCCCTAACAAATTGTTGAGAATGAAATGGACGGGACTGATATTCCGTATTATGTATCAGATACAGAGGTGTAGAGTGAAGCAGTTGGATGATAATGCAATGTCATGGCCCATAGTTTTGCATTTGCCTTTTGTGGTGAGAATTATTAACTTGATTCAAAGAACACATTGCAATGGTAAATTAGGGGGAATTTTGTGTGAGACAGAGATTCACTGTGTATATTTTCTTTTAAAACATGATTGAATTGGGGCTCTAAAAATTCATGTGTCATAAAATATACTAAAATGAGACCTGTGTCATGTATGAGATTGTCTCCTGCAAATTTTGTCGGTAATTATATGAAAATCGTGTTCGTATTTGTCTTGAAACACAACCTTTTCCCACGACTTTTTACTGAAAATAAACCTATATTTTTATAAACAAAAATATTATTTTATGACACACCCCAATGCACTTTGCTCCTTGGAGTATAAGTAGGGGTGTGCAAAATACGGCCTGAACCGGAAAAGAATAACCAAACAAAATCGAAATATAAATTTTGGTTCGATTTTTTGTTTTGAAATTTGATTTTTTATTTTATTTTGGTTCGATTTACATTTTTTACAAATTAAAAACCATATAAATCAAACCGAACCGAACCAAAATATTTTAATAATAATAATAATATATATATATATATATATGAATATTCACTAAATTAACTACTTATATTCTAATATAGTATAATTATATTAATATTGAGGGCATGAAGACTTGCGTTAATTTGTGTTTTGCGTAAAAAAATTAAGGAATGGTATTTGTGTTGGTTATTATTTTTAGATTATTGCTTAACTTTTGAAAACTATTGTGTTGATAATTTTATTGGATTATGTAGTAGGGTTATTGATGTATTTTTGCTTAAATTTGTATTTAGATGTTGGCATGTTGCAAGTAATTGGAAACAAGTATGTTGATGCTAAAAAAATTAGGCTCAATTTAAAAAAAAAAATAGTCTAAATTTTTTTGGTTTGTTCGGTTTGGGACCGAAACCGAAGCAAAATATTTTGGTTTGCGATGGAACAATTTTTCAAAATATGGTTCGATTTTTGGTCTATAATTTTTTATTTATTTGGTGTTTGATTTGACTAATACGATTCAGTTCGTTGACAAAACCGACTGTTTGCACACTCTTAAGTATGACAGTGTCTCATGTACAAAATGTGGTATATTTACATGTATTTGTGATTTTCTTTTAAAGTATAAAAAAATTAATAAAAATATTGTGTTACGCATCGTATAAATTTTTGTGTTTACATTCCAACATTAGTTTGCAAATCTTGGGTGCTTTTTTTTAATAATACTAGATTTTTACCCGTGTTAGTTTTGTTTTTTGTAATTTATCAAAATACAATTAAAATAGAATTTTAGATAATTAAGAATTCACTGCTTCAACTAAAATTTTGAGGCTTATTGTACTGCACATGCATGTCCTCAAGAACAATGTATCTTCTTTAATTTTTGGCTTAATTGTGAATAAAATCACCACTTTTTCCAAATTTGCAATTTAATCTAAACTTTTCAATTTTGGTAAATTAAACTTCAATTTCACGAATTTTTGCAAATTTAGTTGGCGGCAATTTTTCATATGACCGAGAATGACATGACATGCAGTATGGATTATTTTTCCAAATCATCATCTATGTGGCTGAAATTATGTTGTTCTACACACTGATTCTTAAAGCATTTTACAACGTATTTCAAAATGTACGTCGTCCTCTTTCCTTCCCAAACTGTAACTCCCCAATCTGTAAACCCTAAGTAAAAATTGAATTCCTTCCATCAGTGGCACATCATAAAATTGATGGCTCTAGTAAATCACTTGAAAAAAGCAGCAATCCAAATTGAAATCCAAAAAGCAGACACCCGAATTGAAAAAAATTAATTATTTTCCGTCTAAAATCGTTGGCTCAAGTGAATCGTCCATGTCCAGCGGTTTTGATTATTTCACTCGGTTCATCATCTTCATCACTAGTTGCAACTTCGTAGTCGCATCCGTGATTCTTATGCTCATTAGAATATTGAAACTGTTGCGGATGCCGAAAGAGCATTTGTTGATCGGAGACCCATTTTACATTCTTCGAAAGATATAAGTGGTTCTGATGTGAAATTAGTGAAGTAGAATCAATTATGTTTTGGATGCCCACGTGAGAAAATGGAACTTGTGTTGTGCTTCCTCCCTCAAGCTCTAAGAAACCAAAGTAGTTTTATTCAGCTTTTTGGGGGAAGAAAGGGGAAATATTATATTCTACCTTTTTTTTTATTAAACATATTTTTCTTATGTTTTTAAAATTTTATTTCATTATAGGAAATAATGTCATTTTAATTTTTAGTTGGACGCCATGTCATTCTCGGTCAGATGAAAAAATGCCCGCAAGCTAAATTTGCCAAAATCCGTAAAGATGAAGCTTTATTTATCAAAATCGAAAAGTTCAGATTAAATTGTAAATTTGGAAAAGGTGGTGATTTTATTTGCAATTAAGTCTTAATTTTTTATTGTAGATCCTACCCTTATGGAAGCTTATTTTTTTTAATTTCAATGGAATATTCAAATGTATATTGTACTACTCTAAATAAATATTAATAGCCTTTATTGACAATAAAGTTAATAATATTATTAACTTAAACCAAGCAATGGCCTAACCACCTACTGTTTTCAAACAAATGCTTATGAAATTTCCCATGAAGCTTGCATAAGATCACAAATCTTAGCTTCAAAATTGAAGTTTCCCATCATAATGGTTCAACAACTAATGATAAATAACTCGTTCTAAGCAAGTCTATTGGAGTTTGTTTCTTTTTTTTGTTTCCGTCTCATTCGGTTTATATTTTATGCATGTGTCTCTTAATCATATTTATATATAGGTCCCTTAATCTTCTATTTCAAGAATGATCAGTTGAATTCTCACTATCTAATTGTACCTCCTGGTCCTCCTCTTAATTCAATCCATTTAAAAAAAATCAAGATAAGTGCATTGATGAAAATAGAAAAATAATATTATAAAATATAATCCTCTCTTTTTTCTCTTCATATAATGACACCCACAATACTGAAAGCAAGTGAGATAGATATATATCTTTGAGTACCAAAAATAAAATATAAATAGATTAGAATGTCGAAAAATGAGATATAAATAGAGTCCAACATATGCAGAATGTTTATAACATTCTGGTTGTTGCATAATGTTCTTTGGTTGCTCATTATTTAGCCACATCATTGTACAAAAGGCTATTGCTTAGAAAATCCAGAGGACACGTTTGAGGGTTCAGGTTTTAGTGCATAAAGATTTCAACATACATCTATGTCCATCTCTGTACTTTAGAGTGAGTCTTAAATTGCATCACACAAACACGTTGATTGCAAATTGGAAATTATGTTATAATAGTACAGGTTGTAAATTGATATTAACCTAAATTATTGTACCTTCATTATACTCATCATTCTTACCATCACAAACTGAATCAACAACCAACATATCCTAAAAAAACCATCCAATGGAGACTTCAACCTGGTGGAACCAAAACCGATCTAAAAAATACATTAATGTTGGATATAAACACTATTTTAGATCCATGGACTTGGAAGCTGGAAAGAAAAAAAGGTATTAGTGATTAGATAAGGAATCAAAACTCCACAGAATATTTCATAAACATTTTATACAATAATGTAGACACTGGGAGAAAAAAAATCATTAATGATTAGATAAAGAATCGAAACTCGACAAAATGTTTCATAAGCATTTTATACAATAATGTATACTACGTTCACAAATTTTCTTTTACAGATTCATTATTAATTTGTAGCCCCATTGGCTTCTTTCATACCCACGATGCCTAACTACACAAATAAAGGAATCACTACATGGAAATTTGTTATTGCAATTGAAGGAAATGCCGACCATTCGAAAATAGAAGAGAAGGACTTTGAAGCAATCATTAAATATAGAGTGCAATAGTTGGGGGGTTTTACCTAATAATAACTTCACAACTTTTGTTAATCATGCGCAAACAAATTATGTATGCCAGGGACGGTGGCAGTGTCGTTCAGTAAAAAGAGAGTTCATACTTCTATAGAGATTTTGTTGTGAATGTGATGGTGGCGGATTTTATTGAAGAATTTTTTTTAACCAATATCCAATTTTTTTTTTAAAGATAAAAAAAAAGTAAGGTCATGGACATTTGGCATAAACTGGAGAGAAACAATCTTAACTTGATAGCGTCAAGTCGAAGTCTGTGAGCTGAGCTTTATTCGATTCTAAACTTTCAGGTTGATTTGTACCAAGAGACCTCTCTGTAGTGTTTTTTTCTAATACGGCTTGCAAGTACTTCTGTTGTGATATATTCTGCTTTCCAATTTCTATTGCACCTATTGTTTTAGTAATATGAATTAAGTGAAAAAAATTCAAAGTTTGTTCTCGTGGCACTTAAGTGCTTCGCTTATGGGGATTTCTCTGTACATAACATTTAAGTAAATTTATAAATAACATCATTTCAGAATGAAGGAAAATTTGTATGAGAACACTTACCTTTGATCATTGTTCATCTTGATGAATTAATGTTTCTACTTGCAATATGTAAATAGTGATGCCCATAGGCATTTTGTGCAAACCATATAAGTATCCCTCCTTAAAATAAGGTTTTCAATTATAAGATGAACGAATAAAATTTAATACTTCCAATGATAATAAACCACAATTATAGGAATGAAATTTCAGTAGGGATGTTAAACGGGCCACAAACTAGCGGGCCAACCCGTTCAGCCCTAAAACGCACAGAGTTAGGTTCGAGCATATAGTTGACCGTTTAAAAACTGGACTTTTTTTGCCCGAACCGCTTAGCCCGGAAGTTTATTTTTTTTAATTAATTCCTTACCTTAACAACCTAGGCAAAGTATTATATGAAAATAGTTCATGATAAGCTTATCATGAAACAATTTTAAAGTATCATTAATCTCATCGGGTGTATCATTAATCTCATCAGATGTATCATTAGTCTGAGTTCAAGAAATTTTCTTGAACTCAGATTAATGATACCCCTGACAGGTTTAATGATACTCCTGATGAGATTAATGATATTCTAAAACTATTTCATGTTAAGCTTATTATGAAGCATTTTCATATAAAACCTACTCAACAACTTAGCTTTGCGTAAAAGACAAAAAGAAAGAATAGCCTTCATTCATTAGTTTCTTTTCAATCATGGTTTACTTCACATCTTCACCCTTCATATCCCACCGCCCAACACTCTCATTCTCTCAACTCATCGTCGGTCGCCGCCCTCATATCGCCACCGGCCACCAACCATACACTCACTAATTTTCGCCGTCGCGGCCCAGACGCTCTCAAAATGCGGCAACCTCTCTCAAATTGTCGCCGCCCAGACGCTCTCAGATTTTTATAAGCATTAAATATTTTTTAATCTATCAAAATATTTCTCTTTAATAAAATTTACCGAGTGTTCAAACTTATGAATATACTATTGAGTAGTTTTAATGTATTATGTGTATGTGTGTGTGTGTGTGTATATATATATATATAGTTAAGAATGAGTAGATCTAAATCTAGTTATCATATTAAATATAAGTAATCTCAACTTGTGTTTGTTTTGCAAATTTCTGTATGAGAACATTGAGAAGGTGTCTATATACATTATGCACGCCAACCACCAGAGCGCCAGCACGCGGTGTACACCATCATATTAAATATTAATTTTTTTTATTTTTTTTCTGGGTCCCGTTAGTGGCCCGTTTAGCCCGCGGACCGCTAGGGTTAGGTTTCGAGTGCTAGTAGAACGATAAAAAATAAACTGATAAGGTCCGAAACTATTTATGCCCGCAACTCTGTAGGGTTGACCCTAATGGGTTAGGGCCAACCCGTTTAACATCCCTAAATTTCAGTATAATAGATGATGTAGCAAGAGCTGAAGTGTTAATGAGCCTTCATCAATATCCCATTTCATAGTCGATCAACTTTCACAACTTATCCTTCCATTAAGATGCAAGATAATGGATAAATGCGAATAAATAATGAAAAACATAGAGAAGTGCATTAGTAAACCAAATATCATCTCTATGTAAATCTTATATATTAATTCCTATGCCTCGACTACTGCCTTTACGGCCCTCCCACCCACCCAGACAATCAAAATAAGGTATATCTACAATGGGACCTTCTATCTGACCGCCAATTCAAGAACCCACTCTGATAATATTCTCGTTCGCATGATCTAATTTTACGAAACTACTTTCTAAATCCAAATTATCAACTCAAAGCAAATCATAAAAGTACTAAGTGGATAGGGTAGATATAGTAAAAAATATTAAGTCAACTAACTTGAAATAAATCCTTTAAATTTACACAATAAAATATTTTAGGGGATGTTTGGTCTAATATTACTTAATGGAATTAGTAATGAGAATGAACATGGAGTAATTGTGGTGATTAATAAGAATAAAAGATGATCAATTTACCTTCATGTTAATTAAAGAAATTAAATCAAACACCCCCTTACGTGTGTGGATTTCAAACTGAAACACAATCAAGAAACGTGCTGAGAGTTTCGGTCTTAATATATATCATTATAAATGCACGTAAGAGTAACATGATATAGACTCTTTTATTTTCTTTTTTTCATCATTCATCCAGCAAGTTGCTAACAACAGACATAATGGACCACATAATTTATTAATCAAGTAAAAACCTTACCTAATAATTGCCTCATAGAAGTTGTAAAAGGGTCGAGTGCAAATGGGGCAATGCATCAACCCATTCTCATTGCAATCACTGCAGCTCACCTTCCCACTCCACATCCATTACAGACTCAATAGTCCTTAAAGTATAAAATAGATCCTATTTATCTACCAATGTAAATAATTTTTTATCAAAATAGAGAGGTAAGTGTGTACCCTATGCGCACATCGATTTTGGAGAAAGCTCACTGACTTGAAGCGAACTACACTAGCTTCTACTAGTAGCTACCCCGCAAGAGTACGGGTTCACTGTAGTATGGGCAAGTATAGGGACCAAGTAGTATCGAACCCAAGGGATGGTGTATATGCGAATAGATCCCTGAAGATCTACGCGTCGTAGTTAATATGAGTGTGTTGTTTTTGGATTTTTGAAAGATTAATTAAAAGACTGAAATAAACTAATTAAACTAAAATACTAAAGCAAACGAATTAACTAAGGGTTGAATTCAAATATGAGATGGTGATGCTTAAGATAGGAATCCCTACGTATACTAACGGAGCAGGTACATAATCAAAATAACCGTGACACACAAGAATTAACCTAAGTCTAAGAATGCAAGGTGAAAGCTCAAGATTCTAAACCCTAATACTTTACCCTAACACTCGACTTCACTAATCCACTAACAAGTTAATGGATTGTGCTCAATTAATGAGACCCTAATTTAACTAAGGTGATGCGGTCGTCCTCCTTCGCTAAACCGGTAAATGAATTAACCTTTCCTAAACCTTCTCGTTAAGACTACTAGTTGTTATTGAGTGATGCGGTCGTCCTCTCTCTAACACTTTCGTACTAAATTCAAAGGTAAAGTTCAGATTAATTATAAGAATTCATTAACTAAGAGAATTAAAACTAACGTCACAAACTACCCTAATTATGTACCCACATCCTACTTCTACGAGTTCATCCTACCCTAAGCATGCAAGGGTTTTAGCCGGACATGGTTGTAACAAACATAAAAGCAAACGAAGAAACAACGAACATAAACATAACGAATTGAACGAAGAAAATAAGAAACATGAACTAGGGTTTAAAAAGAAAATAAATACGAAGAACTGAAATTTGAATTGATAAAAACGAAATTTAAACGTGTTCAAAGTAACGAACTAATGAAAAGAAACTAAGAATTGAAAAGAAACTAAAATTCGTATGAAAAACCTCAACAAAACGTAAATTAAGCTTGCTCGTTCTTCTCCTCTTCAAAAACTAAGTCTAAAATTATTTCTAAAAGTTCGAGGATCCTTCAAAACGTGTTTGGAAGAGGTATATATAGGCACGGGTCGAAACGGGAGTTAATGGGCCGAAAATACGCATCCGGAGGCAAAAATCCATGGGCGCTCGAGCAAAACACTCGAGCGGTCCCGCTCGAGCAGTGTAGCTCGAATGACACAATCGCTCGAGTGGTTCCGCTCGAGCTGGTCGAGCGCTGAAATCTCACTGTATGTTTTGGGCGCTCGAGCGATTCGCTCGAGCGGTGGCGCTCGAGCTGCTCGAGCGGTGGCGCTCGAGCTGCTCGAGCGCAAGAATAGTTCTGTACGTTTAGGCGCTCGAGCAATGCGCTCGAGCGGGGGTGCTCGACCTAGTCACTCGAGTGACTTCTAACTCCTCCCAAGTGATACTTTTCCTCGTCCGCACTAATACCAATCGTATTTCTTCAATATCTTCTCATCCGGGCATCCGTTTGAGTCGATTCAAAGTCCTACGAACTCCGTTTTTCGTTCTCTATTCACCTATGAGCATCAAAGAGACAAATTTATCAATGTATAGAAATAATGCTCAATTGGCTCTAAATACTCTATAAACTCGACCAAAACTAGAGCGTTTCTAGCTACGAATCATGACAATTTCACGCCTAATCAACCCCCCCAAACTTACCATATTGCTTGTCCTCAAGCAATGAAATAATAAGTCAAGTGAAATTGTTAGGAATGAGTCAAAAAAATCAATCATGCAAGCTAATGAACTCAAGCTTCAAAGATCAATCACCCGTATACTCACTCACTTTCTTTTATCGTACTCATGCAACAATAATAAGAAACACCAAGGTCAAGCATGGATGTGCACTCAACGATGTGTTTCACTCCCTCACAAGTGTATATCAATGATCATGGGACTCACTCAAACAATCAATCACACAAATTGGCAGCCATAGGCTTGTAAGTGCTCTCAACTCCGACCATACTCTAGAAATCAATGCCGAATCAAAAAGGACTTTTCTCAAGGTTGTAATGTAGGCTCTTTGGACAGGTGGGATAACAATATGGTAAAGTGACTCAAGTGAATGGAGAATAGAAAATCAGACTTCGGAACTTCGAGATTAGGAACAGACTACTTCAAACATATTCAATCAACACTCTTTCAATTCCACTTCTCTCAACACTTCAATTTTTTTTTTCTTTCTCTTTTCACTTTTTTTTTTCAATCACTTCACTTTTTTTTTCTTTTTCGCACAAACACATGAGCTCAATTTTTCTTTTGCTCATTCTCAATTTTTTTTTCTTTCCCACAACTCATATTCCTCATCACACCTTCTTCTCATATTCACTCAACAAACAACCCTTTTTTTTTTCAACTCAATTCACTCCCTTCATATTCACACTTTCCTATTCTCCACTCAAATTTGGACAAAAAGGCTTAGGAATTGGAATAGTGTTCATATGTGTTAGCAAATAACATAGGCTTTAGGCTCAAAGGGGCTAACAAGGGATTCAATGTCATTGGTAAGGAAAATTTTGGCTAAGTGACTCAATAAAATCAAAGATGGCCTAAGATCACATTCGGCAATATCAAACTAGACACAATCAAGAAGCAAGAGCACATGCAAGTTCTAGCATCCTCTAAGGTGATGATTCACTCACAAACGAAGAGATTAAATCATGCATTAAAAATCTCATAAGGCTCAAAAGCTCACTGCTTTCACATCCATGCTAGTCCTAGTGCATTCTCACTCTCATCACACAAGTACTCAAAAGAAAAATTCACAAGCATACAAGTTCTTTCTCAAATCAGCTCAAACTCAAACACTCACACAAAGGAATTTTCAACTCACTCTCACGACTCACTCTACTCATCAAATCATACTCAAAGATAGCAATCAACAAGCATAAGATGATTGATAGGCATAAAATATGCAATAGCGAGTCAACTCAAAATCACCCCAAGGAGTATCTCAACAAATCAATAATCAATCAAACTCAACTCAAAGATAAGGGCGTGCATGCATGTGCAATGTAACAAGAAACATAAAAAAAACTCCACCCCCCCAAACTTCGACCTTGCTAGAGATCTAAGTTTGGGGTTGTGGGTTACCTCAACCAAATAATTCAATTTCTCTCAATAGCTTTGCACATTCCCTTGTCTCAAGTTGGTTCCTTCAATCTCCACTTCTTTGATACCTTTACTCCTTTAGAGACAAGCCTACAAGCAACTTACTCAAATACGAGGTTAAACATACGACTCAACAACATCCTAGTAACATAAAAGGAAAATAACTAAAAACACTCAAAAGCAAATAAAAAATGGGTTGCCTCCCATTCAGCGCTATTTTTAAGGTCCTCATGCCGGACCAAGCTCAAAGGAGCTTATGGGACATCATACTCAAATTTACCTCCCCCACTCTCATAAGAGTGGTGTTTGAACTCCTTTCCTTGATGCCCCACCATCATGAGCCCTTTTGCTTCCTTCCCCACCTCAAGTGGTATAGGTCTCAACTCCTTCTCACCTTTATCTGGAGGAGTCTTACTAAACAATTTCTTGAGTTTGGACTTTTTCTTCTTAACTCCTCCTTTCTCTTCTAACTGGACCACGTCCACTTTCTTCACCTCTTCATCCTTCAACTTCTTCACTTTATCCCTATCAAAATAATCAAGATCATAACGCTCATGGGTTAAATAATCAAGTGAAGGACTAACAAAATCATGAATATCAGAAGGATTAGGAATAGAAGGCGTGTCTTCAACACGAGGATCAATTGCATCCATGCAATACAAGCTCTCATCCTCCCTTGGGTGTTTCATGGCTTCATATAGGGAGATCGTCACTTCTTGATCATCAACCTTCAACGTGATCTTCCCATTCGCCACGTCTAGCACCATCCCCGCCGTAGCTAAGAACGGTCTTCCCAAGATCAGGGGTACGTGCTCATCTTCCTCCATCTCTAGCACTACAAAGTCGGCTGGAAAGATGTGATCTCCAACTCTCATAAGGACATCTTCAACCACACCTTGAGGTCTCGTAATAGACCGGTCGGCAAGTTGAAGCGTCATCATTGTGGGTTGAAGTTCACCACCTTCCAACTTCTTGAAAAGCGACAGTGGCATCAAATTAATGCTCGCCCCGAGGTCGCACAACGCTCCCTTCTTGATCCCGTTCCCAATGTCACATAAGATCGTGAAGCTCCCGGGATCCTTCAGCTTCGGTGGAAGCGCCTTGTGCACTAATGCACTCACCTCGTGGTTCAGCTGCACCAACTTTGGCTCATCCACTCGCCGTCTCTTCGCGATCAAGTCCTTCAGAAACTTGGCATAGTGCGGCATCTGTTCCAAAGCATCATAAAAAGGAATATTAATATGCAATTGTTTAAAAACATCAAGAAATTTTGCAAATTTTTCATCAAGCTTCTTTTTCATGAAGCGCTGTGGATATGGGACGGGTATCACAGATTTGGGTACCCCCCATTCATCTCTTTCTGTTTCTTTCACTTTCTCCCTTGCTTCCTTTGCCTTCTTCCACTTAGGAACTTTCTCTCCCTTCTCAACCCCTTCTTCTTTAAGCTCTTTACTCGCTTGAGTGCTTTCACCCTCAACTCCTTTCTCAACTTCTTTCTCCTCAATCTCAATCTCTTCTTGGGGCATCTCAGAATCAGCAGGCATCTGAGGACCTTCGTAGTTGGTTCCACTTCTTAGCTGGATCGCCTTGCACTGCTCTTTCGGGTTCCCCTCCGGCATTCTATTCACTGATTTTGCAATCTGGCTCATCTGGAGCTCTAAAGAGGTAAACCTTCGATTGTTCTCTTGTTGAGTTCTAGTCCACTCAACGTTCATCTTCTGGAGCTCTTGATCACGTTGATCACCCTTCTTATGCAACTCCTTCACATCGTACTCCAAGGATGACAACCGCTTGCTCCCTTCCTTCACCTTCTGAAGGATCGCTCTCAACATCTCCTCGGTTGATGCACCGCCTTCTCCACCAGGAGGTTTAGACCCAGGATCAACACCTGCAGGAACAGTAACACCAGCTTTTGGGTTAGCATAAGAAAAATTATCATTCTTCCTCCATGTGTTTTGAGGAGGTTGCTGGCCTCCTTGATACACTTGTGTGTTCCTCCATTGATTTTGAGGCGGCTGTGGGCCTGGAAGTACAAATGGTTGGCCATAAGAAGGCCTTCCATACTGATTACCACCTTGGTAGCCATTCTGATTGTAATACGGACCTCCCATGTAGTTGGCTACCTCTTGCTGTCCACTTGGTTGGTCTACTCTCTCATTCTCTACTGCATGATCTCCACCCAAACTCTTCCTCAACTCGAGGTTGTTGATCTTCTCCATCATGGCCATCAATAGCCTTCTTGTTCCTTCTCCCTCTTCAACCTGATGCACTCTCTGAAAATCTGCATCTCCACTCCAAGCACCGGCATTCGTGACAATGTTGTCAACGATCTCTCTACACCTCTCTATGCCTTGGTTCAAGAATGCTCCACCCGCACAGGCGTCTAAATGGTCTTGCCCCGTCTTGTTGGCACCACTATAGAAGAACGCCATAATGTCTCCCTCATTGTACCCGTGCTGCGGGCACTCAATCAGCATGTTTGAGTATCTCTCCCACGCTTGGCGTAAATCCTCTCCAGACTTCTGGCGAAAGGACGAGATCTCAATTCTAGCCTTGATCGTCCTAGATGGAGGGTAGAATCGCTCGAGGAACAGACGCTCGAGCTCGGTCCAAGTGGTAATACCTCCCCGCGGGAGCGTATTATCGTACCACTCCTTGGCTATTCCCGTCAATGAGAATGGGAACAGCCTAAGCCTCTTGGCATCTTCAGACATGCCATTGTAATTGAAGGTGGAGGCTATCATTAGAAAGCTCCTCAGATGTGTGTGAGGATTCTCCTTCCCGATCACCCCTTTGAACTGATTCTCGGTCAGCAGCTTTAAAATCCCTGGGGATATCGAGAAGTTGTTCGCCTCAACAGGAGGCAAAGCCACTCCATCATAGTACCGTTGTGGCTGCGCTGCGAACCTCCCTCGAATCGCCATATTGTGATCTACGTTCTGAGGAACGTGTTGAGGATTAGCAGCAGGTACTGGTACTTGTTGGGGTGGTGGTTGGTAAACAGGTGGTTGATTGTAGACTGGGGGTGGAGGATATGGATATGGTGGGTAAGGATAAGGTGGGTATGGGTAATGTTGGTATACTGGGTTGTTAAAAGGGTTATTTGGGTTTTGTGGGTAAGCAGGGTTGTTATGAGGATTATGGACAAGGTTCTGAGCTGGATTCCCTACGTTTTGTGTATCCGGGTTTAGGCTCTGGCTATCCCCTAATGGAATTTGATTCTGGCTACCACTAACTCCAGTGCCTTCAACTCGGTCTACTGCCTGATTGAAATCGTTGGCAGCATCGTCCAACTCATTATTGATATCCATTGGTTCCTTTCCTAAGTCGGCAGCGTTCATCCTTCTCAAGAAGGCTCGGTTCCTTCTAGCTATTGTCTCAGGGTCCAACGGTATTCTCTCTTCGCTCGTATTGCCTTGTGAGCGTGTTCTCATAAACCTGACACACTAGCAGATGGATCAAAACGCAACTGCCGAATAAATAAAAATAACAATAAGAAATAAAAATAGAAAATAGGCACTCACTACTAACTACTAAGCTATCGACAAGTCCTATTCAAAAAGCATATAACGCCATCCCCGGCAACGGCGCCATTGACTTGAAGCGAACTACACTAGCTTCTACTAGTAGCTACCCCGCAAGAGTACGGGTTCACTGTAGTATGGGCAAGTATAGGGACCAAGTAGTATCGAACCCAAGGGATGGTGTATATGCGAATAGATCCCTGAAGATCTACGCGTCGTAGTTAATATGAGTGTGTTGTTTTTGGATTTTTGAAAGATTAATTAAAAGACTGAAATAAACTAATTAAACTAAAATACTAAAGCAAACGAATTAACTAAGGGTTGGATTCAAATATGAGATGGTGATGCTTAAGATAGGAATCCCTACGTATACTAACGGAGCAGGTACATAATCAAAATAACCGTGACACACAAGAATTAACCTAAGTCTAAGAATGCAAGGTGAAAGCTCAAGATTCTAAACCCTAATACTTTACCCTAACACTCGACTTCACTAATCCACTAACAAGTTAATGGATTGTGCTCAATTAATGAGACCCTAATTTAACTAAGGTGATGCGGTCGTCCTCCTTCGCTAAACCGGTAAATGAATTAACCTTTCATAAACCTTCTCGTTAAGACTACTAGTTGTTATTGAGTGATGCGGTCGTCCTCTCTCTAACACTTTCGTACTAAATTCAAAGGTAAAGTTCAGATTAATTATAAGAATTCATTAACTAAGAGAATTAAAACTAACGTCACAAACTACCCTAATTATGTACCCACATCCTACTTCTACGAGTTCATCCTACCCTAAGCATGCAAGGGTTTTAGCCGGACATGGTTGTAACAAACATAAAAGCAAACGAAGAAACAACGAACATAAACATAACGAATTGAACGAAGAAAATAAGAAACATGAACTAGGGTTTAAAAAGAAAATAAATACGAAGAACTGAAATTTGAATTGATAAAAACGAAATTTAAACGTGTTCAAAGTAACGAACTAATGAAAAGAAACTAAGAATTGAAAAGAAACTAAAATTCGTATGAAAAACCTCAACAAAACGTAAATTAAGCTTGCTCATTCTTCTCCTCTTCAAAAACTAAGTCTAAAATTATTTCTAAAAGTTCGGGGATCCTTCAAAACGTGTTTGGAAGAGGTATATATAGGCACGGGTCGAAACGGGAGTTAATGGGCCGAAAATACGCATCCGGAGGCAAAAATCCATGGGCGCTCGAGCAAAACGCTCGAGCGGTCCCGCTCGAGCAGTGTAGCTCGAATGACACAATCGCTCGAGCGGTTCCGCTCGAGCTGGTCGAGCGCTGAAATCTCACTGTATGTTTTGGGCGCTCGAGCGATTCGCTCGAGCGGTGGCGCTCGAGCTGCTCGAGCGCAAGAATAGTTCTGTACGTTTAGGCGCTCGAGCAATGCGCTCGAGCGGGGGTGCTCGACCTAGTCACTCGAGTGACTTCTAACTCCTCCCAAGTGATACTTTTCCTCGTCCGCACTAATACCAATCGTATTTCTTCAATATCTTCTCATCCGGGCATCCGTTTGAGTCGATTCAAAGTCCTACGAACTCCGTTTTTCGTCCTCTATTCACCTATGAGCATCAAAGAGACAAATTTATCAATGTATAGAAATAATGCTCAATTGGCTCTAAATACTCTATAAACTTGACCAAAACTAGGGCGTTTCTAGCTACGAATCATGACAATTTCACGCCTAATCACTCACTTGTTCCGTGCATTTGTATTATGCAACAATGAAAAGAAAGAAATTACCTTATTATACAAATATATAAAAAATGAATAAATATGGTGAGTTACTGTTAGTAACAACCTTTCTAGCTTTTTATACTGCACATGAAGAAATTGAAGAGTCGGTTGTTTCAAAAGTAAAATTTAAAAGCTCTTCTATGATACAATAACATCAAATGACAGATGTCTGTTGTAGAACATACCATGATAAACTTGCACAATTTGTAAATGCTGCTTCGATTTGTAGGGAAAGCTTCTACATTTTCCTGCACAGTTTGCCAAGCATATTAGTTTTCCAAATGATATGCCTTCAACTTTAACATTTTACAGTAGCTCACACTAATCCCACATACTTTCATCAAACCATCTCCATGGTCATGTAATCCCAAAAATTGAAACATGTAATTAAATGATTGGATCAATATTGTAACAAAATGGATCATAATGTGAACAATTATGTAGCAAATAAAGACGAAAAGAATACTCTTCGGGCAACATGAAATTCAAGCTTCTTAAACCTTAATACATATTCAAATCATAAACATAAATACATATTAATGCATATTCAAATTATAAACCTTAATGACTCTCACAGGTCGTATAGACTTATCCATCTCCTCCATACACTTAGGTGAATCCTCTTTGAATTTTGCTACATATTTCTCAACTCTATCACTCCCTTGCCCTTTCCACTCTTTTGAACCTTTAATTACAAATTAAGATCAATAGAAATTAAATTGGGGAAACGAATTATTGACTTGAACGCAAAATACTAGCTATACTAGTAGTTACCCCACAAAAGTATGAGATCAATGTAGTATGGGCAAGTATAGGGACCAAGTATTATCGAACCCAAGGGAAAGTGTGTATGCGAATAGATCCCTGGAAATGTACGTCTCGTAGCTAATATGAATGTATGTTCTGGGCTTAAGAATTATATTATACTACTCTATATTCTACTAATTAAATTAAACTAAATAAATAACCTAGTTTGAATGCAAATAAGAGATGGTGATGCTCGGGATAGGAATTCCTACGTATACTAACGGAGTTGGTACAATAACTAAAATAATCGTGATGTACAAGTAATAATCCCAAGCGTACTAAAACTAGGCAATCAACTTCCCTAATCTAGCACAGGATTTAAAGACTAAAAGCTCAAGAATTAACCCTAATACTTCGTCATATCAATCTACTTCACTAATCCACTAAACAAGTTATATGGATTGTGCTTAATTATTGAGGCCCTAATTTAACTAAGGTGATACGGTCGTCCTCCCTAGATAAACCGGTAGATGATAAACCCCTTCAAAAACCCTTTCCTTAAGCCTATTCGTTATTAAAGAGTGATGCGGTCGTCTTCTCTCTAACAATTTTTGTACTCAATTCCAAGATAATTCTAGGGTTTATTTTAAGAATTCAATTAATTAAGAGAACTAAAACTATACATCACGAATTATCCTAATTACGTACCAACGTCCTACTTCTACGAGTTCATCCTATCCTAAGCATGCAAGGGTTCTAGCCTAACATGGTGGTTTGACAAACGAAAGCAATAATAATAATGATAAACATATGCATATCTAATTTAACGAACAAAATCAAGAACATAAACGAAAGAATAAAATCAAGTCTCAAAATAACTTTATAAATCTGGAAAAACTAGGGTTTATAGTCTAAAGAACGTAAGTAAGAAAGAATTAAACTAAAAGATTCAAAAGAAATAGTTAAACGACGAATTCGTAAATTAAAACCTCAATTACAAGATGTAAAACTCTTCAATCTTCCTTCTCAAGCTCTCTCCTTCAAAAACTATCTAATAATATAAAGTGGTCAAAAGTATGTAAAATCGAGCTTTGAATGGTATTTATAGGCTTTGGGACGAATTGGGCCTGAAATTCTCAATAACGCATGAGCTCTGGGCTTGGTCGAGCGCCTAGCGCTCGACCTCGGCATGGTCGTGTGCCTCATGTGTCCAGCAAGCATCGCGCGCTCAAGCTCCTACCGGTCGAGCGCCTAGCGCTCGACCTGCAACTGGTCGTGTGCTCCTTGGCTACAACAAACACACCTCGCTCGATCTCTATGCGCTCGAGCGCCTAGGTGCTCAACCTAGGCTCGCTCGAGCACTTCCTCCTTCAGGCCAAATGACACTTTTGCTCACTCGAACTAATACTTTTCATATTTCTTCAATATCTTCTCATCCGGGAGTCCGTTTGAGTCGATTCAAAGTCCTATGAACTCCATTTTTTGTCCTCTAACCATCTATAAGAATAAAAGAGGCAAATTCATTAGTTTATGAAAATAGTACTCAATTGACTCTAAATACTCATCAAATTCACTCAAAACACGGGCAAATCGGGCTACAAAACACAACAATTTCACGCCTAATCAATTATCTAACAAAGTCGATGTGGACACACCCGAACAATTAATGCATCAAAAGATCTCATATGTAACAGACTCCTAACAACTCATCATAAAATCTGAATCATGGTCAGTGGTTGCCTTGTGGCTCCAACATCTTGTCCTCTTTGGCCTCCGTAGTGTATTTCAGCATGCACAAGTATTAAAGGTGGCATCACCGATAGGTCCGAATGCAATGAAGACATTCATAATTAGGGAAACTTTAAATCCAATACACCAATAATAACCCTATAAGCACGACTCTTGCAAACATTTTCCGTCTAAAACCAAGAGTCGCTGAAGTAATCATCGAATAGAAGCATCAGAAACTCCAAAAGGTTTCCAGATTCAAAACGACGTCAATGGTGGAAAACGCAGAGGAGAAAAGAGGCATTTAATTAGGAAATAATTTTTAAGACATTTGATTAGCAAATAATTAAGTAAAATACATTATTATGGCAAATGTGGTTTTATCAAATTGACGCAGGGGGGAAAACAGAGATAACTCATTGATACATGGTAACATTTGGAGATATTCAAATTGACACGTGGCAACATGTAGAGGAGTACATCCTCATTTTAGTTTATAAGATTTAAGGGCAAGGTTGCGAATACCTCAAATAAACCTATCTTTTTCGTTAAAAAAATAATATGTTAAAAACTGCACACTTAATGCATCTTGTATTCTATAATTGTGTCTTTCAACAAAGTTTGCGAATCTTTGATACTTTTTCTCTTTCCCTTGTTGAATACTTGAGGGCAAGGTTCTCAAATGTTTAGTCTAATGTTATTTTAATGAGTGATTTTGTGTGCATACTATGCATTTAAATTTTGAAATTCAATTGCAAAAAACATGCAGTTCGATGTGTATTGTGTATTTTGAATCGGTAATACACAAAACAATAGTCAATAATACACCAAGCAGTAAACATCAATACCTTAAGTAATAATCAGTAATATCACGAGCAATAATCAACAACATCCCAAGTGGTCAGTACTACCCCAATCAGTAGTCAGTAATACCCTAAGCAGTAACCAACATGTTATGATATTTTTCCTAAGAGTTTCTTCTTATGATTTTAATAATGACAAAGTATATAGATATATTGTGCTTTTAGTACCACTAACCTTGCAGGTACACAAATTTATGAAGACAAATAGAAAATTCTAACAGGAAGTTACAGCTGAAGAATTTGAAGATTACAGCTAGAAGAATACAGAAGATCCAATTCTGTAGTTGAAGGAAGGAACCTACTGTTGGGGAACACAAAAAATTATCATGGATCTTTACGGGTGAAATTTAAATATGAATTATCATAAATCCATCAAACATGAATTAATTTTTTTTAAATAAACTAAATTCATGCAATTCATGTATTGAATACCATAAATCATAAAAATCCTTAAAAATGTGAAACTAAGGGATATCGCGTTTACCGTTTAATCGGAGAGACACCGTTGAGAAGGTTAATTCTTTCAACCCTAACACCTTCTTGAGTATTTTCTAAGCCCAAGCTCGTAGATCCGGTGGGAAATCTTTACGAACTTTAATCTTTACGAACTTTCAAACCCTTAAGAAAGAATTATTTTTCTCTTTTGTTACTATAATTTTCAAATTCTAGCACTTGATTATGAATCCTTTGGGATGAAAAATCAGCCTTGCTGGTCCCAAAGTGGTGAAGGTTTAGAGAGGGGTTGAATAGTCCTTCATTCTTTTTAAAACTTTTTCTAAAAAACAACTTAAAACTCTACAACTTAAAAAGAATAAAGCAAGTATGCAGTTGTAACTTTGAAACTTTACAAAATTGAAAAGTTGTTTTGTTGAAAACACTTATAAGAACAAACCGAGTTAGATTCTCACACTATTTAGAAGTGTATTGATAGATCTAATGTGCATCGAAAAATAGTGTAAGTGCTTATGAAAAACTACTATTAACTCAAGTATACAACTGAGCGTCTATCAAAGTCTACAACTGAGCGTCTATCAAAGTCTACAACTTACTATACTTAGTTACTTGAATCAGGGTTTATGCACTTTTTGAAATAAAATGATGAATATAACTTGATTCCTAAAAAGCTTTGCACCAAATGTAATATTTTGCCTTTAAGAATAAATTCACCAATGTTATTTGGGAGAGCATTATGCCATGAAATAGACTATTAAATTGTAAAATTTAGTTATAAATTTCTATTATTTGTACAATTTTTATTAGATGATTTAGATTTTTCTTGAGAAATAATGATAGATGTGAAATTTGTAGAATCAAACTTGAAATTTTTATTTAAAAAATCCCTTCATTTTTCCAAAAAATTGTTAGTTATTCTCTAAAAAATACTAATAAGTTTTCCAGAATAATTATTAATATCTTAAAAGAAAAAGATTAGCAAGAATATTTCTATACACAAATAAAAGCTAACATGTTTCGTAGAAGATTTAGTTTTAGTTGCTAATATTCTTTTTTATGATTATTTTAGAAATAATATTGTCACTAAAATAGTGTATGATTCCAAAAAATATTGCCATCAAATGTTGCATATTTAATTTCAAATATCTTTTTTAATATATTTTTATATTAAAAATGTAATTTAAAAAATCTAATGCATAAAATTTATCGGAATAAAATGTAATCAAACAATTTATCTTTATAACTATCATTATAAGAAAATATTAAAATAATATGTTACAAATAAAATTCATAATTCATTAATAAAAATTAAATTTCCCCAAATTGAAGTTCACAATACAATAACCTTGATAATTCATAAAAATAATCTTCTACAATTTAAATTCATCATCTATGAAAATAAATTTTACAAAATAGTCCAAGAAATAATATTATAATAATTAACAATGTACTAAACAATGAAAAAATAAATTTGGAGGTGGGTGGGCTCGACAAAGCCCGCCTCTAACCTACCAACTCTCTCACCCCAAACAAGTCAGCCCATTAAGGTGTCTAAGAAATTCTTCGTCCAACCCTCGATTTATGTATAAGGTGTGAGTCAACACAAACAGGTCTAATTAACTTTGATGGCTCTAAAGGTTGGTGTGTCTATAATGCTTCTCATAAATACTGACCAAAAATAGGATTATCTAATGGAACCAGTTGGTAGTTACGAGACTTGAAAATCGTATTCTAAAAGCTGAAATAATTTTTGAAAGAAACATTGGAAGTAAGGTATATACACCCCCGAATGATCTTGACTAATTCGGGGGATACTTTGGCGCTTAGGATTTAAAGGAGATTGTTTTAAGTTCTTTTGTGTATCGCAATGACAATAAAAAAAGTTAAGGCCAATCACTGTCGATTGTGTGTGTGTATCTTCCCAAGCCTATTTTTATACATGGACAATTACATGTTGTAGCCTCGAGAGTAAAAAGCAAATGAAGATTGAAAATTCTCTACCTTGGTTTCAATGTAAGACAATGCAAGTATACAACAAATATTGTCTACATAGAAGTTTAAAAAATTTGCAATTTGAAATAATACTGTCTTATAGTAGTATTTTGAAATTTATTGTCTAAATTTTTAAATATGTTTATTTATTCAAATTTAGAAATATCATTACTCGTTAAATTACGATTAGAATTTTTATATTATACTAGAATTACTTAAATATTTAAAATAAAAAATGTTAATTATTATAATTTGAATTAATAATAACAATTTTATTTCCACTTCGAGAAATTCACGGGAGATATCACTAGTAATAGTATATTTTATATGACCTGTGAGATTATGATTCTACTAAAATTATATTTTAACACAAAAGTGAATCCTAAAGGCTAACGTGGAGTCTATCTCACACATGGGATCGTTTTGCACAAAACTTCCTCCATATATAAAGTATATTTACAAGAAAATAATACTCCCTCCATCCAATATTAGTAGTCCTGTTTTTTGGGCTGTTATTTTTTGTCATAAGTTGGAGGGTATTATGAAGTATTGTGAGACCCATTTATTAATAAAGTGATTGTTTATGAAAATGACCAGGTTAAATACAGTTCCATATTTTATTGATACACTCCACCCAAAAATATGTTCAAAATTTTTTTCTGAAAATTATTTTTTCGGAATTTTTTCCGAGAATTCATATGTTAAGTGTTTTTTTTTCCGCATTTTTGGATTTTTTTTTTCAAAGCTTGTCAAAATTTTCAGATTTTTTTTTTCCGAACACTTTTTGGATGGAGTGTATTAACAAAAGATAGGAATGTATATAACCTTGACATTATGAAAAATATGATATTTATTTTTTCCATAAACAATAACTTTATTGATAAATGGACCTTACAATACCTCATAACAATTTATCACAAAAAATAATGGCAACGGTTATTAACACTAGCCCCTTGGTTAAATACACTACCATATCATATTAATTATAAACTCATATATACAAAATGTCAATAATGCCCTTCCAAAATTAATGTAGTAGATACACTTCTTTAGTTTTTCCACGATTTTGGTCGAATATCACTCAAGAATTCGACAAAAACGAAGGAAACTTTGAACTCCATGAATTTGTTGAACCACAGACGAAATTTTGCGTGTTCTATGGCTTGTTTAACTCCTATGTACTAAAGATGGTGAATACTCCAAGCCCTAATCACACATATGTAAGTGTTCACAATTTTTTTAGCGTTAAATTTTCGAAAAATTGCGAAATCAATTTTCATGAATGGTTCCCCGAAACTGATACACAATATCGGAAAAAAATTCGAAATTTATTCACAAATTCGAAAATATTTTTCGAAATTTATGTTCGGCTGTGAATTCCGATTTTTAATGCCAATTTCGGAAAATATAGTTGAAAATTTGTTCTGTTTCAAAAATCTTTTCCGAACTCTCCTATTCAAATAATTTTTTAGAATTTTGTCCAATTTTTCATATATTTTTTTCAGTCGAAATTATGTTTGATTTTCGTAAAAAAATTTCCGAACACGAATTTCGGCAAAAACTTTCGAAATTTAGACAATATTTCGGCAAATTTTTTCGAAATCTAGGTAAAATTTCAAACAACAGTAATCGCAGTTTTTCTCATCAAATCTTGCATCAAATTGAAAAAAAAGATGCAAGTCATACATATTCGTCCATTAACATGAAATATAAATGTCCAAGAATAGTGAATAAATCAAACCATTTAACGTCAAATAATCACACAATACACTAAACCCTAAATATTGGTTCAAACAAAAAAAGGAGCAGCAGCAGCGGCGTCAGTTCGACTCGGCGGTGAAGCGGGTGGGGGAGTCGGCGGCGAAGCGGCCGGCGTCGAATTTTCCGAACAAATGCGTACGTATCTTTTAGGTAGTGTATGGATATAAAAATGATATTTTGGAATAAAAATGTAGTGTATTTCTCCAAGAGGTAGTGGGTTAATCTAGGTAGGGTATTTAACCCAAAGGCTAGTGCAAATAACCTGGGCCAAAAATTACAGCTCAAAGTCATGCTTGAAAGCCCAACCTAACTTAACGACAACTTCCATTTTGGGCTTAGGATCAGAAGCCCAATTTAATTGGAAACAACAAAATGAAATCTCATCTCAAGGAGAAAAAGAGGGGAAAAAAAACCCTAATTTTAGACACAACGCACAGCACCACCGTCCTCCTCCCCGGCGATTTCTTCCAATAATTGTTAAGACCTGTTCCGCCGCCATTTAACACCCTTCCTCTCTCCTCAGTATCTGTTTGTGAGAAATTGTCAAATTGGACTATCTCGTCGGAGCTCTACTCGACGCAGCTCGGCACCAGGGGTGGTTTATTCCGCAAACATGTACTTCTATTTTTTCTCTTTCATCTTCAGTTGGGTCGAGTTTGTAAGCTAAAACGTGAATTGAGTTTAATGGTACTATGTTTGTTCTGAAAGGTCTCGAATTTGTGTGAAAAATTTGCCCAAGTACGTAGCGGAGAATAGCCTCAGAGATTTCTTCTCTCAGAAAGGGGAAGTAACCGATGCCAAGCTTATGCGCACCAAGTAATCTCTTCTCTCCGTTTGATACTGTCACTTTAATCGTTCATTCGTTTGTTCCCAATTTGAAGAACTGTGAATGAAAATTGGTTCAGGGATGGGAAGAGCAGGCAATTTGGGTTTGTGGGATATAGGACCGAGCAAGAAGCGGAAGAAGCCAT
Organism: Ballota nigra; assembly: GCA_947034835.1. NCBI lineage: Eukaryota > Viridiplantae > Streptophyta > Magnoliopsida > Lamiales > Lamiaceae > Ballota > Ballota nigra. Next base: position 7,277,402 of record OX344728.1, read on the forward strand.
TAAATATTTCAACAAATCTTTCATGGATACTTGCAGAATTACTTGTGAGGTCCGTGTTACTCTGCTACTTCATTCCATTGCAGTAGATGTTATAGGTTTGAAGTTCTTAATTCTGTCACTCTTTTAGGAAATTGAGATGATGGCAAGACTGGAAAGGGAAAAAAAAAAAGACTCTTCTAGACACTCATACAATTACTTAAACGCATCTGTGATTATTCAATCCTGTCTTATAGGCATAAATCCATTGAAATTGTGCTCAAATTGAAAATATACCTTTTACTTACTAATTTAACCATCGATTTCTGGACGTTTCTTATAGTTACACAGAACATACACTGGATTATTTAGTGCCAAATACATGTCCAAAGGAATGGTAAATAACTGTGCTGATTTTTATCACTCACTGAAAGGGACACTGTTTAATATATTCACCATAATATTAACTAGCTGCTGACTAAGATTTTATTGTAACATTTGCAATTGATAGAAAAATGCTAGAGTATTCATCTTTTATTTAGTCGCTAGAGGAGGCTAAAACATAAATGATTCTCTGTCCTTTCCGTGCAATATGCAGTAACCTTTCTGTCTTCATAGCCAGATTGCTCGGAAGGTTGGAGATCCTGATATTCCACGTCCTTGGAGTCAGCACTCGTTGAAGAAAAAAGAAAATACTTCAGAAGAAGAGAAGAGAGTAGCCAGTTCAAAAGTTTCTAAAGGTGTAGTCCAAGAGGGGAAAAGTAAGAAGAGTAAAAGGGATGATGAGAATGATGATCCTCAACTTCAAGAGTTTCTTCAGGTCATGCAGCATCGTAGTAAGTCAAAAATGTGGGCAAATGACACGGTGGCTGCAGTTGCTCTTGAGCAGGGTAATGCAGCCTCAGATATGAAATTTCACGAGGGAAAAGGACAAACAAAGAAATCAGATGGAGATCTTGAAGTAGTTAATGAAGAAGTAAAAAATCTATCAGTGAAAGCTGAGGCAGATCCAAAAACAAGGTTTTCGGTTCACGATGAAATTTCTGACATAGATTATTACAAGAGCAGAATTAAAAATAAATGGTCTGATTCAGATAGTAGTGAGGATGAGGGCAGTGTCGATGGCACCGATCACAGTGATAGTATTAACAATAGTGACAGCAATGACCCTCAGAACAAGAGTCACCATGACCCTGTTGAGGATACACTTGAACCTGATGTTTCTGATGGCGAGGCTGAAGATGGCTCTTCTAGAGAAAATAAAGATAATGACTCGGTTGACCCATCATCAAGTCCGAAAAATAAGAATGATGAAGTTCTGGAAGCTGGCCGTCTCTTCATCCGCAATCTTCCCTACACTTGCACGTAAGTACAAATTCTCTTCTTTTGTCTGACCATGCATGGAAGTGCATGGACATGTCCATTCAGGCAATTTACCAAATAAATAGGGCCTATTGAATTAGAGTATATTTGTGAAATTTGCTATTTTAGCCTTTAGGTATTGGCCACCTCTTTAAAATTGTCAAATTTCCTATGATTTTGTCAATTTGGTGCAGCTTTGTTGGTAAATGAGTGCAAAATTCACTGTTGGTAGATTTTGATTTAAAAGGCCCTAATTACATATGGTGTTGAAAGAAACAACAATTAGTTCAAATTTCAATATGTGTCTTCAATGTAATTTCACGTATAACCTAATTTTACACTCATTTCACAAACTGACCGAAATTGCATCCTATTATTGAAATATGAATTAACTGTGTTAATTAAAAGAATTGTTGCATAAGATAATAATTCTCCTCAATACACAAATAATAAAGATCCATTGAAATTTAAAGCAATGATTAATTTAAAATATTCTTAGTATCTTAATACAAAGATTCCTTTTCCGAAAAATTTGATTTCTCAATTTAATCCTCCAAAGTTGCAGCCAAACCTTACAGCGAATATACTGAATTCCTATGCCCCTCTGTTACGATCCCACATCGGTTCCACATGAAAGTGTGGAAGGGTATATAAGTGGGAGTCAATCCTTAACCTTTGACCATGGTTTTGGGTTAAGTTAGGGCTCCCTATCTTATATTCTTAACAATTGGCGCCGTCTGTGGGAAAAGTTCGGGCGGGCTGCGGAATGGGGCTACCCGATGGTGGGCCCAGGGGTTGCCACCACGGATGTGGGCCCAAGGGGGGTTGCCACCCGTGAAGTGGGCCTTGGCATATGGGTTGCCACCCGGAGTGTGCCGTCCGTGGACGTCCGGCTTTAAGGGGGGTCGATTGTTACGATCCCACATCGGTTCCACATGAAAGTGTGGAAGGGTATATAAGTGGGAGTGAATCCTTAACCTTTGACCATGGTTTTGGGTTAAGTTAGGGCTCCCTATCTTATATTCCTAACACCCTCAACCTAAGGTAGGGGAACAACAACATCATTAGAACTAACTAGTTTTTCATTTACTTTCAGCTGCATCTTCTGTGTGTGTTTTTAGTTTTTGGTGTATCTTTTTTATCAGTCTGAAAATCCACCTAGTATAAAAATTATTATTATAAAAATATAAAATGATTACACAAAATTTCCACATTATGCCTCTTAAATAACTTACTTGTTTTATTACTCAGCTAGAGTTTCATCATCTATTTATGTATGTGGTTTTCATTTCACTAACTTTTCTTGAATTTCACAGCGAGGAGGAATTAGAAGAACACTTCAGCAAATATGGTACCATAAATCAGGTCCATATTGTCATTGACAAGGAAACAAGACGCTCCAAGGGATTTGCTTATGTCCTTTTTGCTCTTCCAGAAGCTGCAGCTAGGTATTATTTGTTAGGTGTAAGACTTTACTGAAAGGTAGTAGAACACATTTGGCTTCAAATAAACAGCTGGCTTAGTGCTAACACATTGAATCTCATCAGGTAGATATAAAATGGTTTGAAGACTTCATACTTAATGTGTTTATACATAATCAATTAATCAATGCAATTTTGTTATATTTGAACATTATGCTGAACGTATTAAATGTTTTCGGTTGTAGTTAAACTTCAACGGGTAGGTTTTTATTTATATATTATGGCGTGCGTGCTGCCATCAAACTTATGATATTATGTCTTTGCTTTCAGGGCTTTGGAAGAAATGGACAGCTCAATTTTTCAGGGAAGGTTGTTGCATGTCATGCCTGCTAAACAAAAAGAACTTCCTCGTATGCAAGAGTATGCCTAGATTCTCAAATTTCACTTCATATGTTAACTTTTGGTAGTTGCTTCTGCATATGAAGTTTATCTTTATGCTGGATATCACTCTACAGGACCAACAATTCTGGAACACCATCTTCAAAAACATTTAAGCAACAGAGAAATGCGGAGAAGAAGGCATCAGAAGCAGCTGGAAACACACGGGCATGGAATAGTTTATTTATGCGCCCCGATACTGTAAGTTAGAAAAGTTCAATATGATGCTTGGCATCTGCAATTAGTTGCCCACTTATGTGATTTTAAAAACAGTGAGCCCAGTTCTTTACTGTTTTTTTTTTAAAGAAAATGGAAGAACCATTACTATGAGAACGGGAGTGAGCCATGAAATAGTTTTCCTCTCCACAACTCCTTTGTCAAAGTAACTTTGTGATAACATCCCCATGTCTGAGCCAATTTGTATTCTCCCTTAAACTTCATTCTCTATATTACTCTACTACTTGTTAATTGGGGAAATTAGGTTTACTTGAGCATGAAGTTTGATCCTCAGTTTTTAGGTAAATATGTTTTGGGGATGGTATGTGTTTATGTTCTTATCTTCCCCTTGGCTAATATATAACTCTCTGTTTGTGAAATGCAAGATTTGTGCTTTAACTTCGTAAAAAGCTATATTTTCTGATCTTCTCTTCTGATCCTTCATATTCAAGGTTGTTGAGAATATTGCACGGAAATTTGGTGTCAGTAAGAGTGAACTTCTAGATAGAGAATCTGATGACCTTGCTGTAAAAATTGCACTGGGGGAGACTCAAGTGATTGCTGAGACTAAAAAGGTTCTATCAAACGCTGGGGTTAATATATCATCATTAGAGGAGTTTGCTTCTGGTAAAACAGATGGTCTGAAGAGAAGCAACCATGTTATACTTGTGAAGAATATACCTTATGGTTCATCTGAAAGTGAATTATCAAGTATGTTCAGCAAATTTGGCAGCTTGGACAAAATCATTTTGCCTCCTACTAAAACTTTGGCTTTGGTATGGTTTCTTTTCTTTCATTATATTTTTATCTGTTCTCTGTAGATCCTCTAGTTCATAGAAGATTATGATAAATGTACACTTCTATTTGTCAAAATTTTATTGTGATTTCTTTATATTGGGAACCCCATCATTGTTTTATAAGTTTAACAACATCAGAGCCCTTTGATTCATTTTTTAAATCTATATGCTGTGGATAGAAGAAGGGTAGTGGTACTCAAATAGAAGTATGAATTATATCTGGATATATCTGATATGTGGTTTTGTACTGTTGAATCTGTCTGATAGAAATCAGAAGCTCAAAATAGATTTAATACCAACTTTACTTCTGCGTATGCATTTAATTGCGCTGTTTGATTTTTAATCTTTTGACTAACCTGGAATAACAGTTTCCCCTAATTTTGGTAACCCCAATAAAATGGGGGTGTGAACTAATTAGATCCTTGCTTGATATTTGTCTTTTAAAAAACAATATGATGTCTAATGGAATTGAAAAAAATTGATCATTGAACTTTGGTGATTCTATTGCTTATCACATGGTTTAAATATGCGTACTCATGGTATAAAATGAAAAAAAATATAACGACACATCAAGTTTGCTTTCTTATAGCACATTGTCCAATTTATTATTGATAATTCATAAACTTATATTTTTCTCTTTATTTAATTTGTCTTTTTCTACTAAAATTTAATTACACTTGATGCATAATGCATGGTTCAGTGGAAAAGGTTTGGTGTCTTTGATTGTTAACTTTTCATTGAAATTTATGGTACCCAGGTTATCTTTCTGGAACCCTCTGAAGCTCGTGCAGCTTTCAAAGGTTTAGCATACAAGCGTTACAAGTAAGTTGGTATAATTTTCAAGTGCTAAATGACGTGTTTGCTCTGTTAGAATTTGTAAGCATTATTTTTTATTTCAATTTTGTAATACTACTTTGGTTGCCTGTATTTTGGTACAGACAAAATCGGAATTGCTGTCATAGTCAACCAATATATTTTAGACGTTCCTTTATTGACATTTTATGTGCAATGGTTACATCTAAAATGTGGTTCCTCGAGAAGTCTTGGATCTCAGAACAAATTAGGACATAAATTTTTATTGAATAGCACTGGATTTTATGAGTGAATGTGGGGTCGTACTGGATGCTGAGTGAGAGGGGTCATGATTGCACATATTGAGGGACATCATCATTGACTATTATTTATTGTTGAACAGAATATAGGCTTGGACTGCCTAGATATATACAACATTGCTTTCGATCAACAGTTATTTATTGGAGAATAAATTTTTTGGATGCAATCCTGAAATCTTAATAACTTTGGGGTCAATCCGTTAATTGCTAGTTTGTACAGATGATCAATTCGTTCTGCTGTCACAGGGATGGCCCACTGTATTTGGAATGGGCACCTGGTAATATTCTCAGTCAAACTTCAACTGTTGATGACAAAGTTGTGGGTGAACATGAGGTCAAGAGAGCCTTGCTAAAGCAACAAGTTGAAGATCCAACAGAAGAAGATGTTGACCCTGACAGAATTGAGGTTATTTATTAACTGAGTGTCTCAAAATGCCTGTCTAGACATCCCATCTATGAAAGTACTGCAGTGGAAAAATTTACCACGGAACTAATCAGTGCTACCCTTATGGTCTCAGGATGGGCTCACCTTAAATCTGTCTTCTTGCATGTTTAATATTCTCATTTTATGGAAAGCAATGTTATGATTAAATTTTTGGCTTACTGAATAAGATAACCAGTATGGCTTTATATTTTATATGAAGGCTCAGTTGTGCTCCTTTTAGTTGATAGCTGCTGTTTCTATTGCAATTTTCCTTAATCTCTTTGGATCTGCTGGTTGCTCTGTCTGATTTCCCTTATTACCAGTACTTTTCCAGAAAGATAAAGAGAAATAAGAATTATGAAAGCCAACTAGAGTTGGCCAAATGCTTCATTTCATTTTTCGAGTGTTCTACCTTATCCCAACTGTTATACATCAGGAATTGATTTTTGTGATATGTTGTGTGCTACAGTCACGTTCTTTATATGTGAAAAACCTGAACTTCAAGACATCCGATGGAAGTGTGAAAAAGCATTTTGAGGAGCACATGAAGGGCGGAAAGATACTGAGTGTCAGGGTATACTATTGTTTTTGCATGCTTTTACACTATGAATAGTTGCTGCAATCTCCATCTACTCTGTTTTATGTCTTCATATCTACACTCTAAACATAGGTCAAAAAGCATGTAAAGAATGGGAAGACTGTGTCAATGGGATTTGGTTTCATAGAGTTTGATTGTGTCGATACAGCAGTGAAGGTTTGCAAGGAGCTACAGGTATTATTTCATATCTGCTGATTACTTGTATCTTATGTAGCTTGTATTTCCTAACTTTTTTCTTACCTTTCCGACTTGTTCTCCAGGGAACTGTTCTCGATGGGCATGCTCTCATATTGCAGCTTTGCCACTCTAAGAAGGATGATGTTGTATCTAAAAAAACTGAAAATGATGCTAGTTCAACGAAATTGATTGTAAGGAATGTAGCTTTTGAGGCAACAGAAAAGGATCTTAGACAATTATTCAGTCCATTCGGTCAGGTAAAGCTCTTGCTTTTGTTTTATTGCATTGATTGATCTTTAATTTTTCTTCATGCTTTTTTACTTTAATCATTTGACAGTAGATGTTACATGGATTCTTACCTTTAATTGCTATTGTTTGTTGACATAGTGCATTCAAAGGTCCCTAAACTATCAACCTTCGTTATGATGGTCCCTAAACTATTTTTTGTTTTAAAAAGCCCTTTAAGTATCAAAATTTTAATTCACGAGTTCTCTCCAGACAAAATTTGACAGTTTTTTCGGTTAACCTTAATTGTCCCGTAATGCAAATGTCAGCTTTAGTTTATTTTAATTATATACAAAAGTATTTTTTGCAAGCCATTTCAGGTATCCATCACCTTAAGTGATGGGGTTAAAATGACTCACATCTGTGTAATACATGTACTATAGCCCTTTTTTCAACTTGCAACTTGATATATAACCCTTATTTCAACAAGGGTTAATATCAATTTGCAACCTGTACTACAACACTCTTTTCAACTTGCAATTTGTACAATTTTTTTATGCGATTGCAACCTGTACATTTTTTTTTATCTAGTTGCAACTTGTAGTCCACGAAATTGACCGATTGCAACCTAAACTCTTTTTTCGTGGTATTTTCTGGCCACACTAGGGTTTAGGTTGCACTCTGTCAATTTTGTAGAATACATGTACAAGGTGCAAATTGATATTAACCTATTATTTAAAGGGACGACTAAGGTAAATAATTTTTTAATTCAGGTTTTGTCTTTAGGGAGCTTGTGAAACAGAATTTCAGTACTTGAAAGGGCTTTTTAAAAACAAAAAAATAGTCCAAGGACCCATCAAACTAAAATGTGAAGTTTAGGGATCTGTTGATGCATTATGCCTTGTTTGGTTCTTCCCAGTTCCATGTGACAAATGCAAAACATGGCCTGTTGACAACTTCAGAATCCATCAATGCTCGATTTTACAATTTGATGGGTTTTTTTTTACTTACAATTAAATTTTCTTTGGCACTCTACAGATAAAGAGATTAAGGTTGCCAATGAGGTTTGGCAACCATAGAGGTTTTGCATTTGTAGAGTATATGACGAAGCAAGAAGCTCGGAATGCCCTTGAAACTCTTTCCAACACTCATCTCTATGGTCGTCATTTGGTACGTTTGTTAGGTCGCAGCTTTTAATGAAAATTTGAATTAATGTGGCGAAGAAGTAAGTTTATTTATGATGAACTGTGTGTTGGGTTGCAGGTACTGGAGAGAGCTAAAGAAAGTGAGACCTTAGAGGAATTACGGGCTAGAACGGCAGCTCAGTTTACAGAAGACTCGACTAAGTTTTCCAGAAAACGAAAGCACTTGACCATACTTGACGAAGGGAATGTCAAGTTTGAACGAATTGCTGAATAGAATTTTTGTATTCTTGATCATCTTCTGAGTTGTAAAATTTTGACGTCTGAGAACCAAGATAAATTATCAATTACAGTATGGAACAGTTTATTTTGCAATCATCATAGGTATTGAAATCTATGTTTTTTTGCTATATTATTCTTAAAATCAAAATCAATCTGGTTCTTTGGCATAAAAATTAGGTTGATGTATAAAACCCAAGGGTGTAGAAGTCGGAAATCGCTAGTCGGGCGGATTTGGAACGCCTAGCGCCTAGGCGGGGACTAGTCGGAGATTAGTCGTTGGAAGTTTTTTTTGTTTTATTCAATCTTTTACCATTTATATCTCAGTAATATAGTAAAAAATTATTTGATAGTATTTTAATATGACTAATTTTTTTGTAGTAACAAGTTAACAACATAATATCAACTTTCATATGCAAATAGTCCAACTAGACAATCACGCACATTTATTAAATTAATTGAAATTCTCCAAACAACGTCGTTTCAAGGCGGAAAAAATAAAATAATGAATATCTTGCTTGTCTAGGCGGATTACAATATAAATCGGGTGGCTGATGACCGCCTAGGCGCCGCCTAGGCGGGGGCCTAGACGTTTTTTTGCATCACTGAATTAAAACCATATATCAACCTAACTTCTTTTATTTTTATTATCCCTTCGTGATATCTTTCATATTAGCAAATGACACATTTTATAAGAAAAATATAGTATAAGAGTGAGGTTGAATAAAATGATGTACTTTAATATTTTATTGACTTAGTGAGTGAGTTTTTTTTTAGTGTTAAAGAAATTGTGGAACGTTTAAATAAAAGAAGTGTGAAAGTAATCATGGAGATGTTATCTCTATATTTTGGTCTAGAGAATGATTGCAGCATTTATTCATTGAATTTTTAAATTACTGAGGGCCTATTCTAATATTTTTAATTAATGGTTGATCACCTCGTGATAATGTTCACTCTTTTCATTTTCTAAAATTAAAGATGAGGTTAAAGTTAATAATGCAGCTGAAAATGTTGCACCACCTACAACTAAAGAACATGATCATGGTTGTAAGAGAAATAATTAAATGAGTTAATTTCACATCTTTTTATAAATTTAACCTTTAAAATGAGACGCAATTTTTTTTTATGGTATCAGAGCTAAAAAAACTCACGTCCAAACAAAAATTCTAGGTTCAATTCCCGTTGAGAGCAATTTTACCCCCAAAAGAGGAATAAATTGGGTACGGTTCATGAGTGAAGAAGAGAGTAAGGGAAATAATTAAATTAAAAAAACATCACACCTTTCTATAAGTTCGAACTTTTAGATGAGGCTACTATTCCCGATGCATATTTGGTGGTTCAAGATATATTTCTTAGTGACTCTTGGTAACCCAAAGTCTTTGATTATCAAAAACATCCTTAAAGAAAATTCTTATCAGACACTGTGTAGTTGACTATGTAGTCTACAACTAAAACAGTTGTTCACTAAATTTGTGATTAGTTGTTTTCTAATTTTCTGAGAAGGTCTCTTGTTAAAAAAGAGAAAAAAAAAAAAAAAATGGTTGGAGAAGGTCTATTCACCCCTTACCTTCTTGACCTTCTGCCACTTGAGACCACCAAGATGTTTTACCATGCATATTATTTTATGTCTCTTCTGTGATGTTAAGTGCAACATTTTAGAATTCTTAGGTAGATTGACAATGTTAATGCATTCCGAGACATCTTCTTCAACCCCTTTCCAATTAAATTTGTTGCATCATAAAAAACAATATTAATAGATTCTTGAACTTTGTAAGTTCTCAAGTTATATATTCTATAGATTGTTTCTAAAATAGCCTAAAAAGAATCAAACTTGTGAAGTGGATCCCTATTATTCAGAATCAGAATGTAATAGATACAAACAAACACTTGAAAGTGTTTCACATTTGATTTCTTGTTATTCAAGATCTCACATGAAGCTTTTGTGGTTTCAGATCTTATATAAACTATATTTATAATATGACAAACTGTGTTTAATGTCTCTACCCAAAATCTTTTAGCAAGATGTTTAGCTTGTAACATTATCTTAGCCATCTCCTATAAATTCCATTTTTCCGTTCAACTATTTCATTATGTTGTGGAGCTTTAGGAGATGAAAATTCTTACAATATACCCTTATTCTCACAGAAGTTAGACAACAAACTAATTTCAAATTCCCTTCCATTTTCTGACCTAATTCTATTCACTTTGAAGTTGTAAGGCTGGTCATTTTCCTCGGGCTTTGAGTACCCGACATGGTCCGATCGGGTAATATCCTATCATGTCAAATTTTTAATTATATTTGATATGCTCATTCTGGTACAAAATGTGTGGGGTTTAAATATCAAAATATCACTGTTTCTGGATCTAAATCTTCTTTTTCCAGTTTTCATTTGCAAATTGCGACTATGAGAGAAGAGAGAGGAGTGCAAGACACCATTGTTCTGTGGACAAATTCTAGCAAATTTGAGAATTTTCATGTTATTTCCAGATTCAATTTTGAAAGTTCTCTTCACATTGTTAGTATATATGTCATAGAGACAATAATTAAGAGGACATTATATTTGATCATATTCAGCTATTTATGTATTATTGATTCGATCAACAATATTGGACATTACACTTATAAAATATCATGTTTGATTGTTTGTATTTATCACATATGTGTTCTCGTGAATTAATGTCATCATTGAAGATGTAAGACTCAGATGACTATGATATTGTCTTATAGTAGTCCCAATCAATTATCGTCGAGAATGGAATATCTATGATATGATTGAAATTGATATGCAATCTGCAAGGGTGTAGTGGTCACATATCCAACCGAGAAATTATTTGGTGTATACTATTTATGTGATACCCGAGCTTCTCACTACTCATTGACCAATATATTTCATGCATTACGTGCATTTTAATTATTTGAGTGCTAATTATAATTTGCGTCAATTTCCTATTATTTATGTGTTATTTGTGAATTTGTATTATTTTATCATACTTTTAAATATTGAACTATTTATGTGATTATATATTTAATGGTGATAGACCATATTAAATTTAGTTGGATTTTATTAGAATTTAAGTGAGTTTATAATTAATTTGAATATTAGTATTAAAATATAAATTAAAATAGATATGTAATTAAATAAAATTTGAGTAGATCTTGTATGAGACCGTCTCATGGCATGAGATATTGGGAAAGGGTATAACTAGGGCATTGGTTCATTAACACTTTGGTAGGGGAGTATGATAATTTGTATTGTTACATGCCGTGAAACGGTCTTATACAAATTTTTGCCATAAAATTTATATATATAAAGATGTGTGTTCGCATATACAACTTGTACGTGTGTTATGTAATTTATATGTTCCCACAAGTTTTAGTATAGTACAGTTATAATAATAATGATAGTAATAAGGAGTAATATAGTAGGTTAGCTTTAAAAAAAAAAATAGAAAGCTTACTCTATAAGCTTGATTGAGGCGGTGGACTAGGAGATATATCCCCCACCCTTTTCTTTTCTTATTACCTTCAGGGAGAGTGTTGGTTCAGGTGGAGAAGGTCTAGAGGGAAGGTTGAATAAACCTTCTAATTTTAATTTTTTTTCAAACAAGATGAAAATTTTATAGCTGTAGGTTTTCAAATATCAAATATGCAACTGTAGGTTTTAAATTTTAATACAATTTGAAAAGATTTTGTTAACCACAATACTAAAAAAAAATTTAGAGTTAGGTTCTCACACTTTTAGAAGTGTATTGAGAGATCTTATGCAGCGAAATAAATGTGTGTGTTTATGAAAAACTAATTTAAACTAGAGTATGCAGCTGAATGATTATGCCAATCTACAATCTACAACTGTACTATACTCAATTTTCAACTTTTGAATTTTATGCACTTCCTATGAAAGTAATGATAAAAATGACTCAATTAAAGTATGCAAAGTAGAAATATAAGTACAGAAAATAATGAACAACATATATATAATGGTTCGGCGGTGGTGTAATCCTCCTACATCTACTGTTACACCCTTAGGTGCCAAATTTACTATGCAAGTTAAATCTTGCAATCACTTAGATGTTTTTCACTCAGAAGTACTTCCCCCTAAGAACTAGACACTCTCATTTAGACTTGTCTAAACTTAGTTGAAAAATATAAAATCACTCAGATCAATTAACACTCACTAAGATACACCTATCACTCACAAAGAAAAGTATCTACACAAAGGTAGATTTACAATAAGGTTTTTATGAGGAACAACAACTTATAAACTAAACAATAACCCTAGCAATCTAGTCCTAAAAAATCTAACAATGAACTCAGTAGACTCTTTGGTAGTTGTAGGATTGCTGTGTAGTGTGTTTGATTGCTTGTGTGTTGTTGTTTCCTCTGGGGTAACTCTCTGTTGGGATATATTAGTTTTGATGATTTTCCAAAACCACATGTAATAGGTTTGAAGCAGTCAGGATTGTATCTTTTAGTTTCAGGTCAGGCTAGGTTATTTCTCAGTAGAACAAGTTATCAGTAGAGGAAGAACTCAGCTGAGGAAGCACTCAGAGGAGGAAAGCTCAGCTGAGGGGGAACTCTACTGAGGGGGAACTCACTGACAGAGCCTAAGGAAGTCAAGATGACATCACAAGGAGAACAGACTGAAGCCATGTCAGAAGACCTGAACCTGAAGAGAAGCCTGAAGGAAGTCCCACTGAGTATAAACCTGACTATTCTAAGCTAAGTCAGTGGACTACTCAGTGAAGAGCTTGATCAGGAGGATCAGTGCTGTACCTAGTAGATCCTGAAGGAGTCAGACTACTGAGGTCAGGGAAGATTGTCATTCAGCCTTATGACAATCTTCTTGGAAAGATCTTCAAGCGTCTACTGAAGGACAACTACACTGAAGACATTCTTGTCTACTGAAGATCATCAAGTCAGTGGAGGATAAGCCATCTGAAGTCAGTGTGCCCTGATCAAGCCCACTGAACCAAAGAGCCGTTGGATTCAGTCCACATGGATCAATCAAGTCAAGACAACTCATCCGACACTGACAAGGCCGCATTCCAAGAAAAGTAGGTGTCCCTATTAATGGTCTGGATTCAAATGTGACTACCTCCAACGGTAACATTTGAATTCACACTATATATACAAGCTTATAGCTGCGTTTCAAGTGTGAAAAAGTGAGGATAAATCTACACTTACGAGCTGTGTGGGTGTGAGAGTCTTGTGCAATTCAAAGGGAGGTATAAGGGAGCACATCTCACATCCAGGGCACTGAACTTTAGGGTCTTCACTACTTATTCTGAGTGTCCAGCTTGTATCTTGAGCTTATCATATACATCCATAGCTTAGAGAGGTTTTCCCAACCTTAGCATCGAGGCTAAAATATTGTAAGGAAAAACCTCACCTAGTTGGAGAGAATCAAACCAAACTAAACCCTTTCATTGAAGAGAGTTAGGTGTTTTCGTGAGGGAGGAGAGACAGCCCAGGTAGTGGCATGAGTCCAGTGTAGTCGTGCACCTTGACACGTTAAAAACAAGAATCCCAAGTAGTGGATTTCCTATTAAATCAGAATAGTGGACGTAGGAGTTTGAGTTTCTGAACCACTCTACATTGAGTGTTATTTACTGTTTACAATATTGCTTAAGTACTTGCTAAATGTTTTGTAATGTATGCTCACTGAGAGTATTTCGAAAGTAAGAAAAGAAAATTAGCTGAGTATTTTAGTCAGGGAGAACTAATCTCACTGACAAGCTTAAGCATGCACTCGAGAGTTCAGTCTCTCGAGTCACTACTTTGTTGAGAGCCTGAGCTCACAAGTCAATTGCCACTGACTCGAGAGCTCTGACTCTCAGCAATGCAGTGACTTGAGTGTCCCGCACTGAACTCATTAAGTTTTAAAAAAAAAGATTTCTCCTAAATTCCCATATTTTCAGTGTTTGCGAAAGTATTCAGGGACCATCACTCTTCTATTTATAGAAGTCTTGAGAGGGTTCTGAGTCATTGGGGGGCTTTGATATTTGTATTTTGAGTCACCTCCAGCTTTGACTTCAGCCCAATTAAGACTTCTTGTCTTGTTCTATAGTCCTTGTTGTAGTACAAGTTGTCTTGTAGTGTTAGCTGCTAATTTGGTCAACTAATCACTATTGACTCTGTATCCACTGGCTATAATTAACCACCCTTCAAGTTCTGAAGCTATTCAAACCTTGTGAGTGAGTGTACAGAGAGTACTACACTTAAACATGTTTGATTAACTTAACAAGAACATAAGTCTTCAGCTGTAACTTTTAATTCTGCAGGTAGAACGAACACTTCAGCTGTAGACTTTGTTCGTGAACTCTTCAGCTGTGGACTTCTCTAACACTTCAGTTGTATACTTAAAAAAATTCTAAATTTTTCTTCTCTTTGGTTCTTAAAATGCTAGTATCCAAAAAATACAATACATAGAATAATTTGACATCATCAACATCACATAGAGAGATTCTTTTAGGACAACTTAACAACGAATTACCCATTTTTGCTTGGAGATGACTTCAAACCTTCACACCAACACCAATGAAAGCTTGGAACTTGAGATTAGAGACCTCCTATGGTTGGAAATGGGAGAAGAAAAACTTCTTCTCCCTTGAAATTGAAATGGCCGAATTGAGGAGAGGGGAGAGGAGGGAGTTTTCTTGTGGTTTCTCTAACAACCAAATTGAGGAGTTTGAATTTTTTAATAGGTATGGTGTTTGAATTTTGGGGAGGTATGACAACTTGTTGACTGTTGTTTTCAGCAGAGAAGGGGCAACCATTATGGGGCCCACTACTGCTCAATTGATTCTCTTGGTATTTTGGAACACGATGTAGTTTTTGGTGTTGAAATTGGATATTTTTCGGCTAGGTTTTGGGCTCCGAAACTTAACGTTTTTGCTCGCTTTGTCTTCCAAAAATTTAGGTTTTTATTTTACTCATTAAAATTGGTATTTAAATTTATTTTATCAGTTGCATCTTGGGTTGGGTTCGTATTTATTCATTGAATTCAAAATTAATGGTTTTTAGGGTTTTTCGTTTGACTTTTAGGGATAAAAGTATGATTTTTTTTTAGAATTTTCCACTAAGTTAAAGGCCTCAAAATTTCTATTCTAGAATTTCATTTTACTTATTTTGCCAGTCTGTATAAATTCTTTTCATAGTTACAGTGCTAGGAGTACTTCCGGTTCCAGTTTTTTACCAACCGTTGCATAGAAATTGATTTTTAAAACCCATTTCTCTTGAAAGAATAATGAATCAATAAAAATAAAATAATTATAATATAATAATAACATTAATAGTATAAATCCTAATTTTTTAGTTTGGGGTATTACATGAACACATATTCTCTGTCTGTTGATGGTATTACTTATTTACTGCACCCATATGGGGCCCCGATTCCTGATTGCCCTCCGCCCCCATCAGTGGTATTCTTATCTCGTGTTGCTTTTGAGCAAAAATTATCGCCTGGCTCGTTGGGTTTTCTTCTCATTGCATATGATATTCATGCTAATGTCACTATTCCTCATGTTGCTTAGTCTCTTTTGCAGGACTTCAGTGATGTGTTCCCCACGGAGCTTCCACCTTTACGAGAAATTTTGAGAATGTGTAGGCGCACAAATCTATACTTCTAGATGTAATGTTTCTGATCACCCTGAGACGGTATTAGAGGGTAACAACCTGCAAAAAGAGCGTAACTAGTATCAAATCAATATATAAGAAGATGTAACTGATATTTTAATGAATGACAAAGATGTAACATACACGTGATTGTATGTATGGATATGTAGTTGGTGGCCCAGGGATTCATAATTAGCATAATCATCTTCTTCAGCGCAGTCATCCTCGTCCACCGACTCTGAAGGGGATATATTTGGTATCTGTAAATAAGCACCAATATTGATCCAGATAAAGACCTCGGACCCCACTGGCACTTGGATTAGATTCGGTCATCTGTAACGGTGATTAATAATATATTGACCAATATATAACAATACACAATTAAAACAAGAACAAAATAATAGAAAACATCAATCAATATATAATAATATAACAATACATTAAAAGAAGCGTTCACAATAGGAACTCCCAATTCTCTAGCAAATACAACCCTTTTGATCATTTCTTTGCATGTACCCGCAGTAGCATTCAAATAATGCCCTTTGATTTCACCTGTTTCAGCCTGTGCTTTATAAATTGCTTCGGCACAAAACAAGAAATGATCTCTCCAATGTGTAAATGGCTGGGAGTTCACATTTTCATCATCTTTGGTAAAATCAAGTCCACTGCAAAGACATTCATAAACTGCTCTACCATAGTTTTTAGCTGATAACCCCAATTTCGGTTTAATAGTACATCCCAGTAGAGGACGACCATACTTGTTCAATTTATCTCTCTCAACTTGGATCCCATGGGTGGGACTTGGAAAGTTTTGACATAAGCAGGAGGGATTCGCAGATCTTCCAGAAGTAGAGCACGTAGGGCTTTGAATAAAAAAATACATTTCCTATAATGGAAGTATACATGTTAGTAACATCTTCTTCAAAAAGGACTAAAGGGTAAGCTACATAACATATATATTGATCTTTTTTCTCCAAGAACAGGCTCGATGTGGTAGCATCGTCTTTTATAACGATCAAGGTTGGTTAGTCCATCAGTCCACACAGTTGTCCATGTACCAATCGAAGATTCGGCAGCTACCGCGACCCCTGCTTCTTTGGGCAGAATTCTAGGTTGAGGAGTTACTCAGTGTTGGGACAATGTCAGTTTTGAATTGATCCCAAAGACCCTGAAAAGATAATTTGCCTAAGTGTTGTAATAGTTAGGCTAGTCTTGGTTAGGTTAGTATGTTAGAATATTTTATATTCACAGGTACACAATGAGAGGAGTACTCATTGTTGACAATCAAGACTGAAGCCTGAAGATACAAGAGTACCATCTTGAACTTATGACAGACTATCTAAGCTGGCTGAGTAAGTGTCAGGATGAAGAGCATGATCCTGAGATCATTGCTAACTCAGCCTAAAGGGAACATGACCGCACTGAGTTATTGGGAAAAGACTTGGAGTAGGATCCAAGCAATGCAAAAGGAATGCCAGCGCTGGAAGAAGTACGCAGATGAGGAAAAATCTGAACTCAGTAAGGACAAGACTGAACTGAAGAAGAAGTTCTGACATTCTCACCTACCAAAGACGTGGACCAATCAGGGCGCGCCAAGTCATGTACGGACACTGACTTGAACCTGACATCCCTGCAGGATTCAACGGGCAAACATTAAATGCACCTTACCAAATCCATGCAAGGACAGCTACTGCAGTGAAGTATGGCCGTTGAACATCCTACATAGAAGATGACTAGAAGGCTATCTCTCCAATGGATAGTTATTCAAATTCATCTATAAATACAGAAGACCTTGAACCCAAGCAAGGCTACGGGAAATTTCGAAGCCAGAAATTACTCAAACTCTCAGCGTTCAAAGCATTCAAAGAAGCACTCGAAAAGCCTTAAATTTCCCAAGTGTTTCTTAAGTTAGAGAGTTATTCTGTATTCCACTGAGCTCATTAGTTATATCTTAAGCTTAGAGTGATTATCCAATCCTTAGCATAGCCTTGTCTTGTGAGGATAATCACACCTTAGTTGGAAACCAAACTGAAACCAAAACCCTCTTAGTTAGGTTTGTTGGTGGAAGTTAGTGAGTGAGTTAGAAGGAAGTAAGGGTCAGTGAGACTGATCTTGGTGCACCTTGGCACGTTAAAAACAAGTCAATCCTTAGTGGATTCTCCTGTTCAATCAGGACCGTGGATGTAGGAGCTTGAGTCTCTGAACCACGTTAAATTGCCTGAGTCTTTACTGCTTTGATATATGTTCTTAACTGATTTACTGCTTAAATCATTCATAGCACGTTTTATCAGGCTTGAATCAATCAGCCTGATCATTAAACTCAGTGCACTGCCCTTCTAACCACAACTTCGTAAAGGAAATACAAGTTTTCAGAAAGCAAACATAAAACAAGTCTTTAAACTTTCAGGGCTCACACATTCCGCACTTGAACATAAGAAGATAGTTAGCCAATTGACCTGCACCCAGTGTTGTTAGTAGGTGGATTATCTCCTCAGTGTTCAACACTTAACTCTGAGTAAGGGGACTTAATAAGGTTTAAGAAAGAAAAATTTGTATACGTGTATTCCCCCCCATACACGTATTACTCAGACTTGTACCGGGACCAACACTCAAAATGCTGCCAAGATATCAGTATCTTTGGTTTCATATTCAGGGGTATAAAAAGTTAATTTGTACTCTTTAAAACTCATTTTGAATCCAACACCTGCTTTAGTCTATGTTTTTGGTGACATAAATCCTTCCCAACAACTCATGGATTAAGAATTCTGACAACAACAAGGTCTACTTGACACGAATGAACTGGGCGTTAATGAAACTTTTCACAGGAATCTTTCACAAACTTCCCAACTAATACTAATATTATCAACTAATCAGAATGTTTGATTATTAGACCATGGTATTTGATTTATCAAACACATCATTACTTTATACTCTTTCAGATATATAACACAACCCTATTTTTATTTTTGCCCTTTTTTGGAATCGAAATACCTAACCTAACTAATACTAAATTCCCCCTTGACAATGTATATGTTGTATATGTAAATCCTAGATGTGAAAATTGGCGCAATGCATCTATGAAATGATGATGGAAGGGTATAAAAAATGAAAAGAAATGAATAGACGACTACAGTATAGTCCTAAATGCTGAAATCAAAATACAAAATGAAGAAGAGCCAATAAGATAGAAATAATGAATCGTGATGTAAATAAAGTTCGAGTTTGAATTCCAGAGAATATTTTCTAGAATATAGATGAGATTGTCTATCATTATAGATAAATGAAAAACTTTCTCAATATCCTTATTCATCACTCATCCACTTGAAATTTTAAAAATAGCTTGGTTGACCTTTCAAATTCACTCATTGAAATTGAACAAGTAAATAATTGACTAGGATTCGTTTAGATGTCACTAATGAAATTGAATGTAAAATCCTATTTGTTATTGAATTAACCAATTGACGTGTTATCAGACATTTCTTTTTCTGAATTCGATAATTTTCACACAAAAAATTTGACATATATTTTTATTGTCATCATGATAATGAATCCTACTACTTCTAGTCCTGAGGTTTCCACACTTGAAAAAAAAACCAGGGGCGTATCATCCAAATAATAGGTCCAATACTAGATGTAGGCCTTCCGCCGGGTAAGATGCCTAATATTTATAACACCCTGGTAGTGAAAGGCCAAGATACTAGTGGTCAACCAATTAACGTGACTTGTGAGGTACATCAATTATTAAGAAATAATCGGGTTAGGGCTGTAGCTATGAGTGCTACAGATGGTCTGATGAGAGGAATGGAAGTGATTGATACGGGAGCTCCTCTAAGTGTTTCGGTCGGTGGAGCAACCCTGGGATGAATTTTCAACGTACTTGGAGAGCCTGTTGATAATTTAGGTCCTATAGATACCCGTACCACATTTTCTATTCATCGATCTGAACCCGCTTTTATACAGTTAGATACAAAATTATCTATTTTTGAAACGGGAATTAAAGTAGTCGATCTTTAGCACCTTATCGCCGTGGGGGAAAATCGGACTATTTAGGGGAGCTGGGGTTGGTAAAATGGTACTCATTATGGAATTGATTAAAAATATTGCCAAAGCCCATGTGGGCATATCCGTATTTGGCGGAGTGGGTGAGCGTACTCGTGAAGGAAATTATCTTTACATGGAAATGAAAGAATCTAGAGTGATTAATGAAGAAAATACTTCAGAATCCAAAGTGGCTCTAGTTTACGGCCAGATGAATAAGCCGCCAAGAGCTCGCATGAGGGTTGGTTTGACTGCCCTAATGATGGTGGAATATTTCCGAGATGTTAATGAACAAGACGTACTTCTATTTATTAAAAATATCTTCTGTTTCATCCAAGCAGGATCCGAAGTATCGGCCTTATTGGGTAGAATGCCTTCCGTTGTCGGTTATCAACCCACCCTGAGTACCGAAATTGGCTCTTTACAAGAAAGAATTACTTCGACAAAAGAAGGGTCCATAACTTCTATCCAAGCAGTTTATGTACCCGTAGACGATTTGACCGATCCTGCCCCTGCTACGACATTTGCACATTTAGATGCTACTATCGTACTATCAAGAGGATTGATTGCTAAAGGGATATATACAACAATAGATCCTTTAGATTCAACTCCAACTATGCTTTAACCTCAGATCGTTGGCGAGAAATATTATAAAACTACGCAAAGAGTTAAGCAAACTTTAAACATTATAAAGAGCTTCAGGATATTATAGCTATCCTTGGGTTGGTGAATTATCCGAAGATGATCGTTTAACCATAGCAAGAGCGCGCAAAATTGAGTGTTTCTTATCACAACCTTTTTTGTAGCCGAAGTGTTTTTCGGTTCTCTAGGGAAATATGTTGGTCTAGTAGAAACCATAGAGGGTTTCAATTGATCCTTTCGGAAGAATTAAACGGTCTTCCTGAACAGTCCTTTTACTTAGTCGGTAATATCGATGAAGCTACCGCAAAGGCTATGAACTTAGAAATGGAGAGCAATTTGAAGAAATAACTTTAAATCTTTATGTACTGACCCCTAATCAAATTGTTTGGGATTCAGAAGTGAAAGAAATCATTTTATCTACAAATAGTGGTCAAATTGGCGTATTACCAAATCATTCTCATATTGCTACAGCTGTATATATAGAGATTTTAGGAATACGCCTTAATGACCAATGGTTAACGATGGCTCTAATGGGCATTTTTGCTAGAATAGACAATAATGACATCACTGTTTTAGTAAATGATGCAAAAAAGGGTAATGATATTAATCCACAAGAAGCTCAACAAACTCTTGAAATAGCGGAAGCTAATTTGAGAAAAGCTAAAGGAAAGAGACAAATAATTGAGGTAAATCTAGCTCTCTGGTAAGCTAGCATAAGAGTAGAGGTTGTCAATGTGATTTCATAACAAGTTGGTGTGTTCAAATAATAAAAAGAAGTTCTGTTTCTAAATCCGATTTTGATTAGATTATGTCGAGTGAATCCACTCAAGCAGAATCCAATTGATACAACACAATTAAAAAAAATTGAAATTGAACTAGATTCAATAAAAAAAAATCTCGAAAAATAGAAGAGGGTAGGGCAAAAAAACTTATTAGATGCCGGAGTCAATCGTATCTAATAAATTCTACCTACTATTGGATTTGAACTAATGACTCCCGCCATATGAAAGCAATACTCTAATCACTGAGTTAAGTAGGTCATTTATCATCCCAAAGAGAACCAAACGATACCCATCCCATCGATGAATTATAAATATCATATTGCTTATAAGCAATAATAATCTAAGCAATACCACTCAACCACTCACAATTTTTTGGATGTTGGATCATAGGATATTCATCTTAACAACAAATTATATACATGATAAAATATGCACCACAAACACTAAGGGCTATAACTCAGTTGGTAGAGCATCTCGTTTACACGCGCGCCAACATTGTTTAGGGGAGTCCATCATACAATCCAAAATATTGATTTTATTGATCGAGTTTAGTGCCCGTTTAAGTACCAAACAGACCCCTTGCTTGATTTGAGATTGAGATATTGATAAGGTGAATACCAGTACATTCAATGCTAGGCATAATGAGTACAAGACCCTAAAAAAATCTCCGCGTCATATGAACTTGAAGGTGTATGAAGTTTCATATTGCAGACATCAATATATTCTACATCAATATAACAAACTTCAGCAGGAACTGGTAATCATTCTTGATGGTCCCTAAATTCTTTCGCAAACACTGAAAATATGAGAATTTAGGAGAAATAATTTTTTTTAACTGAATGAGTTCAGCGAGGGACACTCAAGTCACTGCATTGCTGAGAGTCAGAGACATCAAGTCAGTGTGGTGACTTGAGGACCCAGTCTCTCAACAAGACAGTGACTCGAGAGGTTACACTTCAAGTCACTGCATTGCTTAGAGGCTGAGCTACCAAGTCAGTGTGGAGACTTGGAGACTCATGCTCTAAGCAACCCAGTGACTCGAGATATTGAACTCTCGAGTGCGTACTTAAGCTTGTCAGTAAGATTGATTCTCCCTGACTGATTTTCTCTTTGAAATATACTCAGTGAGCATGTACTTTAAAACGCTTATCAAATACTTAAGTAACACAAGGAGTTTAACGTGGTTTAGAGACTCAAGCTCATACGTCCACGGTCCTGATTTAACAGGATAATCCACTAAGGATTAACTTGTTTTTAACATGCCAAGGTACACCCAGATCAATACAACTCTTGACCTTGCTAACCTTCCTTCTAACTTCACTAAACTACTTCAACCAACAAACCTAACAAAGAGAGTTTTGGTTTCAGTTGGGTTTCTCCAACTAGGTAAGGTTTTCCCTTACAATGTGTTAGCCTTAAGCTAAGATTGGGAAAACCTCTCTTAGCTAAGAGTTACAAGCTTGACACTCAATGAGATATATATATATGAAAACCCTAATGGTCAGTGTCGTGGGTGTAGAAGTGCTCCCTTATATCTCCCTTAAACTGCACTAACACTCTCACACCTTCACAGCTCGTAGGTGTAGATTTTCCTCCTCTCACACACTTGAAACAACAGCTGGAAGCTTGTATTTATAGTGTGAATTCAAATGTTACCGTTGGAGGTAGTCACATTTGAATCCAGACCATTAATAGGGACACCTACTTTTCTTGGAATGCGGCCTTGTCAGTGTCGGATGAGCTGTCTTGACTTGATTGGTCCATGTGAACTGATTCCAACAGCTCTTTGGATCAGTGGGCTTGATCAGGGCATACTGACTTCAGATGACTTATCCTCCACTGACTTGATGATCTTCAATAGACATGGCTGTCTTCAGTGTAGTTGTCCTTTAGAGGCACTTGAAGATCTTTCCAAGAAGATTGTCATAAGGCTGAATGACAATCTTCCCTGACCTCAGTAGCCTGACTCCTTCAGGGCCTACTAGGTACATCACTGATCCTCCTGATCATGCTCTTCACTGAGTAGTCCACTGACTTAGCTTAGAATAGTCAGGTTTATACTCAGTGGGACATCCTTCAGACTTCTCTTCAGGTTCAGGTCTTCTGACTTGGCTTCAGTCTGTCTCTTTGTGATGTCATCTTGACTTCCTCAGGTTGTGTCAGTGAGTTCCCCCTCACTGAGTTCCCCTCAGTAGAGTTCCCCCTCAGCTGAGTTTTCCTCCACTGAGTGCTTCCTCAACTGAGTTCTTCCTCCACTGATAACCTGTTCTACTGAGAAACAACCTATCCTGATCTGAAACTAAAAGATACAATCCTGACTGTTTCAAACCTATTACATGTGGTTTTGGAAAATCATCAAAACTAATATATCCTAACAATTCTCTTTTTGGCTTTGGACATCTTTGATTTTATAGGTCTGTCTATTAAAAAAATTAAGAATATTTTTATTGGGACTTGCTTTCCCTTTTCTTCCTTGATCAATTTTTTTAGGTCAACTAATTTAATTACCACTCACCAAGAGAAATTAAATCATCTTTCTATGATCTCAATACAGACTTGTACACTGTAAATTAGGTTTGCTCCTTTGTTTTTAAGAGTACGTCTGTTTGCATTGAAAAGAAAGCGGAAACATTGTAAAGTTAGTAGTTTTGAATTAAAAGATTTTGGATCAATTGAACCCAGGCCAAATTTGTATATTTTATACTTCTAATTTACATATTTTCGATGTTTTACATGAAATTGTCTATTGGGATGTGATTTTGTGCTTGCTTAATGCCTACACAAAAATCTTCTCTATTCCCATTGGAAATATGATTCATAAAATCTAAAATGTGATTGAAATACTTGCCCATTTTCAATTTTTATTCCCGCTATATGTTTCTAATTTGATTGGTTTTACCTTGATGGATTCATATGAATACTGAAGTGATTGAACAAAGAAAGAATTTCACCTCCAACTCGAATCATGGTGCTTTCTAAATATCCATCTCCAAAGCTGCCAAAACCAGAATTTTGGGTAGTCAATTTTCTTTCAATGCAATTGTTTTTGTTGATTTTTCTATATGGAAATGAGCTATCGTTACATATTTGGTTTTATTTTAATGAAATACAAAATTTGCATGTTTAATCTCAGTATAAATATATATACCAACTCTTTTTTGGTAGGTATTTATGTTCCTTAATCGTAATATCTAAATTTTCTCTCGAATTTAATTTAATATTCAAGTCTTTTTATTCAAAAAGCTTAATGTTCCCTAAATTCACCTGTTTTCTCCATTGCCATTTTCCACTCTCTCATTTTGTTCATATATTTAAAAAAAATTATAATAAATTTATCATGAAACTATTTTAAAATATCAAATATTTGATTAACGTATCAAATTTTCACAGGAGTATTAAAAATTGGGGTAAACAACATGATATTGTAATTGCTGATATTTTTTACTCCAACTTTTTATACTGTTGGTGAAATTTTTTATAATCCTAATCCGATATTTGATAATTTAAAATATTTTCATGATAAAGTTATCATGTTCCATTTTCATATAAAAATTTATCTTTATATATTATAGATATAGAAAAAATAAATTAAGTACACGTGGCATGATTTGAAGGACGACACTTGCTACACAATTATACCCTCCTCAACTGTAGTTTTCTTGCTCCTCTCTTTTATAATCTTGAATGGAAGATCTAACTTAGATATTCATCAAAGCAAATGAGTTATTTCCATTTATACTTATTCTCTTAAGATATTTTGTAATGTAACCTTATCTCCATTACTAATGTAGCAATCAAATTGAAAGTTGAACTAATTGAGGTTGAATGAAAATTGTATCCATATGGCGACACTCTGTATTTGACTCTAACATCGGTATATAAAGATTAAATGTCTGCAGATATATCAGAAAGGGGATGTTTGTGGAAGTTGGTAAAAAGTAACACGTCGACACTATTCAACTAAATTTTGGAATTATTAAGTGCCAAGAATGAGTATATGACATTCATACCAAATATAAGTGAGACAGAGATGGTGATTACTCTACTGTAAATAAACTTTCCTGGGCTTTATAATTTTGTCTAAATCACCAGAAAATTACGGTTATGGAGTGAATTTCGGTTACAACTAATATTGTTTTCCATTATTGAGCAATTTTTACAATCATGATTTATTGTTATTAGGTTTATGTTTTTAATGATGCAAAAATGTAGCTAAAAGTGAATCAAACTAACAATCGGCTTGATGATAAAAATTAAGTGCAAGGATTTCATCGCTGACAATCCTTCACCCCCCTTGAAACACAATCAAAAGAAGCAATGATATTCATAAGGAGTCAAAATAAGCATCCAATACATGCATTCACATTTTTTAACAAAAAACATCGCACGGGCAAAGAACTAGTCAATTAAAAAACGTAGTCGTCTAATGACACGTGTCCCTAGGTTTAGAGAAGAAGTTGCTGAAATTTCATGACTAGGTAATGTGTACGAATTAAAAAAATGCAGCAGAGTATGAGACTAAATTATTTGGTTTAAAACTTAAGTTGTTGGATTTAGATCTTAAGGCTTGATTTGTTACTAGAAGCAAGTGTTAGCGGAAATCATGAGAATTTGTGAGACGATTTCAAATTTTACTAATTTGCAATTTCTCAATACAATAGGTGAATTAATCGTGTCAAAGGTTGTAGTCATTTGTCATGAAAACTTCTGTTTTTTCCACTTACTGATACTTTGATCCTTTGTCTCTGTTTATAGTATGGTTATAATAGATTATTTCAATACAATTTCCTAGAATTCTATGTTGTCTTGCTTTATTGCCCTTATAAAAGCAAGTATGATTATATCATGTTACATGATATCGAGGAGTACAAGAAGTCCCCATATAAACATTAGTTCTAACTTCTTATAAATGCATCATAAGAACCTAGATGTATGATTGCTGACTTTTGTCATATTTTAAACATTGTTTTGGGTCAAGGAATTTGACTTAGAGATCTTGGTGAGATTGAATGCATATCTTGTACTCCCTCCGTCCCACATTAAACTTCACAGGTTGGGTGGCACAGATTTTAAGAAAAACTGCTTTATTGACTTTTTCAACCAATGAGAGAAGAGTATTTTGAATTAAAGTAGGTATTGTGAGTGTGTTTTATTTCCTTATTTGGGGTGTGAAATTTATTGTGGGACGTCCCAAATAGGAAAGTGTGAAGTTTAATGTGGGACGGAGGGAGTAGAATATATTAAGGTTTGTGTTAGTGGATCTAACTTCTAAGTTTGTAGGTTTGTGTTATCTCCATATAGGAATTGTGTATTCTAAACATTGATGTATTTCCTTATAAACTTTAACTATTGTAAACTATTAATACAATGAGTTTCCTAAGAATGAAGTATGCATCGTCTTGGTTTAACAATAGCAGTTTAATTTCCACAACCTTTAGCAAGATTTCCTGACAGCAAATCATTAACCAAGTTGAAAAAATATCAATATAGAAAGAAATAATCAAAATGTTGTCAATTAGCTAATTTATTACATGAATAATAGAAATCAATGTTGCACATTGCAGAGATGATCACTAAGATGTAGAAGACTATTTATACATTACTCTCTGTGATTCTTGATTCACTAGTGACGTTTGATTTGAATCAGGGTTGATTTAAATCTGGAACTTATACTACAACACTTTTATCAATTTGCAACATGTACAAAAAAATTATGCATTTGCATTTTGAATAATTGACCAATTGTAGCTTAAACTCTGTTTTGTGGTATTTTCAGATAGAGAGATAGAAAGAATCAGTTTTAACTTACAGCCTACAGAAAAATATGGGAAAGACAATTTAATATTTAATGCAATATGAAAAAGAACACTTTTCATATAAGTTTTGAATGTGAAATTTTAAAATATGGGAAAAGACAAATTAATATTTATTGCAATATGAAAAGGAGCACTTTTCATATAAAATTTGAATGTGAAATTTTAACTACATAACTTTATAACCATGCGTATGAAAAATATTTTCGTTACATGTGATTCATTCTTAAAATTTCACTATCCATGTACTATAGGATTTATACAAAAAAATTATATTTTTTTTACTAACAAGTACAAATGTGATTAAGAATGATCATAGGGTTCTCAATCTTTTATTGATATTTACCTGAGTTTTTCCAAAGTTACAATATGAAAATCTCAAATATACCAAAACTGAAAACTGTGATGATTCTGGAAATTTATAGTGTTTTATCTTTTATTCATCCTTCACACTAATAGTTGTTATCAACCCCACATATTTCTCCAGCTGTAGTGCAAACTCCCATCCATGACCTCACAAATTTGCATCAGAAACAAGTTGAAGTTGTCTGATATTAGTTAAGTCCTAAAAAAACTATCTGACATTTCAAGCTTCAGTAATAAGAAATCGTAAAGGATTAAGATAAAATATATGTCTTGCTTCATATTTGATAAATTATATAATGACTACCCTGAATATAAAAGTAAATATAGCATTAAATTCGGTTTTAGTCTTTCATTTTTACTAGTAACTAAACTCGTGCGAAGCACGATTATTACTGTACAATGAAATTATAGGTCTTCAATCTATATTATAGTTTGTTTGTTTAAGTTTATAAGTCTTTATTAGTATTTAAATTAAAGTATTTTTCATTTCAAATTATTAATATATTTATTTTTTTATTTGAAGGTTTATTTTTTTTAAGAGAAGTAATTCAGATGTCGAGAAACTTTTGTTAAAAAAAGTGTAATAAATATTATATTTGGTTTATAAAAGACAATCTTAATATAGCTACAAATACATATTAAATAGGATGTAAAAAATAAAGAATCGAAAGGACTATAGATTTCGAAACACCTCACTAAAAATTACTTTTTTTCCATTTCCGATGAACGTTTACCGTTAGTCACCACACATCAAAATCTTCAAATTATTAAGATTGGTGACTTTCAAAACATCCACGTATGACTGACTATGACAGAAAACTGATTCTTCAAGAATATGCCAACATTGGCGAGTGATTATCATCAACTCTTATTGACATTTCATATGAGATAACTATAATGTGAATTGTCTCTTCCGAAACCTGAAAGGTTAAATGATCTATATTTCTTAATAACCTAATTGAAGTTTCAACTTTCAAATTTAAATAATGATTCGACAAACCACAACACTT
The DNA here is from genome assembly GCA_947034835.1 of Ballota nigra. Lineage (NCBI taxonomy): Eukaryota > Viridiplantae > Streptophyta > Magnoliopsida > Lamiales > Lamiaceae > Ballota > Ballota nigra. Next base: position 7,305,835 of record OX344728.1, read on the forward strand.
CAAATTATTCTAGTGTAAATGCAAGTATGTCTCTTTTGTTCAAATAATTCAGATCGTCCACAATATTTTTTAAGGGGATTTAAACCAAATTCGTCCTCTATCTTTTCACCTTTGTTGAAATGATGTTCTATTTTTTAATCAATTTAGTCTTGTATCTTTTCAAATTTTGTCAATTAGGTCATAATTGGCCCAAAAATGCATAAAATATTACTATTTTGATCCTCTATTTATTTTCTTTATCAATTTAGTCCTATACATATTCAATTTTTGCCAATTAGGTCTTAATTTGCAAGAAAATACACGTAATCACCACTTGCTAGAAAACACAAGCACATAACCAAAATGGTATTGTTCATGTGCTTGTGTTTTGTGCATTTTCCTGCCAATTAGAACCTAGCTAATTGGTTGATGAGATATTAGACTAAATTGATGAAACAAATAAATAGATGACCAAAACAACGATGTTTTGTGCATCTTTCCGCCAATTAGGACCTAACTGAAAAATATTGAATAAATACAGGACTAAATAGATAAAACAAATTAACAGAAGACTATTTCAATAAAGGTGAAAAGATAGATGATGAATTTGGTTTAAATCTCAATCTTTAAGTGTAGTTTTAAACAAAATATTTGTAAGATTATCAATGGAGTCTTTCACTTCTTTCTTTTTTTTAATTAAAAAAATTCATCTATGAAGTCTTCTGTTTCATACGCTTACTCACACATATTTATTTTTAAAATTTATTTTTTATAATATTAAGATAAATGCACGCATTAAAATAAATATGCAATTTAAGAATGTATACATTTCACATATATTTTTATAAATAATTAATTAATTTGTATCCTCCAATTTAATCTAGGTTTGGGTTCAAAACTCTCAATTTCTTTCCATTCTCGTGTTGGTCAGTCCATACAGAGATGTGTTCTCTTTTCAATTGGAATGCATTGTTCATATTATTATCTCGAATCTACAGGCAAAAATACTGAGGAATATAGAGTTCGTTGGATATCTTACTATTTCCTTGCTTTGTAGGCGACAACGTGCATTACTTATGCATTGTTTGTATGTTAATTAATTAACTCAAAGATATCTCCCAAGCTTATTCCAATATGATAGATATGCTCATATGTATTTGGTGGTTTGCCCAATAAAATATATTGACATATTAATTTTTGACAAAGTATAACGTGAAAATGGTTCGTACATGAACCATTAAGGGTATTGGTTGTTTTCAGTAAAGAATATTAGTTGTTTTCATTAAAGAGTATTTGTTGTTTTCACTGAAGAGTATTAGTTGTCTTCACTAGAGAGTCTTACTTTAACAACTAATACTCTTCAATGAAAACAACTAATATCCTTCAGTGAAAATAACTAATACTCTTTAGTGTAAACTACTAATACCCTTCAATGATTCGTGTATGAACCAATTTTACTCTATACATACTCTTAATTATTATATGTCTACTATAATCTTTCTCCGAAGTAATTAATTTAGATAATCATTATCTTCTACAAAAAATTAAGAGTATGTATAGAGTGAAATTGGTTCATATAATAACCACTTTGCAATATTTTTTTAGCATAACCACTAATACCCTTTAGTTGTTTAATGTTCATATGATTTGGTGGTTTATCTAATATAATATATTGGTATATTAATTGTTATATGTCTACTATAATCTTTCTTCCAAAAAAATATTAAGAGTATGTATACAGAATAAAATTGGTTTATACATAAACTACTTTGCAATACTTTTTAGTATAACCACTAATACCCATTAGTGTAATCAATTGATACCTTTTTGTTAAACAACTAATACTCTCTGTACCATTTAACTAATATCCAAGGGTGCAGAAGTCGGAAAACGTTAGGCGGGCGTTTCTGGGCCGCCTAGGATTTTTTTATATTTATTTATTGAAAGTTGAAACTACCATTGTTATATTTTCTTCTTAATTAATACTTATTGGCACACATCCCTAACTAAATAGGTACATACACGCATTACCAAATAAATATGCAATTAGGTATACATAGTTACATACACGCATTTGTAATTATATATACAATATATACAGTTATACACGCATACATATATAATAATACATACACCAAACTTCTCTTCTCGGTTCGCTCACCCATGGTGTGCCGCTCTCCGCCGGTCTGCCACCGCCGATCCGCCACCGCCAGCCTTATTTTCCTCGAGCACGACCGCCCACCGTCCGCCGATGTTGCTTGGCCCAGCACGAATCTGAAAATAACAATAGATACATCGGATTTGAAGCCGTCGCCGCCGTTCTCTTCCCCCTCCACCACCAGCCCTCTCTCCCCTTCACCGCCAGCCCTCTTTCCCCTTTGCCGTCACGGTGAGAAACTGAGAATTTAGGGTTTCATTTCTTATCTTGGACTCTAGCCGCCTAGCTCGATTTTGGCCTCCTAGGCGGCGCCTGGAATCCTAAACGATTTTCTTGACCAATTCACCCTAAATCGGGGCGGGCGGCGACCGCCTAGCGCCTAGACGGCCGCCTAGGCCGCTTTTTACATCACTGCTAATATCCTTTAGTGAGAATAACTAATGCACTTCAAATATTTCATGTATGATCCATTTTCACTCTATAGTTTGTCAAAGATTAAAAAGTTGTTTTATTCCTTTTTTTTTCAGATTAACAAATATTTATTTTAATAACTTCTACAAACTATATATCAAATTATTTCTATATATTGATCATTCAAAAAACACAAAATTTAACATGATTTTAAGCTTAATTTTAACTTCAATTTTGATTTTTTCAAAACACACATGAACATCCCAAACTCTGTGTGTGTGTGTGTTTTTTTATTTTTGTAATTGGGGCATTACTGATTACTTCTTGGAGTATTATTGACTACTTCTTTGGGTATCACTTATTACTTCTTAGGGTATTGCTGATTTCTGATTGGGTATTTTTTTTTCAAAATTCAAGTGCATACTATACACTCGATTGCACACTAGAACTTCTTTAAATATTTAATAACTATTATTTCAATATAATTGAAATATATTTTATACTACAAAATAATGAGATATATCATAATATATATTTCAAAAATACATTCAACATACTTTTATATTATTTCTCAATATTTTATTATGAATTATATTTTACGATAATAATTGTACAATTAATATATGGGTCCTCAATTTATATTGAAGTTTTTTATATTTAAGAGTGTTTATTAGTATCCCTATTAAAATATTTTTCATTTCAAATAGATAATATTATTATACTTTTATTTGAAGGTTTATTTTTTTAAAAGAGAAAGTAATGTAACTTCTACAAAAAATAAACTTCTATTCAAACTATATGTCGAATTATTCCTATACATTAATTATTTATAAAAATATTTAATAAATATTATTTTAAAATAATTGAAATATCTTTTATACCATAAAATAGAGGAATTTATCATAATATATATCTAAAATATTGTTCAACATATAGAAAATATTAATTTAATTTCTTGCTTTGTAGACAACAAAGAACATTAATTCATCTTAATCTTTCATTTTTATGTTAACTCAAAAAAGGATTGACAATGTTTATAAGGGTAATTCATGAATATTTTTCTTAGTGGGTGTAGAAAACAGGAGTATAAACACAGTAATATTGGCTACAAGCTGTTCGACGCTGAGGAAACCTCAAATGGTTCCAGATCGCGAGCAACAATGGGAAAAAGGGGATCTAGGGTCTCCTCAGTTTTATTGCTCGAGTGCGAAGACATAGAAGAGGAAGAAAAATCCAAGCGGCGGTAGAAAGAGTTGCAGACGGCGGCGCTATCCCGGAGAAGACGGTGGCGCTCGGGTCCACACGGCGGCATCAAGGATTATGAAGAGCCAACCTCAAATCAAGGGTGATCAATAAAGAAAATCAAGTTGGGGTGCATCTACCAATTTTAGAGGTGTATAAAGTGACGAACAACTCCCCGACGAACAACTAATGGGCGAACAGGTATTTAGACCCGAGACCAAGAATGAGCCAACTGTGAAGTCATCAATGACGAACAACTTGGTCAAACAATGATATAACAAACAGCCAAAGAAGTGTGTACAAGTGAACAAAGGACAAAGATCCCAAAGCCAAGCTGAACAAAGCCATAAGGCGAACAACTTCCAAAGTACACCCTCAAGAGGCGAACAACTTTCAGTTGAAGGGTCATCAAGATCATTCAAGCCGACCTAGGCGAACAACAATGAGTCCGAGATAAGGCCCAAAAGAAGACTTTGTAACTAAGATTCAGCTTAGATAAGGTCAAACTAAGGTCAAAGGACACATGTCAGGCATGCAAGCTAGGGAGACCAAGAGTCAGTAACACCTCATGCTTGCTAGCCTCTATAAATAGTTGTTCTCCAGCTTATTGAAATAATTTCGAATTTCAGACAAAAATACACACAAACACACCCAAACTCACACATACACGAAATAAGTCCAATTTCGACTACCGAATCTACAAATTCGATAAATTCATACCCCGATTTACCATTTACGGTGGTAATCAATCACACATTATTGATTGGTGACGTAAAAACGGATTAAAACAGCCACTAATCCTTACGATTAGATTCGTTCACCAATACAAGCCATTCTAAGAATAGAGAGAAAATGCAGCTCAATTGCTAAGATTTGTGTATTCAACTTCATGAGTTACAAGTAGGGTTACAAGATGAGTATTTATTCTAACTAAGTGAGACTTCTAGATCCTTCCTGATTCTGTTGTAACCACCGTGCTAGCTGGAGGACTGCAAGTGTGAGTGAGTTTGTTACTAAGAGTTAGTTATAACGGCCATGATATATGTATGCATGCATTTGTTTAATTCGAGAGCCATGCATGGTTGATGCATGCATGTAAATCTAACACCCCCTCCTCAAGATGGAGCGGGAGAGCAAGACAAAAGCTTCATCTTGGAATGAAAACTCAAGAAGGAAGGGCCATGAAGTGCCTTAGTGAAGACATCTGCTAACTGTAAGGTGGAGGGCACATGATGAAGATGTATAAGCCCTTGCTTGTAGAGATCCCGCACAATATGACAATCAATATCGATGTGCTTCGTCCGTTCATGGAATACAGGATTCTCAACAATATGTTTAACAGACTTGCTATCATACCAAAGCTGAAGTGGCAAGAAAGGTTTTAACAAGAAATCTGTAGTCAAGAATGAAATCCATTGAAGCTCTAAAGTTGTGGTGGCCAAAGCCCTATACTCGGCTTCAGCTGAAGATCTAGAAACTGTGTTTTACTTCTTAGTTTTCCAAGAAATGAGAGAGGAGTCAAGGTAGACATAATAACCAGTGAGTGACCTCCTAGTATCCAAGCAAGAACCCCAATCAGCATCATTTTATGCATGAATAGTGAAATAAGATTGAGAAGAGTAAAAGAGCTTCAAATCTAATGTGCCACTGAGATATCTGACTAGATGAAGAGCAGCATCCCAATGTGTAGATCTTGGACTGTTGACAAACTAACTTAATTGTTGAACTGAATATGTGATATCCGGTCTAGTAAAGTTAAGGTATAAGAGCCTTCCAACTAATCTTCTGTACTTCTCAGGATCTTGAAGCATTGTACCATTAGAGGAAGATAGATGGAGACCAGGCTGAAAAGGTTTGAAGGCTTGCACCTATCAAGGCCAGTGTCAGATACCAAATCCTGTATATACTTGTGTTGAGAGAGATAAGTAGCACCATCCCCCTAGCTATCTCAACACCAAGGAAGTACTTAGCAAAACCAAGATCTTTGATAGTGAAAATTGAGTGAAGATGTGCCTTGAGAAGGTTAATCTGTTCTGTTGGTCCCGTTTTCGAAAGGCAAAAATGGGAATTCAGGAGCGAATTTTTTTTTTAAACCTTTAACTCAGGGAGTTCAGCAAGAGTGAATAATACTCAAGTCACTGTATTGCTACGAGTTAGAGCACTCAAGTCAGTGCAACTGACTTGCGAGCTCAGTCTCGTAACAATGCAGTGACTCGAGAGGTTTTACTTCAAGTCACTGCTCTGCTTAGAGGCTGAGCTACCAAGTCAGTGTGGAGACTTGAAGGCTCATGCTCTAAGCAAGGCAGTGACTCGAGATGCTGGACTCTCGAGTGCGTTGCTTGAACTGGTCAGTGAGAGGATCCTCCCTGACCTGAATAATTAACCAAAGTTTTCTTTTAACAATGCTCTCAGTGAGTAGATTTTCTCAACACTTTAGTAAATACTTTAAATGAAACGAACACCCAGTTTAACGTGGTTCAGAGACTCAAGCTCTTACATCCACGACCTGATTTAACAGGAAATCCACTACTTGGGATTCTTGTTTTTAACGTGCCAAGGTGCACTTACAACTGGACTCACGCCACTCCCTGGGCTGCCTCTCCTTACTCACTGACAACTTACTCCCAACAAACCTAACTAGAGGGTTTTGGTTTCGGTTTGGTTTCTCCAACTATGTGAGGTTTTCCTTTACAATGTGTTAGCCTCAAGCTAGGATTAGGAAAACCTCTCTAAGCTATGAGTTACAAGCTGAACACTTATTTGTGTATATCTATGAACTCTAAAGTTCAGTGTACAAGATGTGAATCGTGCCTCCTTATAACTCCCTTGTAATTGCACTAAACACTCACACATTCACAGCTCGTAGGTGTTGATTTTTCTTAATTCACACACGCTTGAATACGCAGCTATGATCTTGTATTTATAGTGTGGATTCAAATGTTACCATTGGAGAGAATCACATTTGAATCCAGACTATCAGTAGGGTACACCTACTTTTCTTGGAATGCAGCCTTGTCAGTGTCAGATTTGCTGCCTTGTGCTGATTGGTCCACGTGGGTAGGATCAAACGAATCTTTGACTCAGTGGGTTGACCAAGACCTACTGACTTTAGGTAGCTTCATCCTTCACTGACCGATGATCTTCAGTGGACTGAACGTCTTCAGTGTAGTTGTCCTTCAGGGACTGTTTGAAGATCACTCCAAGAAGTTTGTCATAAGGCTGAATGACAAACTTCCCTGACCACAGTAGCCTGACTCCTTCAGGGCCTACTTGGTGCAGCACTGATCCTCCTGATCATGCTCTTCACTGAGTGGTCCACCTGACTTAGCTTAGATCAGCCTGGTTTACACTCAGTGGGACATCCTTCAGGCTTCTCTTCAGGTTCAGGTCTCTTGGCATGGCTTTGGTTAGTTCTTCTTGATGTCATCTTGACTTTCTCAGGCTGTGTTGCTGAGTTCCCCCTCGCTGAAATCCCCCTCAACTGAGTTCTTCTCAACTGACAGCCTATTCTACTGAGAAATAACCTAGCCTGACCTGAAACTAAAAATACAATCCTGACTGCTTTCAAACCTATTACATGTTGTTTTGGAAAATCATCAAAACTAAACATATCCCAACAATTTCCCCCTTTTTGATGGTTCCAAAACTTCTAACCAAATAATTTTCTATTACAAGAATAATGTCAGAGTACAGGTAATAGTTTGAAATATGCAGGAATTCCCATAGTTTAAAACATTTAAGATCTATTCGGTTGACCATTTTTCTTAACAAAACTGGATCAGTGGTCATGTGAACAACCCGCTCTGATACCAATTGTTGGTCCCATTTTTGAAAGACAAAAATGGGAATTCAGGAGCGAAAAAGATTTTTTTTTTTTAAAACCTTTAACTCAGGGAGTTCAACAAGAGTGAATAATACTCAAGTCACTGCATTGCTACGAGTCAGAGCACTCAAGTCAGTGCAACTGACTTGCGAGCTCAGTCTCGTAACAAGGCAGTGACTCGAGAGGTTTCACTTCAAGTCACTGCTCTGCTTAGAGGCTGAGCTACCAAGTCAGTGTGGAGACTTGGAGGCTCATGCTCTAAGCAAGGCAGTGACTCGAGATTCTGAACTCTCGAGTGCGTTGCCTGAACTGGTCAGTGAGAGGATCCTCCCTAACCTGAATGATTAACCAAAGTTTTCTTTTAATAATGCTCCCAGTGAGCAGATTTTCTCAACACTTTAGTAAATACTTTAAATGAAACGAACGCTCAGTTTAACGTGGTTCAGAGACTCAAGCTCTTACATCCACGGCCAGATTTAACAGGAAATCCACTACTTGGGATTCTTATTTTTAACGTGCCAAGGTGCACTTACAACTGGACTCACGCCACTCCCTGGGCTGCCTCTCCTTACTCACTGACAACTTACTCCCAACAAACCTAACTAGAGGGTTTTGGTTTCGGTTTGGTTTCTCCAACTATGTGAGGTTTTCCTTTACAATGTGTTAGCCTCAAGCTAGGATTAGGAAAACCTCTCTAAGCTATGAGTTACAAGCTGAACACTTATTTGTGTATATCTATGAACTCTAAAGTTCAGTGTACAAGATGTGAATCGTGCCTCCTTATAACTCCCTTGTAATTGCACTAAACACTCACACCTTCACAGCTCGTAGGTGTTGATTTTTCTTAATTCACACACGCTTGAATACGCAGCTATGATCTTGTATTTATAGTGTGGATTCAAATGTTACCATTGGAGAGAATCACATTTGAATCCAGACTATCAGTAGGGTACACCTACTTTTCTTGGAATGCAGCCTTGTCAGTGTCAGATTTGCTGCCTTGTGCTGATTGGTCCACGTGGGTAGGATCAAACGAATCTTTGACTCAGTGGGTTGACCAAGACCTACTGACTTTAGGTAGCTTCATCCTTCACTGACCGATGATCTTCAGTGGACTGAACGTCTTCAGTGTAGTTGTCCTTCAGGGACTGTTTGAAGATCACTCCAAGAAGTTTGTCATAAGGCTGAATGACAAACTTCCCTGACCACAGTAGCCTGACTCCTTCAGGGCCTACTTGGTGCAGCACTGATCCTCCTGATCATGCTCTTCACTGAGTGGTCCACCTGACTTAGCTTAGATCAGCCTGGTTTACACTCAGTGGGACATCCTTCAGGCTTCTCTTCAGGTTCAGGTCTCTTGGCATGGCTTTGGTTAGTTCTTCTTGATGTCATCTTGACTTTCTCAGGCTGTGTTGCTGAGTTCCCCCTCGCTGAAATCCCCCTCAACTGAGTTCTTCTCAACTGACAGCCTATTCTACTGAGAAATAACCTAGCCTGACCTGAAACTAAAAATACAATCCTGACTGCTTTCAAACCTATTACATGTTGTTTTGGAAAATCATCAAAACTAAACATATCCCAACATGTTCCAAGGAAGAGCCTGCTATCAAGACATCATCCATATAAACTAGCAAGCCCAAATAAAAGTTATCTGTGTTGTAAGTGAAAAAACAATGATAAAAAACAGATTGCTTGAAGCCATAAGCAAGCAATGTCTTGCAAAATTCAGTGTTCCATTGTCTAGAGGTTTGTTTTAAACAATATAAACTTTTCTTCAATTTGCAAACTTGCCCTGGCAAGGCTTTAGAATATCCAAGAGAAGGATCCATGTAAACTTTATCATTCAAGAAACCATGCAAAAAGGCATTGTTGATGTCTAATTGGCACAAGGGCCAACCCTTACCAGTAGCAAAAGCAATTAGGAATCTAATAGTGACCAGTTTAGCAACTGGTGAGAAGCTGTCCTCATAATCAATCCCATAGACCTGGTGGTATCCCTTTGCCACTAACCTGGCTTTATATCTGTCTACAGAACCATTTGGCTTCAATTTAAGCTTATAGACCCACTTACATCCAATAGGAGTCTTATGAGTAGGACAATCCACCAAGTGTCATGTCTCATTTTATTCAAGAGCAGATAATTCATCAAGCATATCTCTTTCCCAGTTAGGATTACCTAGTGCTTGATAATAAGTATTAGGTTCCTTGGACTGATGCACATTAGTTGGAAAACATTGATACTCAGAAGAGAAAGAAGTAGGGATAAGGGATAAGGTGTCATTATACATGTGAGGTATGGGAGGAGAAATACCTGAGTCTTGCAGCTTGGCATCTGTAGAAGAACTGAAGAGTGTACATGCTGAAACAAAATCTTTAAGCCAAGAAGGAGGAGTTATAGGTCTATTTCTAATTGATTGAGTAGATAAAGAATCTGGAACAAAAGAGGGAGTAAGAACAGATGATGATGGAGTGGTTTCTGGATGAGACATAGGATCAACGGTATCAAGAGGTGTAGACTAGTCATGTAAGAATGGAAAAATATATTAAAAGAAATGGACATCTCTTGAGATAAAAGTAGAGTGATCCGAAGGATTATATATCCTGTAACCTTTGTAACCTGTGACAAAACCAAGAAAAATACATTTCACTGCTCTTGGTGAAAATTTTGATTTAGAGGGGTAAGTATCTGTGGCAAAAGCAAGGTAACCAAAGGTTCTTAGGGTATCATATGTGGTAGGCTTTTTGTGCAAGATGGTGAATGGAGTAGACCAATTTAGTAAAGGAGAAGGCAATTTGTTTATGATGTAAGCTGCATGTAAGATAGAGTAAGGCCAGAAGTTTAAAGGTAATTTGGACTCAAACATGAGAGCCCTGGCTATATTCAGTAACTGTCTATGCTTTCTTTCTACAACTCCATTTTGTTGTGGAGTGTATATGCAGGATTTCTGATGGATAATTCCTAATTGTTGTAACATTGTTTGGCAATCATTGCTCAGGAATTCAGAGCCATTATCAATTTGAATGGCTTTAGGTTTTATACTGTATTGAGTATGGATCATGGTGAGAAAAGTTTTAGGAGTAGGAATAGCTTTTCCTTTCTGTGGTAAAAAGAAAACCCAAACAACTCTTGAGAAATCATCTACCACAGTAAGGAAATAAGGGGTATTGGTTAATGAGGGATGATTATAGGGCCCCCATATATCTGCATGAAGGAGTTCAAATGGTGATTTTGTTTGGATAGTATGGTTTGGAAAGGACAATCTGGTTTGCTTTGCCTCATGACACACAGTACATGGAGATTGAACAGAAGCATCAATCACTTTATTAAAGGAAATTGAATTGATATGTTTGATTACATCAAGTGAAGCATGACCTAGTCGTTTGTGCCAAACATCAATAGAAACTGAACAAGCAAGAGTTACAGAGGGAAAAAGAAGTATCAAAAGGTTGAAAGATGTACAACCTTCCAATTAACTTTCCAGCTGCCAAGACTGCTTCATTCTTGGGTCCTGTAAGGAGCAAGATGTGGCAGTAAAAATGTAATTTAGGTTAGTATTGTTACGAATGAAAGGCACTGATAGGAGGTTATATTTGAAGGTAGGAATATACAACATGTCAGTGAGTGTTAATGCATTATTTAACTTTATGGATCCAGATTGTAAGACATGTTGCTTGCTTCCACCAGGAAGTAGCACATAAATGGGTGTTTGTAAGGTTAATAAAGGTTGATCAAAGAGTTTCAATTCAAAGCTCATATGCCTACTAGCTCCTGTGTAAAAAAATCCAAGTTCCTTTTACCTCATTATCAAGCATAGTAGATCTAGATATTTCAGTAGCAGAAATGATAGAAGTACCTGCATATTCAACAAAGTGTGCATGATCCATGTTTTTACTAAGGTACTTTGCTACCTCTTGCTGTATTATAGCTGCTATATCAGGTGTATGTGTCATAGATGGTGATGATTCCTCAACATTACACTGTGCCATAACCTTCTTTCCATCCAGTTTCTTTGTATACCACTCCAGATATCCATGTAGTTTAAAACAAGTAGTGGCATCATGCCTCTTCCTTCCACAGTGTGAGCATACTAACTGATCCTTCTCTTCCTTAGTTCTGTAGTCATTTTTCCTCTGAACCTCTCTATCATATGATCTAGCCTTGGAGTACATAGCAGATTGAGTATGATTTATATTGTTAGAAGCATCTCCTTCATTAAGTCCAGACTGAATCTGCCTCTGTTGCTCAACCCTTATCACGATAGAATAAGCCTTGTTTAGAGTAGGTAATGGATCTATCATCATGATTTAATTCATGGTAGTTTCATAGGTATCATTCAATCCCATAAGGAATTGTGTGAGCCTTAATCTGATATCCTTTGCATGCAGTTGGCTTTCTACATTACAAGTGAAATTTCCACAAGTGCAGCCTATGATTTGATCAAGGTTATCTAATTCATCCCATATTTCCTTCATCTTCCCATAGAAAATAGACATGGAATCATGTCCTTGCTTAAGTGTGTTGATTTTACTTTGTAACTGAAAGAATTTTGTTCCATTCGCAGAGCTAAACCTCTCACATATGCCATCCCACAATATTTGTGCAGATTTTGTAGAAACAAACGTATTATATAATTCCTTGCTAATGGAACTTAACAACCAACCTACAACCAAGCAATCTACCTTTTTCCACATTGCGTATTCTGGTGAATTTCGAGTTGGTACAACAATGCTTCCATCAATGATTCCTAATTTCGACTTTGCACCTAGAGCTATTAACATTGGTTTCTGCCATGATACAAAATTTACTCCATTCAAAGGTTGAAAAACAAGGACCAAACCTGGATGTTCTGATCCATGAACAACATATACTGGAGGAATTCAATCTCTTTCCATCTCTTCGTCTTGATCATTTACAAACACATTTTGCCATACATTGGGCGGCGCTGCCGCTGGATTATTTCTTCCTCGAGCCATGGATCAGAATGGCTCTGATACCATGTAGAAAAAAAGAGTATAAACATAGAGATATTGGCTACAAGCCATCCTAAGAATAGAGAGAAAATGCAGCTCAATTGCTAAGATTTGTGTATTCAACTTCATGAGTTACAAGTAGGGTTACAAGATGAATATTTATTCTAACTAAGTGAGACTTCTAGATCCTTCCTGATTCTGTTGTAACCACCGTGTGTCGTGCTAGCTAGAGGACTGCAAGTGTGCGTGAGTTTGTTACTGAGAGTTAGTTATAATGGCCATGATGTATGTATGCATGCATGTGTTTAATTCGAGAGCCATGCATGGTTGATGCATGCATGTAAATCTAACAGTTGGTGGATTACATAGAGGTAAGTTTTTAAGACAAAAAAAAAAATCCTAATACAATTTTTTTTTTAGTTACAATCAGATATAAAAGTGTATAGTGTAGAGCGTAAAGTGTGTTAGTAAAATATAATGGTTTATGCAATTTAGTTTTCTATTTTATTTTTTTTTTTGTATTGGGCCATTTTTTATCCAGAAAGTGTACTTATATGTAATATATACATCCTGTAAATCTCGATTTTGGAATGTAGTATAAATTTTATTGAATAGAAATCAAATGTTTTCTCCATGCAAAGGTAAACTTTATATTTTACCAGGGTGTTTCCAAGTCAACTTTATATTTTATTTTATATCACTCATATAATATTAGAAATATCGCCTATTTTTTTTCCAATTATATAACAACCACAAACTCTACATTAAATACTATTTTACCTAAAAATAATGTATAAAAAGTACATGTAAAACTTTACTCACGTAAGGAGGAATAATTAATAATCTTCTATTTTAGAATTTTATATTAAATGCTACCTACATGTTTAAATTTAGTCAAAACAGATGACATAAGATACTTTCCTTTCTATTTTTGATGGGTTATGAAGTCAAACGGTCATTAAACCAAAGTTAAAGGGCGAAAGGGCTATTGAAGCTCATTTACAAATTTTTCAAAAATTAGAACATATTACTAGTGATGTAACCATCGTGAAGTCAGCCATTCATCTAGCATATCCAGAGACGTAAAGGGAAATTTTATTTTAATCCTATTCACATTGAAAACTAGAAACAAATGTCTCCTAAATATCAACCCATCTAAATTCACTATAAATTGAGAAGTAACCACATATAATTTCACAAGTATTCTTTTTAAATATTCCTTAAAGATATCACATGGCTAGTATTACCACAACCTTGTTCATTCTCTTCTCCTTGATTTCAATTTCAGGTAACACTTCTTAATTCTTTACAATGCATGTACTACTCTTGTATATTTTTTATTTTTAACAATGCTCATCTCTTCCTTCTTAACAGCCGACATTTGAAGCAACATCTCTCTTTGGAACATCTTTGTCCAGCATCACCAACTCATTCATCAACTTGATGAATCTTGACTCCATATGATCGATTGTCTCATCAGGCAGCATCTCGAACGCTTCGAACTTCTGAATGGCAATGTTTCTCTTATTCTCCTTTATCTTTTCTGACCCCTCGCACATCCTGGTCAGCTCATCCCAAACCTCCTTTGCCGTCTTTAAGTTCATCAGTCTTGCTGACTCCTCGAAAGGCACCGTGTGTAAGATAATATTCCTGGCCACATTATCCAGCCCCATCATCTTGATCTCATCAGTGGTCATATCCTTCCTTTCCTTAGGAATGGGTACACCAATATCAAGATCATCATATCCTCTACCTCTGGTATTAGGGACAGTGATTTTGATCGGTCCTTCCCTGAGAACATGCGGCATCTGGTCATGGATGTCATCGAGATGTGCTTCTAATCTAAACTTCCAATAGACAAAGTTAGATACAGAGAATTCAGGTAACGAAGCTTCAAGTCTCCTCGAAGTCATGATGATGCAAGTTTTATGAAAAGCAAACTCAGATCTGTTCAGTGACCACCAACAGTTTCTCCTTTGAAACTATTAGTATTCAAAGTCAGTGGTCTTTTGAACCACTGCTCTGATACCACTTGTTGGTCCCGGTACAAGACTGAGGAATACGTGTATGGGGGGGGGGAATACACGTATACCAATTTTTCAAACTTAAAACCTGACTGAGTCCTCTCCACTCAGAGTGATAAAGAACTAGGAGCTGATAACACACCTACTGACTACACTTGGTGCGGGTCAGTTGGCTAACTATCAGTTCAAGTTCAGTGCGGAAATGCGTAAGCCCTGATAGTTTAAAGTCTTGTTTAGTTTGCTTTCTGAAAAACTTGTTTTACTCAATTCTGAATAGTATTTAGTAAGGGCAGTGCTCTTTTTAGAGGATCAGGCTGATTGATTCAAGCCTGATAAACCGAATGCAATGAATGAATATGTAATATAGCAAGTATGCACAATATCAAAGCAGTAAGAACACAGTGAGTTTAACGTGGTTCAGAGACTCAAGCTCCTACGTCCACGGCCTGATTCAACAGAAAATCCACTCAAGGGATTCTTACTTTTAACGTGCCAAGGTGCACCAAGACCAGCTAACCTCACTGATCTATACAAACTCCACTCACTAACTGACTTACTCCCAACAAACCTAACTTGGGGTTTTGGTTTCAGTTTGGATTCCAACTAGGTTGAGATTATCCTTACAAGGCAAGGCTATGCTAAGGATTGGATAATCTCTCTAAGCTTATGATAATGCTAGTTCGCTCTTGGAATACAGAATGACTCTCAGTAACTAAGAAACACTTGGGAAATTTAGTTGGTTTCGAGTGCTTCTTCTAAGCTGAATGCTTTGAGTGCTTGAGAGCTTGAGTAATTTCTGGCTTGGAAATTTCCCGTAACCTTGAATGGGTTCAAGGTCTTCTGTATATATAGGTGATTTGAAAAACTATCCGTTGGAGAGATAGCCTTCAAGTCATCTATGCAGAGTGGCTTCAAACAGATATATCTTCATGCAGCAGCCGTCCTTGCATGGATTTGGTAGTTGCGTTAAATGCACATTAAATGCTTGCCCGTTGAACATGCAGTCTGAATTCAGTCTTCTTGTCAGGTTCCGTACGTGCGTGTCCTTCTCGGACTGGTCCACGTCATCAGGTTGGTGAGAATGTCAGAACTTATTCCTGAGCTTCAGGCTTGTCTTATTGAGTTCATTTTATCTTGTGCTCACCGGTCTTGTCCTGACGCTGACATTCCTTTTGCATTGCTTGGCTCTACTCCAAGTCTTCCCAATAACTCAGTTTCATCCTGTTCCCTTCAGGACTGAGTAGTACTGACCTCAGGGTCATACTCTTCATCACTGAGACTTACTCAGCCAGCTTAGGAGACTGCCATAAGTTCAGGATGGTAAATTGTCTTCAGGCTCTGAGTCTTGATTGTCATCAGCAACTGCTCCTCTTACTGAGTACCTGTGAAGTGTAAAATGGCTAAGTACAAATCCTAACCAAGACTAGCCTGACAAAACAAATGCAAACATCTTTTCAGGGGCTTTGGGATCTTAATCAAAACTGGCAATGTCCCAACAATTTCTCCTTTTTTGATGATGCCAAAACACTGAAAAGATCCTCATAACACTTAGAGGAAAAATAAAGACCTATCTATAAGATAAGACAGTGTTAGAGCAATTCTTGATAAAGTACAGAATTTAAACAACAGCCAAAAAGACAATGAGTTTTTGTCTGTGGGCAAAAGTAATAGATTTCATTGAAAGATATGTACGTGGTTACAATGAATCTAGTCTATTACAAAGAGGTAATGAACTCCTAGACTAATCTCATTTCAGGTTCGAGTCCATATCCAGCATAGACTCTTGCCTTCAGCTCGTCAAGTCTTCTTGGTTGGTTCACATATCCTTCAGCTTTGGCAATCTTCAAGACTTCCATTATAATGGCCTTCGTGTTGTGCTTCCGAGTTCCAGGAACTAAGGGAGGAGCTCGAATGGTGAACTCAGGAGCCTTCACTTGGACTTGAGCTGCATCAGCCTCCTCCAAGATCTTTTGGAATAGCTCAGGATGATTGTCCATCATGTAGTCAGTGAAGTGGGCATTGATATCGTCAGTGTCGCCCCACTTCTTCACAACATACCACAATTTCACAAACTCATCCTTTGCATCAGTCCAAAACTCCTTCAGTGCCTCTGAGACGAACTCATCGACATAAGCTTCCCTTACTCCTGATTCTGGCCTACTGACTTGAAGAATTGATTACTTCCTAATTGTTGGCCTCTTTCTGTACTTCCTAGGCTCAGACTTCGCCTTCTTCCTCCTTAGCAGACTGATCACCGCATCATCCAGTTCTCTTTGTTGAAGCTCAGTGATGTCAGTCAGCTTCTCAACCTTCTTTTCCAAGATGCGCATCTTCTCCTTTTGAGCAATTTCAGCTCTGCGCACAGCCTCAGATTTCTCAGAAGGATCTCCCCATGCTTCAGCGCATAACTCCGCCACCAACTCCCCAGAGTAAGTGATGGGGTTCTTCCTTGTGCTCATGGGAGAAGACTTCTGAACTGGCTCAGGTTGCTTGGAAGGTTCATCAGCCTTTGCCTTTGCTGCCTCCGCCCTCAGTCTGGCAACAATTTCCTCTCCTTCTTTCTCCACTGCCGCCAACCTTGCTGACTTCCTCACCCTTAGCACATTCCCTTCAGGATTGGCTTCAGGATCGGCTTGAATGGTTTCGCCTTGGTTGACTGCCTCCGATGCCTCAGGGCGGGATCTTTTCTTCCTTTCCCCCTTTTTGGCATCATCATTGGCCCCTGATAGGAATGCGTCAAATCCACTGTTGATTACGAAAGAGGCTAGGGAATGGACATCATTGATTCCCTCTTTTAGTAACTCAACTCCCATTGAAATTCCTATCCCTGCAAACGAGACTGAACTGATAGCAGCGTTTACTTTCTTCTCGAAGACCTCCATAGAAAGTTGGAGTCTTTGTTCAGCCTGGGTGATCCTTTCCTCCACCTTCAAGGACTCACCGCTGATTCTGCTGGCTTCAGTCAGTATCTTTGCCGACTCCTCAGTGGCCTTCGCCAAAGTTTATGCAACAATCTGAGAGGTACGATCCAACTTCCCTGACTCCAGCTCAAGTTTGGTCGCTGAGTCCTTCATGGCCTGAGTGACAAGGGCTCTAGTCTGAACTGCAAGCTTGTCAACCGCCTGATTTAGCTTGTCATCCCTGATCGCGTCCCTCTCCTCAAGTTGCTTGAGAGTCCTCCTAAGCATCTTCTTAGTGCGCTTCCTCTCAGTTCTCACTGACTTGGCCGTGTCAGTCATCGTTCTTTTTAACAAAATCAGCTCCCAGTTGGCAAGGGTGTTGTAGGCTGATTTTGTCCACCTGATGTGTTTTGCCAGGGCCTTGGAGTCTTCTTCCTTTTCAGCACGTAGCCTCATTACTTCCTCCTGAAGTTCGGCTAGATTTTCCGTGGTTTTCTCCTGTTTGACCTCCACAATGCTTGTGAATTCAGCACGGCCGATCCCAGTTATCAACACATCGTCATCTTCATCAACGGCCTCATCAGTGAGTGGCTGTTTTCCCTTGTTAGCCCCCGCATCCTCAGTCCCCTCTTTAGGGTGCACTGAAGGCAGTTGTTGAGTGGTCAAGGCCGCCTGCTAAGGCTCAGCCATGCCATCTCGAACCTTAGGAACTTGTCCCTCAGAACTGGGAGTCTCCTTAGACGCCTCAACATCTTTCTCCCTTGTCTCAGGGCAGAGAATCCCTTCATCGACAGATGTTTCATCAGCGGCTGAGATGTTCAAAACATCCCCAGCCACTGGGCCGCCCTTGGCACCAGTGTCCTGATCACCTTCCCCCTGAGCCTGAGGCTCAGAGTCCATACCATCTACCTCCCTTGCTGTCTCCTCCACAGCCTTCTCCATTGCTCCATCCTGAGCATCTTCATCATCCTCCTTGTCCTCCTCATCCTCAGATAGGATGTCAGCCTTGCTCTTGGACATCAGGCTGTTGACTAGCTCCTTCAGATTTTCGAAGTTGAGCAGTTGAAGCCAGCTAGTCAGTCCAAAGTAGGAGCACAACCTGGCCTCATCAGTCTCCCAGTGCTCCCAGCCACGAGCATCCACCAGCAAATGTTGCTCTTGCATGTTGGATTGCTTGAATTCCAACCAGACTTTGAGTTCAACTACACTTGCCAGTAGCTCTTCGTATCTGTTCAGTCCGGGCCAGCACTTGCCCATTCAGTGGCATTCCCCTTGAGGTATTCTCCAGTACTCCCCCCATAATGTGTTCATCCAACTCCTCCTCCTCCTGAATGACAAGGAAATCGTCCTCTTCAGTTTGGAAGGATTTGGTGAAATCCTTGGGGTTGGGGTAAGAGGGAAAATCTGTGGGAATGGGAAGGTTTGGCTCAGATAACTGGTCAGGCTCATTCGTGGGTGAGTTTGATAGCACTGACTCAGTTGGGATGTTTGGCTCTGAGGTTTGGGGTG